>OX244040.2:47494311-48094311 GCA_945859785.2 Tridacna gigas
CACAATATTTTCAAAAGCTTTCTCTTTAAGTGTGGTTAATGCTGTGGATCGTGTGGTAAAAAGTTAAAAACGAGATTGCTTGATAATCGGTCAACCCTTTATTGCACAATCCCGACAACAACCTGAAGGAAGATGCCTTTTAAAAACATTGTTGGAAAAGAAGAAAATACTGGCAACCAGCATTTTCTTCTTGGCCCACAATGTTTTTTCTCCACTATCAAAAAGCAAATCCAGTCATTGTAGTAACATTTACTTTCGTCGTGTACAAATGCAGTAACATTTACTTTCGTCGTGTACAAATGCTATCAGTTTGGACATGTCTAAAATTTTGTTGTTTGGTTAAAAGTTCAACAGCCGACTGCTGTTTGAAAACAGCATGACAGATGCAGAAATTGCATATAAATGCTTATTTATCACCATGTCTTACTGGTAATCTTTAAGCCAAATATGTTTCTTTCCTTTTCAAAATCACCATAATAAGGGACAAAATATGGTACAAAATTTGGTTGGCTAGTCAATTCACATGGTAACCAGCATTTTCACATTTTCCCACAGTGTTTTCTACCTTTCAAACATAAATTTAAATGTTTGAGCCACATTTATTTTGCTGTCTGCAAAAGCTTTCTATTTGGACGTCTAAAATTTTGTCATTTGGTAAAGAGTTAACCCTTACCCAAACAAGCCCTGGTTTTCACGTGTCTGCAGTACAAGTCTTTTGAAAACACTATGGGAAAAGGAGAAATTGCTCATAACGAGCAATTTCTCCTTTTCCCACAGTGTTTTCTACCCTTTTTGAGAACTTTCCGCCATTTTCATCAAAATTAGAATTGTCGTCTGCAAACTCTTTCAATTTGGACCAGTCTAAAATTCATCATTTGGGAAAGGGTTAAGAAATATCCACAAAGTCTGTTCTCAAGATTATTATCCTCTCTCTTTAACCACCTATTTTCCTCTGGTGTCATAGTTTAGCATACCCTTGGGATATTTTCATTACTTTCACATGAACTGGTGATAAAACATGAGATTTTTGACTGCAGCAAATTGTGGATAAAAAGATCTTCAGATATAAAACCCCTTCTCTCTAGATTTAGATAAATTTTGCATTATGTTGAATTTCATCAATTGCTACAATGTATTTGTAAGGATTTCTAGAACAAGACTTAATTTTGTCCATCATATTCTTTCCTTTCATTAGATCACTAAATCCTTTACCACAAGATCTGGCATTTCAATAACCCTAAGAAAGAAAGCATTTGAAAACATTGTGGGGTGAAGGAGAAAATGCTGGTTACCAGCATTTTCTCCTTTTCCCCACAATGTTTTCTACCCACTCAAGGACAAATACTATCATTTGTGAACTGTTTTCTGTAATTCCTTCAATATGGATGAGTCGTAAATTTTGCCAT
Organism: Tridacna gigas; assembly: GCA_945859785.2. Taxonomy (NCBI): domain Eukaryota; kingdom Metazoa; phylum Mollusca; class Bivalvia; order Cardiida; family Cardiidae; genus Tridacna; species Tridacna gigas. The sequence goes on from OX244040.2 coordinate 47,495,718, forward strand.
TGGTAAAGGGTTAATTTGAGGATGTGCATCCATTGCTCAGAAGTTTTTTAAAATTGATCACTAGGGAATTTCTGGTGCACTTGGCTTGTGGTGTGGGCCACACGGGGTTTCCTTGGAAGACTAAAGTCCTGTAGAGCCCAAGCTTTCTTCTTTTGATACCTTGGAAAGACTGAAATTGGTTTAAATGTAATGTGCTTGAAATTGGTGCACAAAATTTCGTCGAAAGGGTATTTCATCGAAATCCATGTACATGTACATATTAAAATACCATTTGCTAAATTCATAGATTTATTTCATGAAAACCTCTGTCTGGGAGGAGGATTCAAGCCACAATTCGTCTTGGTTAGGGTAAGGGTCAGGGCTATAGATTGTTTTTTGACAAACATGGTTTTTGACAAAATGTCAATCCGCTTGAAATATAGTGACAAAATCCAAAGAGTCTGTAAGGGGTGATCAAAATGTTTGTGAAAAAGTTCACTCATCTCCTTATTTTTCATGTGATTGTTATGAAATTTTTATCAAGTATGATTTCGGTCTCGGTCTCTTTAGTAACATCACTTATAATAATGCTCTATTGGGCCCCAGGAAATTTCGAAGTCGCCAGCAACAATGTATCTTATGGTGGCTAAGATTAGTGTAGCTCTTTATGCTTCTCAATGGACTCGCAATTGAACAAAATACACTCTCAAAAATGCAAAATTTATGAGTCTAGGAAAAAAATCATAGTCACTCCAATCATTATCCAGTAATTCCTCAATGACTTTGACATCAGATGATGTGATTGTCACCAGATGGCTGCTAGGCCCAACATTAGAAAAGGTTTTCTTGTCCTTCAAAGTGTTTGAACCTCTTGTAAATGTCTGTCTTCTGCTTAGAAGCATACTTATAACACATTATATGCATTATATAATGTATGAATTTTAGTCTTGAAAATCCACTTTTGAAACAAACTTGGACTGTAGAGCACTTGTCAGACATCACACTTTTATGTCTGCAGAGTCATGCTACATATTAGAGGAATCTGTAGGTTAATGTTTTTCATGTATTTTGTGAAGCAGGTGAACCAGTTACATTGATTTATAAATGCCTTTGCAAATTTATTTGGAATTTCAAGCAGGATGTACAATAATGATTTTGCTTTGGAGACCTTTAACCCTTTACCAGACGACAAAATTTTAGCCTTGTCCAAATTTAAAGCATTTGCAGACGACAATTCTAATGTGGCTCAAATGGTGCAATTTTTCTTTGATAGGGTAGAAAACATTGTGGGAAAAGGAGAAAATGCTGGTTACCAGCATTTTCTCCCTTTCCCACAATGTTTTCAAAAGGCTTCTTTCCCAGGGGCGTCAAAAGGCGGCATTGTGTGGTGAAGGGTTAAGTGACATTATCATTGCTTTGAAAATTTGTATTTCACCAGAAAGGGAATTGTTCTGAAACAGAACTATGTTTCATAGTATTGACATGTATATGTAAAATAAAGGAATGAGAGTACTTTCCTGCAAAGTTTTTTATCAGCCTTGTATTTGAGACTTCATTAGTCATCATATTAAGTTATAGTCTGCAGAATCTTTTTCAAAAAACAAACACATGTGAGTAAACTTTGATTATTTTTTTTTGCAGGAATTTACCAATGAAGGACCCAGAGGAGAACGAAAAACACAGAAAAGAATATGAAGCAATGGTGGCAGCTGCTAAAAGAAAAGGTAGAACTTTTCTATGCTTTGGTATTACAGTTTATAATATATGGAGGAAAGTTTTGGCAATGCACAAGACTGGTCATTGTGATTTTTTGTGTTCAGGCATTTAAAAATTTCAATCTTGGCATTTTTGGCATGTTCAGTGTCTTACCAAATGACAAAATTTTAGAGTTCTCCAAATTTAAAAAAAAAATGCAAGAAATTGAGTGTTGCTTAACTCTTCGCCACACAGCAAAATTTCAGCAAGGCCAGATTTGAAAGCACTTGCAAGCTGCAAATTAAATGTTGCACAAATCATGAAATTTGGCTTTGAAGGGATAGAAAACATTGTGGAAAAAGGAGAAAATGCTGGTATCCAGCATTTTCTCCTTTTCCCACAATGTTTTCAAATGCATTTTCTTCTTTCTCTACAGTATTTTAAAAAGCTTTCTACCTCATGGTCTTAAAATGTGGGATTTGCACAGTAAAGGGTTAAAAATGTCTTAATTTTTGTCACATGACATGTCTTCATGGTGTGGAATCATGTGCCTTATGTTTTGATACCTGGACGTACTATAAAGGAAATTTTGACAAAATGCTAAGGTAATTGGCTTTCTCTGCCTATCCTGCTCAATTTTATTGATCAGTCTATGCTGCATTTTTTTAGCTAATCTGTGTCCAGAATTAATGACACTATAATGGTGTCATAAGAATTCTTAATCTTTGCAAACACCGTGTCATAAAAATTTCAGATAGTCATTGCCTAGCCCTGGTAGCACAGTCTGTAGGGAACAGGACTTGAGACCAGGGGGTTGCTGATTCGAATTCCCAGCTTGGACAGTTTATTTACAAGGATTGATGATAGTCATTGCGACAGGATTCATTTCTCCCTCACCTCTGATCATTGTTTTGACGATGTTTATGAGGGAAAGCAGCCAGTAACTTGGGAAGAATATTGTGGGAAGTACTGGTAAAAAGAAACTCTTGGAAAGCATGGATAGGTGCTCTGGTCACCACAATATAACTGAAATAATGTTGAAAATGGCATTAAATACCATACAATCAATCAATCAGTCCTCAGCGCTTAAAATATCACATTATGGTGTTTGCATAGAATGTGAATTTTTATGACACCAATAAGGTATCGGTAAAGCCAGACGTAAGTTCACAGGAATCTGATACATTATATCAATTGATAAAATTAGGCACAACAGACAGACAAAGCCATTTTTCTAGGGTTTCATCAAACTACTACTATTAATTCTTGCAGAATATCATACAAAATGTTTGTGATTCCCTTCCAATGTGTCTCGTTTGTGGTATAAACCTCTAAATTGCCGATAAATCAACTTGACATCCGGGAAGTAAAATGACAGTGATAATGAGGCTTCAGGAATATCTTGGCCTGAACATCTTGCAAATTGTCAGAGCACACATTATACATTCTGTGCAGTCTTATATTGATCGGCTGTGTCCTTGCAGAAACAAGTTCAACTCTTAACTCCTTACCAAATGACAAAATTTTGTACTCAACCAAATTGAAAGCATTTGCAGATGACAAATTGAATGTAGCCCACATGATGAATTTTGTTTCTGCGAAAACATTTTGGGAAAAAGGAGAAAATGCTGGTTACTTTTCCCACAATGTTTTTGAAAGCCCTCTTTCTCAGGGTCTTTAAAAACTGAGGATGGGTGGTAAAGAGTTAAAGCACCTTTCACTACTTTAGTTGGCCTTTTGTGGACAACGTAGATCAAGATCAGATGACACAGAATGTGCCTTCTGATCTTTGATCTACGCTGTTGCTTTGCTGAGACATACTGGTCAACAGCAACCCCAAAATTGCATTTATTTGGGTCTTATTGCTAGACTTAAAAGTCTCTTTGGTATATTTGGCACTCTTAAGTGTTATGTGTTTGGCAAGGTTATATCTGCTTACATTTTGAGTTCTGCAGTGAAATCCACAAGATTATAATGAAAACTGTAATTTTGTTGATGTTTGCTACCCAGTCCTTTACCACACAATCTGGAGTTTTAATGACTCTGAAGAAAAAAGCTCTTGAAAACACAGTGGGAAAAGGAGAAAATGCTGGTAACCAGCATTTTCTCTTTTTCCACAATATTTATAGCCGTTTCAAAGACTATTTCCACCATTTGACCTACATTCCATTTGCTGTCAGCAAATGCTTTGGAATTTGACTTGTCAAAAATTTTGTTGTATGGTAACGAGTTGACTCTTTACTCTGCAGCAAAGTTTTAGACATATCCAAATTGAAAGCATTATTTTGCAGACAATTGAAAGCATTATTCTGCGGACAATAAATTTAGAGTGGATCAAAACATGGGATTTGTATAAGAAAGGCTAGAAAACTCTGTAGAAAAGGACGAAAATGCTGGTTGCCAGCATTTCTACCCCCTTCCACAATGCTTTCGAAAGCCTCTTTCCTCAGGGTCTTTCCAACTTGGAATTTTGTGTGAATGGAAATAAGTACAGGTGCATTTAGTCAGATTCTGAAATAAGACACAGATTCAACTTATAAGTTCAAGATTTTTTTTTCTGATTACAAACTTAACCCTTTACCATACAAAGCCGACTTTTAACGACCCTGAAGAAGCTGTTTGAAAATATTGTGGGAAAAAGAGAAAATGCTGGTAACCATCATTTTCTCCTTTTCCCGCAATTTTTTTCAACCCTATCAGAGAAAAATCTCTTTATTTGAGCCACATTAAAATTGTTGTCTGCAAGTGCTTTCAATTTGGACTAGGCTAGAATTTTGTCCTGTGGTAAAGGGTTAAAGACAGTGTGGATCAGATCATAGATCACACAGCATGTTTGATTCAGTCTGATCTAGATATGCAGTCTGCAACTATATCTTCTCTGCTAATTCACAGAACAAAAGGAACTGAAGCTGAAAAAGAAGCAGAAGCAGCAGCAGTTGAGACAGGAAGAGCAGTTAATGGCTGCCAGTCGAGTGTGGACCAAAGAAATATTGCCTAATTGGGATACCATGTAAGTTCTTAAATATAGGGGCCATGCGCTGTGAGAAGGGGGTATCTGCAAAAGGTATCAACCCATGTCAGCCTGGGCAGTCTGTGCTGGCTGACATGGATTGAAACGTTTTGCTGTTAGTCAATTTTCTGTATGTCCAAGGACCATTTTACTTCATTCTACCTTACAGTTCAGTTGGGTTGTAGGAAATAGATGATCCATGTTATTCAATGAAATGCTTGGCATGATGCATTACAGAGATGCATTAACTCTTTACCACATAATCCCACATTTAACAACCCTGAGAGAGCGGACTTTTGAAAACATTGTCGGAAAACAAGAAGATGCTGGTTATCAGCATCAACGTTTTCTACCCTATCAAAACAGAAGTCATCATTTGAGTGCTTATCTGCAAATGCTTTTAATTTGATCGAGTCCAAAATGTTGTTTGGTAAAGAGTTAAATTGCCTTTTTGCTAGAGCACTGCTCAAATGATTAGCTTAGCTGTTTTTGAAGAAAATGTCGAGGTATTGTGGTATCCCTGGCTGCGTCATGCAAAAACTTCGATATTTTGTAATAATTGATATTTTGTAATATCTCTGTTATTACAGAATATATTTACTTCAGACTTGGACAAGTTTTTAATTATCAGAAGGGGCCAGTAAACATCAAAGTATTTTCGACACAGTTATGCCCCTCTTTAGACTTAAATTTTTACTGAAATTGAGCAACTGAGTCGAGGGTTGGCACCCGCATGCAGGCTCTTGTTATATTCTCTTGTTGGCTGGTTTCTACATTATTGAATTTTGAAAAAATGGTAGGAAACTTTTATCAGATGGCAAAATTGTAGACTTGTCTGTATTGAAAGCATTTACAAGAATGAAATAAAGTGCAACTCAGATAATAGTAGCGATAATTGAAAAAGAAAAATTGCTGGCTGCAAAACTAAACATTTTTCATAAGGCAGTTACATCTTAAGTCTATACCAGAACACAAAATCTTTAATTTGTCAATATTTCAATCATTTGCAAAAGAAAAACTTCAATGTGGCTCTAATGATGGAATTTTCTCCTTTTCCAAGGAAATTTTTGAAAGTCTTCATCTTGGAATTATCTGGTAAAGAGTTAACATGTTCTGTTTAACCCTTTAGAATGCTAAGCGTGACTGTGGGACCTTTTGCTCAGAACATGTGCAGTCTGATCTTGGATGTAACTGTCGGATAAGGAGATATTTTTCCCCCATATTAACTTTGTATTAGCAACAGTTGGGTTTTTAGTATCGGCTTGAAAGTTTAATTTAATTAGCAGGTTAAGGCTTAACAAGAAACAATGTGGTAGGTGAAAAGTGGCACGAGAAAAAAATGTGGTTGATGAATAATGGCTGTCTAAGAAATGTCTCTTTTTACCACAGTATATGTCAAAGTTTTCTGCTTGATTTATCTAAACTGATGATGACGTTTTTTAACAGGAAAAACTCCAAAAAGGCAAGGGACTTATGGTGGCATGGAATCCCTACCAATGTTAGAGGTAAAGTGTGGCGACTGGCTTTGGGAAATGACCTAAATATTACTCAAGGTAGGTGTTTTATTTTATAGTGTTATAAACCCTTTACCATGCAGTCTCGAGTTTTAAGGACCCTGAGGAGTAGGGCTTTTGAAAACATTGTGGGAAAATGAGAAAATGCTGGTTACGGGCATTTTCTCCTTTTCTCACAATGTTTTCTACTCTATCAGAGAGAACTTAAGTTGGTTTGTAATTATTTCAAATTTTTCAACCATGGATGCTTTTAGTTAAAAAAAGTAAAAGAGTGATTATTTTGGAAAGGGTTAATTAAGTAATTTTGTGCTGGCTGAGTTACAGGTCCTCGGTCTGTGGTATAGGTCCAAGGCCCTTGGAATACCGCAGACCTCGGAACTGTAACTTGGCCAATACAGAATTACTTAAAGACAATTTTATCAATTAACGGCCGGTATTTGTTGTCCATTTTGGATTTGATGTTGACGGAATCGTATTGGCCTTTTTTTTTTTTTTTTTTTTTCTAATATTGGCCAAGTTTTTCTTGTACTGGTCATTGCTCCTTTTCTTACTGTGTTTTTATATGTAATCGGCTTTAACTCTTTACCACACAATCCTGAGTTTAGACAACCCTAAAGGAGAAGGCTTTGAAAACATTTTCAGAAAAGGAGGAAATGCTGATAACTAGCATTTCCTGTTTTTCCCACAGTGTTTACTACTAGAACAAATTTCATTATTTGATCTACTTTTGATTTGTTGTCTGCCAATGCTTTCAATTTGAACCAGTCTAAAACAATGTCGTCTAGTGAAGAGTTAAGATGAAAAAATGGTCCGCAGGCGGTAGTGAGCGAATATAATTTATCATTGTTGTATACTTACAGAGCTGTATGAGATATGTATTGGCAGGGCCGAGGAGAGAATTAAACAGATCGACGAGTCGTCTGTAGTCTTTGGTAACTCAGAAAGTAAGTTGCTAACCTGTTTCGTTTGTAAAGTGAGCAGTGATCGTAGACTCTCCCACCCTTTCAAACATACGATAAACTTTTACCAAGGATTTTGACCCTTTACAACACAATCCAAGGTTTAATGATCCTGATAAAGGAAACTTTTGAAAACATTGTGGAAAGAGGAGAAAATGCAGGTAACCAACATTTTCCCCTTTTCCGGCAATGTTTTTCTACTGTTTTAAAGACAAGTTCCTTTTCATCTTTTGATTTGTCATTTGAAGTTATTTCAACTTAATCAAATCTAAAGTTTTGCTGTTTGGCAAAAAGTTAACAACCCTGACATGCATAAGTATGTGAGCTACTGCTGTGACATGACTGACATAATGTTGAAAGCTGCATTAAATACATGTATTTAATACGGCTGATATCAATACATTTAAAGAATACATGTTTAGGTATCAGCCGTCAAGCTGCTTTACACAATCATATTTCTCCCACTCTCAACTGCCCCAATGCAGCAACTTTTTTGAACAAGGCTTAACTCTTTACCAAACAACAAAATTTTGGTGATGTCCAAATTAAAAGCATTTGCAGACAATATAGAAATGTGGCTCAGATGATGGAATTAATCTGTAAGGATAGAAAACATTGTAGGAAAAGGAGGAGAATATGCTTGCTAACATTGATATGAGCAGTTGCCATCATGATATTACTTAAATAGTATCACTGTGCAACACCTTTTTCAGAATTGGTATGATGGAAGGAGAAATGCCTTAACTCTTTACCAAATGACAATATTTTAGACTAGTCCAAATTGAAAGCATTTACAGATGAAAAAATAAATGTGACCCAACAATTGAAATTTGTTTTGGGAAGGATAGAAAACATTGTGGGAAAAGGAGAAAATGCTGGCTACCAGGATTGTGTTGTAAAGTGTTAAGAAGGTACGAAGATCAGGTGGGTGAATAAGTCGAAGTCTTCTACAATTTACAGGCCTTTGAAGCTCCATTGGTCTATTATGAAACACCGAAATGGTTCATTGCTCTAACATCAGACATTGTTACTAAAAATAGCACATTTGCACATCGCCTCTATATGATATATAGTAAAACAAGGTGTGCAACAAAAATGCAGAAAATTTGACCCCCTGTCCCTTTTAAAAGATATTATTTAACTGAAAAAATCGACCTCATTGATGTAGCTGGGTTCAGAAATTATTTTCCTTTTTTTCCCTGAATTTTGAAGTAACCAAAAGGCTCTTTATTTTTTATTTGTTACTATAAATGACATAGAGGCAATATGCCAGTATGCTACTTTTTGAAATGGTGTCAGATGATCAAGGAATGAAAATTTTAGTGTTCGCTGATAAACCAGTGGAACTTCAGAAGCCTAAATTAGAAATAATGCACCGTAATCTATTATTTTTCAGCATCTTTAGCATTGTCAGAACCACCCTCCAGTAAAGAATCAAGTGTTGAGTTAATCAAACTGGATGTGTCAAGAACATTCCCACAACTCTGCATATTTCAAAAGGTAACAATTATACTTTATTTTAAAAAGAAGGGGACAATTTGATTAATTTTCCGTGTATTTTTCGTCCCCACCAGTATGGGCGATGCCCCCAGATGACTGTTACTCATAGCTATGTTAGGGGGGATAGTGCAAAATACAGGACAAAATCCATCCTAAGTTATGCCTATTACTTTAGTATGGTTGGTGTATAGCAGCACCACACAAGACCTTGGTTTAACGTCTCATCCAAAAGACTGGTAGTAATTTTAGATGACCAGCCATGGAGCTCACACCCTCCAGAAGGCTGCGAGTTGATGTTTACAAGTCTGCAGACAACATTCTGTTTTTAAAATATTTATGGCAGATTAACCCGTTACCAATCAATCTGGTGTTTCAAAGACCCGGAGGATAGAGGCTGGTAAAAAGTTAACTCTTTAACCCTATTCCACACAATTACAACTTTTAATGACCTTGAGGAAGAAGGCTGATAAAAGCGTTGTGGGAAAAGGAGAAAATGCTCGTAACCAACATTTTCTTCTTTTCCCACACTGTTTTCTTCCCTTCAGAAAAGAGTTATCAGTTTTTGAGTCACATCTAGTTTGTTGTCTGCAATTGCTTTTAATTTGGACAAGTCCACAATTTTGTTGTCTGGTAAAGAGTTAAGTTTGGTGGCAAAATAGGAAATTTCTCCTTTTTCCATATATTTCAAGAAGTCGTCTTGTTAATGCCGATGTCATAAGTGAGTTTAAACTATTATCAATTTGAATGGTACATGGATGAAATAAACAATGTTAGGTGATTTTCTCTTCTACCCCCCCCCCTTTTATAATTAACTGAATGGTTTACTGTAATTGATCTATGTTATTGATCAAAACACCTAGAGATGCCCTTAGCATAACAAGAATCCCATAATTTTATTTTGGATACAGCAATGTTCTGCTACATGTCCATTTCAGGGAGGACCATATCATGATCTACTTCACAGTTTACTTGGTGCTTATGCCTGTTATAGACCAGATGTTGGTTATGTAAGTTGTGATCTTATAGCATGTAGAATCATGTAAACTTAATGTTGTTATCCCTTCAGTTACTGAATAAACCCAACAGACTTTTTAAGTCTCGAATAAGCCCAATATCTTGTCAGTTTCAAAGTCGTTTAGCCCAGCATGTGGGAGAGTGTAGAACGAAGATCAGACTGCATGTTTTGTGCAGTCTGATTTTGATCTACACTGGCTGTAGAGGCATCTAAAGTTGTGAAATGTGTAGTAATGGTGAATGTCAAGAAACCGTATAGTTTACATCGATAAAGTAAGGTTCTTTTTATAATCATCATCAGCAATGTACAAGGATTTTTTAAGCTTTATTATTGCACGTATTAATTACTAAGTTTAACTATGTACAAGACAACAATATTTTGGACTTGTCCAAATCAAGAGCATGTGCAGATGACAAATTGAATGTGGCTCCAATTGTTGGATTTGATTCTGAAAGAATAGAAAATGAGGGAAAAGGAGAAAATGCTGGCTATGAGCATTATGTCCTTTTCCCACAACATTTTCAAAAATCTTCTCCGTCAGAGTCATAGTTGGGTAAAGGGTAGAGCAGTTAGTGCCATTTTTTTACAAGACAACTTTTGGACGTGTAAAGCAACAAATGCATCAAATTCTATTTGAGTCTATTTATATTTTCCTATTCTGTAACTTTTTATCTTTTTTAGTTTGAAGACAAATTTATGTTATCTCTCATAATGATGTATCTAGGTTTGAAAATCCCAAAGAAGGAAATGATAGTAAAAAGTGCTGTATTTCATTTTATTTTTCAGGTCCAGGGTATGTCCTTCATTGCTGCTGTCCTGCTGTTGAACATGGAGGCCGCAGATGCTTTCATATGTTTTGCTAACTTGCTCAACCGGCCTTGCCAAGTGGCCTTCTTTAGAGTAGATGAAAGTTTGGTAAGAAAACTAGCTGACTTTCAATGTAATATGAACTTTTGATCTTGCAGTTTGTAGCATTTGTGAGTTATTTCCAATAAGCCAGTTATATCCCTTTGTTCTTGTTTAATGTTCCAGTAGCCAAGGTCTTTCTTATTTCATTACAGTAAACATGGTCATTATATCCCCCACCTAGGAAGTCGCTGGGGGTATACTGGATTCACCATGTCTGTCTGTCTGTCTATCTGGTGTAGAGCTAAGCTAAAATCATGTAATTGATAATCCTACAGCAGGAACATATATGTATATACTTAACCTTTGTTTATTCATTTTACAAATGTAAATGGCATAATTTTTTCACATTGCTTTATATCTGAAAATATTCTCATTCTTTGTATTTCAGATGAAGGTTTACTTTCAGACGTATGAAGAGTTTTTCATGCATAATTTGCCAAGTCTGCACAGCCATTTCAAAAAACAAAACCTCACTCCAGATTTATACCTTAATGACTGGTAAGTGTCGACAATTTTTATACACATACTGCTTTCACCCTTTGGCTAATGCTTAAAAAACATGCTTTCATGCTTAAATTTGCTAAACATCAAATAACAAAGATACATAAATCTTTTAGAGCTTTCCTTAATTTAGTCTTTTTAAAATTAACTGTTTGTTGTAAATGTTTATACTATCTGAAGCACCAATTAATCCTTTACTGACAAAATTATATATGTTAGACGACAAAATTATAGCCTTGTCAGAACTGAAAGCATTTGCAGAAGACAATTTCAATGTGGCTCAAATGGTGCAATTTTTCTTTGATAGGGTAGAAAACATTGTGGGAAAAGGAGAAAATGCTGGTGACCAGCATTTTCTCCTTTTCCCACAATGTTTTCAAAAGGCTTCTTTTCCTAGGTCGTTAAAAGGAGGCATTGTGCGGTAAAGGGTTAAAGTATTTGTAGATGACAAATGTGGCTCAAATAAGTAGATTTTCTCTTTGAAAGGACAGAAAACATGCTGGGAAAGAGAGATAATACTGGCTACTAGCATTTTTTACTTTTCCATTATTGTTTTCAAAAGCTTTTCTCCCAAGGGCATAAAAATGCATTATTGTCTTGCAGGGTTAACAAATGTTCTTTGGATAATAATCAAAGGTCAACGAAACAGCTTGAACTGCAAGATGTGATATATGTGACCTAAGGATGAATCTAGTTTCACCATAGTAATAGGTCAACTTTGCCTAACATGTTACCTCCATGCTGCTGGCAATTTCTGAAAACACTGTGCCAAAAAGAGAAATTACTGGTAATCAGCATTTTCTCCTTATGCCGTAATGTTTTCACCTATTTCAATGTATTAAACGATAGTTCTTGTTGAACTAAGGATGGAATGAAAGGTAGAGTAGTACATGTAACAAATCAATTATTGTTCCTAGATTTTCCACTTTCCATTCCATATTTTCATAATTTTTCAGGATTTTTACATTGTACACAAAGTCTCTACCCCTGGACATAGCATGTCGTGTATGGGATGTGTTCTGTAGAGATGGGGAGGAGTTTCTCTTTAGGACTGCCCTTGGTAGGTTTTATTGGTTTGCTTTTATTAAAGATACATCCTTATAACTAGAGAGAAAAGTGCTGCTAAAATTTTATAGACTGTAGAATGGTTAAAAATTTAGTCAGCTGTGTAAACATAGATAAATAACTGGTATATATGGTGTAAGGAATAAATACATAAATTGGAAATCTCCAATTTAAGTCGGGACATGTTTGGAAATCTTCGATTTATATAGGGAAACATCACAACAGTGATTTCTCTGATGGCCTCGAGAAAATAGAATGCAAGTTCTATCAATTGTAATCTATGCAACCTTTCAACTGTCAGGGGCCTCATTTTGCATGAAGATACAAGAATGATTGTAGTTTGATAAAATGAAGATAAAATGGGTTAAAAATTGGCTGGAAACAAGTATAGATGTACAGTCGAATATCCATACCTCGAAGTTCAGGGGACTATCGCAAAAAGTTTGAGGTATAGAAAGTTCGACGTGCAGAGATTCTTCAGATGAGTCTGTCAGGTACTGGAAGTAGGTAACCGAAGCATACTTCGTTCACAGGCCGTACATTTTGTTCCCTCTAATAGTTAATCGATCGTTGTTTTGAAAATTAAAGAGTAAAGGATGCATACTGTTTATTTTCTTTCATTAACATGTTTTTCTTTCATTCTGTTTGTAAGACCGATACAGAAAATTGTGAAATTAAAAAAAGCATTTCGTCACCCGACGTTGCTGGCTATCTCCCGGACTTTAACCAAACAAGTCCGTAGGAGCGATGATATTTGTATTTTCGGTCGACAACGAAATGCCCAGTCTTTCTATATAGCCACGGCTAAAATCACAGTGTATGGTATGAAAATCTCTGTCCAAACATTTATAATCGAACCAATCACCGGTAACTATCTGCAAGTCAAGATGACTGGCACATTAACACCCGAGCTGACAAAAGTCAATGATCGAAAATGTGCGAAAAACATACCGTCGTTGTATCCGGCATTTCTATTTATTACACATGTATAACACCTAAGTTTACAATTTAAGTCAATTGAAATGTGTGAAAATTCTGTACTGTGTTCGAAGTAAACATGTGTAAATTACCTGGATCATTGAAGTTCGGACCTGAAATTAGGTTCGACGTATGGAGAACCTTCGAGATATGGACTTCGACGTGCGGATAGTACTTTATATAGAAAAATAGAGCAATTCAATCCGGACTTTAAATTTACTTCGACGTATAGAGAACTTCAAGGAGTAGATGTTCGAGCAATGGACATTCGACTGTATCTTTAAATCAGGCTTATTATTTGTAACTGCATTTTTTATATATTAAATCTGTGAAAATTGTAACTTCCATGTATGCTCGTGGATGGAGAGATACATTATTAACCATATAAATGTGGCTGTTTAACCATTTACTAAACTAACGTGTGGTTTGTTTTTACCAAACAACAAACTTTTGGACATGTCCGAATCCAGAGCAAGTCGCTCAGTAGTGGAATTACCTTTGAAAGGGTAGAAAACATGGAGGGAAATGCAGAAAATTCTTAGAACCAGCAATTGATCCATTTGCCACAGTGTTTCAAAGGTCCTTTTCCTGAAAATGAAAAATAAAGACATTTGAAAAGATTGTGGGAAAAGGAGAAAATGCTGGTAACTACCATTTTGTCCTTCTTCCACAATGTTTTCTACATTTACCTTTAAATTTTTACACAGATATTTTCCTTATAGGTTTATGTAGAAAAGCCATTGCCCTTAGATATGGAATTTCTTTACATGCAAAACATGCAACATCTTTTAAAGGCTCAGATTGGAATCATTTAAGTGTAACAAATAATCCCATGTTTTAGCAGCCCAGAATAAAAGTGCCTTTGAAAACATCATCCTCGAAAAAGTAGAAAATGTTTGTTACCAACATTTTCTACTTTTCTAACCATGTTTTCTACCCTTTCAAAGACAAATTTCATTACTTGGTTTGCCATCTGCAATACATGGATCCATGGCAATGAGATAAACCAACTTCTTGGTTACCGTCGTTAAGGGCTCACAAACAAACGCAGTAAATACATATGCAGTATAGCAGAAAGGCTACTTAAATCGTGCTGTCATGACTGTTTCTTTCAATTAAATTCCGGAAAAATATTCCTTTTCATATGTTTCTTCCGATGATGGATTCTCGGCAAGAAATATATGAATACTTGAACTTATTTATAAAAGGATTTGTACAAAAAGTGTGAATTTCAGGTGCTACGGACAATGTAATACATGTGCTAGCAAAGTTTTGAACTTCTGCGAGAAAGAATGAAACACCTCATAATCCTCAGTTTTGCTTAAAAATAATAGAATTAAAAATGATTAATATTTTTGTAAGGCTTGTTAGGTTGTCTCAACATTGTATTCGATAATAAATTGCACTAAATTACAAGCATTTTGAAATATTTATAGACTGTCTCATTCAACAGAGAGGTGGAAGTCTGAGAAATGTTTAAATTTCAAGTTAAGGGAAATGGTTCCTGATGATTTTAAAAAGTGTAAAGTGTGCTGTCAGTTAACAAACTTGTTAATATCATTGGCGGTAGTTTGTTTTATCTTATGATATACTGAAGACAACGGGTGGTCGAGTGGATTACAGCGGCAATCAAACACACATCTTATCAGTTAACAGTTTACCGACTTACCCTTTGAAATGACAGATGTGCTAATCCACCTAAATATGGCTAAGTCAAAAGCTGATTTAATTAACATAAGTTGCCTTTTGAGCTTAACTTCCAAAACTGTACAAAACAGAACTTGGTCTGTTTCATAATTGAAATCTACATGTACCTTCAGTAAAGAATACACGTAAATGTACTTAATTTAAGTAGCAGATGGTTTGAATCCAAGAATAAACTGCATTTTTTGCACTCTGATCTGTATCTACACATTCAGCATTTTTCACGCACTAAGGGTTAGTGTTAACGTCAAACTGAAACATTAATGACACGTGCCCCGTTTTGGATGTGCAGATGTTATTAAACAAGATTAGCTGTTTGAGTGAACGTACTTTCTTTTTATTAGTATTTCATATATTTTACCTTTGTTTTCCACTGTAAAATAGTTTAAGTTTTTTTCGGATAGTTTCAGAGGAAAAAAAGACTAACATTAATTAATCCATTGCATAATTTAGCGTTGATCGAAACTCTTTGCTGATGTCCCATTGTAAATCATAATCATAATCCACTTATAATCTCTTTGTATATCTCACATAAGCAGTACACGATCGCAAAGTACATCTTTAAACTTTTTCCTAAAATTCAAGCATTGTAAACACACATAATATAGCACTTCTCCAACATTAACAGTCGCTTGTTTGTGAGCCGAAATAGCAGACAGCAAAGCTGCACATCGGGCCAAATAAATGCGATGACCTGATTGGTCAAATATCGATTTCCACGGATCCATGTATTGCTATAGGTGGACAAGTCAAATTTTTTGTTTGGTACAGATACTGAAATATAAGAACTTTATGTCCTTTCTTTTTTTGACTGTTACAAAAGATATCTGTCTCTGTGATGCTCATGCTGGATTCCAGTGTTTTCTCTTTTTCCATAATGTTTTTAACTCCTTACCAAACAACAAATATTTAGACTTGTCCAAGTTGAAAAAATTTGCAGACGACAAAGTAAATGTGACTCAAAAATTGAAATTTGTTTTGGAAGGGGTAGGAAGCATTGTGGGTAAAGGAGAAAATGCTGATAACCAGCATTTTTTCTTTTTCCCACAATATTTTTTTAAAAAGCTTTCTCGCTCAGGGTCGTTAAAAGACAGGATTGTGTGGTAAAGAGTTAAAGCCCTTTTTACAAGGGTTGTTGAAACTGAGAATTATGCTGTATCAGGTCAGACATCAAATGATTCAGACTTCACAGTTTTTTTTTCTTTCATATTTTTTCAGGTATACTCCAGCAACATGAAGACTTACTTATGAACATGGACTTTATACACCTTGCTCAGTTTCTGACCAAACTCCCAGACTGTGATCCGGACTTACTTTTCCATTCTATAGACAGAATACAAATGGTGATAGATAAAAAGAAATTCACGAATGTGCTAGGGAGCAAAAGGGAGTTCAGGGACACTAGTTGACGATGGCTTTAAAGACGGATGTGTATGGGTCATGCTGTTAAGAGTGATCTTCGTTGCTCTACAAAAGTCAGTTGATCTGATGGTTATGAAATTATCAATGCAATTAAGTCACAAATGATCAAGTGGTTTGTGAATGGGAGAGGTTTAGATAAGAGAGGCTTATCAGACTCTAAAAGCATTATTTCTTCACTGAAACCTATAATGTGGGTACTCATTAGAACTGTCTCTCTGAGACAATTGTAATGAGTACCCACAACAGAGGTTTTCATGAACACTAAAGAGATATTCCCCCTTGAAGTGGAAAATACTCTACTTATCTGCACTCTTGCAATAAGATTTGCGAATGGTTTGAGAGATGGTTGTTGGAACAGTGTTGTTGAATGTTTGATAGTACTTTACCAATACTCATGTAGCTCTCACGATTATATCAGCACTTCCTTTTCTAAATGTGGGATATTCTGAAATGGAAATGTGATACAGGAATGGAGAGAAAATGGGAAACAAAAAATGCCAGTAACATACAAAACTTGAAACAAAAGAAGAGGTTTTGCCCATTTGAGAGAATGTTTCTTGAAAATTAGCCAACACACATTTGTGGGAAGGTAATTGTTTTAACTCTTTACCAAATGACAAAATTTTAGACTGGTCCAAATTGAAAGCACTTGCAGACGACAAAATAAAATTGAAAAATTGAAATTTGTTTTGGGAAGGGTAGAAAACATTGTGGGAAAAGGAGAAAATGCTGGTTACCAGCATTTTCTCCTTTTCCCACAAGGTTTTCAAAAGGCTTCTTTCACAGGGTTGTTAAAAGTCGGGATTGTGTGGTAAAGGGTTAAAGAAGTGGTTTGGGTCTATAAAGTATTAGATTCCTTTCTATTTAGGCAATGAATAAGCAGTTAGACTTTCTGCTGCAATGATATTACACATGCTTGATTTACTAAGATTGAATTTTCTAGAGAACACTCTTTTTGGGAAGGATAGTATTTAGCCCACCGAGTGCAAAGTCTCAGTGATAAGCCATTGTGATAATTTTGTGTCCATTATCCCCCATCAACATTTGCCTTGTTAAATCTGTAGCCAAAAAAAGAAATAGAGTTTTAGACTTGTCCAAATTGAAAGAATATACAGATGACATATTAAATTTAGACTGGTTCAAATTGAAAGTATTTGAAGAAGACAACTTTAATTTTAGTAAAATGATGTTAATTGCCTTTGGAAAGGTAGAAAACATTGTGGGTAAAGGAGAAAATGCTGGTTACCAGCATTTTCTCTTTTTCCCTCATTGTTTTCAAAAGCTTTTTTTCAAAGGGTGGTTCAAATTATGGATTGTGTGGTAAAGGGTTAAACCTAAGATGATCGGATTTGTCAATTAAATGGTAGAAAGCATTGTGGGAAAAGAAAAAATGCTGTTTACCAGCAATTTCCAGTTTTACCGAAATGGAGTCACCTCACATCAGTGTATCAAATCTTGTTGCTAGGATAAAAGCCTTATCATTGGTCCAGTCCAAATGAAATTTGATCAGAATGTTTGTTTATGTATTTGTCTCAAATTGTCTCAGATGATTTTGCATGATATAGGGTGTTGTGTCAAAGATCTTTTTTTTTTATCAGGGGCCAGGCTTACTTTTGCCTCAATCTTATTGAAATTTGGTCTGAAAGTCTGTCTCAGATTGAGTACAAGTCACCCTAGCTAAAAATCTTGGGTCATTTTGTTAAATCTAAAATAAATTTTTACTTCTTTGCTTGGGGATCTTGTCAGAAAGTTTGACTTGATAATATCTTGGATGATTTTGATTATGGGTCACACAGGTAAGAAACACACAGGGTCCCTAATAGATGACTCTGAGTCAAAATGTAGGTCTTTGGGTCAAATTCTAGTCTCATTGTTGGCATTTCAGTGGCAAAATTAAACAAAATGATTTCGATTTTAACACCTTTAGGAGTTTGAATATTGAGAAGCATGGGCAAAAAATTTGGTAATGAGCTTAAATCTTAGAAAAATTATCACACTTGTGAATTTAAGTTGGATATCATTGTCCCTAAACTCTATACCAAATGACAAAATTTTAGACTTGTCCAAATTGAAAGCATTTGCAGACGACAATCTAAGTGTGGCTCAAATGATGAAATTTGGCTTGGATAGCAGAGAAAACATTGCGGGAAAAGGAGAAAATGCTGGTTACCAGCATTTTCTCCTTTTCCCACCATATTTTCAAAAGGCCTCTTCCTCAGAGTCGTTAGAACTTGGGATTGTGTGGTAAAGGGTTAATCAAACAACCCCGTATTTTAACGATCATGAGGAAGATGCCTTTTGAAAACACTTCGGTAAAAAACAGGAGAAAGTGAAGAATTGATGCATGTATGAGCCATGCTCTGGCCAATGTGGATTTAATGCATCTCTTTGATACATTAGCCAAGCCCCTGTAGCTCAGTCAGTAGCGCACAGGACTTGAGAACAGGAGGTCACCGGTTCGATCCCTAGCTTGGCCAATTTTTTTCCAAGGATTGAAGATAGTCATCGTGACAGGATTCATTCCTCTCCCCATGGCTGACCATTGTTTCGACGATGGTTATGTGGGAAAGCAGCCAGTGGCTTGGAAAGAATATTGTGCGGAGTACTGGTTTAACACCAGGAAAGCATGGATAGGTGCACTGGCCGCCATGATATAACTGAAATAATGTTGAAAACGGCGTTAAACACCATACAATCAATCAATCAACTGTAATACATTATACCAAACAAGTCATCATATAATTATGGATCCATAAAATGCATTTGGCAAAAAAAAAAAAAAACATAAAAAAAAAAAACATACTGAATCATGAGGTAAAATGGTCATGCTGAAAATTAACAAAAAGCAAAAAGTTTCAACCCATTTCAGCCTGAGTGGGCTGCACAGGCTGATGGGTCGAAACTTTTTGTAGATGTATTCAACCTCTTTTCACATAGCATGGCTCATGGCTACATTACATTAGGAACATGAATTGTTAATGATATTTTTTAAGTTTTATATTTCTTAGCTATAACAGTCTTAGTAATTAAGGAGTACTCGTGGGCTTCAGGTCATTGCATAGGTAACTCTTCACCAGGTGACAAAAATTTAGACATGTTCATAAAGAAAGCAGAAATAATGAAATTATCTTTACTTAACTCTTTACCAAACAA
Organism: Tridacna gigas; assembly: GCA_945859785.2. Taxonomy (NCBI): domain Eukaryota; kingdom Metazoa; phylum Mollusca; class Bivalvia; order Cardiida; family Cardiidae; genus Tridacna; species Tridacna gigas. The sequence goes on from OX244040.2 coordinate 47,515,122, forward strand.
CAAAATTTTAGACTGGTCCAAATTGAAAGCATTTGCAGACAACAAAATAAATGTTAATAAAAAAGTGAAGTTTGTTTTGGAAAGGGAAGAAAACATTGTGGGAAAAGGAGAAAATGCTGGTAACCAGCATTTTCTCCTTTTCCCAAAATGTTTTCAAAAAGCTTTTTCTTCAGGGTCGCTGAAAGTCAGGATTGTGTGGTAAAGAGTTAACGATAAAATTTTAATGTATACTTGTTCAAACCAGAAACATTAACAGAGATGTCAAAATAAATTTTACTCAAAAAACTGTAATTGATATTTCAAAGGATAGAAAACACTGTGGTAAAAGGAGAAAATACTTGTTAACCTTTTACCAAACAATAATATTTTAGATTGTCCCAAATTGAAAGAATTTGCAGACAACAAATTAAATGTGATTCAAAAAGGAGAAAAAAAATGGTTACCAGGATTTTCTCCATTTCCCAGAATGTTTTCAAAAGGCCTCTTTCTTAGGGTCGTTAAAAGTCAGAAAGTGTGGTAAACGGTTAACAGCATTTTCTCTTTTTCTTATATTGTTTTCAAAAGTCTCTTTCCCCATGGGTTGCTACAACTTGGGATTGTGTGGTAAAGGATTTAAGGGTAGAAAACATTTTTGGGGAATATAGAAAAAATTAGTTACCAGAATCTTATCCTTTTCCCACTATGTTTTCAAAAGTCATAAAAACAAGGGATGGTATGGTGAAGGTTTGACCATTTACCACACAGCCCCATGTTTTATCAACCCTGAGAAAAAAAACTTTTGACAACACTGTGGGAAAAGGAGCAAAATGCTGGTAATCATCATTTTCTTCTTTTCCTGTAATGTTTCCTACCTTTCCAAAAACAAATTTAAAGTTTTGTGTTACATTTATTTTGTCATCTGCAAGTGCTTTCAGTTTGTACAGACCTAAAATGTTGTATGGTAAGGGGATAAATAAATGCTTTTAGCTTTTATTCATTGCCTTATAAACGAATTATTTTTACTTTTCTAAATTCAAAACGTTTTATTGCATATAAGCTATGCTAATTTTACCTTCGATATGATTTTAAATTAATCAGCAGAGATTTATAATTAAGTTATTACGTCCAACAACAAATTTGCAGCCAACGGTCTTTAAAATATCTGTTTATTTAGGAGGAAAAGGGTTAAGGCATATTGCCCTGCAGTAGAGCTTCTTATTCAGATCTTGCAGCAGAACCCCCCACCCCCCCCTTTTATGCATCAAGCCATAATCTTTTATTGAAAAGAGTTTTGTCAGTTTGCCTAGCCCAGTGGCTCAGGTGGTAACACACAGATCTTGAAACTAATGGGTTCCAGGTTTGAAATACCAGCTTGTAAACAGCTTTATCTACGATACAAACAAATAAATAAATAGTGTTGTTGGCTGCAGATTTGTTCTGGAGGTCACAGGTCAGTTAAAAAGTGGTAGGATACTCATTACTGGTAGATCATGTCATTGAACACTTGCTTTATTTTTAATATTGTATGAACCAGAAATCAGATAATTGAATAAAAACAAAATGTGATATGTTATTCAAGCGTGTGATTTACTCTTTATTTCTTGTATTATCCAATAGTTCTTTTAACCCGTTACACCAAAGAATATGGTGTTTTAAATTTTTACCACACAGTCCCGACTTATAACAACCTTAAGTAAAGAAGCTGTTTGAGAACAATTTTGGGAAAAGGAGAAAATGCTGGTAACCAACATTTTCTCCTTTTCCTACAATGTTTTCTATCCTTCCCAAAACAAATTTGTATTTTTCAATCACATTTATTTTGTTGTTTACAAATACCTTCAAGTTGGCCTAGTCTAAAATTTTGTTGTATGATAAAGAGTTTACATCCTTTAGAAAGAGGCATCTTGGAAATATTGCAGAAAAAGGAGGAAATACTGGTTACCAGCATTTTCACCATTTCCCACAATGTTTTCTACCTTTTATGAACACAAAATTGTGTCATTTTAGCCATGTTTAACAGATCTTCTGGGATTACTTTCAATTTGGAAGTCTTGAAGTTAAATTTTGTAGTTTGGTAAAGATTTAAGCATTTGCTGTACAGGCCATTCTTGTACCTTCCAAACAGCAATTGCTAGTTATGGAAAGGACACACAAATAAAAGAGAAGGAAAATATGGTTTTTTCTTAAATATGGAAAGCATAAGCCACTGTGAGGAAATGAAAAACAAATTGGTACAAATCATTGCTCCTTTTTCAATGAATTCCAAATCTGCCAACTTTAAGGGCATAAAAGTTGTAGTTGCCCAGTGATGGTTCCTTTGCCTTATTTTCCAGTTTGGGACATACTAGGTTTGAAACAGAAATTTTGAGTTTGAATCTGATTTTTTTCCAAATTCTTTCTTTAAGGTTTAAAGAAAATCACACCAAGTTGGGCTGTATTCATTAGCCATTTTTATTTCCTTTCTTATTCTAATTCTGAAGAATTTTCCAACTTTGAAAGTACAGGTGTTGCAATTTCTGATTGGCAAAACAATTTGGTTAAACCAATCAGAATTGTGTTACTTTCAGATTTAGAAAATTGTTTAAATACAGACTAAGAATGTTTTTGAGAGTAGTTGGTGGTTATGGACCTTCTTAAATCTTTGCCACACATTCACGAGTCTTAACAACCCAGAAGAAGAAGGCTTTTGAAAACATTGTTGGAAAAGAAGAAAATGCTGGTAACCAGCATTTTCTTCTTTCCCCATAATCTTTTCAACAATCTAAAGTACAGATACTGTCATTTATGCGCCATTTTATTTGTCATCTGCAAAAGCCTTCAATTGGGACTGTCTAAAATTTTATCATGTGGTGAAGAGCTACCGCAAAACATTGTACTGATTTGATAGGAAAGTAGCCAGTGATTTGAAAATGATGATGTGCCTACTGTCAAAATAATACCAGGAATGTATGGACAGGTGTACTGGTTGCTGTAAAATAAGTGAAAGACTGCTGTAAAAGGTGTATGATCCATATATATGAGTCATGTTCTGTGAAAAAGGGGGGGGTCGAGTCGCAAAAAGTATCCACTGGATCAGCCTACACAGGGTGACATGGGTCGAAACCTTTTGCTTTGTTGTAAATTTTCTGCATGTCTAAGGACATCTCTGACTCATGATTCAATCGGCTAATAGAAAAAATGGACTTCATGAATCCATAGTTATGTGATGACTTGGTTGTTTAACCCTTTACCAAACGACAAAATTTTAGACTGGTCCAAATTGAAAGCATTTGCAAACGACAAAATAAATGTTACCGAAAAAGTGAAGTTTGTTTTGGGAAGGGCAGAAAACATTGTGGGAAAAGGAGAAAATGCTGGTTACCAGCATTTTCTCCTTTTCCCACAATGTTTTCAAAAGGCCTCTTTCTCAGGGTCGTTAAAAGTCGGGATTTTGTGGTAAAGAGATAATGCATCTCCGTGATGCATTAAATCCCTATTCTCAGAGCACTGCTCATGTACATGGATAATATATATGCAGCACTTCAAACTCATGTGATATTTTTTCTGAAAACCACAAATGAAAAAAAGAAGACAAATTTTATTGGTATTTAGTTTCACCACATAAAACAAAGTAACAAACTGAAAATATTAGCATACATATGACATTAGCTGATGAATTTGGCTGATGAAGGCATTTCCAGATGGATGAGGTGATTCACTGTTCAGAGCTACAGTCGTAGACCATGTATCGAGGTAGATCACATGATCTTCCAAACCTTGAAATTCTTTGTGTAAGATGTCTATATAGATCAGTGATATTCTTGGATCAAACCACCTTATGTCATCAATTGTCATGTGTGGGCCTTTGAAAATAATCTTAACACCCGGTTTGGCAATAAGCAAACTCTTTATTGCTGGAATTATGCCTTTGATTCTGCGATGAAATTCTTTGATAGGGTATGCTTGTAAATGTTGATTGTAATGTAACAATACAATCAGGTCTTTGCCCTGTGTGCTTACTGACTCAAGCTTTTTCAATTCAAGTGTCATAGAGGTTATATTGTAGGGGGGGAAGTCGATGTTATGAAATGGAAATTCATGTTTTGAAAAAGTCATAGTGATATTGAAAGCTCTGTATTCCTGATGGATTTGATAAGCCCTTTTTGGCCCATCTCCAAGCCCATTCCTTAGATTAGCATTTTTCAAACCAAGAACATTTTGAACAAAATATTGGCAGATATCTCTTGCGGTAGAATCACCAATCACTGCTAAATGTTTACCTCGTAAGCATGTTTTGTATGTGTGATAAGACAAGGAAATAAAATTACTATTATCACAGTTTATAAAATACCACTGGTTCGTAGACCAGTATCCAGATGGGTGTGTATAGTTCCATGATCCCCTTAGAAACCTAGAACATTTGATAGACTGATTCCTGGCTGATTTCTGTGTTATATCAATCACAAGTTTGTCTCCAACAACTCCATGTCCAAAATTGGTCATTTTTTCATCAGATGGAATGGTGGAAGTGTCAAATGGGCCCACAGTGAAACGTTCAATGTCTGAACACTTCAGAGCAGAGTTATTTGGTGGTGAGCCACAGTACCATGGTATTTTTGCATTCATGTCTGTGAAATTACATAAAACAGGGCTCAAATAAATCAGTGGATTAGCCCCACATTTGGTCCGATGTTGACTGTGTCTCAGTCTGAAAATAGCATGTATACCCCATCCCTTTTGTTTGGCATAAACTGTATTTCCATATCTGTACAAAGCATTGGACCTAAGACATTGATTTTCAACTGTGGAAGCTATCTTTGCCCTGAATGCAGTCTTTCCTGTCCAGAATATTTTGAACTTTCCTGTGTAAGAACCATTTAAATTATCCAGAACAGCACCCGAGATACGCCCGTCACCACCAACTTGCTCTGCCCACATCACAAGGACATCTCCGCCAGTCATCCTCCGGATTTTTCTCTCATCGTATAAAGTAACTAGAATGTTATATGTTTCTATTGTCTTGTCATAAAATAAGAATTTTATTTTAGAATATTTGTGGCTTGCCATAGGGCTTTTGCCACTACATTTAAAAAGTTTAAGTCCATAGGTGTACAAATCATATGGGGCCAGAGGTCTGGAAAGAGCAGCTTTTGATTTTTCCATTTTGAAATTTTCTCTTTTCGTTTGCCACTTTTTTAACAAGGATATTTTGGCTGGGTTTTCTGTTATTTTGGATGCTCCATAGTATATAACAGACATGCAGCTAAATAAGATGGCAGTTGTCAAGAATATTAGTCTTCCGCATTTATGTTTCTTCTCATTCATTGTGATTTTCACAATATTCTTCTGGACTAGATGTGGGTCTCTTATCCTGTGACAGTACATCTAGAATCTTCACAAATGTACACATGATACAGTGTTATCAGTTGTTGATCTTTGTACTGACATTTCCTAAAACAAGAAGAAAAAAAAATCCTCAATGAGAAAGATGCAAGTCGTGCTCTGACAAAAGGCAGTTGATGCATCTTCTTGATGCATTGTGCCAAGCAAATCATTATATAATGATGGATCCATAAAATCTATTTCGTCTGACAACCGACTGAATCATGAGCTAGATTTGTTTTTTGGCATGCAGAAATTGACTAACAGCAAAACGTTCAGCCCAGGTCAGACTGCACAGACTGCTCAGACAGACTGGATCTATACTTTTAGCAGATGCATTAATCCCCCTATTCACAGAGCATAGCTTGTGTGTGTGTGTGTGTGTAAAAACGGTATTTTGATCATTATAAATTTATCAAAAATTGATGAATCAACCTCCTAACTCTTCAGCAAGCAACAATTTTTTTGACTCGTCTAAACAGAAAGCGATTGCAGACAAAACATTAAATGTGACTAGTGCTTGGACTGTCTTTGAAAGAATGTAGAAACTATTGTGGGAAAAGGAGAAAATGCTGCTTAAGCCCTTACCACACAAATCCAAATTACCCCCTTAGGAAAAGGATTGGTTACAACAAGCATTTTCTCCTTTTCCTACGCTACCAGGTTTTCTATTCTACCAAGAATTGATTGATTGAATGGTGTTTTATGCCGCTTTCAACATTATTTCACATCACGGTGACAGCTCACATATTCATGTATTTCCTGGGTATTACCAGTACTAGGCTAGGGCTCTGAAGTGTTTTGCCCAAGGACACACCCACGAAAAACCCAGCGGATCAGGTAGGGCTCGAACCCAGGGCCTCCAGGTTACAAGTCCCACACTTCACCACTGAGCCACGCAGGACCCCCAATATTCTACCAAGGACAAATTTCAGATTTTCGGTCACAGTTATTTTGTTATCTGCAAGTGCTTTAAATTCGGACAAGTCTAAAATTTTGTCCTTTACGGTCCGACGAATCACCAAAATACCACCGAAACACCCAAATACCCCCATTTTTATTATTCCTTTTGTAACGGATTTTACCCTTTAGCAAACAATCCCATTTTTTAACTAGTCTGTGAGATAAAACTTTTGAAAACATCATAGGAAAAGGAGAAAAAGATGGCAACCAACAATTCTGAAATCATGTCATTTTGTTAGATTTATATATCCAGTCTTTCAGTTGTAGATCTATCTGAAAGAGATCTCGGTTTACTTTCCTCCATCTGTTATTGACTGGAAAGGCTTTCAGTTTTAATAAGATGTTGAAAACAACATGGGAAAGGGAGAAAACGCTGCTAACCAACAAGTCTCTCTCTCTCTCTATATATATATAGAGAGAGAGAGAGGCGATAGCCGAAACATGTTTGTTTAGTTATTTTATAATGAAAATACACGCAATATAGGCACGTTACGTCTTATTTTTAATTTACGTATCTAATTTACTTGTGTCGGTCCGGTAATAACCGGGTTATTTCATTTTTTTCCGTCTCTCTCTCTCTCTCTCTATATATATATAGTTCATCTTTTGTAAAAGATCTACTTTCCTGCATCTGTTAATTTATATCCAAGAAATGTTGTTCACGAGCCAACGACGACTCTGAGTTAGCACTTTGCACTAGGTCTATTTGAAGGAGAAGCACAGTAAAGAAAAGCTATATGATCGCAAATGGCTTTACCGGGCTGCATGATTATAGAGAACCGCCAATTTTCTTGTAAAACCCGCGATATTTTTTAAGTACTGCACTCCGTTTTGAGTTTCGCGCAAAGCCGGAAAATTGAACTTGCTTTCTCTTTTCCTCGTCAAAAATTCTACATGATCATTGTAGAACCACAAAGACAGTTCGTTCGCCCTATTTGCAGATAAAAAAAATGTAGTACTTATCGTAAACGATGCCAACTCAGCCCAAGTTCGAAAAATTATTTTGTTGAAATCAACGTGGCTAATACATGTAGTAACAATCCATGGTGAAATAATCAAAGTGCTTTGATGTAACACCTCCGCCTGAAAGTACGCATGCGTATGCGCGTCTATATGGCAGCCGAAAGGGTTGAAATTTTGGTATACGATTCCTATGGCCTTTGGCTTGGCAAGCCAAGCCCAGGCCAAAAACCTCTTCTGTTATAGTTAAAACAGCCAAACCCCATTTCAACGTACAGGATTTTATGTACATAAAAATGTAGTGGACTTGGAAGAGCCCTAGCCACTCACCACCCCTTTTTAGTAAGAGTTTGAACAAATTTTGCATATTTTCTAGGTTACATGTGTATCATGATTTCATGAAAAAAAAAAAAAAAAAAGATAACTAAACAACAAATCATTTTTTTTTAAATACCGTATCTGTTAATGTATTGTAACTTCATATCTAGAATCAAGCCAATAATGCCCCTGCTAATGTTATTCTTTTAATGTCATCATAATTGTCAAAACCTTCATAAAAACAACGTGCGACTTAGCTGATTAAAATACCCAAGAACGAGCACGGAAAATGCAAAATCTCACCAAAGAATTTCGATTTAACAAGTTCTCAGCGTCTTTCAATCAACTTTCACTTAATGTCTCAAAAAGAAAGTACTTTTATCGCAAGAACACGAAAAGAACCTGGTAAAATACAGATTTCTTCAGTATTTTCCATAGAAATATAACTGGTCCCATAAATGACATTAAAGCGACACGCCAACATTACCATATATCAAACAGGTTTACGCAAGGAATACCCCATCCGGCCTCTGCTAAGAGGCCTAGCATTGACCCTATTGATGCAGAAGGCGAGTTTAGATTTCAAAAATTGCGGATGGTGTTGATAATGTCTGATAATTGTAAAAGGCTCTGTACTAATTAGGGTGTAAATTACACCAGTTATGCAAGAGAAAATATATTTTTTCATATTTCTGTGCCAATAGGGCGGTGTGGCTGCCGCCACTTTTGCCCCTATTCCAGCTCCCATCCTGAATGAATGCTGTAAGCAATTCTGGGTATGAATTAGGCCTACTAAAAATTCCCATTACTTTTTAATGAGAGAGAGAGAGAATTATTGTGACATTGTCTGACTTTTTCCTAGACAGTCTTTAAATAACATACCGATTCTTTTGACAAACTAAAAATACATCTTTTATTCATTTGGCACTCTAAGGGTTACATATATCCATTGAAAATATCTTGTTCAATAAATATGATCAAAATGTAATGATTTTCAACACATGGATTCTTCTTTGTGAGAACACTAAATCTATATCGCGAGGAAAAGTTCACGTAACAGAGATTTTTCTCCCTTTTCTTTTTAACCTTAAGCTGCTAAGCGTAACTCACTGACCTTTTGCGGACAATGTAAATCAAGATCAGACTGTACATAATGTGGAGTCTGATCTTTGATCTACACTGTCCGGTAAGAAGACATTTTCCCCCAAAATATAAGTTTGAAATAACATTATTCGGCATTTTACCATCGGCTTGAAAGTTTGATTAAATTTATTTAGCAGTGTAAGGGTTAAATGATCTCCTGCAGGACGAAAAAAGTAAACGTCTGTGTATGACATTAAGGTGTAAAAGACCTATTCTGGATTTAAAAAATTAAAAATTTAAAAACTCTATACCATGCAATAAAACTTTAGACTCATCTAAATTGATAACATTGCAGACGACAGAGTAAACGTAGATCAAATGAACTCAAATAATGGGATTCGTCTTTGAATTGCCAGAAAACATTGTTGATATGGGAGAAAATGCTGACCACCAGCATTGTCTCCTTTTCCAGCATTGTTTTCTTAAGCCTTTTTCCGGGTCAGTGAAACTCGGAAACTACTTTTAGGTTCAAGTATTCCCAATCTTATTCCAGGCAGATAAAACATTTTAGGAATCCTTTATAAAGCCTGAAATTTCTCAATCATGAATAAATGTCTTTAGATTTGTCCGTTTGTTTGGTTCTCCCTTCCACCCTTCTATTAACCCTTAATCTGGAGAATGAGTTAAATGAAACTTTTAAGCCGATAGTAAAAACATTGCTATTTCAAAGTTATTTTTTTACAGAAAAATATGTCCTTATCGGACAGTGTAGATGCAGGATTAGACTGCACGTTCTGTGCAGTCTGATCTTGATCTACTCGGTCCGAAAAAGGTCCTTGACTTGCGCTTGGCAGCCAAAGGGTTGAGCAATTCGTTCACAACGTGTTATAGGTCCCTATATTCCTTACTGAAATATTCCTTTCCCTACCTTCTCCTAGATCTAGATCCATGCATATTCACATAGAGTATAGAAAAAGGCGCATCTTTCAAGCAAGTTTACAATTTCCTTGTACAGTACAGTTACGTTTGTAAGGTCGTGTCCATTCATATTATTTTAGCCACCTTAATATTTTACCCTTTACTCCATAAAAAATTCCGTCTAGATACCCAAATTTGAAGAATTACTGGGAATAATCAAGTATGTAAACATAAAAAGGAAGATGTCGTGAGAGACACTTGAGTAGACATTGTGACGAATTGCTCTTCCGTTTGTCACGATGTTTTCCAATTTCACTGTCATCAGAGATTTCAAGATGTGCTTTTAAAACCAGCGAAAGGGTTAATCCTTAATCACACAATAATATTTCTCTATTTATGATACTGAGGGTCAAGACTTTTGCAAACATTGTGGGAAAAGAAGAAAATGTTCTCCTTTTCCCTCAAAGTTTCCTTCTGCGGACAAATCCCATCATTTGAATCGAACTTAATTTGTCACCTGCAACTACCTTCAATACGGAGAAGTCGAAAATTTTACCATCTGCTATAAAGTGTTTTGTATCTATTGTTTTGACTGCCAATAGGTTGTAAAAAGCGGATTATAAAATCAACTTATTTTGTACAGTACTTAATCTATAATACACATCTGCCTGTACGTAAAATTTTAAAATACGGACTTAACCCTTTCCCAAACGACAAATTTTGGACTGGTCCAAATTGAAAGAGTTTGCAGATGACAATTTCGAATTTAATGAAAATGGCAGAAAGTTCTCAAAAAGGGTAGAAAACACTGTGAGAAAAGGAGAAATTGCTCGTTACGAGCAATTTCTCCTTTTCCCACAGTGTTTTCAAAAGACTTGTACTGCAGACACGTGAAAACCAGGACTTGTTTGGGATTGGGTTAAAAAACATGGTTGAAAATGTATCTATAGACAATCAATACTAGTTAAAGTCTAACAAATGACTTGTTTTATCAGTATTAACTCTTAAGCTGCTAAGCGCAACTCACAGACCCTTTGCGGACAGTGTAGATCAAGATCAGACTGCAGAGAACGTCCAGTCTGATCTTGGTCCACACTGTCCGATATGGAGATATTGTTTTCCAGAGAAATAAGTTTGAAGTAGCATAATTGGGGTTTTTACTGTCGGCGTGAAAGTTTTATTCAAGTTATTTAACAGTATAAGGGTTAATCAACCATTACTTCATCTTTTTCACCTTCACGTCTTTTCATCATAACCATCATTATCATCCTGATTTCACGTTTCACTTTACATTGGAGGGCAACACTGTGAAAAAGACTCGTTTAGGATTATTATTGCTTGAAAACGTATATCATATTCTGGGAAAAGGAGGAGGTTTTCGCCTAAAATAATTTCCCCGTTCCCTACAAAGTTTTCAAAAGTGGTTGCTTGGCAAAAATTTCGGAACGTAGTGAGAACGGGAGTATAAACTGCTCGTATCTATACCAGACCTTGTCTGATTGGTCTACGGATGAAGACAATGTTACTGACGCCCGACTGTACTACGACATCGCACGTTCCTGAATCGATCCAAGTATGGCAATTCCCCACGTAACTTACGCCCATCCTGTCTTATGAACGGTGATACTACGTCTAACTTAAGAAAGGGATGGTCGCCAAAAAAATTTGGAAGCAGAATTAAAGTTCTGAAACGCCCGTTACAGGCCCGTAGGAAGCCAAATGTGATGGAGGGGGCAGAAGTCTTGAATAAAGTATGGTGTTTGTTCATAATGTATGTTTGAGGTGGTGTTTATCATTCTCATTTTGGGATGTTTAACTCGCTGTTTTATTTTTTCTAATCAAGTAAGATCTAGATCAAGAGCTAAAGATGATGTGAATTGACTTATGAAAGTCTCCTTTTTACATGCGTGTTGCGATTGACATAAACGGTTTATAGTTGTACTAAAACCCCTGGGGTTAAAAGTAGGTCTACATGTTTCAAATGTACCACTGACTCTACCAAACGTCGAAATTTTGGACTCCAGCCAAAATGAATGCATTTGCATACGAGAAAAATCGAATCTGGCCCAAAAGATTTCTGTGTATGAAATGGGAGAAAACATTATGGTAAAAGGTTACTAGCATTTTCTCCTTTTCCCATAATATTTTCAAACGACTTCTCCTGGATCGTTAAACCTTGGGTATAGTGGTAAAGGGCTGAAACTCTTTACTTACAAAATTCTGAAACGATGTGTTAAGGCCCATTAGTGTGTTAACTAGTCGCTGGCAGAAAAGTGAATTTTAAAACTACACGAAGGTAAAATCTGCCAAGTCGCTCTATCTTTTGTTTACATTTTACCTGCTTTTAAAGTTAATTTTTCTGCCAGTGACTAACACTTTGGACCGATAGTACATTAAAAGACTTTCATCTCCACAATATTTTTCATACTTTTAAATTGTATGATGTAAATGCATTTTAACACCGCATTGTTCACGTTTGGCCGCTACTGGGACCATTGACATTATGGCACAACTGTTTGGAATAATGTCCATGATATATGTGAAGGCTTATATATAAATGAAGATATGAAGATATCAAGCAATGAAAATGTAGGAGTCAAGGTTAGATTCACATTTTTTTTTTATGCTGCCAGTAAATCCAATGGCCCTTCTCCCTGATGTAAATGAGCTGAGTAGTGTACTTCTTGTAGGAAAATCATTAGATAGTTGTGTCACATTGACTGGCATATGATGATATGATTGGTAAGTAAGGGACAGCTGCTAGTTTTAAGTGCTATGGCTGATTGCGTGTCATTTTTATATGAATATAACGATATCGTTCCCAACGGCATGACAAATATGGTTGAAATAAAATGGATTAAGGGTTAGTGTTTATCCAAAGGTAGAGTGCAGTTTACTGATTATTTCTGTTAGCAATTTGTTAAATATTGAACAGTTTTCCTATTTCACAAGCCCGTTTTCAAAGTCTGGTACTGTTCGATTCCAGGGTTTCTTTGATGACTTTTGAGAGTAACAGCAGCCTGTGTAAAAATCATTATTCAAATTGCCCCCTTGCGTTACGGTAAATAGTATCTTATCTTAGCTGCCCTAAGATTGACTTTGAAATTAATCGAGGGTTAAGGATGTAATTGGATGTGCCACGGAATTGCATAATCCTAATCAATTTGAACAACAACAAAAATACATTTTCATGGGGATTCTTTTAATATTTTCAAAAACCCACAAGCCTTTCAACACATAAACAGAGGAGTATTCTGTAATTATTTTAATTAGTGACGTAATCACAATTCTGCGGAGTTTCCGACATACGTTTGTTCTTCAGGATCATGGCTTTCAAATGTTGTTCAAGAAAGTATCTGTATATTTGTTGCATTCTCTGTTTATGCTTCAGTGTTGTGAATGTCTATTTGACTTTCACGCATAAACAGAACCTAAGGAAAGCTACCAGTGTCAAATCTAGTATCCGATCGGAGGATTTTGTCATTTTCGATAAAAACACATTCGGACAGAAGTATTTCAATTGTTCCAGTAGAGATTCGATGGCAAGCTCTAAATTTTCAAGACTGGAATTCATGGCTAAAAAGGACAGTGTTTATGTTGTGAGAGTTATCGCGTATGACGGTGGAAACGTGCAAAAAAATATTGGTGGTGACGTCATAGTGTTGTGGGCGGAGAAAAAACACGGAAACCAGTCGGTAGCGGGTCACGTGACAGATAATCATGATGGAACTTACACAGGTAAATTTAGAATATTTTGGATTGGTGAAACTGTTATAAGAGTAAAACTTGCTTCCGCGTTTGAAAACCAGTGTCTCCGGTCCAACGCTTTATACCGCTACGGGGACACGAACTTTGCTAGGGACCAGGGCTTCGCCATTTTCGCTGTCTTTGTCAAGAGAAAGGTCATGACTCGCACATTGTGCAGCACGGATGACTTTAACGATAGAAAGGAAGTGTGTAACTTCACAGACATGAACGATGCAATGCCCTGGTATTGCTTTCAGCCCCAGTCAGACAGCCTGAAATGCACGGACTTCAAATTTTTCAGGAGCACAGTTTTCTCTACGAATGCTATTCCAACTTCTATGAAACTATCTAACCTAGATTATGGAACGCTACAAGATTCACTGGAGATAAATGTTTATCAAGTAACAAAGGCTACATATACAACAAAATGTTGGGAGAGGCCTAGTCGACATTCTTGGATTAATGAATACGCAACAGGATACTTGTCACGCGATAGATGGATTTCTGCCACGTGTGATAACCACGGTATGCTGGGAAGTGTAGGATTTTACCGAAAGTGTCTACGCGGGAAGCATGTTACTTTACTAGGAGACTCTACAGTAAACCAATATATAAACTATTTCCTAGAAGATGTTCTTGATCTACCCGACGAAGGTAGTTTGAAGGACGAGTTCTACAATAATGAAGTAACCTTTCACTCAAACAAAACTTTCCATAAATATGGTATAACCATGGTTTACAAGAGGCACGAATATCCATTTTACGGAACCAAAGCACCATCTGTGAATGTGACGTCAGCAGCGTCCGCCATTTATGAGCTTGCAAGAAAGGACTTAAATACCAAGCACCTTGTACTTTTAATCCACTATAACCTGCACTTTCACGCATATCCAGTGAAAAGCTTTGAATATAGAATAAAAGCAGTAGTCAATGCCCTGCACTATCTCTTGGCAGTCAAACCTGAAAGTACAGTAATCTTTAAGGGACCCCATTTAGTCATTGACAATGATAGATGGTTTGAAAACAGACTTGCGCTAGTCTACAAAGACATAATATTCGATGAATTTACGGCCCTGTACGACAAGGTTTTTTATTTAAATACCTGGGACATTTCCATAGCTACAAACGAGGAGAAGATGCACCCAACTGGGCAATCGTTTAGGAGTCAAATTCAAATGCTGATGTCGTATATCTGTAAATATTAGGATGCCCATTTGCCTTCACTCATTGCCTTTTAACTCCTTCCAAAACACAAAAATGTTGGAATTGTCCAAATCTATTTATTAAAGCGTTTGCAGACGACAAATTAGATCTGACTACTTTTCCCACCTAGTTTTCAAAAGCATTTTTCCCCAGGGTCGTTAAAACTCGGACCCGTGGGGTAAAGTGTAAAAACAAATTAGTGGTAGACAGTTTTGAAAACATCTTTGCGAAATGTGGATAATCGACGTAAATTTAAGTTGAATCCTTAAAATTAAACCAGCAAAACCATTATAGGCCTATAAAATACTGACAGTCAAAAGTCAACGATTTCGCGTAAAAATACTCAGAAAAATGGAGAAATTTGTTGTTTTAGTATATATCTCCATTTGCAGTGCTCAATGTTTCCAAATCTGGTTTACTGTATGACTAAAAAGTAGTCCATTTGTTATAAAGTGTTATTATGGCAAATTGTTTGTAACTTACCCGATCCTTGACAACATTTCCAATTATCCTTACTTGTATTTGAACTGTCTTTGGTTCCATACAACATGCGTACACTCACAGTCTTTGTCATGCAATCTATATACACACAAACGAGGTCGACCGACATAACATTTTACCCCTTATGGGCCATACAAAACATTCTTTACCCCTTTACACTGTGACACATCCTAAAACGCCATCGGGAAGAAAACCGTACATTTTTCGTAAGTATGACGCTACTAATATAAGTTGGGTGCGCAGTCCGCGCAGGCCGACAAAAGTCGAACTTTTTGGGTCAATTTTCTGCATGTCCAAGGACCTTTCTACCTTAGGATTCAGTCGGTTGTTAGACAAAATAGATTTCGTGGATCCATAATCATGTGACCATTTACTTGGTGCATCACCGAGATGCATTATTAACCTCCTTTTGCCAGGGCTCCACCAATGTATAAGTATATTAAAATTGTGTACTAGTCTGCATGTATGGAAATACTACTTTCCAAAGAATGTCCATCCGAGCCTGGCCCTTGGGCTCCGAGAATGCAAATAACGTGTAGTTTGATCTTTGATCTACATTGTCTGTGAGATTTCCAAGCGATAAGAATTTTGAAATCACAATATTTCGGATTTCGCTATCGGATGGAAAAGTTTTAATTCATTTAGCAGTTTAACCCTCGGCTTTACCAAATAATCACGTGTTTAATGACCCTGAAGATGAAGGCTTTTGAAAACATAGTGGGGGGAAAAAAAAGCCGGTAACCTGCATTTTCTCCTTTACCTGCAGTGTTCTCCACCCTTCTGTTGAAGGAAAATCGAATCATTCAGTAAAATTTAATTTGTTGCCAGCGGCTGTTTGTAAGGGAGTCAAAATATTGTCGTCTTATTAACTCGTTGCAACACAGTCCCGAGTTTTAACGATCTTGAGCAAGACAGCTTTTGAAAACATTGAGGGAAAAGGAGAAAATGCTAGCTCACCATCCCATCAGTTGATCTGAACCACACTGAATTCAAGTTTTCTTCTGAAAATGCTTGCATTCTCGACAAGTCTATAGTTTAGTCGTCCTGAAAAGGCTTTAACCAGAAAAAATATAAATCGTATAATAACCATTACAAAACTATGTGGACGTGCGAAGGGTTATCGATTTGCAATCATGTAAATATTTTTCTTGTCAAAATACATATATTGAGATCAATGGCCCACGGCACTATGTGTCACACCATTCGGTATGGACTGCCAATGTTCAAGTCCTCATCTTACTGGTTAATGAACTTTTTGTAAAAAGACAGAAATTTAACCTTTTGCACAAGTTTTGAAAGCATGTGCAAATGATTTAAATGGAATGTAACTGGAAAAAAAAAAATGTCTTAGAAAGATTAGGAAAAACTGTGGATAAAAGGAGAACAGCGTGGTTACCAGCATTTTCTCCTCTTCCCCACAATGTTTTCGAAAGTATCTTTGTTCAGGGTAATTAAAACACGTGATCATTTGGTATAGAGTCAAGGCCTGAGATTTGATTCGAGTGCGGTCTCCGATTTCCGTAGATCAATGCGGAAGTGGCCTTTGGCAAGGCATCTTTTTCGGACTTTGGAATAATTTATGAATAAGAAAGTTTGGACAGTATACTGTTTAAAAAAACAGTTATCGAACAGTCCAGTAATTTGACAAGCTGAACTTGGTAGAAGGTTTCTGAAAAAAAAAAAAAAAAAAAATGCGGTAAAAGGAGAAAATGTTGGTAACCACGATTTTCTCGTTTTGTCCTCAATGTTTTCCTATAAAGACAAATTCTATGAGGCCTATATGGGCATCCGTTTACTCAAATGACTGCCAGTGTCGCCTTGGAGAGGTCTTGCGGATGGCGTAGATCAAGATCATACTGCACAAAACGTGCAGTCTGATCTTAGATCTGCACCATTCGCTACTTGATACCAGTCTGTGACCAAAATCAGTTTCAACAAGAACGAAAATATACTTTTAGACTTCGAGAAATGTCGAATCCATTTATTTGGCAGCGAAAGTGTGCCTGTGCTTTGAATATGGACATGTAAAAAAAATGCCGTCTGGTAAAGATATAAATGAACCATGCTGTGCCAAAGGGGGGCTTAATGCATCTCCAAAATCCATGGTACCAAGCAAGTCATGGACATACAGAAAATTGGCCAATAGCGAAAAGTTTCGGCCAAAGCCAGCCTGCGCAGGCTGACCTGGGTCGATACTTTTCGCAAGTGCATTAATTCGCCTTTCACACAGAGCATGGCTAGTAGTATAGGAGGGTAGACCTCGGACAAAACGCGTTTTGTCCGAGGTCTACCCTCCCTGAGTGCCATTTTGTCCGAGGTCTACCCTCCCTGAGTGCCATTTTTGTCCGAGGTCTACCCTCCCGAGCAGAAAAAATGCCGCATCACTGCAATTTTGGCGTGATTCGGTTTCCGCGACATATGAATACAATAATAAATAGTCCGTTACTATTCTCGGGAGGGTAGACCTCGGACAAAAGTAGTTCCGGCAGTTGGTTCAGGCAGAAACCCTCGTTGAACTTAGTCTTTTTTTGGAGGGTTGATCTTTCTCTCTCTATTACCGTCGGACTTAGTCTTTTTTCCACAACTGAATTAAAAAAGTAGTTCCGACTGATGTAAACAAGTAGTTCCGACTGATGTAAACAAACGTAAACAAGCGTTTTGATTGGTCGAGACGTTTTCCCGCCAAAATTCGATGGATTATTTCCCCTTTTCAGCTTGGATCAAGGCAAAGACCATTGTTGGACTTAGTCTTTTTCACAATTGTATTAAAAAGTAGTTCCGCCTAATGTAAACAAACAGGCTGGTTCAGGCGGAGGCTATTGTTGGACTTAGTCTTTTTTCCACGATATGGACTATATTCTCTACTTACGCTGGGTCAGGCAGAGACCATCGTTGGACTTAGTCTTTTTTCCGTCTTTATTTGCCTCTATCTTTCTCTACCACCGTTGGACTTAGTCTTTTCTTTGGCTCCTAGCAATATGATCTTTAGACATTACCTAACTATATGATCTGAGTGTGGATTTTTTCCGACATTTCCCGGAAGCCACTTCGTCTAGACTTACCCAATCTTAGGTTTTATTCGTTCCTAGTTTTATTCGACCCTAGTTTTTTAATCTGCAGAACTTTTTAAAAATTGTAAAATTTTTATCCGAAATTTTTATCCGAAATTTTTAAGCGTAAAAATTTTTTCTATTGGTAAAATTTTCTCTGTAAGATTTTTTGAACAATTTTTCTCTGCAAGATTTTTTATTTGAAAAATTTTTTCTATCGATAAAAAAGTTTTTTCTCTCTGTAAGATTTTTAATCTAAAAGTTTTTCTCTCTGCAAAAAGTACAACAACACATCTACAAAATTGACAATTGTTAAAGATAGATTTTTTAAGGTTTTGGTTAGTCCTGAAAAGGACTGTTTTTGAGATTAGACTGTCTTTTTTTCCTCGTCTAATGACAGCAACCAAAATTTGCATGACAGATGGGACAACTTCCAGTTCTTCTTGTGATTGTCATTGTACCATCCTTTGTGGTGATCTTTCTCCCGAGTTCAACGTCAACTAAAATGAGCTCTGGAGTTGTTGTCTGCATAAACAGCTCAAGTAATTTTTCTCCGAGCTCTCTGTATGGTTGTGTTATCTGCTCTAGATGTCTTTGAACTGCTATGAGTTGGCTTCTTAATACCAACAGATCTTCACCAGCATTTAAATAGTCTTGGAGAGCATCAATTATTTGATGGTTTATCTGTTCCATATTTTGAATTCTTTTTCGCTTTGGTTACTTTATGATTTATTCGTCTTACTCGAGAGAACGAGAGTCGAATGACTATAGAAGAAGTTCGCTGATTTTATAGCTTGGTAGAGGGATTGACCTACTTTGACTTGGAATTAACGTTAACCAATCGTTAGTTTCGTTACATTTTTTTGGAACTGATACTCTTAGACATTGTAGATAGATCATATAGTACATTATGTTCTATCTACATGCTCTCGCCCACGTTCGCTCTTTTAATTCTAACGCGAAGTAGGTCAATCCCCCTGTCAAGCTATAAAAGAGGCAGCATTTTTTTATTCTTGTATTAACTCATTTCACAATGAAGTTATCGAAATTCTGCTGTGGACTGTTTGCCAGCAAGAAGAATAAGAAAGAAATGAAAGAGAAATGGGAGCAAGAGACCATGGAAAAGAAAGAAGACGAGGCAGAAGAAAGAAAGAGACTAAAGCATAAAGCTCTTCGCGAGTTCTTTGCAAGACGAGGGTATGAGTTTTATACTCGTACCCCAATCGTTAAGATGGGTAATATTTACCCAGACTTATCAGAACTGATACCGCCAACAGAGCATCGCGGTTGGCAGAATAAATTAATGAGAATGTATCCTTCATTGAAATGGTGAAGAATACGTTCTCTTTAATTTTAAAAACAGCCCTTTTCAGGGCTACCCAATACCAAGAAAGTTTTTACTTTCTTCAAATTGTCAAAAACAAAAAAAGTCAAGTCCTATATGTTTTTATATCTTTTATTTAAAACTTTTTATTTAAAACTTTTGTACAATAATCATTACAATGAAATTTTTATTTAAAACAATAAACTGGTAAAATATATACAATGAAACATTGAACTGTAGAAATATTTGAATCTTTTTTGAAAACAGTTCTTTGAAACAGTTCTTTGAAAATGTTAGCACATTTTTACAGACACGTTTTTCTTTTTTTCTTCGGAATGTCAGGTTCACATTCACTCTTGCGTTTCCTCTTACTGTTTCCATTATTGTGTTCATCATTGTTATTTTTCAACACAATATCTGGACAGATTTTTGCGCCATGTTTTTTTGTTTTGCAGAAGAAACAGTTCTTCTTTTTCTTTTCTCTTTTCTCGTTGATTTTCTTTTCTTCAGATCCTGAAGATTTCTGAGATATCTGTTCGTTGTTTTGCTCCTCTCCAGACAGCGAAGAGGCTTCATTGTTTTGATCGAGTATAAGAGTATCCTCTGAAGAAAGTTTATTTTTTTGCGAACTTTGTTGCGGTTTATCATGTATTTCTACTTGAATTCTACAGATTTCTGTGTCGTTGATTTCTGTGTTATCATGCTCCATATTTTCGATCTCCTGCTCGATCTGATTTCCTATCAATGAAGTTGTAGTCTGTGACGATTTTGTCTTCCATTTATTCTCGTCTACTTTATAGGATAATAGAGCCCCAACGTATTTCATATGTTGGAATTCTCTCCCGGTTTCCATTGTTGGCGAAATTTTAACATCGTGACTGTAGGGGTCCACGAAGACAGAGACGAATCTCCACATCATTTTTTCTTTTTCTGGACATTGTCTAGCCCAATGTCCTGATCTGTTGCATGTAAAACAGATATTCGTTGTCATATCACTCACTCCATGGCGCTTGTCGAATGTTGCTTGATCCAGGACTCTGGTGATACGATAGGTATCTTTTTCTGCAAAATGTTGGTGGGATAGAAATGATCCCACGTAATTCCCAGTATGGTAGACTTGATATCTTGACGGTATATTGGTGATCTCATAGTCGTGAGTGTATGGGTTAACATACAGGTACATTCTCTTTGGTGTTGTACTTTGTAGCTTGAACCCACTCATTTTTTCTACCAGTTGTCCTGTTTGAAATCTTTCCGAAGAATGATGAAGATTTCAGTCGTAACATCTCTTTTTATACACTCTTGGTCTGAAAAAGATATAAAAAAGCTAGGATTTTTTGAGTTCTGGTACATTACTTGACTCGCAATCGGTCATAAAACCATGTCTAAAAGGTTAGTACCGTATTCAGACAGTACAAGTGACGATGAGACAATTCAACCGATGCCGAAGAAGAGAAAAAAATTACTACCGGCAAAGAAAAGAAAAAGAATCCTAGTCTATCCAGATAGTAGCAGCAATGGTGAAAGCGATGATGAGAAATTTCCACCCAAAAAAAGAAAAAGTTTACCATTGAAAAAAGAAAACGATGGTGAAGTCAAAAAATCTTTGAAAGAAGAAAACGATGAGAAATTTCCACCGTCAACCAAAAAGAGAAAAAATTTGAAAGAAGATAAAAAATCTTTGAAAGAAGAAAGTCATGCTGGGCTATTTTTACCCAAGAAAGAAGAAAGTGGAGACAAAAAATCTTTGGATATGAAAAGTCTATACGTCTTAAAAGAAGTGGGAAAAAAGAAGTCAAGAAAATTCAATACAGATTCCCGTGTGCTGGCGGCGTGCTTTAAGAAATTCGATGAATTACAACCCCAACAACTGACTGCCTTATTCGACGATGTTATCCAACAAATCGTTCAAAAGTTAAAGGCTGAATCGAGGGATATGATCAGAATTACCATCAATCACCGTTCATTGGATATGGGGATTCATATACCCTTTCTATATGTGGAGGAGTTGGAGAGTCATACTATATTGGACGAGATTGAAAAAGTTCTACAGTCGAATGAGAAATTCGTCTTGAACGATGGTCACATGACATTCGATATCACACATACGGTACCCCCAAGTGGAAGTGGTAAAAGAGTTAGGGGTACAGAAATATTGGATTCAAAAGTTTTCGCAAAGAAGAAACAATCGATTATTGAAATTAATAATGAAGATCATCTATGTTTTGCAAGAGCTGTTGTTGTGGGGATTTATCACCATGAACGTAAAAACACCCAAGAATGGAATCGAAGATGGGATATCATCAAAAGATCAAACAGACCGCTTCAAAAGATTGAAGCCGAGAAATTGGTGAATGAAGCTGGAGTTTCGTCAACACAACCTGTAGGACCTGAAGAATACAAAAAAATTCAAGATTTCTTGTATGAAAAAGACTATGTTATTAAAGTCCATCAGCAGCAATCGAGAATGGAAAAAGTGTTTGAACATCCAGAAGTGAAAGATAGTAGTAAAATCATACATTTGTACTATCATCAAAAACACTATGACTACATCAAATCCATTACATCATTTCTTGATTGTGGTTATTATTGCGAGTTCTGTGATATACGTTACAGGAATCGGGAAGACCATGTTTGCTCAAAGATCTGTAAAGGTTGCTTTCGTACTGGAAAATGTCCATCAAAATCAAAAGAGTATGTCTGCTCCAAGTGTCATAGATGTTTTTTCAGTGCAGAATGCTTGGAAAAACACAAAACACTTCAAGGTAAAGAGAAGAAGACCATTTGTGAATTAGTGAAACTCTGTTCAAAATGTGGAGGCCAGTTTTTTGTCAGAAAGAAAAATCATGTCTGTAAGGGAAAGAAAAAGTGTCATCTCTGCAAGAAAATAGTTGACTTCTCTCATCGCTGTTTTATTCAGCCTTACCAGAGTAAGATGAACCATGACAGTGACGATGAGACGAGTTCTTCTGTAGTCAAAAAACCTTTGTTCATTTTCTTTGATTTTGAATGTCAGCAAGATACAGGGATACATATTCCTAATTACTGTATTGCACACCGAGCCTGTGCTGAATGTATCGATAAACCACTTGATTTTCATTGTTCCACATGTAGTGAATTCGAAGAAGGAAGAGAAGTTATTTTTCAAGGAAAAGAAACTTTGAGTCAATTCTGTAGCTGGCTCTTTACAAAGCATCATAAAGGAATCATAGCTATTGCCCATAATCTCAAAGGTTATGATGGTCAATTTATTCTCAATCATATTATCAATGTTGGGATGAAAGAACCAGAACTGACTATGAATGGGAATAATATTTTGAAGTTAGAATTGAATGGTGTGTGTTTGATTGACTCCTTCAGTTTTATGAACTTTGGTCTGGCAAAATTTCCGACTACATTTGGACTTCAAGAAATGAAAAAAGGCTACTTTCCTCACTGGGCAAATACAGACGAATTCTGGGATTACGTTGGGCCATACTTGGATATGTCTTATTACAAGCCCGATTCAATGTCTGAAGAGGCTCGATCGAAATTCATAGACTGGTATAATGACAAAGTTCAAAATGGTGAGGAATTCAATTTTCAAAAAGAGATGGAGATGTACTGTCGATCGGATGTTGATATCCTAAGACGAGGATGTGGTGAATTCAGAAAGTTGTTCATCGAACAGAGTGGAATTTGTCCATTCACAGAGGCGTTTACTATCGCCGGCGCCTGTAACAAGATTTGGCGAAAAGATTATTTACCAAAAAATCAAATAGCCATCATTTCAAGCAAAGACCCAGTCAGACGTCGGTTTTCTATGAAAGCAATACGATGGATTCAAAGTATTGCTAGGGAAAAAGGGATTCATATTCAACACGGTAAAAATGGTGGTGAATTTCAAATAGGAAGATATACTGTAGACGGCTTTCACCGTCAATCAAACACCGTCTATGAATTCCTCGGGGATTTATTTCATGGCTGCCAGACATGTTTCAAGGATCGAAAATATATCAATCCCATCAATGGAAAAACAATGGATGAATTGTACAACAATACCATTGAACGATTAGAAACCATCAAAAGAATGGGATATAACATAGTGACCATATGGGAACATGAATTCGATACCAAGATGAAGAAGGACAAAGAGTACAAAAAAACCATTGAAAGTCTATATCCGAACTGTGACCCCATTGAACCAAGAGAGGGTCTGGCTGGAGGCAGATGCAATGCAATAAGAATTGCTTATGATGTTGAGGAAAACAGTGAGAAGGAAATCAAGTATATCGACATTTGCTCTCTGTATCCTTACGTCTGCAAACATAAATTCTATCCTGTAGGTCATCCCACAATCTTGACTGCTGAGAGTATTGATATGAAGAATATTCGTCAGTATGAAGGGCTCATTAAATGCAAAGTTCTACCCCCAATTGATTTGTTTCATCCTGTTCTTCCAGTTCACTGTAACAACAAGATGATGTTTCCACTCTGTATGAAATGTGCACAAGAAAGCTCAAACGTTTGTAACCATAAAAAAGAAGAGAGATCCTTGGTTGGAACTTGGGTAACATTTGAACTGTTCAAAGCTCTCGACTGTGGTTATCAGCTAATGCAAGTGTATGAAATCTGGCATTTCCACTCTGTTTCGGATCAATTCTTTAAAGGCTATGTGGATAATTTCTTGAAAATTAAGCAAGAAGCCAGTGGATACCCCAGTTGGTGTCAGACAGATTCGGAAAAGAATCAATTCATTCGCGAGTATGAGGAAGCTGAAGGGATTCGTCTCGATCCCAAATGTATTCAAAAAAATCCTGGTAAAAGATCGTTTGCTAAGATTATGCTGAACTGTCTTTGGGGGAAATTAGCACAGCGTGAAAACATGAGCAAGACGAAATACATCAGAGAACCATCTAAATATTTTGACTTGATTACCGATCCGAAATATACGGTAAAGCATGTGGAAATTTTTGACAATGAGTGTCCATTCATCTTAGTCAACTATGAAGAAAAGATGGACTTTGTCGAAACACATGCAACAGCCAATGTTATTGTAGCATCCTACGTAACAGCTTATGCAAGGTTGGAACTGTACAGCGTTCTTGAAAGATTGGGGGATAGAGTTCTATATTTCGATACAGATAGTTGTATGTACATTCATGATCCTGAATTGTGGAACCCTCCCATCATTAACAGTAGGTTAGGAAAATGGACCGATGAAGAGCCTGATTGTAGAATAACTCATTTCAGAGGATTAGGCCCCAAGAATTACGCTTACAAAATGAGAACAAAAAATGGAAAAGAAAAAAGCAAATGTAAAGTCAAGGGAATTACTTTGGATTACAATACAAATCAGATGGTAAATTTCGGCACCTATTCAAAATGTGCTTTGGATCGTACAATAGAAATCAAAGTTCAGTATGACTGTAGAATCAAAAGGCATAAAGACAGAACAGTGACCAGTGAACCACAGACAAAAACCTTTCGCTCTGTATACACCAAAAGAGTGATTGTAAACGATACTGATACTGTTCCCTATGGTCATAAAAGTTTGAGGGTATAAATATCTGTAAGAAACAATATCGTGTTACACTGTTTTGAAGTGAACGATCGAAGTAAGACGCTTTTTAAAAAACAGTGAAAACTATCAAAAAGTGAGAAATCATGTCAAGCGAAATGCTACCTTTACCGATAGAACTACGTGAAAAAGTTTATAGAGATTTCATCCATCAGCACACGCTCGATGAACAAGTACAGTTTGATATTAAATTCGCCTGTGTGAAATTTTGGATAGATAAATTGCATAAGGGAGTTGTAAAAGGAGAAACATCCTGCAAACTGTATAGAATACACAGTTTTATTGTGATGATGGTGGATGATACAAATTTTGATCTTCCTCTCCAAGCTTATTTAGCAATTTGTCTGTTGAAAGACAACTATGTTGCTAAGCAGATGGATTCCACAAGTCGCTGGCAATTCATTATCGTAGGAAGAACAGAAGAAAGTTCTCTGAACGTCCTGAAAATGAAATCAGTTCTGTTTAACTTTTACTTACGCTACAAAAAAGGATCCATTCAAGATGGTGAGGAAATAGTGGATACCATGGAAGGGTATATTCTTTTTGATAGAGATGTTACAGAAGAAATCGTATATTCAACTCTTTCGACAAAAGATATTTCAAAACATGTTTTTCCATTTAGTGGAGTACGTGAATATAGTGAAATGGATAGCAAATTTCCATTGTTTTTGGGTAATGATCAGTTGCACAAAGTTATTGTGGAACATGAAGACAAGTGGAAAAATCGAGGTATCTGTGAATTTGCATTGTAACGATACTGCACTCTATGACCTATAAGATTTGAGGGTATAAATAACTGTAAGGGACAACACCATATTACACTGGTTTGAAGTGAACAATCAAAGTAAGACGGTTCTATCAAAAAGTGAAAATCATGTCAAGTGAAATGCTACCTTTGCCAATAGAGCTACGTGAAAAAGTTTATAGAGATTTCATCCATCTACACACACTCGATGAAGGAACACAATTCAACCTTAAATTCAGATGTGTGAAATTTTGGATAGATAAATTGCACAATGGAGTTGCAAAAGGAGAGACATCCTGCAAAATGTATAGCATGCACGACTTTATTGCAATGTTGGTGACTGAATCAGACTTCGATACCACCATCAAAGGCTATTTGACAGCTTGTTTGTGGAAAAGTGACTATTTCGCTAAGAAGTTGCAAGCCACAAGCCGATGGCGATTCATTATCATAGGAAGCCCAGAAGAAAGTTATCTGATCATGCTGAAAATGAAATCACTCCTGTTTAACTTTTACTTACGGTATACAAAATCAAGAGATAATGCAGAAGGAGTGGATATCATGGAAGGTTATCTCCTATTTGATAGAGATGTCACAGAAAAAATCGTGCTTTCAACTCTTTCGGCAAAAGCAGTATTCAAAAACGTCTTTGAAATTAGAGGAACGTGTGAATATAGTGGTTTGGACAGTGTATATAGTTTGTTTTTGGGCAATGAACAATTGCACAAAGCTGTTGTGGAACATGAAGACAAGTGGAAAAATCGAGGTATCTGTGAATTTGCATTGTAAAAATGTTCTGTCATTGTTGTAAATAAGAACTGTATTGTCAATGCTTTGTATATAAAATGTACCTTCATTGTTTTTGTATATAAATTGTCTTTGTATATATAAAATATAGTGTTAGAACATCTGGTTTGTTTTAAACGTTACTGTTTTTTCATGATATTGTTAAGAACTTTTGAATGAATAAAGAAATGATTTTAAAAAGGTCGTCTGTTTTGATTTCTTCCCAAAACTTGAATAAAGAAAAGTTCAGACTTAGAAAGATGTAGCTAGATCATTACATTCTATGTGAGATCATATAGTACGTTATGTTCTATCTACATGCTCTCACCCCCGTTCGTGCTCTTAATTCTGTATCAAAGTAGGTCAATCCCCTACCAAGCTATAAAATGTTGACAGAAATTTTCCTATCTTTTATTCTTTCTCTATCTTTTTATCCTAGCGATATGTCCGTGAGACAGGGTTTTGGCACTCCGCCTCAATCTTATTATAGTGGGCAATATTTACGCTATAAGAAGTACTTCAATCATGAGCATTTCATTAGAAAGCATTATTTCGATGCAGAACGATACTTGGATGAAGCTCAGCCTAGTTTGTTCTCTAGAAGATTTTCCGTTTCAGAAATTTATGAAATGGTAAAATCTACTGTAGAACATAGCGATAGTATTAAATTGCAAGGTTTCAACAAGATAATTTTTGAAATGAAATTTCCTGTTGAAATCGGAAAAGATGCAGATGGTAAAGAGGCGTATGTTTGTAAAGTCGTCGCCTGCTATGATGGTTTTGAGTTGCCGGATGTAGTCAAGTATAAAGATCTTTCTGTCATCACGGCATATCCTGTATAATGGATAAAAACAATGGTTCTTTTTAAGAACCACTCTCTCCTTCTTTTTAGGATTGAGGGCTCTTTTCAGAGCCAACCAATACCCAGGAAGTCTGCTTTCTTCGAATTGTCAAAAACAAAACGTATTTCTCAGATCGAAAGATTGCTTGTATCAGACTCAAAAAAGACTAAGTCCTATCCGAAGAGTCGTCGTTTTTCCCACCCGCCAAGATCAACCGTTTTTCCCACTCCCGCCATTTCTTTTCTACAAAAGAATATAACAAGTCTGACGATTGGTCTACGTTAATTCTGAGTCAGAAAAAGTAGGTCAATCCCTCCACTAAGTTATAAAAATTCAGTGAACTTTTCCTATAACCATTCGACTCTCGTTTCTCTCGAGTAGCACGAATAAGAAATCGTAAAAGTATACCAAGACGAGAAAAATGCTTATATTTTTTCCTTATTGTCCACAGTGTCATAGACCATGTGCAATAGAGTGCGGAAAATGCTTTCATATCCTACAACATCTTGGAGAAAAGCACAATTGTCCAGAACCAGATGAGGGATTCTATGACTATGATGAAGACTATGGTGTAGTGATTTGGTGTCATCATTGCTGTCAAGCTTTCATTGTGGTCCAGTTTGAAGAAGAAGAAGAACATCTCGATCGCAGCCAGTGAAGAATGAAGCTTCATCAAAAACAGTCCTTTTCAGGGCTAACATGCAACAAGAAAGTTTTCTACTTTTCTTCAGATTGTCACTTCAACTCAATTCTGAATTAAGAAATATAACGAAACTAACGATTGGATAACATTAATTCCGAGTCAAAAGTAGGTCAATTCCTCTACCATCCTATAAAAGACGGGGCTCTTTTTCTTTTTTAATCAGTTTTCCCTCTCAGAACTCAAAAATGAAGACTCTCGACAAACGGTTCAAATTGATTGAAGCAGAGCGACGATTTAGAAAGGGATGCAAACAGATCGAATTGCTTAAAATTCGTCTGAGTGGGATAGAAAAACGATATGATAAGTGTAAAAGCAGAGCTGTGCAATATAATCTGAAAATTCAACTTTGTTCAATCAAAGGAGTACTCATTATGTATAATGAGTATGTCCAAGGCAAAGTTGAAGAAATCAATGAACTTCGGCGTGAGCTATTCCCCGAAGATTCAGATGAGGAGGTTTAGAGTCCTCGATCTTTTCTCTAGTTTTGAAATTAAGTTAACCGATAGTTAAATTAATTTCATTACAGAGAATAGTGAAAAACAGCCCTTTTCAGGGCTAACATACACCAAGAAAGTTTTATCTCTCTTCAAATTGTCAGACCAAATCAATTCTGATTTTAAGAAAAGGCTAATTTTTTACTTCAACTTATCAAAAAAAGACTAAGTTTTATCAGAAAACCTTATTCCCTACCACAACGTATAGACTTGTTTTCATCTATCTTTTACTTATTCAAAAGAGAATATAACAAAACTAACGATTGGCTAACGTTAATTCAGAGTCGAGGTAGGTCAATTCATCTGTAAAACGTATAAAGAAAGCCGGTCAAGTTCTCATTTAATCATTTTTTACCTCTCAATACTCGAGAATAAAAAATGTTTTGTATGTTCATGTTTGGATCAGTGGCATATTATTCGATACTGAACTGGTTAGAAGATTGGTTTCATCGACGGCAGATACGTCATAACCTAGCACTACTTATTATGTTACTTGATGAGTTAGAGGCTGCGAGAGATAGACGAAGAGGCTAAAAAATACAAATCTTCGAAAAACAGTCCTTTTCAGGACTACCAAACGTTAAGAAAAGTTCTATCTTTTCAAATTTTGTCAAGTAAAATTCTGCATAACTCTAAGAAAAATCTCATCCCAAATAATATTTTCTAATATAGTATAGTTCATTCTTTTGCAAGTAAGCAGTATAACTATGTAAAAAACGAAAGATTATCATTTCTGCTTGACTAGAATTCAGTTGTTTTCGTTCAACCATAGGGTATGTTACATTCACAATAGAGCTCAGATCAATCGGTTAGCCAGTACCCCAGATTTCTATTATTTCTCTCTGTAAGTGTTATAATCATTCGTGACTGCTTCCGACCGGGTCCGCGCTCTTAATTCTGTATCAAAGTAGGTCAATCCCCCTACCAACCTATAAAACGTTGACGATATTTCTCTACAATCATTCGGCTCTCGATCTTCGAGTAGTACGAGTAAAAACACACTGTTAACGGGGAAAGATGAATCTCAACTTAGCCGATTACAACTTAACCGACTACATCTTAGACAACTCCTTGCCACAGAGTGGAAACAGTGGAGATATTCTAGCGTCAGCCATGAATTCGACATTCATTGAGCCAATGGCAGCACCAGTTAACAAATTCGAGGAAGAGATGCGACAGATGATCTCAAAACAAGATGCTACAATAACTCAGATTTTAGAGGAGTTGAAAACATTGAACAGAAACATCGAGACAATACACCAGCAAAGACAGTCAACTACGCCTGTTATTGTGAAGATTCCGGTGGAGTTCGACTTTGATAAAACTAGCCTTCGAAGACTAACAGATTCCCTTGTATCAGCTGTAAAAAAGAAAGATCAGAAGTCAAAGGAAAATCACTCGAAGGAAAACCAACACTCAAAGGAAACACAATCAGAGAAAGATCATCAGCCAAAGGAAGAGAAGATAAATAAAAAACGAAAAATAGAGAAAGACGATGATGAACAACTTCACAAAAAACAACGATATGAGCCCACCTATGTATCACCGTCAAAAATAGGACTGGGAAAACATGGGAAAAATATCGACAACTTCAAAGACTTCAAGATCCCAAAGATTCCAAAACTCAAACTCAAAAAGATACCCAAAGAAACAAAGAAAAGTTCTCAATAGAGAAAAAAGACAAAAAAGACAGTTCAATTTCAAAAAACAGTCC
Source organism: Tridacna gigas (assembly GCA_945859785.2). NCBI lineage: Eukaryota > Metazoa > Mollusca > Bivalvia > Cardiida > Cardiidae > Tridacna > Tridacna gigas. Next base: position 47,545,373 of record OX244040.2, read on the forward strand.
TTTTCAGGACTAATCATTCCCCAAGAAAAATCTATCTTCAACAATTGTCAATAAGTAAGTCAACTCGCCTCCACCCGTATAAAAGACGATGATATTTCCAGTACATTAATCATTCGGTTCCCGAATAGATGACAGCTAAAGAAATGGTGATGGACTATAGTGTACAATTTCTACTTCTCTCGATGACAAAATGGTATCTGACAACCTTTCTACTAGCCATGATGCATGACTCCACTTTGCCTATGCATAAAATAAACAAAATAAGAAGGTTAATAGCAGATCGAAGAAGAGTCGTGGAGTGTCCTATCTGTCAGATAAAGTTTGGATACTATCATTAGAGGAGGAGGAAAAACAAACTCCAAAACAGCCCTTTTCAGGGCTAACCATCCGCCAAGAAAAGTCTATCTTTCTCAAATTGTCAATATCGGTAAGACCAATAGAAGAGTCTTTTATCTTTGGAACCATATCGTGGAAAAAAGACTAAGTCCAACAATAGCCTCCGCCTGAACCAGCCTGTTTGTTTACATTAGGCGGAACTACTTTTTAATACAATTGTGAAAAAGACTAAGTCCAACAATGGTCTTTGCCTTGATCCAAGCTGAAAAGGGGAAATAATCCATCGAATTTTGGCGGGAAAACGTCTCGACCAATCAAAACGCTTGTTTACGTTTGTTTACATCAGTCGGAACTACTTGTTTACATCAGTCGGAACTACTTTTTTAATTCAGTTGTGGAAAAAAGACTAAGTCCGACGGTAATAGAGAGAGAAAGATCAACCCTCCAAAAAAAAGACTAAGTTCAACGAGGGTTTCTGCCTGAACCAACTGCCGGAACTACTTTTGTCCGAGGTCTACCCTCCCGAGAATAGTAACGGACTATTTATTATTGTATTCATATGTCGCGGAAACCGAATCACGCCAAAATTGCAGTGATGCGGCATTTTTTCTGCTCGGGAGGGTAGACCTCGGACAAAAATGGCACTCAGGGAGGGTAGACCTCGGACAAAATGGCACTCAGGGAGGGTAGACCTCGGACAAAACGCGTTTTGTCCGAGGTCTACCCTCCTATACTACTATGGCTCAAGTGTTGAAAACTCGATCCAATTCTTTCCGAGGACTTATGAAACGAGATCATATCAACAGGATTTATCCCTCTCTCACCGCTGGTCATTGTTTCGACGATGGTTATGCGGAAAAGCGGCCAGTGGCTTGGAAAAATATTGCGCGAAGTAGAGTTTGGTAATGGAAACTCTTAAGAAATGCACGGGTAGGTGCACTGGTCGCCGCAATATAAAAGAAATAATTTTAAAAAACGGTGTCAAACACCATACAGTCAATCAACTTTAAATCTTAGGCTGCTTATCGCATAAAAGTGCACTTTTGTGGACTGTGTAGATTAATATCTGAACAAAACGTGCAATCGTGGACCTTGGCACGGTCCGCCGATACGTTTTTTTTTTCCGACGAAGAGCGCTTAAAAAGCTCAGTGTTTGGGATTTTTCCATTTTGGATATCCAAGGATGAAAATAAAGTTATGTTGCTCTATTCATGCACTGATCGTCACCTTTAACGAAGACGGGACTTTTCCTACAGGTTGAAAATGTGTGAGCCATGCTCTGTGAAAAGGGTTGCATCTGCAAAAGTATCGATCCTTTGCAGGCTGACACGGGTCGAAACTTTTTGCTATTCGTAAAATTTCTGCTTGTCGAAGGGTCATTTTACCAAATGGTTCAGTGCATCACGGAAATCACCCATTTGTGACAAGGCATGGCTCGTATGATAAATATATACATTTCGCACTTGAAGGGTTACAACAGATTCCAAGACTTGTCAAACTAGTTCATACACAGGTTCGATAACAGGCTGCCAGTTTATAAGAACGGACTCCTTTGCTATCGAGATTCATACCTTTGACCTGCAATCCTGTGATAAAAGATAATTTCCCTTTCATGTCACTGAATATATATGAGCCATGCTCTGGAAAAGGGGGTTAAATGCGTCTCCGTGATCCACGAGACCAAACAAGTCACCACATAATCATGAATCAATAAAATCCATTTAATGTAACAACCGTCTGATTCACGAGGTACACTGTTCCTTGCACATGCAGAATATTGACCAATAGCGAAAAGCTTCGGCCCAGGTCAGCCTGCGCAGGCTGACCGGAGTCGATTCATTTCGCAGATGAACTAAGCCCCCTTTTCACAGAGCGTGGCTCATTTAATGAAGAAGAACAACAACGGAAAAATGGAATGCAAATTTATTGACCTGTCATCTTTTTAATATATGTAGATACACTATACTTATTCTTACCAAACAATACCATGTTTTACGAAACTGCGACATAAGGGTTTTGAAGACTGAAGGAAAGGTTGGTAACCAGCATTTTCTCCTTTATCTCATAATGTTTTATGCAATTTTAAAGTAAATCCTATCATTTAAACAACAGTTAATTTGTCTTCCGCAAATGTTTGCAAATCTGACACGTCCAAACTTTTGTCATCTGTTGAAGGGTGAAAATAATTAAGTCTTGACACTCGGATATTAAAGGCAACATAAGGTACCTATGTGGACATTGTAGATCAAGATCAGACTGAATAGACTAATCATTAATCTACACTGTCCGATATTTTGAGGCAAAGTCTTGTCAAAAGTAGCACTGTCACAAGTTGGTTTTGGCACTAAATGTTTCATGTATATACATGTATAGTGGTCTAAGACACTCTTTACAAGACAACAAAATTCTATACTTGTCAAAATTGAGAGCATTTGCAGACTAAAAATTAACCCTCATGCTGCTATGCGCGACTAGCTGACCATTTGCGGCCAGTGTAGATCAAAATCAGACAGCACAGAACATGCAGTCTGATCTTGGATCTACACTGTCCGATAAGGTGATTTTTTATTTTTATTTTGGACCTGAAAATAGATTTGAAGTGGCATTATTTGGGTTTTTAGTATCGGCTTGAAAGTTTAATTTCATTTATTTAGCAGGATAAGGTAAAGATGTGACGCAAAGGATAGGATTTCGCGTTTGACAGGTAGAAAGCATTGTAGGAATAAGAGAAAATGCTGGTTAACAGAAAATATACCCTGATAGTGTTTGAGTTGAAAAACCGGCCAAGTTAAAAATGCGATAAAAATTAATCTTAAGACTATATAAAAGTTACAAACATATTATCTCCAAATCATGTTTAAAGAACCTGTAAAGTTTCAAAAGAATTGGCATAAACTATAGGAGTTGCGTACATAAGGTACTTACTCATATTGGGGGACAAAATTCCGAAACTACAGAAACCGGAATACCATGTCTCCATTTTTCTTTGAAAAGGTGGGGGACAAAAATTTCAACAATTGAAAAAAAAAATACTTACATAAAATACAACTGTGTACAACAAATTTTTGTAAATAATAGATATATAAAGTTGCACGTGTATAACTTTTGAATATAAAGCGAATCAACAACAGCAGCAACAACAACAACAAAACCCACTATGATGAAAACTGCAATGGTCCTACTGAATAAAAAAATGAATCACAGGCATGGATATCATTTGAACACAAAGAGCTTGTAAACTAGAGGTCAAGGGCTCGATTCCAGGTTTACTCAAAGATTCATCCATACTGGTTTACAGCCAGTTTTTTAAGCCATTTCATCTTTATTTTATAAAACTATAATCATTCTTGTATCCTCATGCCTAATGTTGCTCCTGACGGCTGCAAGGTTGCAGATTACGACGGACAGAAAAGGCATTCCATTTTTTGGAGTCCCTCAAAGAAATCATTGTTGTCGTTACCAGTTTTAAATGTGGACAAATCCCCTGAGTTTCTCTATCCCTTACACAATATATACACCATATATATTGGTAATGTATCTGTGTTTACACAGCTGATCAAGTTCTGAGTCATTAGATATATATTTTTCAAGTTTTAACAGCGTTCTTTTTTTTTCTCTCTCTGGCTGTAAGGATGTATCTTTAACCAGGTTTGTCTAAAACTCTCTGAAAATCAATGGCATTCCTTGCCACAACATTCCTCTATCAATGAACGTTGTTTCTACTCTCTTTTACAAAAATGCCAAAGCTCCCTTAGAGAAGATGTGTGTCGTACTGGATACTGATAAGACCCACCTGGAACAAATGGGATAGATGTGTTGGCTTAAGAGACATAAATTAAAATACATTTGAGCAACACTCTGGCAAAAGGGGGCTTAGTGCATCTCCGTGATGCATTGTACCAATCAAGCCATTTCATAATTATGGACCCATAATAGCAACTATTTTAAGACACAACTGAATCATGAGGTAGACTGGTCCTTGGAATAACAAAAAATTGACCAATAGTGAAAAGTTTTGGCCTGGGTCAGCTTGTGCAGACTGCAGGCTGACCTGGGTCGATACTTTTCCCAGATCCATTAAGCCACCTTTTCACAGACCACAGTTCATTTTGAAAATACTAAACAACTGATATTCACACCAAGTCAGGGGCCAAAGCCATTGTCCACTCTAAATTCAATTTTAATTCTAATATTTAAGACTATCAGTCTGATTGGCTTAAAAAGAATATTGCAGTCAATCAGATGACTAGCCTTTGAAACTAGAAGGCCCTGAAGGGCCTGAATATGCTCTACTGGCAGGGAATTAAATCTTGCTTTTATGCTAGCATACATTATGAATTCATGGTGCAAAAAGACAAATTTTCAACAAAAAAAAATGGCTACTTTTCCCACATTGTTTCTTGGATTTCTTTTCAAAATCAATAGGATTCAAGCTGTTGATGAGACAAAACAACTGGGTGAATTTCACAAAAATCTGATTACAAATGCAGACTTTATCATGTAAACAAGAATTGGAAATTTTCAACATGAAATGGCTACTTTTCCCACATTGTTTCTTCGATTTTTTTTTCAAAATCAATAGAGTTGAAGCTACTGATGAGATAAACAAACTGTGTGATTTTCATGAAAATCTGACCAGAAATACAGACTTTACTGCGTAAACAAGAACAGAAAATTTAAATTTTCAACTTTAAATGGCTACTTTTCCCATACTATTTGTTGGATTTTTTTCAAAGTCGATAGGGTTGAAGCTATTGATGAAATAAACAAACTGTGCAAGTTTCACGAAAATCTGAAGTTATTTGCAGACTTTATCGCGTAAACAAGAACTGGAAATTTTCAACTTGAAATGGCTACTTTTCCCATACTGTTTGTTGGATTTTTTTCAAATTCAATAGGGTTGAAGCTATTGATGAGATAAACAAACTGTGCAAGTTTCATGAAAATCCGGCAAAAAATGCAGACTTTATCGCGTAAACAAGAAAAAGACTAATGGACGGACAGACGGACGGACGGACAGACGGACAGACAGACGGACGGACGGACGACGGAAACCCCGCCATGACATAAGCTCTGCTGGCTTTCAGCCAGTAGAGCTAATAAATATACCGTAGGAACGAAATTTAGTGTGTTCATTATGGCACCAGATAGATACTACAAGCACCTTGATTATAAACACCAAACACTTTACTAGAAAACAAAACTGTAAACTTGTCCAAGTTAAAAACATTTGCAGATGACAGTAGAAATGTAGCACAGGTGCTTGGATTTGTCTTAGAAAGCTTAGAAAACACTGTGGGAAAAGGAAAAAAATGCTGATTTTCTCTTGGTTACCAACATTTTCTTACCTTTCCACAGAGGTATCTCAAATAAATGGATGCCGTATATCATAGAAAGACTAGAAAGTACTGTGAGAAAAGGAGAAAATGCTGGCTGCCAGCATTTTTTCCTTTTCCAACAAGGTTTTCAAAAGCCTTCTTTCTTGTTCAAATAGTTATGTGGTAAAGGCTTGACTCATTAAGTGAGAGGCTGTCATTTGCTCTTTAGCAGCTGTTGAACGTCAACTTTTTCCACAAGTACTTTTGTTTCTTTTAAGGCTTTTTTTGTTCCCTGAAAACTTCGGTTGATGGATTTGATACATAGCTGTACGTGAACTTGTTCCAGAACTTCTCCTGTCCTGCGTAGTAATATTTCTGCTGCATGAACGGGACCAGTCTGACTAAGCTGTCGTTTTGATAATCTCACTAATCTATGATCCTACAACAAAAAACAAGAGCACCACATGCGGGTACCAACACTCGGCTGCAAGTGCTTGATTTTCAGTGAAAATTCCAAGTCAAGGGGCATAACTGTAAAAATACTTTGATGGTTACCTACTCTTGTTGTGCAGGTTTCTCTTTTGATAGTTAAGAATTTGTCCAAGTTTGAAGTAAAGATCTTCAATATTAATAGAGATATTATAAAGTATCAAAGTTGTTGCACAACATGATGATGCAGACAACAACAGGGCTATGACAGTAACTTGATGTTTTCTTTGAAAACAACCAAGCTAAAATCCTACCACTCATCCACATTGGAAGTTATTTCAGACCACAAATTACAACGTTCGGGGGTGTCTTTGAAAGCTTAAAAAACACTTGCAAAAGGAGAAAATACTGGTCACCATGTTTTCATAAGCTTTGTTCAAATGAGTTGTCAAAAGAAAGGCAAAATGGCTCTTGTATCGGACAGATTACAGCATTTCCTACTAACTGAGAATAGCTGTTTAATTTTTCTTCTACAATGTTTTCCCTAATATAAATATATTTATTATATACCTGTAAGTTTTCCGGGTTAAATACATGCGTCGCACGCGGCTAAAATCACACACGACGGAAAAAAAATCCGTATTCCACTCAGTGGAATACGATTCCAAATATGGTATGATGATGTAACACCGTATCCACGTGAACACGGCAGCCATTTTGATTGTTTTATATGTTAACACAATGGGCGTGGTGGAAATAATACTAAATAAAATTCATGCGCCATTCATGAAAAAAAAGATGTTAACGCCTACTAAACCAATTTTTCTTATAACTATGCTTCGTTTTCGAATAAAATTGTCACTAAATGCATATATTTTGGTTTTTGGTAGTTTAGGTATATAATAAATGGAATATTATGTTGTAGTGTGTTTCCTGGGGCTTGTATTTACTTCTCGCTGTGTGGGAAAATTTTGATATCGCGCTCGACCTTCCGTCTCGCGCGTTATCAAATTTTCCCACGCAGCAAGAAGTAAATACAAGCCCCAGGAAACACACTACAACATAATATTCCGTATGTATTAACCTAAGAGAAGCATAAAATTAGATTAGCAATATATTTATCCTTTTCTGATTTAAATATTCTTTGGATTAAAAACATGATATTATGACACTCATGAAAGTCAGAAAATGCAAGAAATTCTGTTAAGTGAGTCAAGTAAAGAAATAAGAATTTTTAATCCTGATATAAAAACATTTGATTACTGTACCCCAATGAAAAAAAAAGTTAATGAATGACACTCACTGTTATCTGTGATTTGATAATTATGTTAAGTTTCTCTTCATGCTCTTTACAATCTTCCAAATCCGCTTGCAAACGGGCCCGGGTTTCTTCATCAACTGTCTACAAAATTCATGTATGATTTACAGAGCACTATTCTCACAAACTTTACTCCTTCGCTGCATTGTTTTATGCTCCATTTAACACTAGTCTTTACCATGCAATCTTGACTTTTAATGATCCCGAGAAAGAAAACTTTTGAAAACATTGTGGGAAAAGAAGAAAATGATGTCAACCAGGATTTTCCCATTTCCCACAATGGTTTCTATCCTGATCAAATCTTGCACTTGCTCTCGGTGAATTAAAATTTCATAAGTTGATTTATTTTCAGAAAATTACCCATGTAACCATACAGCATAACCAAAGTTAATCAAATAAATAGAAGATAATTATTTGTTTTAGAGTAAGATCAAAATATACAACCAAAATTAATATTTTTTCAAAAGTGGCAAAGGCACAAGAGAAAATACTAATTTTTTTGTGTTCATCAATGAAATTGCACCATGCTATGGAAAAAAGGGGTTCAATGCATCTCCATAATGCAGTGAACGAAGAAAGCCATCATAACTATAGATCCATAAAATCCATTTTGTCTACCAAACAACTGAATCATGAGGTACATTAGTCCTTGGACATGCAGAAAATTGACCAGCAGCAAAAAGTTTTGACCCAGGTCCCCCTGCGTTAACTGCAAAGGCTGACCTGAGTTGATACTTTTTGCATGTGCATTAAGTCCCCTTTTTGCAGAGCATGGCTCAATTATACATTTGTCTTACATCAAAACAAACAAGTTTACTTTTTCTTACTTGCTAAAAACTTTTTAATGATCCACCTACTGTATTTCCTTGGGAAAAATGTCATGTTGATGACAACATCTATGTGACATCATCAATATCTTTTTTTTAAACTAACCACCAAAACGGCCAAAATACATTACTGCGTTGTACAGGGATGTAAAACTGCATAAGCAGTGAAGGTAAAATTATTAGGTTATTATTCATTATTATTTTTCTATAATCCTCTGAAGAGCACATAGAAAAAAATTACATTACACAATACTCCTGTTTGGACTTCTCTTGCAGAGGATCACTTGAAAACAAATGAGCCATGCTCTGGCAAAAGGGTTTAACCCTTTACCACACAGTCCCGACTTTTAACGACCCTAAGAAAAAGGCCTTTTGAAAACATTGTGAGAAAAGGAGAAAATGCTGGTAACCAGCATTTTCTCCTTTTCCCACAATGTTTTCTACCATTCCCAAAACAAATTTCAATTTTTGAGTCACATTTATTTTGTCGTCTGGAAATGCTTTCAATTTGGTCAAGCCTAAAATTTTGTCGTTGGGTAAAGAGTTAATTCATCTCCATGAAACTTTATACCAAGCATATCATCTCATAATTATGGATCCATAAAATCCCTTTTGTCTAACAAATGGCTGAATCATGAGGTAGAATAGTCCTTTTCTCACAATGTTTTGTACCCTTTGAAGGATAACTCCCATCATTCAGCAACATTTAACATGTCATCTGCTCATGTTTTCATTATGAATTAAAGAGTACAATTTTTATTGTGCATTAACCCTTTACCACATAATGCCAACTTTAACCACCCTGCTAAAGAAGCCTTTTGAAAACATTGTGGGAAAGGAGAAAATGCTGGTAACCAGCATTTTCTCCTTTATCCACAATGTTTTCTATGTTATGAAAGGCAGAAATCATCATTTTAGCAACATTTGTCGTCTGCAAATGCTTTCAAATTTGACCAGTCTAGAATTTTGTCATATGGTAAAGGGTTAAAGAGATAAAAGGGTCTGTAATTTGGATTTAATTCAATGATCTATGTAAGATTCTCAAACTCTTGTGTTACCATGTCTAATTGGTGAAGCATGGAGGGTATGACGTCTGTTAATGTATGTTTATTACACAGATGTAAGGATTCAAACACAAGCTGTCTTATATAGATCTGTGCACTCACTATGGCCTGAAAAAAGAGGGAAATTCATAGAACACCATACACTGAAAACTGAATTTAGTTTTATTGTCTGTATCTATTGTCAAAACAAGTTAACAACCTATATTAATCACTCTCAATGACTGCTTCTTTGAGACATTAACCAATACTCACCCCATGATCTGGGTGGTTCCAAAGGTTGACCCCACCCCTCCCCCCCTCTATATCACTTGACTCTAACCTAAATTCTAAAATGTGAGAGACCAAATCTATACCCCTACTGTGACCAACAATTTATTACATTTGAATAAATAGGATAATAAAAACACACTCACAGGGGACTAGTAGTGTAGCAGCAGGTCTAAGACTACACATGAGCACTGAGAACTGTGCAGCCCCACACTATTTTTCAAATTATTCAAGATCATTTAAACATGTATATGAGCCAGGCTGTGACAAAAGGAGGGCTTATTGCATCTCTGTGATGCATCATAGTAAGCTGGTCATCACACAATTATGGATCCATAAAATCCATTTTGTCTAACAACCCACTGAATCATTAGGTTGAAAGGTCCTCGCAAAATTTACTATGAGCAAACAGTTTCGACCCATGTCAGCCTGCGCAGCCTGACATGAGTCAGTACTGTTTGCAGATGCATTAAGCCCTCTTTTCCCACAGCATGGCTCATATGAATGTAAACTAAGATACGAAATCCAATACTCTGTCCCCTAATCCTTCTGCTACAGTATTTTTAAAATATTTCATGCCATACACAAGTCTGCACTTTTTCAACATTGTATACAATTTCAGCCTACACACACGTTTATGCAGTATGTTCTGGCCTCCATTTTTAAAGAATGAACATTCTGTGAAACTTTAACATTAAAGTAAAATTCACTTACGTGTTTATCGACGATCTTCTGGATGGTTTCTAGGACTTTCGGAGGAGCTGAATCTACTAATTTTTTCTTCAGATTTCTGAATGTGAATATGTTGTCAAAATAAAAGTCGCTCTTGCTCTGTAAAGGAAATATTATACAAGCCATCTTCCAAAGTTGACATTTTGTAACCGAGATTGAATCTTACCTGCTTTCTTTTAAAAAAAGAAAAAAGAACTGGCTCAGAAGTTATAAAACTTTTTCCTACTCATTTCCCATAAGCATGAAATTTCCAAGTTGCATAAATATAATTTTACACCACTAATGGAGTAAATTCTTAAAGATACATGTGTACTTGTTTTAGGTAAGGTTTTTGCTATTTCATCTTTATTTTATGAAACTAATCATTCATGTATTTTCATGCCAAATAATGCTCCTGATGGCTGCAAGGTCGCACAGATTATGGTGGATAGAAAATGCATTTCATTTTTTTGGAGGCCTTGAACGAAATCATTGTTGTCATTTCTGGTTTTAAATAAGGACAAAAATATCTTGATTTTCTCTATCCCTTACAATCTTTTGTAATTTATCTATGTTTACACAGCTGACTTAATTCTGAGCCATTTAACACACTTTCACCTTTTAACAGCGTTTTTTTCTCTCTGGCTGTAATGGTATATCTTTAATTTTTAGAGCAATTTACTTCCTTCTACATGTAAGATTAATGTCTATTTTTCAAATACTATCGCTACCTGAAGCATAAATGAAATTCAAAATTTAGCGTGAACTCGGCTAAGCATGAATTTAAGTTATATGGCCCCTGGTTTGCTGATGATGATTAAACTCTGCAGGAGATTATATGTTAACTACATATGCATCACAGAAATCTAAATAAAAGCAGTTCAAATCCATTCTTTTTTTTCATACACTTCAAACTTAACCCTTAGGCACCTTTCACAACAATACTTGCCTTTGAGACCAGTGTTGATCAAGATCAGACTGCACAAAACATGCAGTCTGATTTTTGATCTACACTGTCTGCTTAGCTGAAACATTCTGAAAAAAGAGCAATCTATAATTGCAAGTATCTGGGTCTAATTTCTAGACTGAAAGTTTCAGTTTGGTCAATTTAGTGCTCTAAGGGATAAAAAGATACCAGACATTGATGTAAGTCTGATGTTATAATTCAACAAGGCTTATTAACTCTTTACCAAGCGAGAAAATTGTAGACTTGTCCAAATCAAAAGCATTTGCAGATGACAAAATAAACCCAAAGAAAACATTGAAATTTGATAAGAGCAGAATACATTGTTAGAAAAGGAGAAAATGCTGATTACCAGCATTTTCTCCCTTTCTCACAATGTTTTAAAAGGCTCTTTCCTTACGGTCATTAAAAGTCAGGATTGAGTGGTAGAGGTTTAAATAGGCATATCTTACAAAACTGTATTCTTCACTATTTCTGTGTAGAAATCAATGCACAGACAGAACAAATCAAACAGCTCAACCCAAAAATGTATCCGTATGCTGTATGTCTATTCAGCGTTTTATGTTGTGGTGCTCTAAGAAATGTAACTGAAAAATCGAACTTAAACTTAAAAACTGCGACATATTTTTCCTCACCTTCAAATAATTTTTGAAAAGCTTAGTCTGTGTCTCAGTTTCTGCTGTGGGCTGTAACTTCTTAAGTAACTGGATTTTCATAACATAGGATGCAAAATTATCTGACAAATCTTCCTGTAACAAAAGTACATGCATGATGAAAAATTGCAGCATTATTTTCCTCTGAATTTAACTCTCTTGTCTTTAACCTTTTACTAAACAATCCCATGTTCCAACAACTCCAAGAAAGAAAGCTTTTGAAGGCATTATGGGAAAAGGAGAAAAATGCTTTTTCTCCTTTTTCTACAATGTTTTCTACCCTCTAACAGACAAGCTTCATCATTTTGGCTGCATCTAATTTGCTGTCTGCAATTGCTTTCAATTTGGACAGATTTAAAATTTTGTCATGTTGTAAAGAGTTAAACCTTTACAACACAATCCAGACTTTTAACAACCCCGAGATATATAAGCTTTTAAAAACATTTTGAGAATAGGAGAAAATGCCTTATACCAAGCAAGTCATCACATAATTAGATAATAACATGATTAGATAATCACATGATCAAGAACCCATAACATCCATTTTGTCTAACTAAATCCTGCGGTAGAATGGTCCTTGGACATGCAGAAAATTTACCAAAAGCAATAAGTTTTGACCCTGGTCAGCCTGCACAGTCTACGCAGGCTGACCTGGGTCAATACTTTTTGCAGATTCATGTACATTAAACCCTTTTTCACAGAGCATGACTCAGATATTTTTCTTTCCTTGAAAGATGTTTAATTTTTGTCATTTGCAACAGTTCCAACAGGTCCAACAGTTTAAAAAATGAAGATGACTATTCATGTTGTAGCAGATCAGATTTTGAAGAAATTGAAGCAGAAACTTTTTTTTGCTTATGCAACAGCTCTTTTCACATGTACTCATATATGGCGTGCAACACACGAAAAGAGGCCTTCGGACATTTGCGTAAGACTAATCCGAGACAGCACTTTACGACTCCATAAGATTTTTTCATACAGTAGACTTTTGTGAAACAGAAAATCACACAAAAATGGGAAGTGTCATCTCGGATTAGTCACAGTTCACAGGCTGATCTAGGATGACAGACTTTTACGCATATGTCCGAAGACCCCCTTTTTGTGTGTTGCACACCATATATAAAACTCCAATTCATGTTGTTTATGCCTGATATGTATGGATGTCTTGAAGCCCTCTACTGCAAAATTGTTTCACATGGTAAGGAGTTCAAGAGAAGAGGTTTCAGCTGCGTTTCCTTTCTCCAAGGCACAGAAGCAATAATTGTGTTTGCAGAAGATTCGAACGATCAACATCTGTATTACAAGCCTTGTGCCATACAAAGCATTGTTTCAGGGCCCAGAAATACAGGTCAGCAGGCATGGAAAACACTGTATACCTGAGCTTTGGCTAGTATTTTAGTATTACTCCCAGCACCTGTAGATCTTCTACTGTCTTCTAGGCTCTCCACAATTTCCTGGTACTGTATCAAAGAGCAGCACAGAGAATTATTATTTGTTATCATTCAGTGAACACAAAAATAGAGGATAGTTTTTCTTTTTCAGTGAAAGGTCAAAATTTATTTTGAGTGAACATTATCAGTGTACCACTCATGAAAATATTACTGATGATGTTCACTTGATGAAATAAATTTCAATCTTTCACTGAAAAAAAAAAAAAAAAAAAAAAAAATCTATTTCATGCTTCTAACCCCCGTTTTGTTGGTACTTTCATCAAAATCCAGAACAGTTATTTTCAGTAATTCCCTGTCGCGGACCTCGCCCACATAATGCACTACAATACTATGTAAGGTGTGAGAAATGTTTTGTAAATGTGGGTAAATTACGTCATATTTCCCTCTGGTTGAATGAAACACTGTTTACCTGGGTAACTACTGTTTCTGCCTTCAAATGAAGAGATACTGAAACATTTACTGTAAATTTCACTGGTCGTAAGCATGAATTATCATAACTTATAATCCACCATTATTTCTCGAAAAATTAAAGAAAAGCATGAAATAAATGGATATTTTTCATAACTGAAGAAGCTTCAGGTATGCAATAGACTTTGATCCCACAGAAAACAATCGAAAGTTCTATTTTTGTCTTTACATACTGAAAAAAGTGACTAATACAGCTTTTACCAACTTCAATCTAGTATGTCAATGGACAATGTCATAAATAAGTAGAACCCAGAATAGAAAACAACAGAATACACTTTTATACCCAAACAACAGCAGGTCAATTGATAACCATACTATTATACAGTACATTATCAAATATACACTGTGTATCTAAAATTTTAGTAGGATGCTTTTAAATAAATCTGCTGCAAATTTATTTGACTTTTTACCACAGGACAAAACTTCATAGTTGTCCAAATTGAAAGCATTTGCAGACGACAATTTTGATGTGGCTGAAATAATGCAATTTTTCTTTGATAAGGTAGAAAACATTGTGGAAAAAGGAGAAAATGCTGGTTACCAGCATTTTCTCCTTTTCCCACAATGTTTTCGAAAGGCCTCTTTCTCAGGGTCGTTTAAACCCAGGATTGTGTGGTAAAGGGTTAACTTTTTACCACAGGACAAAACTTTTGGACTTGTCCAAATTCAAAGCATTTGCAGACAACAATATTCTGCTGCTCAAATGTTGGAATTTGTCTCTGAAAAGATAGAAAATACTGTGAAAAAGCGAAAATGCTGGTTACCACCATTTTCTCTTTTTCCAAGTGTTGTAGGAAGGGTTAACCCTTTCCCAGACAACAAACTGTCAACTATTCTGAATTAAAAGTAACTGCAGATGACATGTTTGAAAGTGGTACAAATGAAGTGCAATTCTCTGATAGGGGAGAAACATTGTGGGAAAAGGAGAAAATGCTGTTCACCAAAAGCCATTTTCCTCTGGGCTGTTAAGGCTCAAAATTGTGTGGTAAATGGATTAGCAAAAAGTCAGTAGCAAAAGAATTGACAGCATAAATTCTACATCACAAACCTTTTCTAACTGTTCTGTAATTTGACTTTGCATTTCCTGCATGCTGCCATTGACAACCACCAATCTGGAGATGACATCTTCCTTTTCCTGGATTTCAAGTGACTTTAATTCCTTTTCAGCTTTAGATACCTGAGCATTCACAAGGTACGTTTTACAGTTATCACAAATATGAAGTAACACAGAGATCTCTGGTTCCACTTCTGGACTCTGTAAACAGAAAGACAAAATATAAAACAGCCATGCTCTGTAAAAAGGGGGCATCTAACAAAAGTATCAACCCAGGTCAGCATGCGCAGTTTGTGCAGGCCGACCTGGTCCAAAACCTTTTGCTATCAGCTAATTTTTTTCTGCATGTCCAAAGACCAGTTAATCCCATGATTCAGTCAGTTGTTAGACAAAATGAACTTTATGAATCCAAGATTATGAGATGACTTGCTTGGTATCAAGGATAATACCCTTTTTGCTAGAGCATGTCTCATATATGAGTCAAGCTCTGTAAAAAGGGTTTTTTTAATGCATCTAGCTAAAGCTGTTTTGCTATCTGTAACTTTTCTGCATGTCAAAGGTATAATCCACCTCATGTTTTTCTCAGTTGTTCAGCAAAATAGATTTTGTGGATCCATAATAACGATGACTTGCTAGGTATAATGGAGATGCATTAACCCTTTCCCAAACGACAAATTTTGGACTAGTCCAAATTGAAAGAGTTTGCAGACGACAATTTTAAATTTGATGAAAATGGCAGAAAGGTCTCAAAACGGGTAGAAAACACTGTAGGAAAAGGAGAAATTGCTCGTTCTGAGCAGTTTCTCCTTTTCCCACAGTGTTTTCAAAAGACTTGTACTGCAGACACGTGAAAACCAGGGCTTGTTTGGGAAAGGGTTAAGCTCCCTGTTGCCAAAACTCATATACTTGTTTTCAGCCATTTTTTAAGCCATTTCATTTTTATTTTATGAAACAACAATCATTCTTTTATCTTTATACCAAATGTTGCCCCTGTCAGCTTCAAGGTTGCAAAGATTACTAGGGATAGAAAATGCATTTCATTTTCTGCAGGCCTTCAAAGAAATCACTGATGTCATTCCCAGCTGTAAATACAGACTAATCCCTTGAGTTTCTCAATCCCTTACACCATATATATTGGTAATTTATATATGTTTACACAGCTAACTTAATTCTGAGCCATTATACACACTATTAACTCTATACCAAACAACAAAATTTTAGACAACTCCAAATTGAAAGCAGGTGCAGACAACAAAATAAATGTTACTGAAAAGTTGAAATTTGTTTTAGGAAGAGTAGAAAATATTGTGGTAAAAGGAAAAAATGCTGGTTACCAGCATTTTCTCCTTTTCCAACAATGTCCTCAAAAGTTTTCTTCTTAGGGATCAGTGAAACACAGGATTGTGTGGCAAAGGATTAAAATGTACCTATTACTGGAACATGTGAAAGCCACTACCCACAATGGTTTCTAAAGTTGCAGGAAATGAAGTATTAGAATTTTACCAAGCAATCCCAAACATTACTAATCCTGAGAAAGAAACCTTTTAGAAAGACTATGGGAAGAGGAAAAAAATGCTGGCCGCCAGCATTTTCTCTTTGCCCACAATGATTTCTTCCCTTTTTTAAAGCAGGCAAATCTAATCATTTGTACCACCCATTTGTTTGTTGCCTGCCAATGCTTTCAAATAGGACAAGTCTAAAATTTTGTTGTCTGGTAGAGAGTTAAATGTAAACGTCACAGAAAAACTTACCCCTACAACCTTAATCACAGCTAGCTCCGGTTGTGCAGATTTATTCTGATTTATATCATCTGGTATATATAAAAGTAACTCTCTTTTACTGCATGAGTTACAAAGCACCTTCCCACATACTTTACAGGTTCGCTTGTTTTTATTTAGAAGTCCAAAACCATGGAGACAATCTTGACATTTGGCAGCTGTACTCTCTTGCTGGAAAACAGAACAAAAATTACAATTAAACTTTTTATCTGCAGACCAATTTTTGAAACTTGAAGCATGTTTTAAAACTGTTGCAAAAGGAGAGGTTGCATTTAACCAGAAATTTCTTTTTTTACCTTTGCAGCGATGTTGCACAGTTGCATTGATGCACCCTAACTCTTTACCAAATCACAATATTTAGACTTTTCCAAACTGAAAGCACTTAGAGATGACAAATATGCCCCCTATGAGAATTTGGTTATCAGTATTTTCTCCTTTTCCCACAATGCTTTCAAAAGCCCTCCTTTCCAGGGTCATAGAACTTGGGGTTGTTTGCTAAAGGGTTTATTTATGTTGATTATTCATAGTTAAAGAGGGTGTTTTCAAAGTCATCAACTTGAAACTTGTCTCAGATGAAAATCATTTAAATACGACTTTTCACAGCCCAGTAAATGATAGCTTTGAATAACATTATGTTAAAAGAAGCTGCTAAGAAAAAAAAAAAAAAAAAAAAAAAAAAAGAGGCAACTCCCTTTTTAACTCTTAACCACACAACAAAATTTTAGACCGGTCCAAATTGAAAACATATGCAGACTACAATTTAGACATTGCTCAAATTATGAAAGTTGTCTTTAAAAGTGTTGAAAACATTTCGGGAAAACATTTTGGGAATAGGAGGAAATGCTGGTAACTAGTATTTTCTCCTTTTCGCACAATGTTTTAAAAGCCTTATTCCTTAGGATCTTTAAAAGTCGGGATTGTGTGGTAAAGGATTAATCTTAAAAAAAATACAGTGAAAAATGTAGAACCAGTTCATCACTAGAAAATTTCTCTAGATGGCATACAGTTTCAGAAGTCATCTCTTACAGATGACTGAAAATGTGCTTATTAAGCTAAAACTGTACAAACTAGCCAAACTGATGATTTTTGCCATTCTGGTGTGGACACGAGTAATTTCATTTCTTGTAAAGTTCTCTTGGTCTCTGAGGATCCGACAGACTTCTTAAATCCTTTTATCAGACGTTCACATTCTATGGATAGGTCAAGTCTGAAACAAACAAACATGCAAAAAAAAGAACATTTTAAAAATTAACAATCTTCAATTCTCTCTACCACATGAAAAATTCTATTTTTTTTCAATTTTGAAAGCAACAGCAGAAAATAAATTAAATGTGGTTAAAATGATAGAATTTGTCTTTGATGAAAGGTTACAAACATTTTGGAAAAAGGAGAAAAAATAGTTCCTATCATTCCACATTGTTTTAAAACTCCATCATTATCCAAGTCATAAAAACACATGACAGCTTGGTAAATGGACAAAGGTTCCACACCAAAAGCTGTGCTATGTCTTTTAACCCTTTACCACACAATGCAGCCTTTTAACAACGCTGGGACAGAAACCTTTTGAAAACATTGTGGAAAAAGGAGAAAATGCTGCTAACCGGCTTTTTCTCCTTTTCCCACAATGCTTTCTACCCTATTAAAGAAAATTTGCACCATATGAGCCACACTGAAATTGTCATCTGCAAATGCTTTCAATTTGGACAAGGCTAACGTTTTATTGTCTGGTAAAGGGTTAGACAGCATCAATCTTGTAGTAAAAGCTAATTATTATTTCAAGCAATGTATCACAGTGCTCATCATTTACATTTTGCTTGCAACAAAGCAAAATCATTCCAATTTTGTGCAAAAACAGACTAGTGGGCTAATTTAGACTGTAGTGTATACATGGATACATACATGTATGACTGATTACCGATATTTTGCATTCGGAAATGTTTGTGAATTCAAGACACTCATTATTTGTTGACCAACATATCTGTGGTAAAATATGCGAAAAGAAAAGTTTGCGAATTTTTCAAATTCATGAAATCACAAAAATATCCACATTGCAGAAATTTCCACTTATACAATACTTACACATCTTGGTTTTCTAAATGAGGTTTAAGTTTACAAGTACAGAAAAAAAAACTCTAAAATTGTCCTCTGAACAAACAAAACAAAATTATGAAATAAGTATGGCCTACATTTAATGATCCCCAAGAGAGAAAACTTTTGAAAACATTGAGGGAAAAGAAGAAAAATGATGGTAACCAGTATTTTCTTCTTTTCCCTCCATGTTTTCTAACATTTCGTAGAAAGAATCCCATTATTTGGGCCACATATAATTTGTTCTCTGCAAATGCTTTCATTTTGGAAAAGTCTAAAATTTTCTTGTGTTATAAAAGGAGTTAAACAACTTACTTGCTTCTCCAAGTGGGATTTAAACTTTCAGCCCCAGTTTTCTGCCGAGAAGTTTGAACATGTTTCTGAACCTTGTATCTCTTGAACTCGTGCGTAAGGGACCGGCATGTACACTGTGTGTCTTTGTCTTTCTCAAAACATTTCAAACATACCTGTAAACATTGATGGATTTACTCTTTTCCAGTTTAAAAAAAATTTAGACTTGTCCGTATTGAAAGTATCTGCCGACAACAAAGTAAATAAAGCTTTGTTCATGTGATCTTTTCTGAAAGGTTGATAAACACTGTGAGAAAAGGAGAAAATGCTGTTTACTGGCATTTTTTCCTTTTCCCACAACATTTTCAACAGATTTCTAACATGGGGTCATCTTAACAAGGGACCATTTGTTGTAGGGTTAGATGCTAAGATACATGTCAAGAGGTCGAGGTTGTGATAATTCTTTTTCTATAATTGAAATGCAAATCTAGAACCTATATAGTAGAAAACACTGATTACCAGCATTTTCTGCATTTTCCACAGTTTTCAAAAGCCTTTTCCATCTGGGTAGAAAAAATTTGGGACTTTTTGGTAAAGGGTTAGCCATTACCAAACAATCATTCAGGCCTTGAAAACAGGTAAAGGGTTAGCCATTACCAAACAATCATTCAGGCCTTGAAAACAATGTTGGAAAAAGAAGCAATTCTGGTGAACAGCATTTTTTTCCTTTACCCAAACTGTTTTGAACCTTTTCAAACACAAATTACATCATTTGAGTCACATTTCATTTCTTGTCCAGTTTGAGGAGCCTAGAATTTTGTTGTCTAGTAAAGAATTAATCCTTTCCCAAATGACAAATTTTGGACTGGTCCAAATTGAAAGAGTTTGCAGACAACAATTTTAAATTTGATAAAAATGGCAGAAAGGTCTCAAAAAGGGTAGAAAATGCTGTGGGAAAAGGAGAAATTGCTCGTTACGAGCAATCTCTCCTTTTCTCACAGTGTTTTCATAAGACTTGTACTGCAGACACGTGAAAACCAGGGCTTGTTTGGGAAAGGGTTAATTTGTTTTTTCTGTTACTAGAAATAAGTTAGGTGTTAATGCATTGCCTCTTTGGCTTTAAAACAAATGATATCGGCAAAGTAAAAATAGAATGACTATGTTTGCAGCATATAATCAGATTGCCTCATTAACCCCCAACCTGTTAAATTAAAGTGAAGTAAAACTTTCAAGTCGATAACAAAACCGAAATTCTGCTATTTCAAAGGTATTTTGAGGAAAAGGATATCTTCTTATCAGACAGTGCAGATCCAAGATCAGACTGCAAATTCTGTGCAATTTGATTTTGATCTATATTGTCCACAAAAGGTCTTTGAGTCGTGCTTAGCAGCCTAAGGGTTAATAATTGACGAGAAGGAGGAAACGAAATTTCCCAAAGAGAGTGACCATGATAAATGATATGAAAAGTACCTGGACTACTGAGTGAACTTTTAATGGCTATAGTTGCTTTTGCAGGCATTAAAGATCAAGATCAGACTGTAGAGAGCATGCAGTCTGATCTTGAATCTACAGTTTGCCACCTTGTAACATATTCTGACCAACCAACCTTGAAACTGCATCATTTCTGTGTCTGTCTTTGATCAAGAAGTATGTTTCATTAACTCTTTACCACACAATCCCAACTTTTAACGACCTTGAGAAAGAAGCCTTATGAAAACATTGTGGGAAAAGGAGAAATGCTGGTAACCAGCATTTTCTCCTTTTCCCACATTATTTTCTACCCTTCCCAAAACAAACTTCAATTTTTCGGTAACATTTATTTAGTCATCTGTAAATGCTTTCAATTTGGACCAGTCTAAAATTTTGTCCCTTGGTAAAGGGTTAAATCAGCACCCTAAAAATTTACCCTTTACCAAACAATCCCTACCTTTTGACAACCCTGGAAAAAAAGATTTTAAAAACATTGTGGGGAAAAAGAGAATATGTGGGTAACCAGTATTTTCTCCTTTTCCCACACTGTTTTCTATACCATCGCAGACATATCTGATCATTTTAACAATATTCAATTTGTTGTCTGCAAATGCTTTCAATTTGGACTAACCTAAAATTAAGTTGATTGGTACAGATATATAAAAGAGCAATAACCCATACATACTTTATACAGTTTACCCTCTGGATCTAGATGTGCCAGGAAGTTCAATCTACGTTTATAGCTGACACAGCCTTTACAGAATACTTCTCCGCACTTACGACAATGGTGTTTCCGGTCAAGAACAGAAAATTTCTGTCTACACTGTCTATTCATACATTCTGTCTTGTTTGAGCTGTCTATCCAGTGGATGGTGGTGATTTCTATGATGAAGAAATAACTGTAGATACTACTACATAAATGAGCCATATGGCAAAGGTGGGGGTTCATGCATCCCCGTGATACATTATACTGCGCATGTCATACATAATTAAAGATCCATAAAATCCATTTTGTGTAACAACCAACTGATTCATCAGGTACAGTGATCCTTGAACATACAGAAATTTGACCAATAGCGAAAAGTTTCGGGCCAGGTCAGCCTGTGTCGATACTTTTCACAGATGCATTAAGCCCCCTTTTCATAGAGCATGGCTCAAATACAAATGTAACTTTGCAAAAAATTACAACAGAGCCTGGATGTAGCTGACAACATTGGCTTTTGACCTTCTTCTTTGCACTGATATACCTGAATGAATAATTGATAATAATTATGCGCTCTGTAAAAAATGTGGACATGTTTATCCTTGGGGACCTTGCAGGCCTATCTGTAGGTAAATTTATGACAATGATATACAAGCATTGCTACTGCTAATAATTTTCAAGTGTTACCCTATAATCCATTACTCAATGTCTACATACACATGAATTTAATCCTTTACCAGACGACAAAATTTTAGCCTCGACCAAATTGAAAGCATTTGCAGACTACAATTTCAATGTGGCTCAAATGGTGCAATTTTCTCTTGATAGGGTAGAAAACATGGTAGGAAGAGGAGAAAATGCTCGTTAACAGCATTTTCTCCTTTTCCTACAATGTTTTCAAAAGGCTTCTTTCCCAGGGTTGTTAAAAGGTGGTATTGCGGTAAAGGGTTAAGACACATCTATTTTAGAAGAAACTGCTCCTTTGAATTCACATCTTATCTTAAAAAATGTAATTAGCATAATGATAATGAAAAGTTCATTTTTCAGCAATTAGAAAAACAATGGGGGAAAACTAAGCAACTGCCAGTGAAGATAGTTTTCAGTATTGCTCTTCATATTGAGCCACCAAGAGTTGCAATATTCATATTCCAGTACCTCTTACGCGTCTATCTTTTAAAGATATTTCTTGCTTCTATTTATTAATTTTTTTTCAAAGCTACATATAATTTCCTAAATTAGACTGTGTTATGGGAGATCACTCCTTCCTTACGGCATAGCTTCTTCCGGTATTAAATCAATACCCAACAACTGTGTTAGGGATAATTCTCTTTAGCTCAGGGGTTAGTGTATTGGTCTTTTAAACCTCGATATACGAGGATCTTTGCCTGCACAGATCTGAATCCCAGCCGTGGCGGTTTGTATTTGAGCAATGCATTTGTTGCGAACTTTCATGTTCTTAAGATGGGGGCTTGTCCGAGATTGGCCTTTGAGTCATTTGTTGTCTGCATGTTATTGTCCATTGAACCATTTGTTGTCTAAATAATAGACTTACTGCCTAATAAGCCTTTCCGTCATCAAAATGATGACCTCTCTTAACCCTTTACCGCACAATGCCGCCTTTTGGCGCCCCTGGGAAAGAAGCCTTTTGAAAACATTTTGGGAAAAGGAGAAAATGCTGGTAACCAGCATTTTCTCCTTTTCCCTCAATATTTTCTACCCTATCAAAAAAAAGTTGCAGCATTTGAGCCTCACTGAAATTGTCGTCTGCAAATGCTTTCAATTTGGACAAGGCTGAAACTTTGTCGTCTGGTAAAGGGTTAAGAGGGGGTGTGTTACAGGAGATCACTCCTTCCTTATGGCATAGCTTCTTCCCATATGAAATCAATACCTGACAACTGTGTTAGGGAGAATTCTCTTTAGCCCAGGGATTAGTGTATTGGTCTTTTAAACCTCAATATACAAGAACCTTTGCCTGCACGGGTTTGAATCCCAGCCGTGGCGGTTTATATTTGAGCTATGCATTTGTTGCAAACTTTCATGTTCGTAAGAACTGTCAAATCTGCGCAATTTTTCCTTTGACACAACATTTTTGAAAAAGGTCAAGTGTAAGATGGTTAAAAAAGCTTGTCTACATGTCTTTGTATTCATCCCTGAGGTGCCAAATAAATGAGCAAACTGCGAAACATCTTTGTAAAATAAGGACGTGCAACCTGGATTAACCCATAACCAAACAATAAAAATTTGAAACTGTCCAAATTTAGAGCATTTGTAGATGACAAATTAGATATTGCTTATGTGATGATATAATTATGTCTTTCAGGGGGTAGAAAACATTGTGGGAAAAGGAGAAAATGCTAGTTACCAGCATTTTCTCCTTTTCCCTCAATATTTTCAAAAGCCTTCTCTTTCAGGGTCTTTAAAAGTCAGGATTGTGTTAAGGTACAGCACAAGAATATCACTGAAAACTCTGTGGAAAATGAATAAATTGCTCTAAATAATTTCTCTATAGCAACAGTGTTCTGCTGCGAATCACAGATACCTGTTAGCAGTTCAAGAGTAAAACACAATCATAACCAGACTAGTTACCATTTCTGTCATAATTTCTGTTATCTGATACTGTGTAATCAATGGATGCCAGGTCATTGTTCACCGATACAAAGTCAGACAGTCCCTCTGTCATACTGTTTCTAAAATGAAAAAAAAAAAACATTTCTTTGTGAAACAGAAGAAGTGATTAAAACATTTCTACCTGCAGCAGGGCTTTTTTTTTCATGTACCTAGTAACCAGCATTTTCTCCTTGTCTGAAAATATTTCATCTTTGATACAGCAATGTCATGTTTTGACTTACATTTAATTTTTCATCAGCAAATGCTTTCAATTTGGACAAGTCTGAAATTTTGTCATTGGTAAAAATCTAAATCTTCAAGAGTTACTTAACCTCTTTACCACACAATCCCAAGTTTTAATGACCCTGAAAGAAAAGGCTTTTGAAAACATTGTGGGAAAAGGAGAAAATGCTGCTAACCAGCATTTTCTGCTTTTCCCACAATGTTTTCTTCCTATCAAAGACATAAATCACAATTTGAGTCACAATTAATATGTCACCTGCAAATGCTTTCAATTTGGTTGAGTCCAAAATTTTGTTGTTCAGTAAAGAGTTAAAAAGATGGTATCAGGTTAAAACGTCCCAAAGTCAAATACCAAAGTGGTCAAAGTGTCCCTCTTGTTCCCAAAGAAACAGTTGAAATATCTCCCTTAATGTCCTCATGTAATACATTTTCCCATTTGTTTTACTTTATTGTTTTACTTCATTTATTTCAATTTGGACATCTTGATCATTTGGTTTCTTCAAACAAGAGGGCCATTGGCCCTAAAGTGCTCACCTGAGCAAAGTAATCTACAGCTGATAAAGCTGAAGAGATCCTGATTTTAATGATGAAAAACACAATGAGTGTAAATGACCTACTTTTTTAACCAATATGACTAAATTCCAAACTTGTCCAAGATATCATTAAAACAAATACATGTATTCTGACCAAGTTTCATGAGTATCAGACTGAAAATGTGGCCTCTGAGGTGCGCACAAATTTTTTCCAAGATTTGGTCCAGTAACCTACTTTTTGACCAGATGTGACCCACTTTGAAACTTGTCCAAGATCATCATCAAGGCAAATTTTCTGACCAAGTTTTATGAGAATCAGGCTGAATATGTGGCCTCTACAGTGCACACAAGATTACCTAAGATTTGATCATGTGACCTACTTTTTGCCCCGACATGACCCGCTTTCAAACTTGTCTGAGATATCAACAAGATAAACATTCTGACCAATCTTTATCAGTATAAGACAAAAAATGTGGCGTCTATGGAGAACCCAAGGTTTTCCTAAGATTTGGCCCAGTGACCTACTTTTTCACCCAACATGACCAAATTTCAAACTTGTCTGCGATATCATCAAGACAGACAATATGACCTAGTTTCAAGAGTATCCAACTACAAATGTTGCCTCTAGAATGGACACAAGGTTTTTCTAAGATTTAGCCCAGTGACCTGCTTTTTGACCCAACATGACCCAATTTCGAACTTTTCAAAGATATTATCAAGAATAATATTCTGACCAAGTTTCATAAGCTTCAGGCTGAAAATGTGGTCCCTAGAATGCACACAAGGTTTTTTTTCTAAGATTTAGCCCAGTGACCTACTTTTTGATCCAACATGACCAAATTTTCAACATGTTTGAGATATCATTAAGACAAACATTCTGACCAAGTTTCAGGCTGAAAATGTGACCTCTAGAGTGCACACAAGGTTTTTCTAAGATTTGGCTCAGTGACCTACTTTTTGACTCGACATGACCCAATTTCGAAATTGTCCAAGATATTATCGAGACAAACATTCTGACCAAGTTTCACCAGTTTCAGGCTGAAAATGTGCCTCTAGAGTGCACACAGGATTTTTCTAACATTTAGCCAAGTGACCTACTTTTTGACCCGACATGACCCAATTTTGAAAGTGTCCGAGATTTTTATCAAGACAAACATCCTACCCAACTTTCATGTGTTTCAGGCTGAAAATGTGGCCACTAGAGTGCACACAAGGTTTTTCTAAGATTTGGCCGTGACCTACTTTTTGACCTGACATGACCCAATTTCGAACTTGTCCAAGATATTATCAAGACAAATTCTGACCAAGTTTTATAAGTTTCAGGCTTAAAATGTGGCCTCTAGGTGCACACAAGGTTTTCCCAAGATTTGGCCCAGTGACCTACTTTTTGACCCAACATGACCCAATTTCAAACTAGTCCGAGATATTATCAAGACAAACATTCTGACTAAGTTTCATGAGTATATGACTGAAAATGTAGTCTCCAGAGAGCACACAAGGTAATTGTTGACCCTGGACAACGGACACCAGACACCAGACACCAGACGACGGACAAAGCATGATCACAAAAGCTCACCTTGAGCACTTTGTGCTCAGATGAGCTAAAAATGTTATTGCCATTTATTGTCATTGACTTTTATATTTTGAACCCATATTTTTCTGCCAGCCTGAGTAGCTCAGTGGTTAGCATATCTGACTCGTGATCTGGTGGTTGCAAGTTCCATACCCAGTTGAAGCAAACTTTTTTTCCGTTTTTTTTTCGCCTCTCACCTCTGATGCATGTGAGAAAAGTAGTCAATGGCTTTGCAAAAGAAGTTGTGTCAGAACTGGTGTGAGGAAGCCAGGAAACACATGGGTGTGTTACTGACCACCGTGATATCACCTGAGCTGTTAAAATGGCGTTGAACTCCAATACATACTGAACCATTTTTTTTCCTGACCCCGTAAAGGGTTTTAATTTTTTTTAATCCACTGGCAAATTTTTGCCATTGGCTTTTTTTCCAATGTGGCATATTTTTAAACCCTTTCAGAGGTGTATCTTGTTCTTGTCATTTTGTGAAAGTTTTAAAACCAATTAGAGAAATGAAACTTTTTAATTGCATACTCTACTATACTTGTATAATTATGTATTTTTCGGTGTCAAATCTGATCAATAACTTTTAATTTCATTCTATTCTGTTCTATGTATTTGTCATTGACCTTACCAGTATTCCATCATCAACATAGGAGAAAGTTGCAATGTGATTTGTTAGGTGTACCAGTTAGTGATTCAATATGCAGACAATTTTTAAATGAATGAATGAATGAATGAATGTTGTTTTATGGCGCATCGACAGCTTTGGTCATTTAGCGCGCATATCTGTGTTAAAAGATAATAAAAGTGAAATTGTTTAAACTGAAAAAAGTTTGAATACATTAATAATGATAAAAAAGTTGGGTTAAGAAGTGTTATGTGTGACCTTCATATGTATAATGGAAATAACTGAGTGACAGGGCAATCCCTATCTACTCAAAAAGTTTTAAATCACAGTTAGGAATAAGAATGTGAATAGTAGCTTAAAGGTAATGAGAACTTAACATTGAGAAAAGTGTGTAAAGAATGTAAAAACATGGGTAAGAAACTCAAAAAACAAATATCACAGTTTATTGTAAATACCAATCTCCTTTATGAAAGCGATAATAGATTCAACGCTGACAGAATCAAAAAGATTTTTTAAACTATCGACGTTGAAATATTTTGAACGAATTGGTTGAAAGTCAATGCAGTCTAGTAGAATGTGTTTTATAGAGAAGGGTGCATTGCATGGAATACATTCAGGGGCATCATCTCTGGTCAAGAGCCAGGAATGTGTAATGCGTGAATGGCCAATTCGAAGTCGTGCAATTATCACTTCTTCTCGACGAACAGACCTGTAAACGGGGTACCATTCACCGAGGGAAGGTTTAACTGAATGTAGTTTATTGAAAACATCAGCATCCCACTGGGATTGCCAAGAAGATTGGATATGTGTTAAAACAGAGGATTTAAAATCAGTGTGTGGAACTTTAAAATCTGAAATGGGAAGGTTAAGTGCAGATTTGGCAGACCTATCGGCATTTTCATTGCCTTTGATGCTTACATGACTTGGAAGCCAGCAGAACACCAATCTATTCATGGAAGAAATTTGTGAGATCCTTTCAAGTAAACTACAGATTAAGGGGTTTTCAAGTCGTTGATTTGAAAGGGCCTGTAATGTTGACAAAGAGTCAGAAAAGATAATGAAACGGTTGGAATTAGAATGTTCAGCTAGATTAAGGGCAAGATCAATAGCTTTAATTTCTGCAGAGAAGATAGAGGAATTGTTTGGAAGGCGGCACTTTAAGCTCCTTTCTCCATAAATAGCGGCAGCTGCTACAGAATTTCCCTCTTTAGATCCATCTGTATAGATTGGTTTGAAGGAAAAATAATGCTCCTTTATCTCGTTGTATTTAGCATGAAACACAGTTCTATCCGTGACTGACTTTTTGTCGGATGCAAGGTCAAATCTGAATTCTGCACTGTTTAGTGTCCATGGAGGGATTTCAGAGATTTTATAGTCGGCAATAGACTCAATGTCTATGCCAAGGTTATCTACAATGGGCTCCATGCGGATACCAAATGGAGGAATAACATTTGGTTTCCTTTCAAAAAGACGTTTATACTGAGGTTTAAAAACAACTTTATGAGTTGGATTAAAACGATTTGATTTCAGTTTTAAAAGATATTGAAGCGATAGTTTTTCCCTCCTATAAGAAAGAGAAGGTTCATAAGCCTCAACATAGAGACTATTGACAGGAGAAGTTCTGAAAGCTCCAAGAACAAGACGCAGGCCTTCGTGGTGTATAGGATCGAGAATTTTAAGGCAAGATTTACGGGCTGATCCGTATACAATAGATCCATAGTCCAATTTGGAGTGAACTAAAGACCGATAAAGCCGCAAGAGGACTTTACGGTCTGCTCCCCATTCAGAATGGGCCACAACCTTTAGAAGATTAAGAGCCTTCTTGCATTTCTTTTTAAGTGCAGTGATGTGAGGAAGGAAGGAAAGCTTTCTGTCAAAGATGACTCCGAGAAATTTAAACTCAGAAACGACTTCAATTTTAGTTTTGTCCAAATACAGTTCAGGGTCTGGATGAACACCACGTAAATTACAAAGGTGCATGCATTTTGTTTTGGACTTGGAAAATTTGAAGCCATTTTCTTCAGACCACATTTGGAGTTTGTTGAGACACTGTTGAAGTTGTCTCTCAATAATATTCATATTTCGAGATCTGAAGCATATAACAAAGTCATCAACATAAAGAGAACAGTCTACACCAGGACAGATAGCTTTAACTATACTGTTTATTTTTACACTAAAAAGTGTGACAGAGAGAATACATCCTTGGGGTACACCCATCTCCTGTTCACGGGTTCCCGAGACAGTATTACCAACTCGGACGCGGAAAAGACGTTCATCCAAGAAGGCCGAGATAAAAAGAGGAAGACGGCCTCGAAGACCAAAGTCATGTAAGTCTTTAAGAATTCCGTATTTCCAAGTCGTATCATAAGCGCTTTC
The DNA here is from genome assembly GCA_945859785.2 of Tridacna gigas. Classification (NCBI taxonomy): domain Eukaryota; kingdom Metazoa; phylum Mollusca; class Bivalvia; order Cardiida; family Cardiidae; genus Tridacna; species Tridacna gigas. The sequence goes on from OX244040.2 coordinate 47,574,523, forward strand.
AAGGTCGAAAAAGACAGATACTACATGTTGTCTATTAATAAAGGCTTCTCTGACAAAGGTTTCAAAGCGGACAAGATGATCGATGGTGCCACGTTGGCGACGAAATCCACTCTGTACATCAACGATGAGGTTGTTTTTTTCTAGAAACCAGACAAGCCTGTCGTTGACCATACGTTCTAGAGTCTTGCAGAGACAACTAGTAAGAGCTATTGGACGATAGTTGGCTGGGTCACTAGCATCCTTGCCAGGTTTTGGGATAGGAATGACTAGTGCCTCTCGCCAGGACGAAGGAAAATCACCGGACTGCCAGATATCATTAAAAATATCAAGTAAAACAGAGAGAGAAGCAAAAGGTAAGTGTTTTAAAAACTGGTAATGAACTTTATCTTGGCCAGGAGAAGAATTGTGAGCTTTATTCAAGGCAGATTTTAATTCTTTAAAGGTGAAGAGTTTGTTATAATGCTCTGAATTTGAAGAATTGAAATTAAGTTTTTTCTTTTCTTCTCTGGCTTTATTCCTCTGAAACTTTTCAGAATAGTTTGCAGAGGAAGACTTTTTGCAAAAGGTGTCAGCAAGAGCATCAGCTATATCCTGGGGGGTTTCCAACGAATTATTGTTAACTTCAAGGTGACTGAGAGGGGGTTGGCCTTTGCCATTGATCTTTCTGATCATGTCCCAGGTTTTTTTAGTAGTAGTTCTACTATTTAATTTAGAGACATATTGTCTCCAAGCCTTGTGCTTATTTTCTCTAATGGTACGACGAGCCTTTGCCCTGGAAATACGGAATAAGTCATGATTTTCTTTGGTAGGTCTGAGGTTAAACTTTCTAAGGGCTTGTTTTCTGTCTCTGACAGCCCGTTTACAATCTTCATTGTACCAAGGCTTTTCAGGACGTTTTGGATTTGTCGAGGTCTGAGGGACAGACTGTTTAGCTGCATCAATTAACAGTGAAGTAAAAAGTTTTGCGGGATCATCGCAATCTCCAAATTTGTCATGTGTAATGGTCTGTTCACAGAGTGTTTCAAATCTGTTCCAATTGGCTTTGGAGAGCTTCCATTTCTGCGGTTTTATGCTGCTGGATGGTTGTGTAGATGAAAAGATAATAGGGAAGTGATCACTTCCACACAAATCCTCTTTCACTTTCCAACTGAAATTGGGAAGTAAGACTGGGCTGCATAAGGTTAAATCTATAGATGAATAAGATCCAGTTGCTGGATGTAGATAGGTTTTGGACTTGTTATCATTCATGAAAGACAAAGAGTTGTTCGAAATGAAGTTCTCCAATTGTAAACCTCTCTGGTTAGTGTCATTGCAACCCCACATAACATTGTGACCATTAAAGTCCCCAGCAAGAATATAGGGGGATGGCAATTGGGAAATGAGATCATTCAGATTGGTCTCATTAACAGGTGTGCTCGGGGGGAGATATAAAGAACATAGTGTAACGGCACTGTGTAAAGATAATCTGATGGCAACAGCTTGCAAGTTTGTGTTAAGAGAGATAACTTTATGAGGTATGTTGTTATTAACAATAACAGAAACACCACCTCTAGCTTTCTCGCCTTCGGTAAAGACTTTATTGTAAATGGAATGATATTTGACAGAAATATCATCCTCTCGCTTAAGGAAGGTTTCTTGCAGACAAACAGCAACTGGTTTGTGATCATTGATTAAAAGGGAAAGTTCGTCAAAGTTTGACTTTAGACCTCGACAATTCCACTGGATTATGGTATCCATAGTGCATGAAGAGAGTATAAAAGCTAAAGTAAAAAAAGAGGCCGTAAACCAATACATTTTAAAATAGATTAAGATTTAATTACAGTTGTCTCGGGTTTGGACGATTGCCAAGTGTCAGTGTCCTAGTTCCAAGTATCTTTAGAAATGGACCAGATAGAGGCTTCTGAATCTGAAGCCTCACCTTCCAGATTTTCAGTATCTGCATCCATGTCCTCTAACTCCGAAAATCTGTTGGAGCTAGGGACCGGATCATCTACTGTGACTGCAATTTCACAGGATCCATGGTTATCTCTGGACTGTGGTTTAGATTTCGAGGAAGATCTTTTTGGTGATCGGGGTACATGAGAAGATTTATCTTTAGGTGGAACGTTTGATTTATTTGTAGGCTGTGAAGATGGAGGTTGGGGTTTCTTAGGAGGCTGTTTTGAAGGGGCAGATGGCTTTGAAGCTTTTTTTGATGAAATATTTTGTGAAGAGGAAGAGGGCTTTGGGGTTTTTTGTGAAGGAATACTTTGAGAGTTTGTGGGTTTTGGGGGTGCAGAAGAGGGTTTGTTTGTTTCAGATGCAGGCCGAGTCTGAGTGGAAGGTGTTGTAGCCTCGACATTGGGAACTAAGCTCTTCAACTCATTGGCCATTTCTGGAAACTTTTCAAGAAGTTTCTTTGCCAAGAGTTCACAGTTTGAGCAATGTCCTTGTGAAGATATGGGAGATGTGACTTTGGCATAAGAAGTTGCACTAGTCAGCAATGTATCATCATTTTTTCGTTTTTCAACCACTTTCCTTGCTTCCAAAAAGCTAATGTTTTCCTTGTATTTGATTGATAGAATTTCCTTCTCATCCTTCCATACCGAGCAGTTTTTGGAGAAGGTTGGATGAGAAGACTTGCAATTAAAACAGAGCATTGGATTATTGCAAGTTTTCGGATCATGGTCGGGGCCCTCGAAAGCACATTTTGGGCAAACAGGGGTGTTTGTGCAGGTGCTTTCATGATGGCCATACCGCTGACATTTATAGCAACGCAGCGGGTTTGGCACATACACATCGACATTAACCGATTGAAATCCTATCTTAATGGAAGTAGGTAAAAAGGGTGTGGAGAATGTTAAAATGTAAGTGTGAGTCTCCCTACGTACTCCATCTCTAAAAACAGATATTCTCCTGACGTCAGACACAGCTTGAGATTGTAAATTAGTCTTAATCTCTTCTATGGAGTCGCAGTATGATAGTTCTTTGCATCGAATGACTCCTTTGCTTGTATTCAAGGATTTATGAGGATAGATTTTAGCATCTACGTTATAGAACTTTTTATGGCCAAGAAGATTTTTTGCCTGCTGTTGGGTAAAACATTCAACAAGCAGGGTTTCATTTTTCAGTTTCTTTACTGATTTTGGTGTACCTAAGATAGAAGAGATTGTTTTTTCTATAATGAAAGGTGACAGTTTTGTAATTGGTTTTTTTGTGTCAGCTGATTCTATGACAATGAACCTCGCAAAAGTAGAGTTAGAAGTAGAAGAAATGTCCGATTCAGAATCTGAATCGGAAAGTACACGCTTGGCCTTTTTTGGGGTTGCCATGATAGTTTTTATTAATTCATTGCCGATGCTCCCCACCCGCCTCGGAGCCCAACAAGGGGACATGATCTGGGGAAACCAAACGCAGATCATGACAAGGATACATCGGCAATATACTCAAAGTGAAAGGGCTAGACCGGACAAATGTAGGCCCTCAGAATGTCATACCAAGCATAGGCTATCTTTGGGCAGTTACAAGTGTCAATCAAACACCAACTTTCACCCGATTAGCCCATGAGCCACCGCCTTCTAGGGCACTGATTTCTATTTTTGACAGAAAGGAAAAGAGATATGATATTCTTCTGTGAATTTTTGTGTACGATAAAACGATACACAGTTAAGAGAAATGCCCTAGGGCTAGGCATGACCAGCCGATTGATCAGGACGGGCCCTCCTGACCTCTCGTTTAGTCCAATTCAAGGCCAAAGTGGTGTGTTGCGAAAACAGAGCCATCAAAGGGCCGAGCTCTGAATCCACTCAACCACCAGGATCCCGTCATCGAACGACACGAGTTGCAGCCCACGGCAAACAGGCAGGCACAGTGGGGGGTGTCTTACCCCTGCTGTAGTGCGACAGCTGAGCTATTTCTATCCCCCCGCCCAGCTGGTGGCCCAATTTTTAAAATTCTTTGTTTTGGGAGACTTTCAGTTTACAGATAATGTGCATTCTACTGCCTGCTTGCAACAGTAAGTGCACCAAATTTCACCAATGTTGTCCTGTTCAGTTCTGTGACCTAGGGTAATGTTGAGTCTTTTTTCAAATTTAGTACAGTTTTAAAAGAAGGATTTCTTCCTGAAACTGGGTTATCTTGGTTTTTTTCATTGGCCCTGTGATTCCAGATGTTTATTGCTGTTAGCACTGATTTTCAATAAGTAGGTCCATTTCACAAAAACAAAAACTGAAAAATGAACTTTCTGGTAAGGTTATATCACCAATGTTAAACAAATTTCATACTCTGTGGAATGTTGTCCGAAAAAATTTGAATGCATTGCTTCTCTGGTATAGGAGATATGTACATTTAATGGAGGCCATGTCTTTCCTAGATTTCTGTAAAACATAACCTTTGTGATTTTACTATTCTGTTTTTAAATCCTGCTTCTGACATCAAATATTTGTAATACTTAGTTGAAATAAGTTCTATATGACATAGACACATATTACTTTCCACAAAGGGAAATCAAACATATCTTCTCTCTAACACAGTTTTGCTAAAACCTTTAAAGTAAAGGGTCTCATTTTAAATATAACAACCGATGACTATAGCTTTTAAATTCATCTATTATTGCAGAATCCATACAATAAAATATTTCCGATTTAGGAATATTCTTTGCCTTGTAAAATTAGCATTTGGCACATATTATTCTTGAAAAAGTAAATTTGCGGTACTTTACTAAGACACAAAGCATGCAGTGTGATGAAAGACTCTTCAGACTGAAGTAACTAAAGTTTAATACAAATTTGAAAACGGATATAAACTTCTTTGAGTGTAAATTAAACAACTGCCTGTTTCTGGTACATTGCAGTTCTATACAGAAAGAATGATTCTTTTATGTTTTATGTCACAGCAGCTCATATTTCGATCTTAAATCTTCATTACCCTTGCAAAATCTTCGTTACTCAAGGAAATGCATGTATTTCAGATGAATCATGTTTCGAAAGAATTGTTGGTCTGCTTTAAACTGTAAACAACATTTTGACAACTGAATTATGATGCCACTACAAAGGCAGGGTACAAATTACAAAATAGTAGCAACAGCAGCAAGAAACAAAAAGAAATCATTGTTTCATCACTGCTAGCGATTTTCATTTGACATGATTTTGTGCTGATGTAATCATATTTGTAATTAAGTTTAGGTCTATTATGTTTCAACGGACAAGAGTGTTTCGACCAGATGTACTTGAACTTCATGAAATAAGTCTACAAAACCTTTGTTATGTTTCTGTAACGAAGGTTTAAATCTAGTCCAATTGATAGAAAAAGTATAGAGGCTTAGATATGGCACTGGCTTTCACATAATTATAGACTTTAATTTAGTTACAAACACAGACAATAACTTTTAAAGGAAAAGGTATGTTTTTATGGTGACAAAATAGGCCATGCAAAAGTATGCCCACTCTACTGAATGCCTTTTAGTGAATGTCTCAAATCAAAACTTAGAAACCATGTGTCATGGACCTTTCTTATCTCTGATGATAAAGTAATTATGACATCATCGTTAAAGTACTGTTTGCCATTGAGAACATGACTTTTCATCAAGTTCCATATTTTTGGGAACAAAAGTTTAACTCTTTACTAAACAACAAAATCTTAGACTTGTCCAAATTGAAAGCATTTGCAGACAACAATTTAGAAGCTGCTCAAATAATTATTTCTGTCTTTGTTTGGGTTGAGAACATTGTGGGAAAAGGAGAAAATGCTGGTTACCAGCATTTTCTCCTTTTCTCACAATGTTTTCAGAAGGCTTCTCTCTCAGGGTCGTTAAAACTCGGGACTGTGTGGTTAAGAGTTAAGTAACAAAGACTTCATTTGCCCACTATTTATTCAATTACTCTTTAGAACTAAGCTAAGTCCTAACATTACCATGTTACATTTTAGGTAGTAACCACGTAATTTCCATGGAAATAAAATGAAGACTCAGAGAGATCAGTGATTGTTTAAAATGTGCGGTAACGAAGGTTTTCAAGTTTACAATTAGACCAGACCACGTTACAAAAGTCGCATTTCTTTTCAACCAAATGTACGATCTCTGTCTCTTCAATAAATTTGTGTATAGGAAACCAGTAATTAGTGTATAAAAATGTATAACGAAGGTTTTGTGATTTTTTCAAATTTCGGCGACAGCAAGACATTACTCCAGCACTACTTTTTAATGAATGCTGGAGTATCTTGCTACATTATTTTGCACACAACAACAGCAAATCTCGTCTTTACTCTGAGTGGTTCCCATATAGTTATGATCTATTTGCCGAATATACACTGCTAAGAGTTCAGCTCTCACTTTGGCAACAGTAAAGAACATTTAAAAATGAACACTTAACTCAAAATTTCACAGTAAAATATTTTCAAGGATACCAAAAACTGACTATTTTTTGAACACCTGATCGTACTCAATTGTTTTGTGCAAAAATTCATTCCAATTCGCATTTGAATTAAAATTTCTGAGGGGAAACACTAAATGGACCTACTTATTGAAAATGAGTGCAGATTTTTTGTTTGAAGAGCTACTGGAACAACTTTCATATGCATCATCCTTTGATAATGGTGCTTCCTTTGCTTTTTCCCTATGTTTGATGTGGACACAAATTTTACAAAAAAAGAGTCACAGATTTGTTTCTTACATAAAAATCAATGATTGTTTCATCTGCCATTTCTACATGATTAGGGTACATGGTTCTGGGTTTTTCTGATGCTTCATGTTCATTGCCTGGAGCCAAGAACCACTTTACATTTCTTCTAAATTCCTCCGAAATTTATAAATTAGCCTGAAAAGGAGTTTCTCAGTGTGACATAACCATTGTTTTGAAAGAAAAGGATTACCATACATACAATTTATGGTGGTCTTACCAGTTTTCGTGGGACTAAATTGACAAGTTTAGCCTACGCATATCTAAATGAAGAACTGATTACAAAAAAACCTATTATAAACAAAAAAATTAATTTAAATGCATATGAAGCCACAAATTCTGTCTGAATCATGCATGTTCAACGGCAACAACATATTTCACCCTTCAAATTTTGTGCCGGAAGCTGAATTGGCGCATGGGAAAACATGCCCTCATTTCGTGGCTTTCAATACCTGTAGAACAGCTCATAAATAAAGAACTGAAAATCATCATATACACCAAAACTCATCAAAGGTGTTAACTATCATGACAAGGGACTGTTTTAAACAATGAAAATGAACAGCTCTGAGTCAATAATCCTAAGTTTTTGAAGCGCGATGAAACGGATGGATTAGTGTCATGGCGGCCATTGGCCCTCTCGTGACGGCAGCACCAGAATATCAGAATAACAAAAATTAAGGCATTTTGGTCCCTTCTATCAATTTATGTACACCTATGAGGACAGATTAAGAATTGTTTTAAACACCACTTTATCATAAAAAATCTGAAAACATTGAGTGTCTTAATAAAATGGTCGGAAACATTTTCTCTCTGTAGCAGCGAATTGTTCCGGAAAAATTGTCCATTCATAAACAACCGAACGAAATAGGTCACGAAATTCTCCGATCTATTTATAGACCAGACTCTTGTCATATTATTGCAGTATGATCACATGACTGTTTGGCATCAAGACTGACTATGTCACATGTCAGGACTTTTTCAGGATTAAAATGAAATATCAGAGGGAGAAATTGAATTGGGTACGTATCGGGCTGAAAAAGGTAATAAGAAATTTGTCACTAAAACCGATCATTCCTTCAGAAACGTGCATACTGTCTTGTTTTCGATGCATTTTATAAATCAGCTGCAGTGGCGCTGTTGTGTACATTCAAATGAGCGGTTCACACAAAACAGAGGCGTCATTCACTTCATAGTTCACGAGAAAACTTGGATATCATTTGGGGTTCGAAAACAGGTACCCCACGAAAATAGGTCAGCCGGGGATATATCCTCGCATAGCTGACATTCGATAATTTGCTCCCCCCATTTTTTTTTCGCTTGAAAATTTAGCTAGCATTTTCCAGTTCTGAATCACCTTTTTGAGTAAATTTGGGAAATTCTAATCCTGAGGTAGAATAGTCCAAGGTTTTGTTGACATTCTATGGTTTACTCGAGATTAGACATGACCGAAAATCAGCTGATCTTATTTCTAGACTGAAAATGTCTGTTGTGTTCACTCTTTCCCTGTTACTGTAGGAAACAAGCCCCCTTTCCCGGAGCCCTTCCCCTCCACCGAAACTAGTAAATCCATGACACAAGACCTCGTCGATTAGACCTCCATTTAAAGTAGGAACCAGACGAAAAATATGGGACTGGTCAAAGAGCAAGTCAAAGACCTATACTGAAGTTAAAACTGTATATCTGGACGTGAGATCGCCTAACCTGTTACTGATCTTCAACTCAGATACCTCAGATATGAATTGCGTCTTTATACTTAATCTAAAGTTAGTTTTGATACATTACCGTCGTCTACATTTTCTACTTTCGAATTCAGACAGGTAACAAGAAGATGGGATCCGGTAAACCGCTCTACGTCATTTCGGCTGATGACGTAATCTCATGAATATGCAAATAAAAGATCGGCATTTTTCCGGATTGGACTACAAAACTTCAGCCTGAAATCTATCTAAGGCAGGAAAAACAAAACATTCTGGCGGATTTTGTACAGAAATGGGAATAGCTCTACTACACAAAAAACCTTAAAAAACCTTTTGATAATTTTTTTATCGTTTTACGTTATTTTACTTGATTTCAGGAAGTGAGCCCGAAACTGAAAGTAAAAGTAATTGATTCAACTAAAAGAATTACAAACAAGTTACATTTTCCTACTGAAACAAATACGAAAAAGACATGGGCGGTTTACCGGATCCCATCTTCTTGTCACCAGACGCACCACTGGAAAAAATAATGGACGAATACATGTATTAAAACGCCAAACGTAAATTGCCGCTTAAAAAGTGCAGGCGGAAAATGGCAATAAATAATACGTCTGTGGAAGATTCAAGCCAGTTATTCGCTTTCAATTTCTTAAAAAACAAAATGATTTGAAACGGGGTAACTATTCTTTAAAATACCAACTGCTTACTGCACATCCCTGTAGACGGTTTGTAGATATAGACGTGGGGAAAACCGGGATATGTGCAACAGACTGACAACAAAAATAACGTTCCCACCTTGCTGAGCTTATACCGGGGCTTTTTCCCAAGCTTATCGGGGCTTATGTTTATAAATGACTGGTGCGTAGATTATATGCTAGCTCTAACTTTATTTATTTATTTATTTTTTTTAATAATTTTGAAGTTCGTTGTATGGTCGACGTACCCATTTTCGTGGGGTACCTGTTTTCGAACCAGAAATGATATCCAAGTTTTCTTGCGCACTATGAAGTGAATGACGTCACTGTTTTGTGTGAACCGCTAATTTGAATGTAAACAACAGTGTCACTGCTGCTAATTTATAAAATGCAACAAAAACAAGACAGTATGCATGTTTCTAAAGGAAAGATAGATTTTAGTGATAAATTTCTTATTACCTTTTTAACCCGATAGTGCCCAATTTAAATACCCCGTCCGATATTTAATTTTAACCCGGAAAAATCCCGGACATGTGACATAGTCAGTCCCGATGCTAAATTGTCATGTGACCATACTGGAATAATGCAACAAGAGTCCGGTCTATAATTAGATCAGAGAATTTCGTGACCTATTTTGTTCGGTCGCTTATGACAATTTTTCCAGAATATTTGCTGCTACAAAGAGAAAATGTTTTGAGTCCTTTTATTTGGATACTTAGTATTTTTCAAATGTTTTATGATAAAATGGTGTTTAAAAAAGAATTCCTAATCTGTCCTGATAGATGCATGAAAATTGATAGAAGGGACCAGAATGCATGATATTTTGTTATTCTGGTGTTCTGGTGCTGTCGTCACGAGAGGGCCAATGGCCGCCATGACAGTAATCATAGGCCACTGAAACTCCACTGGTCTATTACCGGACAACGAAATTTTCCTTATCGGACACCGTTACTATAAATAGCACATTGGCAACTGCCTCTATATTGTATGTATACAATAAGACTTATTATATACAACACAGAGGCAGTCGCCAATGTGCTATTTATAGTAACGATGTAAATGAAAATTTGAGTATTCCTTGATATACAGGCGATGCACCAATTCGCAAGTATTCGATGGTCAACCAAGAAAAATGTTAGTGTTCCGTAACAGACCAATGGAGCTTCATAGGCCTGTGCACTAATCCATCCTTTTCATCGCGCTTCAAAAACTTAGGATAAGTGACTAAGAGCTGCCCATTTTCATTGTTCAAAACAGCCCCTCTTTGTGATAGTTAACGCTTTTGATGAAATTTGGTGTACATGATGGTTTTCAGTTTTTTATTTATGAGCTGTTGTATAGATATTGAAAGCCACGGAATGAGGGCATGTTTTCCCATGCGCAACTTCAGCTTCCGGCACAAGATTGAAGGGTGAAATGTGTTTTTGCTGCTGAATATGTATGGTTCAGGCAGAATTTATGTTTTTTTTTATATGTATTCAAATTTGTTTATTTATTCGTAAAATGTTTTTTTTTTTGTAACCAGTTTTTCATTTGGATATGAGTAAAGTAAAATTGTCAATTTAGTCCCACGAGAACAGGTAAGACCACCATATATGATTTCCGCCTTGAAAAATAGTCCGGTTCTGTACCCAGAATGCCCATATCAGATAGGTTATGTATTTGAAAAAAAAGTCACCTAGCGGGAGATAATGTTAACCTGTCCGCCACATGACGCATTGCTATCATGTTCAGGATAAATATAAATACGCGGAGTGTAAATCGCCGCTTAAAAAGTGCAGACGGAAATTGGCAAAAACAAATACATCGCTACCAATTTCTTAAAAAACAAAATTCTTTCAAACGGAGAAAATATACAGATTTTTTGAAATAACAATTGTTTTTTGCAAAGCTCGTTAGAGAGTTTCTTAATATAGACATTTGGAACACCTGGATTTGTGCAACAGACTGACAATAAAAATAACGTCCCCACGTTGCTGGGCTTATATCAGGGCTTTTCCCAAGCTAAAATAGGCTATGTTTATTAATGGCTGGTGCATAGGCTATATACGCTAGCTAACATGGCTAAAATGAATCGAATAAAATAGTTTTAAGTAAGTAAACGTATACTTTAAATTATTTCAAAATTCGTTGCATTGATTGCCGCCAGAATGCCCATGTCAGATAGGTTATGTATTTGAAAAATGCCACTTTGCAGAAGATAATGAATATACCATATAAAAAAGAAAAGAGAAATACGGGTGGGCCTAAATTACTGAATGGAAATATTATGGCTAAAATATGGACTAATCTCGATCTATTATTCGAAGGCTAACTACCTGACCGCGTTTTAGAATACAATGTGCTTAATCAAACTAAGATAAAGTAGTGCGTAATATAGTTAAAAAGTAACAAAATTCTCATTCATGAGAAGAATATCCTTCAAGAAGAGTGCCACAGTATGATCTTGCTGTATCAGTGGCGGTAAACTATATAAGTAGAACATGAGAAGGAATTGCTTCCGGATATAAGTAGAACATGAGAAGGAATTGCTTCCGGGTCGTAGTAGTCAAAAGTAATTCCATTTGAAAATTTGATATCAAGCACATTTGTTACTCTATTTATCAGAAAATATGAAAGGATAGTTTTTGATGTTTGTTTGATCATATCTTGAAAAAGTGAGCGTGGCTGTGTTATCTGTTTCCTGCAGATCTGGAGGCATGCACAATGGATGTATGCAAAATACATCGACATTGGGCGATTTTTTGAATAAAACGGGTGACAGAAGGTCGGGATCTGAACCGACCCCACCCATCTGAATTAGCCGTTTCGATATGAATTGCCTATATATTGTTCAGATCATCTCCCCTATCTCACATTGAAACTTTGAATTTGTTGAGATCACTAATTTTCTATGAAAAAGTCATGAACAATCATAGCCTAACTGAATAAACCAGCAAGACAGAGAGAGAGAGAGAGAACTTTTTTAGGAGCAACTGGTAGCAGTTGTATAAAACAAGCAAAACAAACTTTTAAGTGCCCTTTTCTCACCATAAAGTTGTTGGAAACACCAAGAAAATTATTTGAGATTTGCTGATGGTACCTTTTAACAGGAAAAATGTGGAAGAAAGTAAATATATCATTAATAAAAAAATGAATGAATAATGAAAAATAAAACAGGGAGCATTTTTCCTCGGTGCAGTCAGGGGGAAATTTGTTCAATGTTGCTTTTGGAATAGCCTAATAGGTTTAAAGGACTTGTGAAAAAATGTGGCAGGGTAATGCGGAAAGACAAAAAGGGTCCACCACAAAGTGTTTTGCCTGTCATAGATCTACAGCTGCTAGGCTCAAGCTGGCAAAATGTCGCAAATTTACATGTCTCCAATGCTCGTGATGACATGGTTGAACCGTCAGAATGCGATGACCCATTGATATATGGCATTTACATCGACGTGAAAACATGAACTTCACAAAAGGCACTGATAATGCTGTTTTTTTTTTTTCTTGATCTCTTTGTGGGAAGAAAAACCTACTAAAATACATCCTCTTTTAATGGAATTGTCTGCAAATTAGTATGACAAAGTTGGTCTCACTATTAAAGTGTACATGAACAGACAGATGCGCCAAAGTTAACGCAAACCCAGATTTGCGTTTTATCGCGTGTACAGAGTTTCCCTATATCTTTGGGTTCTCATCACAATTGATAATGGAGCCTGGTCATACTATCAATGTTTCCCATTTTGAGGGGTTGAAACATGTCATCACGGTCTCAAGCATGATCATGTCAATTCGGCACATCTTCCAAGCTCAAGCCTGGCAAGCCATATGCATTGGGGTAAAAAAAAAAAAAACTCTGGAAATGAATGAAAGTAGATAAATAGAGAGTCTGAAAATTTTCACACATTCTTAATAATTTGAATTTGAAATTTGTATTTATAAATGTCTCAGAAATAGGGATAGTGAATGAAAAAGAAAGAAAAAAAAATAATAATAATTCCCATATATATATATGTGTGTGTGTGTGTGTGTGTGTGTATGTCCCTCCGTTTGTTCCAAAACATTCCGACAGAAGTCAAAAGTAGTTCCATTTGAAAATTTGATATCAAGCACATTTGTTACTCTGTTGTATCAGAAAATATGAAAGGACAGGTTTAAAAGGCGTTTTTGATGTTTGTTTGATCATATCTTGAAAAATTGAGCGTGGCTGTGTAATTTGTTTAGGGACTATTTTGTTTTTGTGACCTTATTACGCACCTTGGTCTACTACGAGTCAGAAATTCGTTTTACTCTGATTTTTCAAGTGAACTTTGTAGGCTTATATGTAATCCTATGCAGATCTGGAGGCATGCACAATGGATGTATGCAAAATACATCGACAATGGGCGATTCTTTGAATAAAACGGGTGACAGAAGGTCGGGTTCTGAACCGACCCCACCCACCTGAATAAGTTGTTTCAATATGAATTTCCTATATATTGTTCAGATCATCTCCCCTATCTCACATTGAAACTTTGAATTTGTTGAGATCACTAATTTTCTATGAAAAAGTCATGAACAATCATAGCCTAACTGAATAAACCAGCAAGACAGAGAGAGAGAGAGAGAGAACTTTTTTAGGAGCAACTGGTAGCAGTTGTATAAAACAAGCAAAACAAACTTTTAAGTGCCCTTTTCTCACCATAAAGTTGTTGGAAACACCAAGAAAATTATTTGAGATTTGCTGATGGTACCTTTTAACAGGAAAAATGTGGAAGAAAGTAAATATATCATTAATAAAAAAATGAATGAATAATGAAAAATAAAACAGGGAGCATTTTTCCTCGGTGCAGTCAGGGGGAAATTTGTTCAATGTTGCTTTTGGAATAGCCTAATAGGTTTAAAGGACTTGTGAAAAAATGTGGCAGGGTAATGCGGAAAGACAAAAAGGGTCCACCACAAAGTGTTTTGCCTGTCATAGATCTACAGCTGCTAGGCTCAACGGCATGGAGATGATTTATCAAAATATGATCTTGTACACTTAACCTCCGTTACTTCGAAATAAGGTTTCTCAATTGAATAGCAAGTATTTCAATGATAGGACATAGATGATGGGGATGGAGGAGGAATAAAGTTAGACTCCTGTCAGAAAACGGTGTATTTACTGTAGACAACAACATTTTTGCATTCTAAAGACATCATTTATTCAAGACTTTTAAATGTAAATGGCGCCTAAAACTTTGGAATGAATGTGAATCACTTTTTCACAGAGTGTCGCTAATTCAGAGGTTTTACTTGCTTCTTGCTACATTGATATGAATTCCTCTTTTGATAGCTATCAACTAGCCCGTCCGGGTATCTCAGTGGTTAGCCGTTAAATGTATTTCCCTCTTTTCAGAAACGTTTTCAATTTTTCTAGAAAACATTGTTGGAAAATTTACGTTTAAATGGGTGAAAAAAATGTTGAATCGGTTGCAATATCAACCTTTTCAGTCCATGTTTTCAACATGGAATCGTCTAGAAAATGTCTACTTCTACAAAATGTAGGAATCTGATTCAATTAACACCTTCCCAGGGATCGAACCAATGAACACAATCACGATCGAGCGGCCGGAATCGAACCAAAGAACAAGGCCACCCCTAACGCAGGAATCGGACTCAAACACCATGAAACATAAATCCAGCTACATGTATGTATTTGGAAAGAATGAAACTTCTGTTTAAAAGAGTATTAATTACCCATACCTAGTGATACAGGAAATCACCCATGTACCAAGTGATACAAGAGAGAGAGAGAGAGAGAGAGAGAGAAACAATTATAAAAAACAATTGTGAAAAACAATTATAATACATCATCAGTACCCATACAACATGATTGAGACAGAGAGAAAGGAGAGTAGACAGGTCGAAATCTACGGACGAAAAATCAAAATCAATAAAACATAAAAATTAGTTTCCCTTGTCGAGTGATTCAACAGACAGACAGCCAGTGAAAGAGAGATTTACGGACGCAACCATTATAATACATAAAAAAAAAACCCCAATTACTTAGTCGAGTGAGAGAGAGAAGAAAAAAATACATTAAAATGGGCCATGCTCTGTGAAAAGAGAGCTTAATGCATCTACTAAAAAGTATCGACCCAGGTCAGCCTGCGCAGTCCAAGCAGGCTGACCTGGGACGAAACTTTGCTATTGGTCAATTTTCTGCATGTAAAAGGACCAGTGTCTTCATGATTCACTCGGTTTTTAGACAAACTAGATGTTTTTGATACATAATTACGTGATGACTTGTATGGTATAATGGAGCTGCATTAAGCCCCCTTTTGCCAGAGCATGTCTCGAATGTTTTTAAATACATTCTGATGTAACAGTCTTTAGCAATATTTATTATTGATGATGAAGGTTGTAAGATAACTGTACACATTGAAAAACAAGGAAAACATTTTGATATCTCACTCACAGGCATTCGTTTTGTGACGAACTTCGCCATCTATATAATGTAATATATAAAACTTATATATTACATTATATAGATGGCAAAGTTCGTCACAAAACGAACGCCTGTGATCTCACTTCACTCTTAACCTGACAACAGAACTGTAGCCTTGTTCATATTGAAAGCACAGATGTTGCATATCTACATGTATTTACCAATATTTACCAAGCGACAAAATTTTGGACTAGCCCAAACTCAAAGCATTTTCTGATGACAAATTAATTGTGAATGGTGCAGTATTTCTTTGAAAGGAAAGAAAACAAAGTAGGAAAAAGAGAGAAAATGCTGCTTACCAGCATTTTGTCTCTTTCCCACAGTGTTTTGAAAGGTAGTGTTCCATAGGGTTCTTAAAACACTAGATTGTTTAGTTAGGGGTTAAATGATGGAATCTGTCGTTAAAATGGTAAAAAATATTGTAGGAAAGGGAGAAAATACTGATTTTCAAAAATATTCCTCCTCGGGCTTGTAAAATGTGGGATTTTTTTAGAGAGGGTTAGCGCATTACCATCTGAGGACAACTCTATTGACTTCCAGCAAACCAGTCCTTAAAAACATTGTTGCAAAAAGAGAAATTGCTCACAACAAAGCAGTTCCCCTTTTACTACATTGACGTGTTTAATGTTTTGAATTATAATTAAGGCTGATCACCTTCATTTTTGGCTCCTCTGGCCCAAGGCAAGCAAGCTTGTACTGTCTTGGCCTGCTGCCTGAGTTTGCTACTGTGTGGCAGTGCACCTGTCAGTGCACCTGTGTGCTCATTAACTTTTATGTCAAACACCTCTGATGAAATATCTGTATCAGTTTTGACCAAAGTTTAGAATTCCTCTTAAGAATTGGATTCAATCAAGAACTCTGGTTACCAATGCAACAAAAGTGATATTGCCGTAATATTTCTCCCCTTTTCATAGGCAATCCCCATTACAACAGCCGATGAACTGAAAATACATCCAGTGACCGAAATGAATATCTCAATTTTACACCTCATTAACATTATTTCCCTAGAAGATCTCAAGAGCTTTAAATGATCAAAGCTATAATAATAATAATTATAAAAAAAAAAAAAAAAAAAAAGTTAAAATCAAAGTACTGAAAGTACTGACAGACTAACGAATCTGAAAGAAGTGGCCTTAGTAAAGAAAAAAATTGGTTGATTCATACAAGATTGAAGAAAAATGGTCCAAATCCAGTCATGAATCTGATCCAGTTTAGCCCGGTCCAATCTGGTCATTAAGTCTGACCCGGTTCGACCCGGTAACTTTACTCACCGCTCATGTGGCTATTTACTTGCCAAAATAAGAAATGCTATGAAATATATTCTCTTTGTTGATCTATAATTGAAGGTTGGACGAACTCGTACTTAGACAAGACCTACAACACCCACGAAAAACACGATAATGAAATAAGCTGCATTGAGATAAGTAAAGATGAGCCTGATTTGCCTAGGTCACTGAATTAACATTTACATACAAGCATACATCTTGTACCTGATCGATGGCACCTTATTCAGTCTATGACTTTTTAAGTAAACTTCGTTCAAGCCTGAAGTGATACAGATTCTGTAGTTCATGTCAATGTTCAGTGTTGTCATATTTATCAGAATTACGATTTCTAACAGAGGGAATTATTTTCTGTGAGGCAGTATTTGGCGACCATATTTTTTCTTTCGTGAACATTTGAATCTAAATCACTGAAGATGGCAAGAGACTAGGGATTTGATCGTGATCGCCGGTCTAAAAAATAGATTACGGTAAGTTATAATGTATACGAATTCTCTCCCTTAGACCATTACTCGTTTACAATGTTTCCGAAGAGAGGACGACGAATCCTTTTTCTCTTATCAATTGAAAAAAAAAAAGTTTTGGAGCAAAAGCGTTGGTATAATTTGGAAATGGTCACACAGTAAACTAATTAAGTAGATAAACAAGAGGACCAAGATGGTCTTATATCGCCTATCTTAGTAAGCAAGAGCTGAAACCTTGCATGTTGAATGAGAAGTCCCCTACCAGCTGAAAACTTGAATCTGAACCCATGACCTGCTATTTTACTAAAATTAAACGTCCATTTCGATTGTAAAAGCTCAAATATTCCTTTTTTGTGTGGGGGGTGGAAGTCCGCAAAAGGTCCTTCAGATGCACTTAAAAGCCTATGGGTTAATTCTTCTTAAATTACTGCATCATTTACCTTTACACACACACACACACACACACACACACAAAAACAGATTTGTCAATAATGAAAGTATTTGCAGAGGAAAAATAAAATTTGGCTAAATGATAGAATTAAATCAGATTTGTCTTTGGTAGGATAGAGAACATTGTGGTAAAGGGAGAAAATGCTGATTACCAGCATTTTCTCATTTTTTCCACAATGTTATCAGAAGCGTTATTTCTCAAGGTTCTTAATACACAGGAAACTGTGGTAAAGGATCAAATTGACGCTAATGGCATAATCTGAATTTTGAGACCTATTACAGTTGTATCATATTCCTATCGTGCAGACTGCCGAACAGCTTAGGTTTAGAAATATCTTAAGTAGGCTGGCCAGTTACTTGTACATCTAGACAGACCTGTTGAAAAAAAGAAAAATCCAACTATTCACCTATGAGGTACTACAGGTCCCCATAGAGTTCCATGTTGTAACCATTGACTTTTTTTTTTTTAACTCTTTACTAACAAAATTTTAGGCTTGTCAAACTGAAAACGTTTGTAGACGACATTAAATGCCATTGCAGTGATCAAAGTTGCTTGTGAAAATAGAGAAAACATCGAGGGAAAAGGAGAAAATGCTGGTTTCCAGCATTTTCTCATAATGTTTTAACAATGTTCTCAAAGGCCTCTTTCTCAGGGTCGTTAAAACCCAGGATTGTGTGGTAAAGGCTAAAACAAGTTAATCATCTTCAGGATATTAACTCTTTACCAGATGACAAAATTTTAGCCTTGTCCAACTTGAAAGTATTGCAGACGACAAAGTAAATGTTACTTAAAACATAAATATTTGTCTTTCATAGGTTGGGAAACATTGTGGGAAAAGCAGAAAATGCTGGAAACCAGCATTGTCTCCTTTTCCCAAAATATTTTCTACCCTTCTACAGATACATGTACATGTAAATCCCATTACTTGAGCAAAATATAATGTCATCTGCAAAGTTTTCAAATTGGGCTAGTCCAAAATTTTGTGGTGTGGTAAAGAGAAAGGTGGTACTTTAAAAAGAGAACCCAAAATTCAACAGGTTTATATATCTTTATTGCAAAAATAAGCATAATCTGTTATCAAACTGGTTTCTGTTCATAAAAATACAAAATAAAAAAAATGGCTTCATACTTCATAAATCGTTAAATGACAAAAACGCACACACAAAGAACACAACATAATTTGACTGACTGAATTTAACACTTTGGTATTATCGTGAAAAATAAACAAAATTACCTTTCGAAACAAATTTGCAGCCGATAAATTTTGCAAACATCTGACCAAAATATGGATAATGAACCCAATTTAGCGTTCAATACACGCAAAACACCGTTGCAAATAAATAATTTGCTATATACCATCAATTTCTCCAATTGCCATAATATTTTCATCAGTGACCGTCTTCAAGAAAAAACTTAATTTGTTCAGATGTTAAAATGTTTAAAGAAATAGTCCCATGTTTAACGACCCCTTTGTTTTAAAAACCCAACGGAGAGGCATATTTTGAAAACATTGTGGAAGAATTAGAAAATACTGGTTATCAGCTATGTCTCCTTTTTGTGCCACAATATTTCCACATTTTTTTTTCTCTAAATCCTATCATTTAAAAAACTTCTAATTTGACATTTGGAAAAGTCTAAATTTTTGTGGTTTGACATAGATTTAATTGTTTTTAATTATTTCAACAATACAGCAACGCTTGTTTTTTCCCACTTCAGTAAACAAACTTTTTACACTGGCAAAAGACAAATGTGTAGTATACTGGTCTATCCCAGAGATAAATATGAATGTATAGCTTGTGTCTGTAAAAGGGTTAGCTCTATAGCAAGGCAGTGATAAGTGTCCCTTTATACGAATACAAGCTATATATTTATATATGTGTCTACCTGTGGGATTGACCAGTACAATACAAATGCAGTTTTCTTTAAAATTTTGTTCACCTCTGTGCATTAACCTTTTACCAAACAACTCAATTTTGGACTCATCCAAGCATTTACAAACAAATTCAGTTTGAGTCAAGTGGAATTTGTCCGTGAAAAGGTGGCATGTGGGGTAACCAGCATTTTATGACTTCCAAATATATTTTCAAAGCCTTCTTGTTAAGGGTCGTTAAAACTTGAAATTGCTTGCAAAGCCTTTTGTGAAGGCTTTATTATATGAAAAATGAAAATAAATAAGAAAAGAACGCAAGAATACACTGCAATTTCAAGTAGGTTTTCACGGGTGGAATATCGTAATACAAAATATGGGACAGTTTACATTTAGGGTCAGACTGAAAAGATCTTGATTTACATTTCAACAAAAAGCAATTTCAGATGGTGTTCAACAGGTTAATTTGTCTTACACTATTTACAACAGAAAATAATTGCCCATAGTGAGCTTTAAATTTATATGATATATCTACACTTATATTAGGACATATGCCACAGTTTTACCTGCTCACCAGCTTGCTTATATATTTCTTTTTATAAATTCTATTATATTCCACTGGGTACGTATGACAGAGAGATAGTATATTTCTATCTGTAATATGTTGGTTGCCTTTTAAATATCTGGAAATCACAACCGCGGAAGCAAAATGGAAGATTTATAAATAATCGGGACGCCCAATCACGCAAAAATAGATGTTTATCAGCGGTCACACTGAAATACGCCACAGGTACGCCACAGGGAGAAAGTGATACGCCACAGCACATAAGTAACATCTAATGCGCATTTTTTATGTCTAAATATCTTAATTAAGGTGTTATCTTTAATATACTGAAGTTTAGCTGAGAGATTTTATATATTTTGATGGAAATTTGATCTTGAAAGACAGGCATACTCCGAGTCACGATCTCAATGACGCCATAGGTGTATAAAACCTCAATTTCTTGAAGATGTAAACTATACAACTTTAAATAGATTTATTTTTCAAAAGAACATTTCGCGATTTCAAGAATTGAATCGTAACTTTGTAAACCATTTCGTCTCCAGACTTAAATGTGTTAACTTGGATCTGTATCGGAAGATGGTGAAGGGAGATAACTCTAACGAACGTTTGATACTTGTCACTTTAAATAATCGTTAGTCTGGAGACGATTCAGTTAACAAAATGATGATTCAATGCTAAGCAATGTTAAATATCCTAAGAAATGAAAAATAAGTCCATTGAAAGTTGTAAAAAAAAATCTTTAAGAAATTAATGTATTCTACAACCTTGGCGTCATTGGGATCGCAACTCGGAAACAACACAGGATGTTGCTGTCTTTCAAGATCAAATTTCTACCAAAAAACATAAAATGTCCCAGCTATATTTCAATATATTATAGATAACATGTTAATTAAGATCTCTAAGCATAAAATTTACCTCATCATACATAAACTGTAATGTTAAAGCTGATTAATGTATTCTACAACCATGGCGTCATTGGGATCGCAACTCGGAAACAACACAGGATATTGCTGTCTTTCAAGATCAAATTTCTACTAAAATAACATAAAATGTCCCAACTATACTTCAATATATTATAGATAACATGTTAATTAAGATCTCTAAGCATAAAATTTACGTATCGAAAGTTATAAATGTGCTGTGGCGTGTCAGTTTCTCCTGTGGCGTAGCTATGGCGTATATTACTGCTGTGGCGTATTTTAATGTGACCCGTTTATCAGTAAGGGAGGTAATTCATTATGTAAATAACTTTTTGAAAATACATCAAATCTCTTAAAATTGTCCAGCCTGATATACTTTTTAATTTTTCTCATTTACAAGATATTAGAAAACACTATTTCTGTGGGAAAAATTCTGTCCACTTTTCTTTTTTATTATAGAAAAATGGAAAATTGATCAGAAAATAAGTCTTTGTTGACATGTAAGACCATTTCTAATTGTTACTGTGATCTGTTTAGTGCTTTAATTCTTTCGATTAACCCTTTTTACTATTGGCGAACAACACATAGGAAGATAATTCATTTGAGTAAAATTTATACTTAAACACGTTTTCCTTGGGTCTTAAATTAAAAGCTGTTTTCTGTAATTTTGACAAGAGTCATCCCCTTAGAAGAATTGTACTTTTGTATTATGCTCTGCAAAACATATGATTTTCATTTTTTTTTCACTTTACATACATTATATTATGATCTCAGAGAATATAAAAAAAAAAAAAAATCTATTAGGAAAAAAACTGTGGCATATGTCCCTAATGATTTGATATTTGGACACACATTTCCTGCTAATCCAATTACTAATGAAATGAGATTATTGTGCTGACTGTAGGTGACAACATTTTTTGTCAAAAGCTAGGGCTCCTTATTTTCGCACACTCTTTTCCACACCATTCAAAACAAGGTATTTCGACATCATTTAAAAACTTTTTAGTTTTTGTATATTAATTTGGTATACATATATAGTTTTGTATAGTTAAGCTCCGCAGCATAAATAAAAAGCAACTAAAAATTTAACGAATTGTGACTGTGTCAAAAATTAGGAGAAAAAAGAACAACAAAATTGAAATGCGGAAACATATAAAGCCCTTTAACCTTTACCACACAATCCCAAGTTTTGACAATCCTGTGGTTCGACAACATTTTGAGAAAAGAAGAAAATGCCGGTAACCAACATTTTCTCCTTTTCCCAAAATATTTTCTACCCTTTCAACAACAGATTCCAACGTTTGAGCCACCGTTAATTTGTCGCATGCAAATGATTGAAATGTGGACATTTACAAAATGTTTTTGTTCGGCACGGAGCCAATCCTTTACCAAACAATTCCAACTTTTAACGACCTTGAGAAAGAAATCTTTTGAAAACAACCCCGCAAAAAAAAAAAAAAAGGAAAAAAAAAATTTCAAATTTTGAGTCTCATGTTGTTTACCATCTTCAAATGCTTTCACTTTGGACCAGTCTAAAATTTTGTCGCTTGTAATTATATTGTGCAAGTGATGCTGTTTTTTTTTTTTGTTTAACTTTCAATTATAATATTTATTTGGAAATATGATGCATCAATGCACAATGACTATTTCCTAAACTTTTGAACATTATACAAATAAGGACAAAGGGGCATTAAAAATAAATAAGCAATATAGATGGCAAGACTGACCATTTTTGCTGGCAGTCTACGCAAAGTTGGGTAACTTTTTGCATAACTGTCCATAAGCCGCAAACACCAGACAGCGGATTAACTAATTAATGCTCATACTATCATCTGTGATGAGAGTTTTATTGCTCCTCATGCTCTCTGGCTCTTGTATGCCTTGTTGAACAGACAGCTTCGTTATGTCAGACAAGACTATATAAGCCTGTCTTTCTGTATGCAATCTCAGAACTGTCATAGGCAAATATACTAAGTAATTGAACAAAGTTGTTGTCCTTTTTATAGGTACGCATTTTCTTATTATTGCATGTACAGTGTTAGTTTTTTTGTTATAAATATTTTGTTACATTATTTTATTCACTGTCATAAGCGAAATTCTACTCTTTCTAGTACACTCTGACCAATCTTGTTTTGTAAACTTGATTTATCTGTTTATCTCTCTGAAAACATTGTAACTAAAATGAGAGACCTTATTTTTCTGCTCGACTGCCTGAAAACATTGTAATCAAGGGAGAAATCTCTCCGCTCAAAACATTGAAATAAAAGGAATATGGTTTGACAAGAGGAGATATGCCAATTTCTAACTGGTAGTGAATGCTCATAACTGAATACTATTCTACATTTAATGTGTTGTAGTTGTAAAATTTTGCATATAGTACTGTGTTTTAGTTGCAAAATCCTATATTTGTAGATTTTTTAGTTATTTAGGCTATTTTGACTAAATTACACATCATTTAGAATGCATTTTATGTATAAATATAAATTGACGTTGTGCCACCGACCTTCAAAGATCATAGCTGTATTAGTAAGTCTGAGAATTCCCCATTTTCAGCAACATTTCTTTTGGTTGTCTTGACGTAAATTATTGTATTCATGACTTTCTACCTATTGAAATGTAGGCTAAGACAGCTGAATGAAAACTGATACATAGAATGCATGACAAAATTAATGTTACTTTTCACACTGGATTACAAAATATATGATCAGTACTGTCACAGGCAAGTATAGTAATTGAACTTTTCAGAAGCCCACCAAAGTCTTCGATTCCAAGACTCTGATCTCTATAGGTGCCGGTCCTACTCCTGCTTTGTCTTTGTTTAGTATATCGCCTAATCACAGTATAAATTTTTGGTGAGTCGATCCCTATGTCAATGCCAGTCAACAAAAAGTACGGAGGAGCCTTGATGGACGCAGGCCAGAAGGTTCGATGGATTACTCTGTGACCCCATTGACTTTAAGGAGAAGGTCAACGCCTGTTCTCCAAGAAGACTTTGAGGAGGGGCTGCCACGGGAATACAACCTAAGTGACAACCAACCAACTGAACCCACCCAAGAGACCCGACCGAACATGGCCCATTCTACGGGCATATCTATTACCCCCTTTTATGATAAGCCAGGAGACAGGGATGACCGTTGGATCAAGAACTAACCTAGTATCTGCAAATAATTGTACAACTTTGATGATAATAGGGTGAAGGTCACTTTTCCTTTCCATTTAACGGACCAGGCCTATACATGGTGTCAGATGCTCTCAGAGGATGTGCAAAGGGTCTTGATCACACACTAGAGAAGTTTATGAAGAGGTATGACAGATCAGATGGTGATTTCTCTATAAACATGGTGAAACATAGGTATGGGAACCCGTTCATGAGTATGCCACTCAGTTCCAAGAATCTTCGATTTAATTGGAGATGTCTGACAAGTGGCTCATGACATCTTTCATAGAGCGTCTCCCTAA
Organism: Tridacna gigas; assembly: GCA_945859785.2. Taxonomy (NCBI): domain Eukaryota; kingdom Metazoa; phylum Mollusca; class Bivalvia; order Cardiida; family Cardiidae; genus Tridacna; species Tridacna gigas. Next base: position 47,599,022 of record OX244040.2, read on the forward strand.
TTGTGGAAAGTTGTGAAGCCACAGGAATTGGCTACCTTGAAAGCAGCAAGGCGAGCAGCACTTTTAGCCGGAGCAAGCCATTCAGAGGAGCAGGTCAGTGCAGTCCGGACCCATACGGGTCAAAAACTCGACAAGATGACAAATCTCCTGAACCAACTTTGCTGAAACAACAATGCGGAACCAAGGGCACCAGCTTCTGAACAGAATCATCAAAATTTGGTTTCAAAACAAGATAAGGAAACAAGGTAAAAGTGTCGTCATTGTGGCAAAATAGGGCATTTTGACGGAAATTGTGTGTGGGTTAAAGGACTAATTCGACAGGCCACGCAACCATTTAACAATGATCACAAATAGGAATCACTGTTTGTTCACAAACCACTGTTTGTGAGCAGGCATTCCAAAAGCAATTGACAGGGATACAAAAGCAGAGAAAAAGCAGTGTCAGGAAAAAAATAGATAAAAGAATCCATCAATCTGATAGCATCTTTACAAAAGAACATCGTAACTATTGAAGTAAGCAATTTCTAGACGCCTCGTAAAAGTTAGGAAGTCTAAGTCAACAAATAATAAAACACAAAAATAAAGAGTTCTAAACCCAACATCAAAAAACATAATTTTACCAATAAACCTCCCTTAAGCGGCTGTCTCTTGAGCTGATGATAAAAGCACTGTCTCATTCGATGATGTCACTGAAGCTGAACCGGAGGTGAATGCTGTTTCTAATGGATATGATTCTGAGACAGCTTCTGATGAACGTCTGTTTCACATCTCGAACGCAAACCTCACCTCAGAACAATGCAGTAGACTTCGAAAAATTCCCTTGAAAAATGAAAATATTTTTTCAACATCGATCGCCACATTAGGAAAAAAAACGGTATCTTTACTCATGAGATAGAAAAAGAACCAGGGTCAAAACCGGTTCATATGAATCATTACAGAACGGGGCCGGAGAAGAAGGCTAAAATTGAGCGTCAAACTGAGGAAATGTAAGGTTGTGGTATAATCAGTCAATCCTAATCAGTTTGAAACAGCCCTGTAGTTTTAGTCCGGAAAGAAAAATACTTGGAGATTTGCAATTGATTACATGAAACTGAATCAATTTACTAACTCAATGTCACATCCTTTGCCTAGATTAGACGATGTCTTTCACAGTATAGCTGAATCTTGTTTCACTTAGACCAAGTGTGTGGTAATTTAAGAGAAGAAAATTTAACCTAAAAGCCTGAAAAATGTAAATTTGGCTTGGAGACAGCGACCTTTCTTGGACATATTTTGTCTAACAATGGAGTCTCTGTTGTCCCTTCTATGACAGGGGAAAAAAAGGATAATTTTCCGGCTCCAAAATCTCAAACTGAACTAAAAAGTTTTTTTGGCCTCTGCAACTACTACAGACATTTTGTAAAAGGTTATTCATTTATTACAACTCGTCTAAACAAGATTTTAAAAAGGAATAAAAAAGCAAAGTTTAAAAGTGGGGATTGGACTGATGAATGCAAACATGTCTTTGAGATGCTCAAGCATGCCTTAGTCATGCCTTGGCAGTGCCATCGGACATGTTCTTGGACAGAAAGATAATGACAGAAATGCCATTGCATACTGTGGTAGAGCTCTTTCGCGTGATGAAAGAAAATGGTCTGTAACAGATTAAGAATACTTGGCTTCAAAATATTTGTTCCCGAAATGTATCAAGAAATAAAACAACATTGATTCATGCAATACATTGTCAGCAAATAAAAGAGACACCTTTAAAATCTCTACCCGTTGAAGATACCATGCGCCAGACTCACACTAACATCTTAGGGCCTCTTCCAAAAACAAAAGAAGCTTATGGGACAATTCAAAACTGCTGAGGATATTGCACGTCAAAACATGGGAGGCTGCACACTCAAAGGCAAAGGAAAGATTTGACAAAAATACTAAAATTCCTGATCTTTAAATAAATGATAAAGTATTCCCAAGACAATATGCAACCAAATCAGGGTTGTCTTCTACATTAAGTAATTGTCCAGAGACTGAAAAATTTGAGTCTGTTGAGACAGACGGTCCTCAATCTGGTACTAAACAATCTGATGCTACATCGGATAATTTGCAAACAGCTAAAAATGTCTCTAATCAATCATTTAAAATACATCAAACAGAAGAAACTTTTTAAAGTCAGCAGATACAAAGGCGAACGTTGGTTCAAGTGTTATAGTCAAGGCAAGAAGAATTCCAGAAATTTCAAAAAATATGGGGAGAAGTTTGAAATCTACAACTAATCTTCAGTCAATATGTTTGGTCAGCTCCCTCACAGTAATTTTTTCTTCCATAGATGTGTTCAGGATGCGCACAAAATTCATACTCTTAGTTTGTTAATGGGAACTGTGTTACCAGGGACTGACTGCTTCAAGCACATTACCTCGATTAAATTATGGGATGATCTTTCAGAGACAATCTGCACAAACACCCTCAAGAGAATGTAGTTGGCTGCATACTTACGAGATTCCCTTACCTGATTTTAGGATATTTCCAGCAATAAGTTCTTGCCAACAAGATGGAAATTCATTTGTATTAATATCTAATGACATTTCACAAATTGACTGCCTTGCGCGTGGAGACAGATGTGCTTCTAAACCAAACCCTTCAACCAATCCATGTTTTGGTACCACATGTTTTGGTGCCACATGCCAATCCGACTCAAAAGACTAAATATAAGCGTGCTCTATTGCCATTTATAAGTAGTTTAAAAAAAAACAAAACATTATTATTTGGTAAAGCAACGATAGATGATGTTAATGCCTTAGCTAAACATATTAATGCCCTAAACAGAAGGACACAAAACACTGCAAATGTGCTAGTTCTGCATAACAATATTTAAGCTCCTTCATGCAACGAAAGAATGGACAATTTCATGGAGGGGTGTAACAAAACAATAAAGAAATTCACATGATCGCAAATAAACTTCAAAAATCATCTGCATCCCTTAGTCACACTTTTCAGAAAATTTTACTATCAAAACAATTAAAAACGTCAACAGAATTTAATCACCAATTAGAAGAATTAAAACTGGGAGTGATAAGTCTTGCTAACGGTAAATTATCCCCTCTTATCATTCCCCATACAACTCTGCATTCAACACGAATTGATGTTCAAAACAACTGTCAACAAAATACACAGGTTTCCGAGTGGCAATCAAATCTACATCTCAGTTGTATCATAGGTCAAATTTTCTTATTAGTAGAAGCAACAACATGCTTTATGTTACCGTGAAAATACCAATTTTTTATTCAGAAGATGCCTTGGATTTGTAAAAAGTTATTTTTAAACCAGTACCTGTAAATGAATCCACAAAACATACTACCCAAATTTTCGGTCTACCAGATTTTTCCGCCATTACTCAAAACGAGCAATTCTATACTCATACGTCACAACCACAAATAGATACTTGTACTGGTTCTCATTATAAGTATTGCCATTTAAATCTTCCCTTACAACCTGTGTTAAAGGATACATGCCCTTTAGCTTTATTTGCAAATGACAAACTTAAAAACAAAACTGCAACTTCCGGTATATTCATGATGCTATAAAGCTGCAAATCTTTGAGTTAATCCCAAAACAAGTTCTTCTGTATGATACTAATGTTTTATCAATGGAATGTGGAGCAAATCATAAAATGATTAAGGGCTGCAATTCATCATAATCAATTCAACATCTATTCTCTCTTGGAATGCAATCAAGCCTTTATCTTGATGTTGGCTGTTAATTTTGCTTTGCTTGTTGCTATCATTTTCAAACTTTCGAAATCCCAGAAGACACCTTGATTGATATTGAAAATTAAAAAAAAAAACATACAACACTGTGTATCCGTTCCAATCCTTAAATTGCCAATGTGTCCTGCTCATTCAAGAATATCCATTCCTAATGATATTGGCAACATACAGATACAGCATCATTGTTCTAATTCTGAACTCAAAATATCCTGGGCTAATATTTTCGTTCAGAATCCCATGAATGACCAAGAAATAACAATACCTAAATTCGTCTCTCTAAATTTGTTCAAAGCTCGGAAATTAAACAGCATGCTAAAGACTCCATACTTTGTGCATCTTTCTGTCAGCACAATGGCAATCTGTCTCCCCTATCATTCACTTATGCCTAGCTGCCAATGAAACAAGTTTATTACAACCAATTTGATCACTTTAAATTGTTTCTTATGAATTAGTTTATACTTGTTTGTATGGATTTGTATTAAATTTTTGTTATAGTTGTGCATTGAAACTGAAGCAAAACAACAGTCATCGAGGTAAAAGCGTGCTTGAAAAGATTACTGTAAAATAAAACCGGTTCAAATTTATCAAATATAAATCTGCTGAATTACAACCTTATATAACTGTAAAACTTGTATGTGCACATTATCATCTATTAATTGCCGTTCCGTATATCTTGGTGTTTGATGTTTTGTATAATGCATTGTATGCAGTTTCTTTGTAATAACAATAACCTTTGGGGTCCAAAGTTAAAGAAGTTTGGAGTAATTATTATATTGTGCATGTAATGCTTTTTTCCAATATCAATTATAATATCTATAAGGAAATATGATGCATCAATGCACAATGATTATTCCCTCAACTTTTGAACATTACACGAACAAGGAGTAAGAGGTACTAGGAAATAAATATAGATGCCAGACTAACCATTTACTGGCAGTCTATGCAGGGTTAGATAAACTTTTCGCATAACTGTCCATAAGGCCCAAACACCAGACAGTAAATTAGCTAATGCTTATACAATCTTCTTTAATGTTAGTTTTATTGCTATTGCTCCTCATGCTCTCCGGCCCTTGTTTGCCTGTTGTACAGACAGCTTCGTTATGTCAGACAAGCTCAGTAATGTCACAGGCAAATGTATTAAGTACTTGAACGAAGTTGTTCTTTTAATAGGTAAACATTTTCTTAAAATTATGTAGATGTACGTTGTTAGTTTTTTTGTATATCTTGTTACAAAATTTTCTTCATGGTCATTTGCGAAATTCTACTCTTCCTATGCACATTCTGATAAATCTTGTTTGTTTTGTAACCTTTACTTCTCTGCTCAACTTTCTGAAAACATTGTAATCTAAAGGAGAGTCCTCATTTCTCTGCTTGAGAGTCTGAAAACACTGTTATCAAAGGAGAAATATTATCTCTTCGCTCAAAACATTGAAATAAAAGGAAAAAAGTTTGAGAAGAGGAGAAATCAATTTCTACTTGGTAGTTAATGCTTAAAAGTGAATACTATTGTAAAAAAGAACCCCTATTTTTGAAAACATTGTGACAAAAAGTTGCATTTTATATTCTTAACACAAACCTGAACACAAGCTTACTGTAAGTATGATTTACAAATGGGGTATTTGTGAAGGTATTGTGGCTGTAAAATTTTTGCATATGTTATTGTTTTAGTAGCAGAATCTTGCAATTGTAGACTTTTAGTTATTTAGGTTATTTTGACTAAATTACACCTCAATTAGAATGCATTTTGTGTATAAGTTGACATTGTGCCTCTGACCTGCAAAGATCATAGCTCTACAAGTCAGTCTGAGAATTTCCCATTTTCAGTAACATTTCTTATGGCTGTCATGAGATAACTTATTGTTATTCATGACTTCCTACCTTTTGAAATGTAGCCTAAGACAGCTAACTGAAAACTGATACACAGAATGCATGACAAAATTTATGTAACTTTTCACAATGGATTACAAAATGTATATATTATGTATAATATTGATCAGTACTGTCACAGGCAAATGTACTAAGTACTTGAACGAAGTTGTTGTTCTATATACAGAACCCTACCCAAGTCTTCGATTCCAGCATTTTCTTCTTGTCCCACAATGTTTTCAATAGCCTTCTTTCTTGGTTGGGGGGGGGGGGCATACAAACTCACAATTGTGTCATAACAAGGGTTAACCCTTAGTGCTCTGCATTCATGAAAAGGACCTTTTCAAACAGGAGAAATACACAAAATATAGTTATTTCACGGTTGTTTTTATCAGAATATGTAACAAAGTTTCTGTGCAGTCTGATTTTGACCTACACTATCTGCAAAAAGCAACTAAAAGTGGGCCCATCTCTCTCAGGATTCAGTTGGCCTCCACACGGAAAGCTCAATACATGACAGAATATACAATTTAACACAACACAAGCACGTTTCATAAAGCAGGACCTATCAAACAGAATTCATCTCAAACAAAACAAAAATCAACACTTTCTCTAACAATGATCACAGCTACAGGTCTGCCATCTTGGAATGCATTCAGGAAGGCGTGTCATAGCTACAAGTGGGCGTGGTTTACCAAACTTGGCACTTAACAGGTGGATTATACCTGGCTAGGTTGGAACACTGGAAAATGTCTTGGAATGCAAGAGAATTTGATAAGGCACCTTGAATTCTGAAAGAGAAATAGGATGACATCTTAATCTTTAACAAACCAGCAGTTTCTCCTTTACCTACGATATTTTGTTAAAAAAAATTCAGATCATCGGAGCTACGTTTAATTTGTAATCTAAAAACACTTTCAGTTTGGACTGGTCTACAATTTTGTTGTTTTTTAATAACTAAAGTGCTGAATGATTTAAACAGCAAGTGTCACAAATGATCATTTTTAATCAAATGTCAAAATTTTAGACGTATCTAAATTGAAAGCATTTGACAAATCAAATGTGGCTCAAACTATGGAATTTGTCTTAGAAATGGAAGAAAATGTTGTGCGAAAATGAGAAATACTGGTTGCTGGTTTGCCATTTTGCTACAATGTTTCCAAAATGTTTCCAAAATCCTTCTTCCACAGGGTTGTTAAAACACAGGGTTGTTTGGTAAAGTATTTATAACCTTGACAATTTTTTTACTAGAGGACAGCATACACCCCTTGTCAACCCTTGGCTGCTGCGAAAATTCTTGGTCCTAAAAGGAGGATAACTGTATCAAAAAAAGTTTATGGGTTATCTGCCATATACTTCTTATATCTATAAGTGGAACTATTCAAGTTAATGGTGCCTTTAGATCTACTACCGAGATCACACATAAACAATAATCAATGCCATCAAAAATAAAGAGAGATAACTCTATTGGACTGGTGATAATAAGTAATGGTATGGGTTCCCCTCTTTACAGAGATATTTTGTATTGACAACTATTTTCTCTTTTTATCAAGGTTTGTTTTCTTACTTGATTTACTTCTTGCAAACAATATTTTCAGTCATGAGTAATTTCTACTATGACTGTGTATTAAACCCTAAAAAATGCTATTATTTATATTTTGCAAGGATGTTTTTACAGTGCTTTGCTGCAAATTTGTTCTGGAGGTAATGAGAGCACAAGCTATATTTGATAAAATGAGCTATACCAATCAAACTTTACCTGAATGGCCCAGGACTATGCATATCTCTCATCAAAAAGTTCTTGATACCACTCTCCTTCCATTTTGAGCAATATAACTGAAATAAGATAATTTATATGTGAAAAAAAATATGTGTAATGCTTTCTATAAAGACAGTAATAATATGGATTTGGTTTATCCAAAAAGAGACTCAGTACCGAGTTAGAAAGGTCTTTTGATATGCGAAAAAAAAAAAATGATCAATAGCAAAAAGTTTCAACCAAGGGCTGCCTACGTGGACTGCAAATGCTGGTATAGGTCGATACCTTTTGCAGATGCACTAAATCCCTGAAATCACAGAGCATGACTTGTGACATTCCAACATAATCTAAAAATGTATGATCTGATTTACCAAGAGCGTACGAGAACAATATTCTAAAACAGGTTATTTGCTTGCAAATATGTGGTTACATATACAAATATACATATAACAGTAAATCATTCCATATGTTTTCCATAAACATTTTGTTGTACCATCAGCATACTACCTATCTTTAATAATAGATATTCTGGCCAAAACAGCCATAAACATTTAACCATTTTGTTTACAGCTTTTTCTACCTGAAAACATCTGAAATTTCTTCTAACTGAGGCAAACAGGGCTTGATGAAAACCCTTCCAGGAAAAAAGGGATAATGCCCTCTCCCTTTTGAGGCAGAGAAATTAGAAAATTGGATATATGTACATACCTGAGCAAAACTAATATAGAAGATCTGTTTGTTTGTCAAACTAACCCCAGGTAAAGGTGCTTCCTCACCATTCTCATTCATCCAGAGTTCATAGGCCTGTTGATTATAGACATTATTTAACTCTAGACAACAAAATAACAGACTTGTCCAAAATGAATTGATTGACTGAATGGTGTTTTCCACCACTTTCAACATTATTTCAGTCATATCACAGCCATGGCTCACCTATTCATGTATTTCCTGGATTTTATCAGCACTAGGTTAGGGCTCTGAAGTGTCTTGCCCAAGGACACACCCACGAAAAGCCAAGCAGATTAGGTGGGGCTCGAACCCAGGGCCTCCAGGTTATGAGTCCAACACTTTACCACTGAGCCACACAGGACCCCATCCAAACTGAAAGCATTGGCAGGGGACAGACAAGTTATGTCTTGAATGACTAGATTTATCTTTGAAAGGGTAGAAATGTTTTGGGAAAGGGAGAAAATGCTGGTTATAAGCATTTTCTCCTTTTCTTACAATGTCTTCAAAGGCCTTATATCAAAAGCTTGTTAAAACATGGGAATGCACCACTCCTGGAAATATTACCAATGATGATCACTCAATGAAATGAATTTCGATCTTTCACTGAAAAAAAATATACTCTATATGTCTAACATCTGTGAATAAGTGACATTTTTGTTATTTTTGTTTTGTCCAAAAGGTTACTTTCAATGCAATACATTATTCAGTACTTTCAGCACTTTGAATAGAAAAGAATGTAACTGTAATAGATGTACTATGTATATACTTACTACGTAAGCTGCTCTGAGCCCCCCATTATCAGCTATGTTTTCCTCCAGAGTCTGTTCTCCATTTATCTGTAAACAGAGGGAAGGAGTAACAATTATTTTTGAATTAACTCTTTGCCACACAGTGGGGAGTTTTAACAACTGTCAGAGAAGAAGCCTTTTGAAAACATTGTGGAAAAAAGAGAAAAAGCTGGCAAGCAGCATTTTTTCCCTTTCCTACAATATTTTTTATCCTTTCATTGACAACTCTCACAATCTGAGCCAGAGTTAATTTTTTCGTATTCAAATACTTTGAATTTGGACAAGTCTAAATATTCCTCGTGTGGTAAAGGGTATGAGACCTAATTTCAAACTTCATTTCTGCTGAAAAAAGTTAAAAATAGATAAACGCAGAGAAGGTGAGACCTAACTACCTATGAGCAATACATGGATCCATGGAAATCGATATTTGACCAATCAGGTCATCGTATTTATTTGGCCCGATGTGCAGCCTTGCTGTCTGCTATTTTGGTTTACAAACAAGCGACTGTTAATGTTGGAAGTGTGCGATATCATGTGCGTTTACAACGCTTGAATTTTAGGAAAAAGTTTAAAAGATGCGCTTTGCGATCATGTATGGCTTACGTGAGATATAAGCAAAGATTACAAGTTTGCATTATGATTACGATTGAAACTGGGACATGAGCAAATGGATTAATTAATGTTAGTTTTTTTCCCTCTGAAACTTTCTGAAAAAAAAAAAAACATAAACTGCTTTACTGTGGAAAACAAAGGTAAAATATATGAAATACTAATAAAAAGAAAGTATGTTCACTAAAATAGCTAACCTTGTTTAATAACCTCTGCACATCCAAAAAAGGGGCACATGCCATCATTGATTCAACTTGACGTTAACATTAACCCTTGGTGCGTGAAGAATACTGAATGTGTAGATACAGATCAGAGTGCAAAAAATGCAGTTTTTTAACTCTTGGTTTTAAACCATTTGCTACTTAAATTAAGTACATTTATGTGTATTCTTTACTGAAGGTACATGTACATGTAGATTTCAATTATGTAAAGGACTAAGTTCTGTTTTGTACAGATTTTGAAGTTCAGCTCAAAAGGCAACTTATGTTAATTAGATCAGCTTTTGACTTAGCCATATTTAGGTGGATTAGCACATCTGCCATTTCAAAGAGTATGTCGGTAAACTGTTAACTGATAAGATGTGTGTTTGATTGCCACTGTAATCCACTTGACCACCCGTTGTCTTCAATATATCACAAGATAAAACAAACTACCGCTAATGATATGAACAAGTTTGTTAACTGACAGCACACTTTACACATTTTAAAATCATCAGACAACCATTTTCCCTTAACTTGAAATTTAAACATCTCTCTGTTGAATGAGACAATCTCTTTGTAATTTAGTGTTATTTTCGAATATGATGTTGAGACAACCTTACAAGCCTTACAAAATTATTAATCATCCTTAATTATATCATTTTTAGGCAAAACTGAGGTTTATAGAAGTTCAAGCCTTTGCTGGCACAGGTATCACACTTTTTGTACAAGTCCTTGTGTAAATAAGTTCAAGTATCCATATATTTGTTGCAGAGAATCCATCATTGGCAGAAACATATGAAAAGGAGTATTTTGTTCCGGAATTCAATCGATAGAAACAGTCATGACAGCACAATTTCAGTAGCCTTTCTGCTATACATCATATGTATTTAGTGGGGTTGTTTGTGAGCCCTTCGCGACGGTAACCAAGGAAGTTGGTTTATCTCATTGCCACGGAACCATGTATCTGTCACCAATTCATAATACAATCTACATGCAGAATGAATACGCTTCAAGAAAGTTTAGCAAATCTCATTGAAATGAAAACCATCAAATATTTAGCGTACATGTATGTTTACATCAACGCCCTATAAACAAAAATTTTGAGTCAAGAAAATAATAATGTGCAAATAATTTCTATTTTAAGGTCTCTTTCAGTCAGAATATCTCAGAATAGCAGACAGTATAGATCAAAGATAAGACTGCATGTTTTTTTGCAGAAAGATCTTGATCCACACTGGCCATAAAAGAAACTATAATTGTGAAAGGTGCTGTAAGAATTAAATGGTTGCATTTAACGTTTCTTCTTATGAATATTTTAAACAAGAGATCTAAAGCATCTTCATGAACTTTTCGAATGCTAATGAAAACTTTAAGTAATTTTTGTGGACAGTATAGACCATGGAACATGCAGTCTGATCTGAGATCTACCTTATCAGATGGACTCATTTTAATTTTCAATTTTAATTTTAATTTTCTGACCAAACCAGTCTTGAACATCCATTAATCCTTTAGCTGCTGGTGTGACTAAATGCGCTTTTGTGAAATGTGAAGGTTTAGACCAGACTGCACATATTCTGTGCAGTCCTATCTTGAATTTAAACTGTCTGATAGGTTTCTTTGGCAAAGAAAGCCCTACCACTGTCAAAGAGTTTGAATGACCGTTGAGGCAGAAGGCTCTTGAAAACATTGTGGGAAAAGGAGTACATGCTGGTAACAAGCAATTTCTCCGTTTCCTGTACTGCTTTTTTACCCTTTCAAAGACAAATCCTTTCTCTTTTATCTAACAACCTTAAAGTAATTACTATATGTAGGTCACACCATGGTAAGCAACAGCAACAAACTAAAGAAAATAACTTACCGTCATATTTCCGATGGTAAAATGGTCATATTGATCTATCATACATTGCGTGGTGGTATTGAACATATCAGCTGTCACTGGGTCCCACCAGTCTCGAAGTCGACCATAACCATCATACTGTCGACCTGAAAATTGATGTAAAATGCCTGTCTCTTCATTTGTATGGTTCTTTTAACTCTTTACCACACAATCCCAAGTTTTAACGACCCTGAGAAAGAAGCCTTTTGAGAACAATGTGGGAAAAGGAGAAAATGCTGGTAACCAGCATTTTCTCCTTTTCCTACAATGTTTTCTACCCTTCCCAAAACAAGTTTTAATTTTTCATTCGAATTTATTTTGTTGTCTGCAAACGCTTTCAATTTGGACCAGTCTAAAATTTTGTCATGTGGTAAAGAGTTAAAACTTTAAGAGCATTATTTATAAGGTTCTCATGTGGACTGTGTAGATAAAGATCAGATGCACAGACCATACAATCCTATAACTAGTAAACTCTGTCCTGTATTTTGAAAAATATTCTACACAGATCAGCATTGAAAGAGCAACAGGTTGGTCAAGTCTACTGACTGGAGAAATTATGTTAAATATACATTGTATTCAGTAGTAATGTTCCATTTACATTGTATTCAGTAGTAATGTTCCATTTACATTGTATTCAGTAGTCATGCTTCATTCACATTGTATTTCATGTTCATGTAACATTTACATTGTATTCAGCTGTCATGCTTCATTCACACTGTGTTTTTAAATCATGTACCATTTGCATTGTTTTCAGTAGTCATGTTCTAATTACATTGTATTCAGTAGGCATGTTTCAATCACATTGTATTTCATAGTCATGTTCCATACACACTTAATGAAATTGTCACGTTTCATTCACATTGTATTCAGTTGTCATATTGTCATTGTATTTAGTAGTAATGTTTCATTGTCACTGTACTCAGTAGTCATGTTTCATTCACAATGTATTTGGTAGTCATACTTCATTCACATTGTATTCAGTACTTATGTTGCAGTTACACTTTGTACTGTTGTCTCAGACTACAAAACCAAAACAAAGTATGACAAGAAAAAGTTGATGCAAAGCATCAAAGTCGCTGCCAAAAATTTTGTTTAATGCTGCAAGAAATCCAGGACAAGTAAGTAAATGTCAGTTCTCATCAGCAGATTTTTTAACACATTATGAAATTGATGTGACTGTGAATCTATATCAAAACATGTCTTCGGTTACAGTTTTGAACATAACTGAAATGTGGAATAAGAGGAAACTGTACCAATAAACTACGAAAGCTCTGGGTAAAAGGAAAGAATGCTTGCAATCAACACAGGCCTCCAAAACCGTTTTGATATCAATCACAGGGTTGTACTGGTAAAAGTTTGGGTGTTTTGTGTATAGGTTCAAATTGATGAAACATTAGAACAAGAGCATAATGATCACGTGATAGAGAATGACCACGTGAGAATCTAGAAGTACAGCCTCGACCAATGGAAACAAGGTATTCATTTGGATGAGTCCATTTCTCACCAATAGCGAAAATAAAAGTATTAATTGGGCGGATTTTTTGATGTTGTAAGTATTAACAGAACAAAAATAGTATCAGTATTGTACACTTCGTACTTTAAGAATGAATTAAAAAGCCAGTTTTAGGCGAAGTAGAAAGATTCCTTGTTAACCTTAACACCCCTATAAAAAAGAAATCCCATTGCCCATGTCCTAACTCGAAAAACTATTAAAAATGAGTCGCGCGCTTCTGTGCGGCGACTAATAACAAACATTTGACTCACCCTGTATATCAAAGGCATGGGTTATCTCATGTCCAATCAAAGACCCAATGGCACCAAAGTTTAAGGCCCTTTAAACAAAAAATATATGAGAGATCATCTACAGGCTTTTCTTTTTAGAACATGACCAATTCAATACTGCACATAAAGAACATATCTATCTCTTTTTGGTTAACTCTCTACCAAACAATCAAGAGTTTAAATAACTCTGGGGAAGAAGCCTTTTGAAAACATCGTGGGAAGAAGACAAAATGCATGCAATTTGTATTTTCTACTTTTTCCACAATGCTTTAAGGGCTTAAGAGACCTTATGTCCATTTGTACTTTACTTGATTCTGTCATTTGCAGATGTTTTCTATTCTGAAAAATAAAAAAGTTTGTCATTTTGGTAAGGGCTGAAACTGCAAAAGAACAAAGATGCAAATACTTTTAAAACTATGTTGAAGGTAACTATAAATTGATGACAAAGTAACCCTTTACCATACAATGCCGACTTTTAACATCCTTGAGAAAGACATTGTGGCAACCAGTGCTGGTAACCAGCATTTTCTCCTTTTGCCACACCGTTTCTACCCTACCAAAGAAACTCAACACAATTTTAGCCACATTCAATACTGCGTCTTCATAGGCTTTGCATTTGGACAGGTTTAAAATTTTGTCCTGTGGTAAAGCCTTAATTAATGTATTCAGGGAGTCTAATATTTTGGTGTAAAGATATAAAGTGCTTACGATGGTCCCTCTGGACTGAAAATAGGCAGGTGAAATAAAGCGATGGGAAAAATGATGTCATTTCTGACAGGGGAATAGTCAGATTCAACTGTCACTGGTGGATTTATCCAGCTGTAAACACAAGTAAAATATACATGTTCATTCAAAATTCACTGTATCAGCTTTCTTAAAATCTTCAAAAATTATTTATTCATGCAGGTATATGACAAAATTTTAATGTGTTTCCTTGAATTAAATTGTACCATATCAGGTAGATCTCGGAAAAACAAGCTATTTCATTGAAATATCCCCCGCCGAAATAAAAAACCTTTTCCATGACACAGTAATAAATGAAAAAAAAAAAAGTCATATCGGCTGACTATCATAAGGAACACATGTATGAAGTCTCATAAAATTTCTTCAAGGGTTCTAGAAGATATCTGTCTGGACAGATGGACAAACAGACAGATGGACAGACAACCCAAAAACTATATCCCCTCACCTTTGGTGGGGGATAAAAATGATGTTAAATATCAATGCTAAAAGGCAAAAGAAATTGATGTCATAAGTGTTAGGAGGGGGAGAAGTTAATATAATATTTCATTAGATAATCAGATAAAAAAGCTGGTAGGCCGACATCACAAAATAAAGATTTACAAAATAATATAAGAACTTGTTCACTTCAAAAGCCATCTAAACAAAACATATTAAATTCTAGGCTAAGAAAAAAAAAGTCTACAATTATTATTAGCAACATATTATGTTTAGTTTGAGCATAATGTCACTGTTGTGTAATTTGTCACTTTTATGAACAGTATTTCAGTCATAGCTCAAGTACTGCTCAGTTATTCACATCTTTCTAAGTTTAACCCTTTACCACACAGTCCCAACTTTTAATGACCATGATAAAGAAAGCTTTCGAAAACATTGTGGGAAAGAAGAGAATGCTGGTAACCAGTATATTCTCCTTTTCGCACAATGTTTTCTACCCTTTCACAGCCAAAAATCATAATTACAGTCACATCTAAATTGTCGTCTGAAAATGCCATCAATTTGGATAACTCCAAATTTTTGTTGTTTGGTAAAGAGTTATTCAGTTCTATGCTTGGGCTCTAGAGTGTCTTGCCCAAGGATATGACCATATGACAAACACAGCCAGGTGGAATCAAAGCAGGATTTCCTTATTACAAATCCAGTGACTTGGTCCCGAACCACACAGTCCCCAGTTTTAACAACCCAGAAGAAAACATCCTCTAAAAGTAGTGTGGGAAAAGGAGAAATTGCTGGTAACCAGCATGTTTTCCTTTTTCCAAACTTTTTTCTCCCCATGCGAGGGAAAGTCTAAATCTTTGAGTCATGTTAACCCTTAAACCTATCAGACATTTTCATCCTACGACCCAAATAATTGCAATTCATGGTTGCTTTTGTCTACAGTGATTAAGCAAAGCGGACAGTGTAGATCAAAGATCAGGCTGCATGTTTTGTTCGGCCTGATCTTGATCTACACTGGCCGCAAACGTAATTATAGTAGTGAAAGGCTTTAAGGGTTAATCAAATTGTCTGCTACTGCTTTCGATTTGGACAAGTCTAACATTTTGTAGCTAGTTGAAGAGTAAATCACTGACCCACAGAGGAAATGTCAGAGAGTTTAAAAAAGTATCTGATGTGGAGAAAAATATTGATTGATTAAATATATGGTGTTAAATGCCGTTTTTAACATAATTTCAGTTATACTGCAGCGGCTATTGCACCTATCCTTGCTTTCCTAGAGTTTCCTATACCAGTGCTACACACAATATTCTTTCCAAGCCATTGGCTGCTTTCCCACATAATCAGTGTCGAAACATAATGGTCAGAGGTGAGAGAGGAATGAATCCTGTCACAATGACTATCATCAATCCTCAGAAAGAAACTGGCAGAGCCAGGGATCAAACCAGAGACCTCTTTTCTCAAGTCCTGTATGCTACCAATGAGCTACTAGGGCTCGAGGTGGAAAAAAAGGGGGGAAAAGTGAAAGCCAAGCGTAGAGAGATACGCAAATAAATACATACCTTTTCTGTCTGTCAAACTTCTGGCTTAAAGTTTTCACCATATTTTTAATGACAAACTTCCTCCAGTTCAACAAATTCTGGAACCAATCTTTTTCAAGCACAAAATGTTCATAATAACCATCCAGGAAGGTTGTGTTCATTATAAACAATGGATAGCTGACTTTCTCTATCATTTCATCAATCTAAATATAGAATCAAACGATAGAGTAATCTTTTACCACACAGTCCAGAGTCTTAACAACCCCAGGAAATTTGACTGTTGAAAACATAGTGGGAGAAGGAGAAAATGCTATTAACCAGCATTTTCTCCTTCTCCAACCATATTTTCTAACCTTTAGAAACAAATCCAATCATTTGAGCCACATTTAATTTGTCGTCTGCAAATGCTTTCAATTTGGACTAGTCTAAAATATTGTCATTTAGTGAAGTGTTAACCCATCAATATAACCCTTAGAGTGCTGTATAAACCTAATAAACATATTAAGTCTAGAGATAATACAAAACAATGCAATTTCATGGTTGTTTTTGATCAGCCAAGAAGACAGTGTAGATCAAAAATCAGACTGGCTGCCAAGGGAATTATGTCTACGATGTGTTAACTGTTTACCAAACAACAGAATCTGATACAGGTCAAAACTGAAAACAATTGCAGATGACAAATTAAATGTGTCTCAAATGATGGGGTATTTCCTCGAAATGTCGGAAAACATTGTCGGAAAAGGAGAAAATGCTAGTAACCCAAATTATTTTCTTTTCCCAAGATGTTTTCAAAAGTCTTCTACCTCAGGGTTGTCGAAACTTAAGATTAAGTGGGAAAGAATACAAAAGGGTAAAAAATAACACTTTCAATGCCTTAATAAAAGACACCTTTGAAAACATAACAGGAAAAGAGGCAGTTGCTACCATGTTTGATTGTAATAAACATTTGCTCCAAAATCATCAAAACTTGTGTCTTTTTGGGCATATTTGTTCTACTTTCATTTTTGTCATTTTCTATCCAAACCTAGTTTTGTGGTTACAGCAATCGTCTTTATTACAGTATGATAATGATTTTAATAACTCAAAATAACAATCTAAAATACAAAATAGAGAAGAAGTGGTTTAATACATCTGCAAGACATCTTGACCCAGGTCTGCCAGCGAAGGGCTGATGTAGGTCAAAACTTTTTACTATTTGGTAAAGTTTTCCATGTCAAATGACCGTTAAAACCTCATGGTTCAGCCAGTTTAACCCTTTCCCAAACGACAAATTTTGGACTGGTCCAAATTGAAACAGTTTGCAGATGACAATTTTAAATTTGATGAAAATAGCAGAAAGTTATCAAAAAGGGTAGAAAACACTGTGGGAAAAGGAGAAATTGCTCTTTACGAGCAAGTTCTCCTTTTTCCACAGTGTTTTCAAAAGACTTGTACTGCAGACACGTGAAAACCAGGGCTTGTTTGAGAAAGGGTTAACTCTTTACAAAACACCAAAATTTTAGAGTGGTCCAAATTGAAAGCATCTGCATACGACAATTTAAATATAGCTCAAAAGATGGAATTTGTCTTTGATAGTGTAGAAAACATTGTGGGAAAAGGAGAAAAAGCTGGTTACCAGAATTTTCTCCTTTTCCCACAATGTTTTCAAAAGGGTTCCTAGGGTTGTTAGAACTCGTCATTGTGTAGTAAAGGGTTAAGACAAAGTGGATCCATATCATCAGACAATTTTTTTGGTATAATGCTGCAAAAAGATGAAATAAACCCCCTTTTCCCATAGGGCCACTTGAATGTTTGGATATCTGTAGTTCTTTTTTATGTCACTTTTTTTTCTGTTTATGGTATTCCTCTACAACCTTTAACCCTTAAGCTGCTAAGCGCAACTCACTGACCTTTTGCAGACAGTGTAGATCAAGATTAGACTGCACAGAACATGCAGTCCGATTTTGGATCTAAACTGTCTGATAAGGAGATATTTCTCTACAAAATATAAGTTCAAAACAACATTATTTGGCTTGAAAGTTTCATTTAAAGTAATTGAGCAGGATAAGGGTTAATATTGAAACAAATTACTTTATCTCATGTACCAACTTGTGAGTTCAAACAATAAGAAAAAAATCACTTACTTTTGCTGCAGCATGACTCTTTGTGGTTGGATCAAGCCAGATCTTTCTAAGAAGATAATCTTTAAATGCTTTTTTAACATACTCCACAAGATGCCTGACCTGAAATACAAAAAAAAAAACTCTTCACAATCCTGTATTTTCATGACCCTGTATAACAAATCTTTTGAAAAGTTTATGGGAAAAGGAGAAAATGATAGAAACCAGTATTTTCTCCTCTTCCCAGAATGTTTACTACTCCTTCAAGACAAATCCCCTCATTTAACTCTTTGCCACACGACAACATTTTAGACTGTTCCAAATTGAAAGTGCTTGCAGACGACAAATTAAATTCGAATGAAAAAATAAAAACTTGTTTTGGGAAGGGTAGAAAACATTGTGGGAAAAGGAGAAAATGCTGGTTACCAGCATTTTCTCCTTTTCCCACAATGTCTTCAAAAGGTTTCTTTTTCGGGGTCGTTAAAACTCGGGATTGTGTGGTAAGGAGTTAAGCCACAATTAGTTTGTCATCCGCAAATGCTTTTATCACAACAAGTCTAACAAGTTGGTATAGGTTTAAAAAAGTCCCAAGTTTTTTAAATTTATATACCGTTATATGGCATGTGCTTACCTCCCTTTATTTTTGTCAAATGAGATCAGTCAGTTCAAGGTGTTGGAGTATTAGGATGTAGATAAAAAAGGTTTGAGTTCAAAATGTCATTTAAATCAAGGTCAGACTACACAAATTGCATTGTCTGATCTTTCTCTCCCAAAGTATTGAGATATTCAGGTTAGCAAACATCCCCATTGACCCTTTACCAGGTGACAAAATTTTAGACCTGTCAAAAGTAAAAGCATTTCAAAACAACATATCATTGTTGCTGAAATGATAGATATTGTCCTTGAAAGAAAACACTGTGGGAATACAAGAAAATGCTGGTTACCAGCATTCTTTCCTTTGCTCACAATTTTTCCAAAAGCCCTCCTTCTCGTTGTCATTAAAACTCAGGATTAGGAGGTAAAGAGTTCCTTGTAATTCTATATGGCAAGGAAATTTTCATTTTGCTAATTTAGCTTACCAACGGTAAACAAGATACGGAGATAATTCTAGTTCATCTTTATCAGAAACAGAAATTCTACCATTCACTGACTACAATTACTCACTTCATGCAATTTACCCCCTGAAATAAATTTAGGGTAGGCAAAATCTGTGTAAAGTAGGGATAACTCTCCACCAAATGACAATCAAAAGTATTTGCAGAAGACAAACGTCACTCAAAAACTCTAATTTGCCTTTGAAAGGGTAGAAAACATTGTGGAGGTAGGAGAAAATGCTGGTTTCCAGTGTTTTCTCCTTTTCCCATAATGTTTTCTATGGGTTGTTAAATCACAGGATAATGTGGTAAAGGGTTAATATTTAACTCTTGACCAAACAACAAAATTTTAGACTTGTCCATTCTGGAAGCACCTGCCAACCACAAATAGAACATATCTCATACATTGAAGTCTGCCTTAGAAAGGGTAGAAAGAATTGAAGGTAAAAGGAGAAATTACTGGCAAACAACACTTTTTTTTCCACAATGCTCTCAAAAGACTTCTTCCTCAGGGTAGTTAAAGCACAGGATTACATGGTAAAGGGTTAATACATTGCGATAAAAGAAGAAATAGCTCGCAAAAATCAGTTTCTCTATTTTCAAAAATGTATTTTAACCCTTTACATGATGACAAAATTTTAAACGGGTCCAAATTCAAACCATTTACAGATGAAAAAATTAAATGTGACTAAAATAATTAGATCTGTAGCAGAAACGGTAGAAAACAATTTGGGAAAAGAAGAAAATGCTGGTAACCAGCATTTTCTTTTTTTTCCATAATGTTTGCCAGATCCTTCTTCCTTGGGGGTCAATAAAACTCGGAATATTATGGTCAAGAATTAAAAAGGTCTGGTTTTAGATAAAAGGCAGTCAAACAAAGGACAGGGAAATAAGCCAAGCATATCTGTCTAGCTAACTGGCACAACCAAAACTTTCTAACAACGCATGAGTCACTTCATATTATATGCGCTCGTCACAACTTGGCCGATCTGGTAACTACATCTAACCTCATCCATATCGAGGTTTCCAATTCTGAACTGCCAATCACATGATATTAACCCTTTACCAGGCAGCAAAATTTTAGCCTTGTCCAAATTGAAAGCATTTGCAGATGACAATTTCAATGTGGCTCGAATGGTGCAATTTTTCTTTGACAGGGTAAAAAAAACATTATGGGAAAAGGAGAAAATTCTGGTTACCAGCATTTTCTACCTTTCCCACAATGTTTTCAAAAGGCTTCTTTTTCAGGGTCGTTAAAAGGTGGAATTGTGCGGCAAAGGGTTAAACAAAGTGGTGCCTGTGAAAACTGATTGGAAATGACATAAACAACCATGGGGAAGTTATTCACATCTATTTATCTGTTGGTGAAAATTTCAAACAGAACTGATAAACCAAGTTAAAGAATGGAAGTAAAAACTGTTTGTCAACAGAAATGTAATTGAAAGATTTTCATAGAATTTGTGACTCATGTTTTCTTTTTAAGAGGCGCCTTACAATTTTAAGAACGGTAAAACGGCATATTTCCCATGAAGAAATGTACCATGTAGGTGCATATCAAACTACGTGATACAGCCGAGGGACTTGATCAACGAATCACCCGAGGCCTTTCATGAATAAAGTCTTCACTACACGACAAAATTTTAGACTTGTCCAAATGGAAAGTATTTGCAGATGACAATTCAAATATAGCTAAATAATGGGATTTATTCATAAAGGGATAGAAAATGTGAGAAAAAGAGAAAATACTGTATAATTTTCATGTTCATATGTCATTCCCTCAACACAATACATTAAATACTAGATGTAGGTTTTGCAGAGAAGTAGTATCGTGCTAACTTGTATAATGTACAAGTATAAATATCTGTCACCAATACAGTACATTATTTAAATACTGGACTGTAGCACTGACATATAGGGCTAACTTGTATAATATATTACAGCCATGCTCTGTGAAAAGGAAGCTTAAAGCATTTGCAAAAAGTATCGACCCAGGTCAGCTTCGGCAGTCCAAGCAGGCTGACCTAGATTGAAACTTTTGGCTATTTGTAAAATTTCTGCATGTAAGATGACCATTCTAACTCATGATTCAGTTTGTTGTTAGACAAAAAATGTGTTTTATACACCCATAATTATGTGATGACTTGCTTGGTATAATGTATCACAGAGATGCATTAAACTCCCATTTGCCAGAGCATGGCTTATATACATATATATGTGTGTGTGTGTGTGTGTGTGTCTCTTCTGTTGTATATTAACCTTTTACCACACAATCCCAACTTTTAACAACCCTGAGATAGATGCCTTTTGAAAACATTGTGGGAAAAGGACAAAGTGCTGGTAATCAGCATTTTCTCCTTTTCCCACAATGTTTTCTATCCTTCCAAAAGCAAATTTCAGTTTTTGAGTTACATTTATTTTGTCGTCTACGTATGCTTTCAATTTGGACAAGTCTAAAATTTTGTCATATGGTAAAGAGTTAAACAGGAAAGATGTACTAGTTAACACTTTACCAAATGACAAATTTTTGGACTGGACCAAATTCAAAGCATTTGCAGATGACAAATGAAATGTTGCTAAAATGATGATTTCTGTTTTTGATAAGGCAGAAAACATTGTGGGAAAAGGAGAAAATGCTGGTTACCAGCATTTTCTCCTTTTCCCACAATGTTTTCACGAGCCCTCACTTTCAGGGCCATTAAAAGTCGAGATTGAGTGGTAAAGGGTTAGTCCTAATAAGTGCTGCTGTTGGGATACAGCAACTGTTAACCTCTAAAATAGTTAGATACTTGTAGCAATTTTAGAGGAGTTCTTGTGGTCACATGATCACAGTACAGCATATTCTTACATAGCATGAGGTTGTAATTTTCTTGCTTTCAATGTCTGCTTTAGTTTTGGACATGTAATACTCATGCTGTAGACTGGGTCTGTGGCAAGTATATGGCAGCCATGCTTCTGCCATACCGTGTAGAGTGTCAAATGTCCATAGGGCAACCCTATGGCTTCCTTTTTATATTTTCAAAACATACAGCTGTGACAAGGACAACAGTCTTTAACAGAGCATCATTATTTAATCCTTTACCAACCAATCTAATGTTTTAGCAACCCTGAAAAATAAAACTTTTGAAAGCATTCTGTGGGAGATAAATGTCCCAGGATGTCTTCTATCTTTTCAAAGACAAAAACCACCATTTGAGTCACAAGTAATTTGCTGTCTGCAATTGCTTTCAATTTGGATGAGTCTAAAATTTTGTCGTTTGGTACAAACTGTATAGTAACTGCAGATATTCTCTCCACACATTCAAACTACACCATACAGCAACCATTACATAAGTAAATGCTAATATGTCTGACCAATTACTACTGGTCATTGAAATTAACTGCATGGCGGGCATGGCAGATGAGAGCGAGACATCAGGGTAATGTACCAGCAAATTACAGATCAACTACCCTCAATACTGACGCTAGCTGCGATATTATTTTTTTTATTGTGTCTCTGCAGCGACCAGAGAAACAATCACAAAATAACATTGAAGCAAGCCTTCAGACTGAAGGTAACAGATCAACCTTCTATATACCCTTGCTAACGTAAGTGTTCACGTTAAGATTTCTGTGCTTTCTTTACATGCAAAGGGAGTATTGGTAAAAAGTTCTTCTCAGGTCAATCTAGGAAAGCAATATTTGCTCAATGATGCATAACTAGCAAGCCTGTATGCTTAAAATAACTTGTCATATTTTCACACCTACCTTTGCAATGCGTGCATCCCCCTTTAAAAGTGCATACATATTTATGACAGACAGATAATTTGATACAGGTAAAGGTCTCTTTTCTGTCTCAAAATTTCCTGAAGAAATTTTTAACATAGGACTTGCAAACTAGATAAGTACCATGAAGATGGTCATTAGCAAACAAAAATGTACATGAATATACAATCTATATAAGAACAATACCTTAACCCTTAGAGTGCAGAATAAACCTATCAAACATTTTCATCCAAGAAATATAACCCAAATAATTGCAATTTCATGGTTGTTTTCATCTACAGTGTTACAGCAAAGTGGACAGTGTAGATCAAAGATTTTGTGCAGCCTGATCTTGATCTACACTGGCTGCAAAAGCAACTATAGTCATATATAAGAACAATACCTTAACCCTTAGAGTGCAGAATAAACCTATCAAACATTTTCATCCAAGAAATATAACCCAAATAATTGCAATTTCATGGTTGTTTTCATCTACAGTGTTACAGCAAAGTGGACAGTGTAGATCAAAGATTTTGTGCAGCCTGATCTTGATCTACACTGGCTGCAAAAGCAACTATAGTCATGAGGCACTTTAAAGGTTGAGAGATTTTGTTTACACTGGAATTTAATGCTGTTTTAACAGCTTAGGTCATAGCACAGAAGTCAGTGTACCTATGCATGTGTTTCCTGGCTTTCTCATACCAGTACCGACACAAAGTTCTTTCCAAGTTATTGACTACTTTTCTCTTGTCCGTCAAAGGTGAGAGGAAAATCGCCAGAAAGAAAGTTTGGCTCAACTGGGTATCGAACAGGAAAGCACCAGTTCACAAGTCAGATAGGCTTGCCACTGAGTAACCGGCCGAGTTTTAACCACCCTGATGAAGAACGCTTTTGAAAACATTGTTGGAAACCAGCATTTTCTCCTTTTTCCACAATGTTTTCTACCCTATCAAAGACAGAAATCATCATATGAGCTACATTTATTTTTTTGTCTGCAAATACTTTCAATTTGGTCTAGTCCAAAATTTTGTCATTTGGTAAAGAGTTAAAGGACAAAAAAATTCTCAGCAGAAGCACTTCCCCTTTTTAGTGCAAATGTCTTAATAAGTGGTTTATTGTGAGACACAAAATTTCATGCAGAAGATTTTGTGATACAGATAAGAGCCTAAATGAACCATGGTGGCCAGCATTATCTCATTTTCCCACCCTGTTTTCTACCCTTTCAAACACAATGTGGGAAAAAGAGATAATTCTTTTGACCAGCATTTTCTCCTCTTTCAACAATGTTTTCAAAAGTCTTACTTCGAAGGTTTGTTAAAATTTGGGATTGTGTGGTAAAGGGTTAACTCTTTAGACTCTATAGACTCATCTGACTTTAGAGCATTTGCAGATAAGAAATTCAACAAGGCTCAAATGATGGCATTTATCTTTGAAAGGAAAGGTAACATTGATGGAAAAGAAGAAAGTGCTGGTTACCAGCATTTCCTCCTTTTCCAACAATATTTTCAAAAGGCATTTCCTCCAGGGTCATGAACACTGGATTGCGTTGTGAAAGTTTATCTCTGTACCAGACAGTTCCCAACTTTTGATGACCCTGATAAAGAATGCTTTTGAAAACATTGTGGGAAAAGAAGAAACTGCTGGTAATCAGCATTTTCTCCTTATCCCACAGTGCTTTCTACTATTTCAAAGACATGCCCCATCATTTGGGCCACATTTAATCTGTTGTCTGCAAATGCTCTGAATTCAGACTAGTCCAAAATTTTATCTGTATGTAAATACCTTAGAGTGCCAGTTACCGGTAAACCAAATAGTCTCTTTCAGACTGGAAGAAAGACACTTATGTTTGCAATGTCAAAGTTACACTTGTCCAGAGAGTCTCAGCAAACTGGAAAGTGTAGATCAAAGACCAGACTACATATTTTATTCAGTCTGATTTTGATCCACACTGGCCGCAAAATCAACCACAGTTGAGAAAGGTGCTTTAAGGGTTTATTAACTCTTTACCAAATGACATAAATTACACTTGTCCAAATTGAAAGCACTTGCAGACAACAATTTAAGTGGGTCAAATGATGGAACTTGTCTTAAATAGGGTAGAAAACATTGTAGGAAAAGGAGAAAATGCTGGTAATCAGCATTTTCTCCTTTTCCTACAATGTTTTAAAAGGGCTTCTTCCACAGGGTCTTTAAAACTTGTAATTGTGTGGTTAAGGGTTAATATTGGTTCACAGTAAATCATACTTCACCTGTGTAAATGATTCGGCAGACGCAGTTGCGTTCACGTAGATAGACCCAGTCGCATATCCAAAGGCTTTATTAGCATAAAATGTACATCGCCTCCAATGTTCCCCCTCTAGCTCAATATCTAAATTAATCACAAACCATGGCTTTTTTTTAAATATCATTATATGAGCCATGCTCTGGCAAAAGGGGGCTTAATGCATCTCTGTGATGCATACTGATCAAGCCATCACATAATTATGGATCCATAAAGGCCACCTTTTCTTTTTTTTTTAATAATCCACTTAATCATGAGGTAGACCGGTCCTTGGATATACAGAAAATTGACCAACAGCGAAAAGTTTCGGCCCAGGACAGCCTGCGTAGAGTGCGCAGGCTGACCTGGATTGATACTTTTTGCAGATGCATTAAGCCCCCTTTTCACAGAGCATGGTTCATATATATATTAAGATAACTCTTTACCAAACGATCCAGAGTTTTAAGGACCCTGAAAGAGAAAGGTTCTGAAAACATGATGGGAAACATGCTTCTTGAAAACGCAAAGAGAAAAGGAGAAAATACTGGTTATCAGCATTTTCTCCTTTTCCCACCATCTTTTCTATCCTGTCACAGAACCTGTGTTCATTTGTATCACTTTCAAATTTATCGTCTGCAGATGCTTTGAATTTGGGAAAGTCTATAATTTGTTGTTTTGGAAAAGGGTTATGCAATTCTTTATTTGCACTGAAATGTATCTAAATAAGGAAGTCTGAAGGAAGAAGATCTACAGCAGGCAAACAATCAGGAAAAAATACAAAGAGTCGTAACTCCTGTCACTGTTCACAAATTATAATGAAAATTGCAATTGCACAAGTTCTTATGGTAAAAAGGCTTCTACTGAACTTCAAGCCAGATCAGTTGAAAACTGTAGGAGATGAGAAGACAAACACACATCCACAATCATAAAGACAGACTACCAACGCCAATACAAAAATAATAGTACATTAAAGACATATGTCACAGTTTTTTCCTATGGACAGGTTTTTTATTTTCACTCAGATGACACTGTATGCAGAGTTAAAAAAAAAAAGGAAGGACAATCACATGTTACCATTTGTATTGGAGTTTAATGCCATTTTAACAGCCCAGGTCATATCATGGCGTTCAGTGATGCACCCATGTGTTTCCTCACTCTCTCACACCAGTACTGACACAACTTTCTTTCCAAAGCCACTGACTACTTTTCTCACATGCATCAGAGGTGAGAGCCGAAAAATTGGCATAAAAAAAGTTTTGCCTCAACCGGGTATCAATCTCATATCCACCAGGTCACGAGTCAAACACACTGACCACTGAGCTACCCGGGCGGGCTTCACATGTTATGGAGCAAATACAAAGATACAGTTCTTCAAAGGAGATAAGTTTTGTCAAAATTACAGAAAACAGGCTTTAATTTCAAAACTTTAAAAAAAAAAAGGTTCTTACAGTAATAACTACTGCTCAAATAAATGATTATTCTTTGAAAGGTGATGTTCGCCAATAGTAAACATGATTAACTTAAAGAATTAAGGCACTAGACAGATCACGATAGCAATTAGAAGAAATGTTCAAACATGTCAATTTGTTTTTCTGGTCATTTTTCTGCAATAAAAAAAATTCAGCAGACAGATTTTTTTTTTAAATTTTGCACAGAAAGAGTACTTTCTCATAAAAACAAGTATTTTAGACGGGATATTTTTAAAATATTGAAAACATTGTGGAAAAAGGAGAAAATGCTGGTAATCAGTATTTTCTCCTTTTTCCACAATGTTTACTACCCTTTTCGAAACAAATTTCAGTTTTTCAGTCACCTTTATTTTGTCTTCTGCAGATGCTTTGAATTTGGACTGGTCTAAAATTTTGTCGTTTGGTAAAGAATTAAAGCGTTATGGAAAATAATTTAATTATCAAATAATCAAATATTAGGCTTGGCCAAATCAAAAGCAATTGCAGACGACAAATTAAATGTAGCTGAATTGATGGTAATTATCTGTGAAAGAATGGAAAAAGTTGTGGGGAAAGGAGAAAATGCTGGTTACCAGCATTTTCTCCTTTTCCCACAAGGTTCTCAAAAGGCCATTTCCTCAGGGTCATTAAAACTCAAGATTGTGTGGCAAGAAGTTAAAAAAACTATTGTATGAAAAAGTGCCAAACAATTAATCAGACTCTACATACAGTAAACATTTGGAACAAAATTCTTACCTTCATCAGGATCAATATCTACCTGGAACGTATTCATGTCAAAATATGGCTTCAATGAACGGACTACATTCAGAAGTATATACTTTCTCAAAATTCTGAGGAAAAAAAAAGAATAAAGTGATAAAGTAAGATGTATGATCAAGTCTCATCTTCCTGAGTTACACTGTATATTGCAACCAATTTACTAAAAAGCTTTAGCTAAAAAAAAAAGCAGGCTTTTGAAAACACTGTGGAAAAAGTAGAAAATGCTGGTTAGCAACATTTTCTCCTTATCCTACAATGTTTTCCACTCTTTCTAATAAAACTCCCATCTTTTGTGCCTAAGTTAATTTGATGTCTACAAATGCCTTCAATTTGAAGCTATTTAAATTTTTTTTGTGTGGTACAGACCATACGGTATACATAGGTACCTTGTCGACTGCTGATTAAGAATGGTATTGACTCCTTTGTCTTGTAACTTGTTAGATTTTCTGAATAAAAACTGTTGGTTGAAAATCTAATCCATAGCTGTAAAAGCTATATTTAGACATACCAAGAATTACTGCAAAGGAAAAACATTTTAACTCTTCACCAAACGGCAAAATTCTAGACTGGTCCAACTTGAAAGTATTTGCAGACGACAAACTAATTGTTGCTCAAATTAGGAAGTTCTTCCTTGAAAGGGTAAAAAAATTGTGGGAAAAGGAGAAAACACTCATAGACAGCATTATCCTCTTTTGTCACAATGCTTTCCACCCTTCAACAAACAAATTTCAATTATTGAATCACACTTATTTTGTCGTCTGCAAATGCTTTCAATTTGGACTAGTCTAAAGTTTTGTTGTCCAGTAAATAGTTAATACAGTGGACTGACAAGACAATCTGACATAGTTTTCTGCTGGTATTAGATCTAAGTCTGTTTACTCTCAAGCCATGCTCTGGGAAAAGGGGTTTAATGCACCTGCAAAAAGTATCAACCCAGGTCAGCCTGCACAGTTGGTCAAAATTTGTTTGCTATTGGTCAATTTCTTGCATGTCAAAAGACCAGCCTACTGTAACGTGCAACGACCTGGTCACCCATTCAGGCACTAACCTAATGCACGCTGCTTAACTATCACGAAGAGAAATGCACCAAACCGCATCGCTGTAAAAGCTAGCTCAACAGCGAGGCAGGTTTGAAGTGCTTATATATCTAACCTCTCTCCGTGACATTATTCGCCCCTACGAGAAGTCTCGACCCCGAGACTTATACAGGCATGTATATACAAATAAACCAGGGGAATATACATGGGTAAGGCAACTCCGATCCGGTAGTTGTCATTATCCCACCTCTACCACCAAATGTAACGTGCAATGACCTGGTCACCCATCCAGGCACTAACCTAATGCACGCTGCTTAACTATCACGAAGAGAAATGCACCAAACCGCATCGCTGTAAAAGCTAGCTCAACAGCGAGGCAGGTTTGAAGTGCTTACAATGTATATATCTAAGCTCTCTCCGTGAAACTACCTCACAATTCAGTCAGTTTTTAGAAGAAATGGATCCCTAATTATGTGATGACTTGCTTGGTATAATGAATCGTGGAAGATGCATTAAGCCCCCTTTGCCACAGCACAGCTCACATGTACATGTATACATAAGTTGATACATATAGCAAGATAGGGACTCTACATAGATTTCTAGGTATTAGCAAAACATGAAAGTAGAATGCAGCGCCAATGCATATCTGGAGTTTCTGGTTTCTGTCAGAATGATCACACTAGCTGATTTACACAGCAAGTCCACCATAAATGACTTACGGTCTCATGGTTGAATTGTTGTTGTATTCATTTACAATGGAGCACACTGTACGCAGGGCTGTCTCATGTAAAACTATCAACTCGGTGTCCTGGCTACCTGCTGAATATTCTGATCCAAATGTACTGTTAAGATATTCATACCAGTTTATCTGAAAGCAATTACCAATAAAGCTTAAATCTTTACCAGATGACAAAATCATAGAGTTGTCCCAATTGAAAGCATTTGCAGACGACAACTAAAACATGACTTAAATGATGGGATTTGTCTTTGACAGGTTAGAAAACATTGTAAGAAAAGAGAAAAAAATGCTGGTTACCAGTATTTTCTCTTGTCCCCACAATGTTTTCAAAGGCTTCTTACTCAGGGGTCATTAAAAGTTGGGATTGTTTGGTAAAGGGTTAACTATTTTGTTTCCAATTGATTGAAAATGTCATTCTATAGGGTTTAACTCTTAACCACAAATTCCTGAGTTTTAACAACCTCCAAGAAGATGGCTTTTGTAAACATTGTGCCAAAAGAAGAAAATATTTGTTCATCGCCATTTTCTCTTTTCCCATAATGTTTTCTACCCTTTAAAAGGAGATTTTCACCACATTTGAGCCACATGTAATTTGTCTCCTGCAAATGCTTTGAATTTAGAAAAGTCTAAAATTTCATCACTTGGAAATGGGCTAAATTTAAAATCCACTAAAACTTAAGAAACTTTATGGTTGAAAAAAAAAAATGCAAGCTGATAAGTTGTCATTTACAAGAAGACGAGGATAAATTCTTGATAAGCTTGGAAGCTGAATATTGAATTGAGAAACAATACCATATCCCAAGGAGAACTTTTGAAAACAAAAATGAGTATAGTTAATGGTTACCACTTTATCACACAACAAAGTTTCATACTCGTGGAAACTGAAAAGTTTTACAGATGACAAATAAAATGTGATCCAAGTAATCGGATCTGCTTTTGAATGGGCTGAATACACTGTGGAAGAAGGAGAAAATACAGAGAGAAAACACAGAGGGGAAAAGGAGAAAATGCTGGTTACCAGCATTTTTCCTTTTCCCACAATGTTTTCAAAAGCTTTCTTCATCAAAAGTGTTAAAGTGTTAAATGTCTTGTTATCTACATACCATGGTGCATTTAATTTGTAGATCTGTAACCTTCATGGCATTGTAGGCTTGTTTCCTGTTGTGGATGTGGAAATTGATATCATGTGCCTGAAACAATACAAAAGACAGGCGTGCAGGGGTATAGTGTCAGCCTTTCACCTCAAAGGTTCTGGATGTGAATCCCGTAATGAGCCGAGTCAAACTTTAGAACTACCCACATCAAGATGCAAGTACTGGTTTAGGTTTCTACAAAGCAAGAACTGTGAGAGACTCATGGAAGTTGTAAGAACTTGTTTTTAAGTCAATGTAAACTGAATATTTTTTAATGAAATTAACTCAACAACAGAAGGCTAAAGATTGTTTTGGCTGATGAAACTGTATGGATGGATAAAAAGGGAAGGTTTGTGAATATTTTTTGGAACAAATGGAGCATCTGTGATAGAAAAAAAAAATAAAAACAACTCATGCTGGTGACAATACTTGGCTGCAGCTGTTTTCTCAATTAAAAATTCTGAGTTGAAGAAGGGAGATAACTGTTTCCAAATTGAGGGTTACCTGCCCCTCTGGTATGGATTTTCCTTTAACTCTTTACCAAACGACAAAATTTTAGACTAGTCCAAATTGAAAACTTTTGCAGACGACAAAATAAATTTGACTGAAAAATTGAAATTTGTTTTGGGAAGGGTAGAAAACATTGTGGGAAAAAGAGAAAATGCTGGTTACCAGCATTTTCTCCTTTTCTCACAATGTTTTCAAAAGGCTTCTTTCTCAGGGTCGTTAAAAGTCGGGATTGTGTGGTAAAAGGTTAAACAGTTAACAATTAGCCCAAATTTAAAAATATGTTTAGTAATGACAGAGATTTCAGAAAAAGTCACAAATTTCTGCAAAATAAAATGGACGACATTGCAGGCAAAAACACTATCACAATATCTCAATATTTTCTATGAAAATAGTCAAGCTAAAATTTGTCACTGATGATGAAATTGGATAATTAAGCGAGGACTTGTGAAGATTTTTGGGTATCCATGACAGAAATATGAAAAAAAAAAAATGAAAAAGGTATATGAG
This sequence comes from Tridacna gigas, assembly GCA_945859785.2. Taxonomy (NCBI): domain Eukaryota; kingdom Metazoa; phylum Mollusca; class Bivalvia; order Cardiida; family Cardiidae; genus Tridacna; species Tridacna gigas. The sequence goes on from OX244040.2 coordinate 47,630,445, forward strand.
AAAAGTCTTTCCAAAAGTCAGTCCCTGAAAAAGAAAAGTTAACCCTTTCCCAAACAACAAATTTTAGCCCCCTTCCAAACTGAAAGCATCTGCAGATGACAAATTTGTAAGTGGTATGCATGAACATGAGGTTTTTTAACAGGGTAGAAAACATTGTGGGAAAAGGAGAAAATTCTGGTTACCAGCATTTTCTCCTTTTCCTACAATGTTTTCAAAAGGCCTCTTCCACAAGGACGTGAAAACACACGATTGTTTTGTAAAGAGTTAAATGAAACAAATCTAAATCACAAATTTAGTGAGATTAGATCAGTTTATAATCAAATAACAAACAATTATCCAAAAGGAAAAGAGAAAGATTTAGACCCCAGAGAATTTTCTAAGAAACTCTTATCTAAAGATTTTCTTATTCTGAAGCTGTATTTCCCTTTTCCTCCTAACATATTGGCGATAAAATTCCCCTCTCACTCTAAAAACACCTTTTAGACTATATGGCTCTACAGAATCAAATATATCAACCCTCTACCACACAATCCCTACTTTTAACAACCCTGAGAAAGAAGCTTTTTGAAAACATTGTTGAAAAAGGAGAAAATGCTGGTTACCAGCATTCTCTCCTTTTCCAACAATGTTTTCTACCCTTCCCAAAACAAATATCAATTTTTCAGTCGCATTTTATCATGTCATCTGCAAATGCTTTTGATTTGGACTAGTCTAAAATTGTGCTGCATGGTAAAGAGTTAAAGAAATAAAAAGACAGTACTAGGCCAGGAATCTGACGTGTCTTGCCCAAGGTTACTTCAGGAAAAACCCAGTGCTTCCAGCAAAGCTCAAACCTGTGGCCTCTAGGATGCCAGAGAATTTATAAAATTGAATCAACAGAAAGGGAAAAAAGGACAAAAGGCAATATTGCTCATTTCAATCAAGGTTTTGTATGTTGAATCTTTCATAAAAATTCAATCCACTTTGGGTGAATCAGTTTCTATTTCTATGATATAAAGGGTTAACCCTTTCACAACCACAGTTACCATTCTGGCCAATGTAGATCAAGATCTGAAAGCAACAAACATGCTGTTAGATCTTTGATCAACACTGTTTGTTTTGCTGAAACACTACAGACAAAAGCAACCAGGAAATTGAAATCACTTGTGTCTTATTTCTAGACTAAAAATGTCTGTTGGGCTTATTTGGGCTTAAAACTTTACCAAACAACTCCATGTTTATCTCTTTACCAAACGACAAAATTTTAGACTGGTCCAAATTGAAAGCATTTGCAGACAACAAAATTAATGTGACTCAAAAATTGAAATTTGCTTTGGGAAGGGTAGAAAACATTGTGGGAAAGGCAGAAAATGCTGGTTACCAGCATTTTCTCCTTTTCCCACAATGTTTTCAAAAGGCTTCTTTCTCAGGGTCATTAAAAGTCGGGATTATGTGGTAAAGGGTTACCACACAGCCTTAAGGAAGAAGGCTTTGAAAACATTGTGGGAAAAGGAGAAAATGCTAGTAACCAGCATTTTCTCCATTTCCAACAAGATTTTCTAACTACGAATAAATTTTTTTCTGTTTGAGCCACATTTAATTTGTAGTCTGCACATGTTTTGGATTTGGAAAAGTCCAAAATTTTGTCATTTGAAAATGGGATAAAGGGTTGATTTTCTTCAGAAAACAATTATTATAGGTTTTGCCAATTTTGAATGTATCAGATTTGTCCTGAAAAACTAATTATACTAATAGAATTTCGCAGGAATTTAATGACTTTGGGGAAGAAACTTGAAACTAATCATATGCTAAAAACCAAAACAAAATACAGGAAAACAAGTGTAATTAACCATCAAACCTTTACTAAACCCTCCTAGGCTTACACAGTCTTGAAAAAAAAAGGACTTTTGAAAACATTGAGAGAAAAAGATGAAAATGCTGGTAACCAGCATTTTCTCCTTTTTCTCACAATGTTTTAAACCTTATCTTAGACAATCTTTGTCTTTGGGCCATTTTTTATTTGTATGTCCGCAAATTTCTTGCAAAAGCTTTAATATTCCCCCCCCCCCCCCCCACCCCCAAAAGAACATGGGAATCTTTGGATCCCCTGTATCATCCCATTGCTTTTCTGAGACTGTTAAATCTAAATCATTTCCCTTAGCAGCAGAGAAAATACTTTGTAAACTCTAAATTTGAAAACACCTTTTTTACATGTTTTTAACTTTTACCACACAACAATATTTTACCCTAGATGTAGCTCAAATGTTTGCATTCTTGAACCTTTTCCAGCAATGTTTTCAAAAGTCTAATTTTCCAAGTTTGTTAAAACTCTGGGATGTGTGGTAATGATTTGATCAATATGAATCAAGATCTGATACATTAATACACGTAAAAAAATTTTGGAGGGGCAATTTCTCCTTCTGCTACATTGTTTAAGAATTAGTCTACAGCAAGAAAAACCTAGATATGTGTTCAAAGAACACAGATGCCCTAGATAGTTCCTTGAGTCAGAAGGCCCGACAACTTTTTATCACACTATAAAATTTTAGACTTATCAAAATTGGAAACATTTGCAGAATGACAACAAATGCGACTCAAAATTGGAATCTCTTTTTGGGAGGGAAGAAAACATTGTGGAAAAAGGAGAAAACACTGTTTACCAGCATGTTTTCAGCATTTTATCCTTTTTCTACAATGCTTTCAAAAACTTTCTTCCTAAGGGTCGTTGAAACTCGGAATTGCAAGATAAAGGGTTAACTTTCTACCAAACAACAAAATCTCAAACTTGCACACACTTGAAAGCATTTGCAGACAACAAATTACACGCGGTTAAAATGATGGGAACCTTCCATTAACTGGAAGAAAACATTGTGACAAAAGGAGAAAACTCTGGTACCCAGCATTTCTCCTTCCTCACCATGTTTTCTAACTTTTCATACACAAATTCAATCATTTCAGCTACACTTTATTTGCCATCTGCAAATCCTTTCAAGTAAAAAATTTATCATATAGTAGAGAGTTTATAGGTATCCTGAAAAGTCAGTTTCAGAACAGTAGAGTTCTCCCTTTTTTTAAAAATGTTGTCATTGTTTTTTCTCCTTATTTGTCAAATTACCCTTATTATATTTCTTACTTAGCTATGTCATTATAAATTTCATTACAATTAACTGTGTACCTGGAATTTGGGGAAGAACCGTAATCATATGCTTTGCTTTCATTCTTATCCATTTCATTAGTTATTTTTGTTACTCTATGTATATGTCTGTAAAACTTTGTATTTATTTGATGAATAAAATATGTTTAACTCTTTACCAAACAACAAAATTTAAGACTGGTCCAAATTGAAAGCATTTGCAGACAACAAAATAAATGTGACTCAAAAATTGAAATTTGATTTTGGAAGGGTAGAAAACATTGTGGGAAAAAGAGAAAATGCATTTTCTCCTTTTCCCACAATGTTTTCAAAAGCTTTCTTTCTCAGGGTCATTAAAAGTCGGGATTGTAAGGTAAAGGGTTAAACTATTTAATTGGAACAGTACAATTTTTTATATCTTCACTTACAACAGAAAGACGTTTTTCCAGCTGAAATATGAGTTGGGCTTCCTTGTCAGCTTCACTGTCTCCCATCTTCCACAATGATTGAAGCAGAAGTTTGGTCTCAAAGAGGTATTTCTCTACCAGCTGAAAGAGGGTAACAGTGAAAAATATCTCACATGAAATTTATTTTGTGGGTTTCATTGGCTTTCATAAGGAATCTTTATATTTCAAAAAGCATGTGTTCAAAAATATCTGTGGCAGAATAGATATAAATGACCCTAGGTTCTCTGATAGGATAGAAAAAAAAATGTGGAAAAAGGAGAAAATGCTGGTTACCAGCATTATCTCCTTTTCCTACAATGTTTTCAAATCCCATTTCTTTAGAGTCATTAATCCTTTACCAAACAATCCTGTTATAATGAAAAGTGCTTCAAAAACATTGCAGGAAAAGGAAAAAAATGAAAAAAAATGTTGGTTACCATAACGTTTTCTTCCACTTTAAAGATAGATATCGTCACCTGTGCTACATTAAATTTGTTGCCTGCAAATTTTTTCCATTCTTACAAGTCTAAAATTTTGTTGTTGGTAAAGAGTTAAATTACCTGATCGTATGGTGAAGGGTTAACTCTTTACCAAATGACAAAATTTTAGACTGGTCCAAATTGAAAGCATTTGCAGACGACAAAATAAATGTGACTGAAAAATTGAAATTTGTCTTGGTAAGGGTAGAAAACATTGTGGGAAAAGGAGAAAATGCTGATTACCAGCATTTTCTCCTTTTCCCACAATGTTTTCAAAAGGCTTCTTTCACATGGTCGTTAAAAGTCGGGACTGTGTGGTAAAGGGTTAAAGCAGTAAATGAACTAAACTTACATCCGATACATTTTCCATTGGGTGGGGGTGTGTCTCCTTTATGTGGGGCTGTTCTGTAGTTTTAGGAGCAGTATTTTTGGTGGAATTCTCTATCGACGGTTTTGTGACTTTGTATTCAGTTTCATTGTTATTGGTACTGTTTGACAAATCTAGGATGGTGGAAATCACTTTTGTAGGAGCGACAGTTGAAGTAGTTGGGGTAGTTGTTTTGCTTTTGTCAACACTGCAAAAATGAAATTGAAACTTAATTGTTGCAACCTTGGATTAAACTGTGTTAAAAAAAAAATAAATGAATCATGCTCTGGCAAAAGGGAGTTTATTGCATATCCATTAAAGCATTATAGCATGCAAGTCATCAAATATTTAGGAATCCATAAAATCCATTTAGTTTAACAACTGAATCTGGAGGAAGAGTGGTCCGTGTCTATGCAGAAAATTTACAAATAGAAAAAAGTTTCGACCAGCGTCAGCCCACGCCAACTGCGCAGGCTGATATGGGTCAATACTTTTGGCTGATGCATTAAGCTCTCTCTTTACAGAGCATGGCTTAAATTTTTGATACATGCTGAAAAAAAAAACACTCCACTTACCACACTGTTTCTTGGAAAGAGAGGAGCTTTGTATTCTTATTCTCCTTTAACCCTTTACCAAACAATCCCAAGTTTTCAGGACACTCTCCAAGAAAGGCTTTTGAAAAACTGTGTTTTCTTTTCTTTAAAAATAACCCCCTCCCCTCATTCAGGCCACATTTAATTTGTTGTCTGCCAAAGCCTTAGCTTGGACAAGTCCAAAATTCTGTGGTCTGATTATATCTTTACCATAAAATCCTGACTTTTCACAACCCTGAGAGAGGTTTTTGAAAACACAGAGGGAAAAGGAGAAAATGCTGGTAACCAGCATTTTCTCCTTTTCCCACAATGTTTTCTACCATTTCAAAGACAGAAATTATCTTTCTATCTACATTAGCTTTGTTTCTTTTTAGAAAAGTATAAACTTTTGCTGTGTGGGGAAGAGTTAAGAGTTAGACAAACAACATTCACAAGTACACTGGCTGCTGTACTTTATCTAAAATAGTGTTGAAAATGACATAAAACCCAAAAGAAAAGAACAGAGAAACGACATTCACAAGTACACTGGCTGCTTTACTTTATCTAAAATAGTGTTGAAAATGACATAAAATCCAAAAGAAAAGAACAAACAATCTGTTGTGTTATCTAATCTGTAGTTGTGTTATCTAATCTGTTGTGTTATCCAATCTGTTGTGTTATCTAATCTGTAGTTGTGTTGTCTAATCTGTTGTGTTATCTAATTGTTGTGTTATCTAATCTGTTGTGTTATCTAATTTGTTTTGTTATCTAATTTGTTGTGTTACCTTATTTGTTGTGTTATCTAATTTGTTGTGTTATCTAATTGTTGTGTTATCTAATCTGTTGTGTTACCTAATTGTTGTGTTATCTAATCTGTAGTTGTGTTGTCTAATCTGTTGTGTTACCTAATTTGTTGTGTTATCTAATCTGTTGTGTTACCTAATCTGCTGTGTTATCTTATCTTTTGTGTTATCTAATCTGTAGTTGTGTTGTCTAATCTGTTGTGTTACCTAATTTGTTGTGTTATCTAATCTGTTGTGTTATCCAATCTGTTGTGTTATCTAATCTGTAGTTGTGTTGTCTAATCTGTTGTGTTATCTAATTTGTTGTGTTATCTAATCTGTTGTGTTATCTAATTTGTTTTGTTATCTAATTTGTTGTGTTACCTAATTTGTTGTGTTATCTAATTTGTTGTGTTATCTAATTTGTTTTGTTATCTAATTTGTTTTGTTATCTAATCTGTTGTGTTATCTAATTTGTTGTGTTATCTAATCTGTTGTGTTATCTAGTCTGTTGTGTTATCTAATCTGTTGTGTTGTCAAACTTACCTCTCATTCAAATCTTCCTCATGAGGTTTTTCATCATCTTTAAATAGACCATAGGGAAATGGAGATGCCCCTGCTTCAATCTGTAAATTATGAATAGTGACACAATCCAAGTAAGCTCAAATGTAAATGGACAGAATTAACATCCTCCCTTTCAAGTTCTTTATGACTCCTGGGCAATACTATGTATTTAAAAAACATTGTGAGAGTGTGTGTTTTCTTCTAAGCCTTATCCTGCTAGATAAACTGGATAAAACTTTTAATCTGATAGTAAAAACCCAAATAATGTTTTCAAACTTCTTTTTTGGAGAAAAAAAATCTCATCGGACAGTGTAGATCCATTATGTGCAGTCTGATCTTGATCTACACTGTCCACAAAAGGTCAATGAGTCGCTCCTAGCAGCCTAAGGGTTAAATGGAAAAACAGTTGAAACATATACAGATTAACTCAAAATAACAACAAGCAAAATTAGGCTGCAATACCATGGACAGAGCATTGAATACAGCTACTGGATTTGGGCATCCAAAATTTAAAAAAAATGGCCGATAATCTCAGCTTTATATACATCTTTTTCCTATAAGATTCTGTACCAGTTGAACTCATTTGCATACTATGATCTATTCATAAAGGGTGGTGAGATCATAAATAACTAGAATTGTCCCAAAGCAGACAAATATCCCCCATGAGCACCTTGTCACTAAAGCAGCACAATCAGAGAAAGGAAATGATTTTTAAAACAAAGATCAACTGTGACCTTGACCTTTGCCCTATGTGACACAAAAACAATAGGGCACCTCCTTGGGTCATGAGCAACACTTGTACAAAGTTTCAGGGTCCTAAGTCAAACAGTTACTGAGTTACAGCATGGAAACAATTTTCAAACAAAGTTCACCTGTGACCTTGACCTTTGACCCATTTTAGCCAAAAACAATAGAGCACCTCATTAGATCATAAGCAACACTTGTATAAAGTTTCAGGATCCTAGGTCAAACAGTTTTTGAGTTAGAGTACAGAAACGGATTGACGGAAGGACTGACAGACAGACATGGTGAAACCAGTATACCCCCCTCTACTTTGTAGGTGCAGGGTATAATAACACTAAACCAGTTGTTGGCTTAAATGACATACAGCAAAAACTTTTTTAGATGTCGCTAGATAATAAAGTCTCTTCTTCTTAGACAGATACAAATTGACAAAGTACCTAGTTAGCCCCTGTCTTACAATGAAGGGCTGTAAAAACACACTGCACGAGAAACAAATGGCAAGATTGATCATAGTGTAACATGCAGACAACAGACTTAGGCAACCAACATTTCAAAGTAAATTGTTTCAACAAAATCAATGAAGCTTCCTTACCTTGATGATATTGTTTTCTGGATTTCTCTCGTCTGGTTCAACCAACACTTGAAAGAGAGGCCAAATGGCGAGTCTATGGGACTGCACCAAAGTTTTAAGCAAATTGAACTCTTTAGCTTCTGAGGATATATTGGTCAGTAGAGTTTTAAAATCTGTCAGAGTTTCCTCTCTTGAAATTTTGCTTTCGTCCATACAGCTATCATAGAATTGCCTGACATTGGTCTGTGCTTTTCCATGAAGTGTGTGGGTTTCTACAAAACGTTAAGATTTTTTTTTATTGTTGTAATAAATTTGACTAATACTTTGTTTCATAACTTTTTGAGTAGTTTGATTGTCTTAAATCTTCACCAAATAATTTCCCAGTTTTAAAAACCATACAAAAGGAGGCTTTTGGAAACAGTCGGAAAATGAGAAAATGCTTGTAACTGGCATTTTTTCCTTTTCCCACAACATTTTGAAAAGCCTTATTCCTCAGGGTCGTTATATTTCGGGATTGTGTGGTAAAGTGTTAATTCCTTACCACGCAACAAACTTCTAGGCTTGTCCAGCTTAAAAGCATTTGCAGACAACTAATTAAATGTAGTTCAAAAGATGATTTCTGCCCTTGAAATTATATAAAACAATATTGGAAACGGAGAAATCTTAGTAACCAGCATTTTTGCCTATTCCCAAAATGTTTTCAAAAGCCTTTCCCTCAGGATTGTTACAGAACAGGCTTGTTTGTTAAAAGATGGAACCATTACACATTACCTATGAAATTTTTCAGCATATACAGGTTTTTATGGGATAGTTCCTGAAACCGGTCCCACACAGGATATCCTGGGGGTATTGGAGTTTCCTTCAACCAGCCTCCACATGCATACTGGTGAAAGTCATAGCAGGGATCCTCTGTTGTATCCATGGCCCCTATTATAGAACTGGCTGCCCTTAGACATCCTTCAGACTCACAAACAATCTTTTCTGTTGAAAAAATGTGAACAAGCAATATGATAAAAGGACATTTAAAGCCCAACAATGAAGATGACAATTCTGTTATGGTTATGTTGATCCAAGTAATAGTAGCTGGCAGAAAATAGAATTGTGAAAGTAGGTCAAAAGCTGCCAGGTCACTCTATCTTTTGTTTACTTCTTACCTAGGTTTAAAATTCATTTTTCTGACAAACACTAGGACCAACTATACAATAACAGACTGTCATCTTCGCAATAATTTCCATACATGTATTTTCAAATGATTTAGATTCAAATGCATTCTAACACCAGCATTTTTATTTTTAACAGGCACTGGCCTTTTGCCTTGTTTCATATCATATAATATTCGTTGCAGGGTAGATAAGATAACGGGAATTCTTGCAAGATTCTGCATGTGAAACTAATTCTTCCAGAAATTTCCTATTATTCCATAATCAAAACAAAATAAATAGTACTGCAGATTGCCAAAATTTATTTTCTGTTTTCATTCTTGACCATCTAACTGAATGCTGCTTATTCTTTACCAAGCAATCTCAAGTTTCAACATCCCAGAGTAAGAAGGCTTTTAAAAACATTGTAGGAAAGTAGAAAATGCTGGTAACCAGCATTTTTTTTACACACTATGTTTCCTATCTTATTAAAGACAAACCTCATTGTTTCAGCTACATTTTTTCATCATGTGCAAATGCTTTCAATTCAGACTAGTCTAAAATTTTGTTTTTGGATACAGAGTTAAAATTGGGTCTTGTACATTTTCAATTTCTGGTTAACCCTTTACCACACAATCTGGACTTTAAACAACCCTGAGAGAAAGGCCTTTTGAAGACATTGTGGGAAAAGGAGAAAATGCTGGTAACCAGCATTTTCTCTTTTTCCCACAATGTTTTCTACCCTTTACAAAACAAATTCCAATTTTTCAGTCACATTTATTTTGTTGTCTGCAAATGCTTTCAATTTGGACTAGTCTAAAATTTTGTCATTTAGTAAAGAGTTAATAGTTGTTTAACTGGTGTATCTAAAAATACTGACACAATAAATAGTTGTCATTTCCACAGACAGTCAAATGGGCACAAAGACTGACTGACAAGCTGATTCTAGTAAGCAAATGAAAATAATTGTTTTGTAAATCTGTACAATAAATTAGGGAGTAAACAATCAACTCTTTTCCAAACAACAAAATTTTGGACTGGACCAAATTGAAAGCATTTGCAGAGACAAATAAAAAATTGCTCAAATGATGATTTCTGTTTTTGACAGGGTAGAGAACATTGTTGGAAAAAGAGAAATTGCTGATTACCTGGATTTTCTCCTTTTCCTACAATGTTTTCAAAAGCCTCCTCAGGGTCTTTAAAGCTCAGGATTGTGTGGTAAAGGCTTCAGTTCATTGTCAGACAGACAAACACAAAAACTGACCTTTTTCTGGCTTCTTCTTGCCAATGGCCACTGCAAGTGCAATGATAACAATGAGACAAATGACTCCAAACAAGATGAGGGACTTTTCTGTACTAGTACAGTGCCGTTTTCGACTGCAGCCATGACAGCTTATCCCAGTCTCTTCGTAATCGAGAATATCTTCCTCTGAACCTGCTCTGCTGTTGTCAAAAGGCGCATCCTGCATCTAAAAATAGACATACATATGTATATATATGTAGGTATTTTTTTTAACTCTTTACCACATGACAAAAATTTAGACTCGACCAAATTGAAAGCATTTGCAGATCACAACTTTAATTTGGTTCAAATGAATATATTTGTCTTTGATTGGATAGAAAACCATGTGAGAAAAGGAGAAAATGCTCTTTACCAGTATTTTCTCCTTTTCCTGCAATGTTTTCAAAAGTCTCCTACCTGTAGGTTGTTAAAACCCAGGACTGTATGGTAAAGGGTTAGATGAAATTTAAACTCTAAAGAAAACTAGATACTGTAATTCCTTCTGTTTTCTATGTGATTTTTTTTTGTATCTCTGCCTGTATTTAAGTCTTAAAGCCATCTTAGAATCTGAATAAAAAGTCTTCATTAAGATTTTCTTAAAAGCTTGCAAAATGAAATCTGGCTGAATGTTACTTTAAGCTACATGTATTACCAAGAAAACAAGTCCCCTACTGGCCGTATGTATCGCTGGCATGTCAGTGAAATTTTTTAAGTCCAAGGCCCGTAAATGCGTCAAAAAGCAGTGGAGTGGGACGAAACTCGAACTTGATGTGTAAGTCATGGTGGTTGATGTACACACCAAAAATCAGCTCTATATGTAGCAGCGTTTAGAAAAAAAAGTGCAGAAAAATGTTTTATCAGTGAAATCTTTTAAGTCCAAGGCCCGTAAATGCGTCAAAAAGCAGTGGAGCAGGACAAAACTCGAACTTGATGTGTAAGTCATGGTGGTTGATGTACACACCAAAATTCAGCTCTATATGTAGCAGCGTTTAGAAAAAAAGTGCTGAAAAATGTTTTATCAGTGAAATTTTGTAAGTCCAAGGCCCGTAAATGCGTGAAAAAGCAGTGGAGCGGGACGAAACTCGAACTTGATCTGTAAGTAATGGTGGTTGACTTACACAGCAAAAGTCAGGTGAATATCTACCAGCATTTAGAAAAAAAAGTCCGGAAAACTGATTTATCAGTGAAATTTTGTAAGTCCAAGGCCCATAAATCCGTGAAAAACCAGTGGACCGAAACGAAAGTTGAACTTGACCTGTAAGTAATAGTGGTTAAGTTACACAGCAAATCTGAGATCAATACCTACCAGCGTTTAGGAAAAAAGTCTGGAAAACTGATTTATCAGTGAAATTTTGTAAGTCTATGGCCCGTAAATCCGTGAAAAACCAGTGGACAGGACCGAAAGTCGAACTTGATCTGTAAGTCATGGTGGTTGAGTTACACAGCAAATCTGAGATCAATACCTACCAGCGTTTAGGAAAAAAGTCCGGAAAACTGATTTATCAGTGAAATTTTGTAAGTCCAAGGCCCGTAAATCCGTGAAAAACCAGTGGACCAGAACGAAAGTCAAACTTGATCTGTAAGTGATGGTGGGTGACTTACACACCAAAATTCAGCTCAATATGTACCAGTGTTTAGAAAAAAAGTCTGGAAAACTGAATTGCCGGACTGACGGACAGATGGACAGACGGACAGACGGAGTGCAAACCTAAAGTCCCCTTCGGCTTCGCCGGTAGGGGACTTAAAACTGTAGACTGAACCAACTTGAAAATATTTGAGCCATGCTCTGTGAAAAGGGGGCATAATGCATATCACAAAGTATCGACTCAGGTCAGCCTGTGCAAAATCGCACAGGCTGACCTGGGTTGAAATTTTTTGCATTTAGTAAATTTGCTGCATGTTTAACTCTTTACCAAATGACAAAATTTTAGACTACTCTTAACTGAAAGCAGTTGCAGATGACAAAATAAATGTGACTGAAAAATTGAAATTTGTTCTAGGAAGGGAAGAAAACATTGTGGGAAAAGGAGAAAATGCTGGTTACCAGCATTTTCTCCTTTTCCCACAATGTTTTCAAAAGGCTTCTTTCTCAGGGTCGTTAGAAGTTGGGATTGTGTGGTAAAGGGTTAAGGACCACTCTACCTCGGGACTCAGCAGATTAGACAAAATGGATTTCATGCAGCTACAATGGTGCAGGGCTCATCTATAGATGACTAATAACATGTAGCTCAAAAATTGATTTTTGGTTTTGAAATGGTGAAAAACATAGTAGGTAAAAGAGACAAGAGGACCATGATGGTCCTAAATCGCTCACCTGAAATGCAACTGAGCTCAACACCATAATGCTACATGCCAAATATGAAAGCTCTAGCCCTTACGGTTTGGGACAAGAAGATTTTTAAAGATTTCCTTCTTTATCTCTATATGAAATCCGAGAACCCACAACATAGGGCCAATTTTTAACACCAGGGCCATAATTTGAAGTATTTTGGTAGAGGGTCACTAGATGATGCTACATGCCATATATGAAAGCTCTAGCCCTTACGGTTTGGGACAAGAAGATTTTTAAAGATTTCCTTCTTTATCTCTATGTGAAATCCGAGAATCCACAACATAGGGCCAATTTCCACACTAGGGCCATAATTTGAAGTATTTTGGTAGAGGGCCACTAGATGATACTACATGCTATATATGAGAGCTCTAGCCCTCATGGTTTGGGACAAGAAGATTTTTACAGATTTCCTTCTTTATCTCTATGTGAAATCCGAGAACCCACAACATAGGGCCATTTTCAACACTAGGGCCATAATTTGAAGTATTTTGGTAGAGGGCCACTAGATGATGCTACATGCCAAATATGAAAACTCTAGCCCTTACGGTTTGGGACAAGAAGATTTTTAAAGATTTCCTTCTTTATCTCTATGTGAAATCCAAGAACCCACAACATAGGGCCATTTTCCACAATAGGGCCATTATTTGAAGTATTTTGGTAGAGGGCCACTAGATGATGCTACATGCCAAATATGAAAGCTCTAGCCCTTACAGTTTGGGACAAGAAGATTTTTAAAGATTTCCTTCTTTATCTCTAGGTGAAATCGAAGAACCCACAACATAGGGCCAATTTCCACACTAGGGCCATTATTTGAAGTATTTTGGTAGAGGGTCACTAGATGATACTACATCCCATATATGAGAGCTCTAGCCCTTATGGTTTGGGACAAGAAGATTTTTAAAGATTTCCTTCTTTATCTCTATGTGAAATCCGAGAACCGACAACATAGGGCCATTTTCAACACTAGGGCCATAATTTGAAGTATTTTGGTAGAGGGCCACTAGATGATGCTACATGCCAAATATGAAAGCTCTAGCCCTTATGGTTTGGGACAAGAAGATTTTTACAGATTTCCTTCTTTATCTCTATGTGAAATCCGAGAACCCACAACATAGGGCCATTTTCCACAATAGGGCCATAATTTGAAGTATTTTGGTAGAGGGCCACTAGATGATGCTTCATGCCAAATATGAAAGCTCTAGCCCTTACGGTTTGGGACAAGAAGATTTTTAAAGATTTCCTTCTTTATCTCTATGTGAAATCCGAGAACCCACAACATAGGGCCAATTTCCACACTAGGGCCATTATTTGAAGTATTTTGTTAGAGGGCCACTAGATGATACTACATGCCATATATGAAAGCTCTAGCCCTTAAGGTTTGGGACAAGACAATTTTTACAGATTTCCTTCTTTATCTATATGTGAAATCCAAGAACCCACAACATAGGGCCATTTTCAACACTAGGGCCATAATTTGAAGTATTTTGGTAGAGGGCCACTAGATGATGCTACAAGCCACATATGAAAGCTCTAGCCCTTATGGTTTGGGACAAGAAGATTTTTAAAGATTTCCTTCTTTATCTCTAGGTGAAATCCGAGAACCCACAACATAGGGCCAATTTTCAACACTAGGGCCATAATTTGAAGTATTTTGGTAGAGGGCCACTAGCTGATGCTTCATGCCAAATATGAAAGCTCTAGCCCTTTAGGTTTGGGACAAGAAGATTTTTACAGATTTCCTTCTTTATCTCTATGTGAAATCCGAGAACCCACAACATAGGGCCATTTTCAACACTAGGGCCATAATTTGAAGTGTTTTGGTAGAGGGCCACTAGATGATGCTACATGCCACATATGAAAGCTCTAGCCCTTATGGTTTGGGACAAGAAGATTTTTAAAGATTTCCTTTTTTATCTCTATGTGAAATCCGAGAACCCACAACATAGGGCCAATTTTTAACACCAGGGCCATAATTTGAAGTATTTTGGTAGAGGGTCACTAGATGATGGTACATGCCATATATGAAAGCTCTAGCCCTTACGGTTTGGGACAAGAAGATTTTTAAAGATTTCCTTCTTTATCTCCATGTGAAATCCGAGAACCCACAACATAGGGCCAATTTCCATGCTAGGGCCATTATTTGAGGTATATTGGTAGAGGGCCACTAGATGATACTACATGCCATATATGAGAGCTCTAGCCCTTATGGTTTGGGACAAGAAGATTTTTAAAGATTTCCTTCTTTATCTCTAGGTGAAATCCGAGAACCCACAACATAGGGCCATTTTCAACACTAGGGCCATAATTTGAAGTATTTTGGTAGAGGGCCACTAGACGATATTACATGCCAAATATGAAAGCTCTAGCCCTTATGGTTTGGGACAAGAAGATTTTTACAGATTTCCTTCTTTATCTCTATGTGAAATCGGAGAACCCACAACATAGGGCCATTTTCAACACTAGGGCCATAATTTGAAGTATTTTGGTAGAGGGCCACTAGATGATGCTACATGCCAAATATGAAAGCTCTAGCCCTTACGGTTTGGGACAAGAAGATTTTTACAGATTTCCTTCTTTATCTCTATGTGAAATCCGAGAACCCACAACATAGGGCCAATTTCCACACTAGGGCCATTATTTGAAGTATTTTGGTAGAGGGCCACTAGATGATGCTACATGCCATGTATGAAAGCTCTAGCCCTTACAGTTTGGGACAAGAAGATTTTTAAAGTTTTTTCTTTCGGTTGCCATGGCAACCAGAGTTCTTCATGGAATTCAAATCTTTGAAGTATTCTGAAAGTTCATCACCTAAGGATCATTTCTCTGAAGTTTCACTGAAATCTGTTGGGCGGTTTCAGAGGAGAAGATTTTTTAAGTAATTGTTCACGGACGGACGGACAGACACACACACAGACAGACGGATGCCGGGCAACGATCGATCACAATAGCTCACCCTGAGCACTATGTGCTCAGGTGAGCTAATAAAGGGTCACCAAATGATGCTACATGCAAAATATGAATGCTTTGGCCCTTATGGTTTGTCACAAAAAGATTTTAAAAGATTTCCAACTTTAACTCTATGTAAAATAGTGTGCGCCCGGCCAGAGCCCAAATATGACCCCAAAGGGATAATTATAACAATTTTTGTAAAGGGTCACTAGATGATGCTACATGCAAAATATGAATGCTCAAGCCAATATGGTTTGTCACAAGAAGATTTTAAAAGATTTCCTTCTTTGTTTCCGTGTAAAATAGGGTGTGCCCTGGCAGAGCCAAAATATGACCACTGAGGTTTAATTTTCACAATTTTCGTAGAGGATCATCATATAATGTTACAAACCAAATATGAATTCTCTAGGCATTATGGTTTGTCAGAAGATGATTTTTTAAAGATTTCCTTTTTTGTTATTATGTGAAATAGGGTGCGCCCGGGCAAAGCCCGAATATGACCCTAAGGGATTAATTTTAACAATTTTGGTAAAGGGTCACCCAATGATGCTTCATCCAAAATATGAATGCTTTCGGCCTTATGGTTTGTCACAAGAAGATTTTTAAAGATTTTTTCCATTTTCAGCCATTTTGTTGCCATGGCAACCACAGTTTTTCATGGAATTAAATTCTTTTAACAATTTTTGTAGAGCTTCATCCAAGGAGCATTCCTGCCAAGTTTTATCAAGACTGGCCATCTGGTTTTGGAGGAGAAGATTTTTAAAGAAATTGTTAACGGACGGACGGACTGACGGACGACAGACGATGACCGGTCACAATAACTCACCCAGAGCACTTCGTGCTCAGGTGAGCTAAAAAAGCTGGTAACCAGCATTTTCTCCTTTTCCCACACAGTCTTCAAAAGCCATCTCTGTAAGGATGGTTAAAACATGGATTTTCATTTTTTTGTGAAGGGTTGTTTCTTGTTACAAGCAATAGTTCCTTTTTCCACAATTTTAAAAATACTCCACCAATACAATGATTTTTCAAAACAAGAAACTGAGACACTTCCTTTCTTTCAAATAATTCTTTGTTTCATGTCCACTTATCAATGGTACTCCTGAAAATGGCCTGCACTGCTAAAGATTATATCACAATAATAGCATTAACTGCCTGACAAATCTACAGCCTGACCAACATCATTTGGTGAAAAATACCAAGCAATCTCTTCTGTTAATGCAGATAATGCTGACTATTTTCTCCTTTTCTCACAATGACCTTTGGGTAGTTAAAATTCTGGATTGTTTGATAAAGGCTTAATTATAGCAGGCATAAGAATTACCTAGCATGGGCTTGTAAAATAACACATACTGACATTGGACAAGGAAAACCCTTTACTAAATTTCAGGACTAGCAATCTGATTGGCTTAGCTAATCACATGACTAATAATCTGATTGGCTTAGTCAATCACATGGCTAGGCATGGAGTTTAGAATTAGAACGATACTGAAAACCATTGGTGAGTAGACCCCTGAGCATGTGTAATCTGTTAACACTTAAAACCAAAAAATTCAATGTTTCCTTCGCCCTATAAAAGAGAGTCTTTTTAAACTATTGCAAGGAGTTAAACAGGTAATAGCTGATAACAAGCATTTTTTCTTTTTTCCAACAATGTTTTCTTCTAGTCTTTGAGAAATTAAATCCCCTGGGCCACATTTAACTCATGCTAAATGCTTTCAATATGGATAAATCTAAAACTTCAGTGTCTTGTTAAGAGTTAAGAAAATCCTGAGCTGCAAAATGGTCAAAAACTGAAAAAAAATTAGTTAACCCTTTACCACACAATCTCAACTTCTAATGACCCTAAAAAGCAAACCTTTTGAAAATATTGTCGGAAATGGAGAAAATGCTGGTAACCAGCATTTTCTCCTTCTCCAACGTTGTTTTCTACCTGTCCCATAATAAATTCAATTTTTAAGTCACATCTATTTTGTCGTCTGCAAATGCCTTCAATTTGGACCAGATGAAAATTTGTCATTTGGTAAAGATTTAACCCTTAAAGCACATTTAACAACCGCTTTTGTGGCCAGTGTAAATCAACTGATCTTTGATCCTTTGTTTATATTGGAGTTAAACACCATTTTAACAACTTAGGTCATATCTATGTGGTCAGTGCCCCTATGCATGTGTTTCCTGGCTTTCTCAAACCAGTACTGACACAACTTTCTTTCCAAGCCACTGACTACTTTTCTCACACGCATCAGAGGTGAGAGGCGAAAAATTGCCAGAAATAAAGTTTGCCTCAACCAGGTATCGAACCTGCAACCACCAGGTCACAAGTCAGATACGCCAACCACCGAGCTACCCGGTTGAGCCTGATCTTTGATCAACACTGTCTGCTTTGCTGGAATAATACGGACAAAAGCAACCAAAAAAAAAATTTATAGGTCTCAGTTTTTGACCGAAATTGTTTGTTGGCTTTGGCCCTCTCAGGGTTAATTCAGTTAGCTTTCAAAGGGTTGGTACTCTGTTTACCCTTAACCTGCTGCACAAGTTCAATGAAATTTTCAAGCCGATAGTAAAAAACTCAAATATTGCTATTTCAAAGTTAATTTTGTGTGAAAAATATCTCCTTGTCGGACAGTGGAGATCCAAAATCAGACTGAATCTCCTGTGCAGTCTGATCTTGATATACACTGTCTGCAAAAGGTCCCTGGGTCTGGTTTAGCAGTCCTATCCAAAAACAGTCCTATCCAAATTTGTGTTAGTAAAAACAAGTACAGTGCAGCACAGCTTTGTTATAATGCTCTTTAACCACACAATCCCGACTTTTAACGGCCCTGGGTAGGAGGCCTTTTGAAAACAATGTGGGAAAAGGAGAAAATGCTGGTAACCAGCATTTTCTCCTTTTTCCACAATGTTTTCTAACCTATCATAGACATATCCCGAAATCTAAGTCACACTAGATTTGTTGTCTGCAAATGCTTTTATTTTGGATAAGTCGAAAATTTTGTCGTTAGGTAAAGTGTTAAGCAACAAAAAACAAGAGATTCTTTGAGTTATGCAGAAGGACTAAACAAATGTGAGTTCAGGATCATTATCTGGCTTAACCCTTTCCCAAACAAGCCCTGGTTTTCATGTGTCTGCAGTACAAGTCTTTTGAAAACACTGTGGGAAAAGGAGAAATTGCTCGTAACGAGCAATTTCTCCTTTTCCCACAGTGTTTTCTACCCTTTTTAAGAACTTTCTGCCATTTTCATCAAATTTAAAATTGTCATCTGCAAACTCTTTCAATTTGGACCAGTCCAAAATTTGTCCTTTGGGAAAGGATTAAATATTTCAAAGTGACCAACATCACCAACAGCTTAAGTAAACTTTAGACTTCACTGCACTTGCAGTCTAATCTTAATGTTTTCTTTCTACAAAAGCAGCCAAAGCTATGCTTGGTGTTAAAATAAATACAAACAGGTCATGCTCTGTAAAAAGGGGGTTTAATGCATCTGCTAACAGTATTGACCGATGCCAGCTTGGCAGTCTGTACTGGCTGACAAAGGTTGAAAAATTTTGTTCTGCATATCCAAGGACATTCTACCTCCAGATTTAGCTGGTTGTTGGACAAATTAGATTTTACGGATCCATATTTATGTGACGACTTGCTTAGTATAATGCATCACAGAGACCCTGGGAAAAAAAGCTATTGAAAATATTGTGCAAAAAGGAGAAAACCAGCATTTACTCCTTTTCCCAAAATTTTTTTTGCTCTATCAGAGAGTTTAACCCTTTACCGCATAATGCCGCCTTTAGACGCCCCTGGGAAAGAAGCCTTTTTAAAACATTGTGGGAAAAGGAGAAAATGCTGATAACCAGCATTTTCTCATTTTCCAACAATGTTTTCAACTTTATCAAACAAAAGTTGCACCATTTGAGCCACACAGAAATTGTCGTCTGCAAATGCTTTTAATTTGGACAAGGCTTAAATTGTGTCGTCTGGTAAAGGGTTAAGCTCATTTGTACCAAAGTTAAATTTGTCGTCTGCACAATGTTTTGAACTTGAAAAATCCAGAATTTGTCGTTTGGGAATGGGTTAAACACAAGTATATATATATATATATTAGTGTTGTGTTGATGAGCTATCATATCCATTCAACTGAATTTTCAAATGTCAAAGAGATAAAAATCATAGACAGTATAATGCTAACTATTTAAGGTGTGATACATTCTAGCGCTTATGTCCTATAAGAAAAATTTCTTCTTGATTATTGTATAAATTTTGGTCCCACCAAAAGCAAGAGAATGAAACATGGGCACTTCCCAGTGAAAAAAATTTTTCAAAGGGTTGATAGAATTCTACACTGACCAAACCTAACTCAGTACCCAAGAGAATAAACAGAATTGTTTCAAAGCAAAGGCAACTGTATTTGTCACTAAACAAAATTATGCATGATTGTTAACTTATCTAACAGGTTAGATGTTAGTTAAAGATACATCTATACTCATTTTCATCCAGTTTTTAATCAATTTCATCTTTATTTTCAGTCAGTTTTTAACCCATTTCACCTTTATTTTAGGAAACTATAATCATTCATGTATCTTCATGCCAAATATTGCCCCTGACGGCTGCAAGGTTGTACAGATTACATGGATAGAAAATGCATTTCATTTTTTGGCAGTCTTCAATGAAACCAGTTGTCGTTTTCAGTTTTAGATGAGGACAAATCCCTTAAAGTTTCTTTATCCTTTACACCATATAATGTATATTGGTAATATACCTTCGTTTGCAGCAGACCAAATTCTGAGCCATTCTACACACTTTCCAGTTTTAACAGCTTTTTTTCACTGTGGCTGTAAGGATGTATCTTTAAAACTCAGTCTATTAGCTATGAACAAAGTAACAGGAGGGGTTAAAAGTGTTAGGCTGTTAGTAGGATGCAAGAATGCAACATTCAGGCTTGGACCCAAAACCTCTACCTCTTTTAGCTCTACCCCACTGTCTGCGCAAGAATGGTAGCTGCTTCCTTTCAAGTACTCTATAAGATCATTTTCTGAATCTAAACTGTCGGAACGGTGATGTTTATCTCTTCTCTATAAGGAAAAAAAAGGTCATGTATTAACTATTTACCAAATGACAACATTTTAGATTAGTCCAGATTGAATGCATATATGGACTACAAATTAAGAGTAGCTTGAATGAAGGAATTTTGCTTTGATAAGATACTATAGATAGATACATATGCACTGTCTTTCTCTGATTGGATAGAAAATGTTGTGGGAACAGGAGAAAATGCCTGTCACCAGCATTTTCTCCTTTTCCCAGAATGTTTTCAAAAGCCTTCCTGTTCATGGTCATTAAAACAGTGGATTGTGTGGTAAAAGGATAACTCTGTTACATGACAAAATTTTTAAGTGTTTCCACATTATGTTACACAATACAAGATTATCACATGTGGGTACACACACTCTGGCTATGACAAAACCTCCCCTTTTTCTTTTGATTTTTTCAAAAACCATGTACCAGTAAGCCAGTACAGATTTGCTCAAACTATTTGTCTTTGACTGGGTGAAAAAAAATGTGCCAGTTACAGCATTAACTCTTTTTCTTATAATGTTTCAGACAGCCTTCTACTTCAGCATCCTGATAAAACTGGATTGTTTGGTAGTGAGTTAACCCTTAATAGTGCTCTTCACAACTATAGTTACCTTTGTGGCCAATGTAAATTAAAATCACACTGCAGTTTTTGTGCAGTCTGATCTTTGATCTACTTTCTTTCCTTTGCTGAGACACTCTACACAAGGGGCACCAAGGCCCAGTTGCTCTGTCAGTGGCATACAGAACTTGAGAACAGGGGATCGCTAGTTTGATCCCAGGCTTGGCCCATCTCTTTCCGAGGGTTAATGATAGTCTTTCCAACAGGATTCATTCCTCTCTCACAGCTGACCATTGTTTCGATGATGGTCATGTGGGAAAGCAGCCATTGGCTTGGAAAGAATATTGTGCATAGTACTGGTCAAAGAAACTCCAGGAAAGCATGGAAAGGTGAACTGGCTGTTGCGATATAACTGAAATAATATTGCAAATGGCATTAAACACCATACAATTAATCTACCTTGAAATTGCAATCAGTACTTTTCTCCTTTTGCCACAATGTTTTCCACCTGATCAGAGAAAGATAGTATATTTGTACTGATTTCTAATACATGGTCTCTAGTTACTTTTAACCCTTACACTGTCAAATAAATAAAATGAAAATTTCCACTCAATGGTAAAGACCAAAATATTGCAATTTCAAAGTTGATTTCACCGGGAAAAAACACTATATCGGACAGTACAGATCCAAGGTCAAACTGCATTCTGTGCAGTCTGATCTTGATCTGTGTTGTCTGCAACAGCGCCCTGAGTCGGGCTTAGCAGCCTAGAGGTTAATTTGGAAACATTAACAATTTGTTGTTTGGGAAAGGGCTAAAGGGCCTTACTCTTTACAATGACTTATCAAAGAGACATACCTAGATGCAACTGCATGTGGAAGACAACTTCTTGAAGCACATTGACAAGTTTTGAAATTACACATTTTGAAAATTGTTTCCATTGTCACAGCATTTTGTTGGTTTCCCACATTGATGAGTTTGGTAATCTTACTGCTTTAACCCTTTACCAGATGACAAAATTTTAGACTCGTCCAAGTTGATACCGTTTGCAGACGACAAATCAAATATGGCTCAAATGACAGAATCTGTGTGTGATAGGATAGAAAATATTGTGGGAAAAGGAGAAAATGCTAGTTACCAGCATTTTCTCCTCTTCCTACAATATTTTCAAAAGCCTTTTTTCTTGGTGATAGTTTGGTAAAGACTTAATCATACAGGCACTAACTCTTTCACTGGATAGCTTTTGCAGACAGCCTAGATCAAGATCAGACTACAAAATGTGCAGTCTGATCTACAATCTACACCGTCCGTTACCCGATGCAAAACTTTGACCAAAATTGTCTTCATTGCTGATGAAAAGTACTTTCAGACCTCTGAGAAGATATCGAGTCTCTGTTATTTAGTTGAGTTCGCAGTGAAAGATTTAATAAAAGATAAAGGAGTAAGGAAAAAAGTCAGGGAAACAAATAAGTATTTTCTCTACCTTCATATTACAAGAACAAAGAAGTAGATAAGTTTGACTACTTCACAAGATAAATGCTGACAGATCACAAGATCTTCCTGTAAATTCACTTGTTCACTTTACAGACCTCCATATAAGAGGGAGTGATAGTATTCTAAATCCATTATTTCTGCTCCAAACCCTATGTTGTGTGTACTCATTAAAATCGCCTCGAGGAGAGGATTCTAATGAGTACCCATAATATATGGTTTGGTGGAAAGTAATTAATATTTTCAATCTTGAAATCAAAATCACTCCCTCTATCTGGAGCTCTGACTTTAGAAATAATACTTGTAAACCCCTCCGAAGTAATATGATAGCAAAGAAATGCTTGAACTCCTAGAGTGCCAATAGATAAATAGATGAGCTTTGCTCTGGCTATAGGGTGTTTAATGGATCTCCGTGATGCAAGGTACCACATTAACTCTTAAAGCGCCGAATAAACCCAACAGACATTTTCAGTCTAGAATAACACCAAGATAATTACAATTTTGTGGTCACTTTTTATGTCTTGTGTCTCAGCAAAGCGGACAGTGTAGACCAAAGATCAGGCTGCACGTTTTGTGCAGCCTGATCTTGATCTACACTGACCGCAATGGCAGCTATAGTCGTGAAAGGCGCTTTAAGGGTTAATTATGGATCCATAAAGTCCATTTTATCTACCAGCCTATTGAATCCTGAGGTAGAATGGTCCATTGACATGCAGAAATTTTTTCAAAAGCAAAATGATTCGACAGTGTCCTTGATATGGGCAATCTGACTGCACGATGCTGGATACCCAGATCAGATTGTACGATGGTGCAGCAGGTGATGAGTTTATTCCAACAAACACTACAACCTGTCTCAGTGAGATGTTTACAATATGCTCCTTTTCATATTTGGACCTCTATTGTGCACCACAGTCAGAAACTAAAATGGCATTGCGGGACAGTTTAAATCTGTAGTGACATGTCCCCATGTTGTGTAAGAAAGTATAGGTCTGCAGGGAGAGGGAATTTCCCACCTACAATGACCAGGACGATCCTATGACCTCAGTGCTTCGTAAATTTATGTGCTGCAGGTTCAAGTTTCAGCCTGTCACGTCAAGCCAAGAAGTATCCAGGAGCTAGGTGCTTTGATACTAAAATAAAATTAACGCTCGAAGAGCTGGGTCTAGCAAACATTTGGATCAATCAGGACAATTTCAATATTAATCTGCAATCAATTAAATTAAGAATTTTAGATATATACAAGCAAACTTGGTTTACTAATATCAATAACTCTCCAAGACTGTCTTCATACTGTTTATACAAACAAGAATTTGAACTTGAATTTTATCAAAAACATATCTGTACAAACAAATTCAGACATGCTTTAACAAGATTCAGATTATCTGTTCATAAACTTGCGATTGAAACCGGTCGACATTATGGAATTGATAGACACCTCAGAAAATGCAAAAAATGCTCATTGAATAAAATTGAGTACGAATATCATTATTTATTAGAATGTCCAAAATACTGCAACATACGAAACAAATTTTTAAAACCCTATTACTGCAGACAACCGTCTGCTTTTAAATTTATCCAAATTATGTCATCCAAAAACTCAGAGGAAATAAATAAGCTTTCGAAATATATCTTCTTTGCTTTCAAAGAAAGAATTCCATGAGTACAAAAATGTTTTTTTCCTACTTCAGATACATTCTCTGTATACATCGTGAATTTATTAACCTTATATTGCCAGTGTTTACACTCCACAACAATATTTGTTTATGTATTGGCTATAAATTGTCACAGTTTAACGCCAAATAAAGCTTATGTTATGTTATGTTATGTTATGTTATGTTATGATACGAAGATCGATAACAGGCTGCCAGTTTATCCTTTGAAGAGAGTATTCTGATGGCAGTGGCTAAAACGCGGACGACTTTTGCAAAGTCGAATCGTTGTTGTAAACCCTATCAGATCGACGAAAAAAAAAAAAAACGCGTATAAGTCCTTGTACAACTAAATATGACAAATAATGATATATTTCATTGTACTCTTGGCCTTTCGTAGAAAACAAAGTGATCAAATGTGAAACAGCTGAAGACCGTCGCGGTTTTTTTAAAGACTAACAGTATTTGGGTTTGTGCCACAAGTTTGAACAACGTGTTCCACACAGATTCCTGTCGGAAACTGAATATTCCAGTGACATAGCCGAGCCCGGGAGCTCAGTTGGTATAGGCGTGAAACCAGAAAGTCGCTGGTTCGAATCTCCAGCTCGGCCACTGTCTTTCCGAAGACTGGTGATTGTCATCTTCGACTGGTGTGACAAGATTCATTCCTCTCTCGCTGCGAATCATTGTTTCGACAATGGTTATGTATGAAAGCAGTCAGTGCCTTGGAAACAAAACTGTGCGAAGGACTAGTAGAAAAAACCCGAGGAAAGTATGGATAGGTTCACTTGCCGCCGCGATATAACTGAAATAACGTTAAAATGGCGTTGAACTCCATACGAACAATCCGGCGTCATGACTATTTGTCTTAGAACGCGGCCCGACCGTACATCTGTGTGCCGGGGTCCTGTATAGCTCAGTGGTAAAGTGTAGGACTCGTGACCTGGAAGCCCCCCAGTTCGAGCCTCTCTAGATACACTGTGTTTTTCGTGGGAATGTCCTCGGGCAAGACACTTCAGAGCCCCAGCCTAGTCAGACCGGTGAAACCCAGGACTTACTGATCGACTAGTGTTTTACGCCGCTTTCAACATTATTTCAGTCACATCACGGCGACAGCTCACATCATGTATTTCCTGGGTTTCACCAGTACTAGGCTAGGGCTCTGAAGGATCTTACCAAAAGAGACTTCCACGAAAAACCCCGTGGACGAGTCCAGCACTTTACCACTGAGCCAGCAACCTGAAACCCAGGAAATACATGAACATGTGAGCTATCGCCATAATGATTATGATGTTGAAAGCGGCGTGAAGCACCGTCCAGTCAACCAATCAACATCTGCGTGCCAGTAACAAAGGCCAGATTCTTAAAAACAAAACACATGTGAATAGGTGAAGTGTTGTTTCCAGATATCAAGAAATTGCTTTTTAAGAAGGAGAGGCGAATATATTGAAATTCTGGGACAAGGGTCTCTCCCGAAGTTGGGCGGGCGAGAAAAGTTCCAGAAAATAATGTTGTTATCTGTCAATAATAATTTGACAAAAACGCGTCTCAACGGTTTGTTGAGCTTGAGCCGACTATCTCTTTTTATTTATTCAGAGTAACTAGAAACTGATGAAAGCAAACAATAAGCAGAAAAACAATAAAAACATAGTGGCAAACGGAGAAATTGCTCGTTTTGGACAATTTCTCCTTTAGCCACAATGTTTTCGAATGTCACGTTAGCATATTTGATGAAAATCTTGGAGAAAGTTGGGAAAAGGGCTAAATACACTCATCTCCGATGACGAGATTACATCTAGTTTCCCCGGAATTGTTTGTCAAATAGAAAATGCTCTTATTTGCAATAATTGGAAAATGGCCGGCATAATCACACGAAACTGACGTATGGACTGGATCTACCTCACTCATGTTTTTGGTGTTTTCAACATACAGTTATTTCGAAGATGTGAAACAAATTAATCAAAGTGCTGAAAGTACTGACACAATAGTGAATGTAGAATAAGCGGTCTTGGAAAAGATAAATCTTAGTTGTACCACACAAAATCGGCCCGGTCCAATCCGGTTATTAAGTTCGATCCGGTGACTTACACACCACTCATAACCATTTACTAATCACAATAGGAATTACCTTAAAAATTCTGTTTTTTCAATTGAAAATAGCAAGTAAAGAACACAACAGTTTAATGGTTTGGCATTAAAATACTTTGTAGAGTTTACTTATAGATGAACTTTTCATGCTTTTTTCACTTTCTTATCGATTGGACAAACTCTTAGATAGACTTAATTCAGCTACAACATCCGCAAAAAACATCAGGATGAAAAGGCTTACGACTGGATGATAAGTAAAGATGAGTCGGATTTGACTAAGTCACTTACTTAATTTGCATGTCAAGCAAAACATCTTGTAATTTATCGATAAAATTTTGTGCATTCTATGACTTTGTAAGGTCAATAAACAGATTTTTTTCATGGTATTTCCTAAATTGTAACAAGTCAATGGCTAAGAACGAGGGATAAAGTCACCGGATAGAGCTCGATCAGGCTTAATAACCGATTGGACCGGGCCGCATTTACTAACCTGATTGGACCGGATCGGACTTAATAACCGGATTGGATAATTTTTCTTCAACCAAGTTTAACCTTTACCAAGGCCGCTTATATTCCACTCTGGCTAGTCTGTCGGTGCTTTCAGTACTTTTTTTTTTCAAATGCGACGACTCATTCACGTATCTGGTCATCTCTTTCTGGTATCTTTTTGCAGACAGGTTGATCAAGATTAGACTGCAAAGAACGTGCAGCCTGAACTTGAACCTATACCATTTGCTTCTTGATTTTAAAGTATGACCACAATACCACAATACAATGTACCTGCTTTAAAGCAGATTTTCAGACCTGGCAATAAAAGAAATTAATTACACAAACAACAAAACTTTAGACTGGTCGATATGGAAAGACTCACAGACGGACAAATAGATATACATTTATGTCTAAAATAGAGCAATTTGTGTCGAAAGGCTAGAAAACTTTGTGAGGGGAAAAAATGATGGTTACCAGTATTTCTTTCCTTTTCTCGTAGTACTGAAAAAAAAAAATCTGGCTCAAGGAAAAAAGACGGGGGATAATCTGGTAAAAGGATTACTTCGTGGTGAAACGAGCTAGCCTGAGAGGCGTTCTCAGTTCACATAACCCTTTCCCAGACGACAAGTTTCAGATTGTTCCAAATTGAAAGCATTTGCAGACGACCAATTAAATGTGTCTCAACAGATGGGATTTTTCTATGAAAGGGTAGAAAATATTGTAGGAAAAAAAGAAAATGCTGGTAACCAACATTTTCTCAACCAGCATTTTCTCCTTTTCTCACAAAATTTGTTAAAAGTCTCCTTCCCCCGGGTCATTAAAATATGAAATTGTTTGGAAAAGGGTTAAATCTTTACCAAACAACAAAATTTTAGACCAGTCCAAATTGAAAGCATTTGCAGACGACTCAAAAATTGAAATTGGTTTTCGGAGGGGTAGAAAACATTGTGGAAAAAAGGAAAATGCTGGTGACCAGCATTTTCTCCTTTTCCCACAATGTTTTCAAAAGTCTTGTTCCCCATCGTCGTTAGAATACGAGATTTTTTGGAAAAGGGTTAATTGGTGGATATCCAGCGAGTAACGAGACTTCACTGACATCTAAATGGAATTTGCATTGGAAATAAGTTGGACAAACTCCATTTGCATCTAAATTTTCAGATAATGATTCCATTCTTATTCCTCTTCCATCCTTAACAACAACAACAACAACAACAACAACACTAAAAAATGTCCAGTTTCGTTATTCGCCAACCATTTTTTATTCAATTCTAAGTGTAATTCTAAAATTAAGGAAGTAACGCAACTTCTGATTGGCTAAACAATATTGTTTAGCCAACCAGAAGTTGTGTTACTTTCAAATTTAGAAAATTCTTGAGAATAAATTAAGAATGGTTGGTGAATACGGACTCCTATCACTTTTCTGCAGCAGCTCACAGGGGACATGTATTTTTTAAAAAATTGATTGTTCGTACGAAAAAACATATCGATCCTACGATGTAATATGGTTCCTTTGAGCTAATGTACAGTTCCTTCGAGTTAATGTATCGTTCCTAATTTCCTAGAATTAAAATATCCTCCCTACATCTTAAAATATCATTTCTACGAGTTTATGTATCATACTTACGAGTTAAAAAATATTGTTCCTGCGAGTTTACTACATGTATCTTGTTCCCAAGAGATCTTATGTTCTTATCTCTTTCCTGTGACAGCAAAGATGAGGCATGTGATTTTCAGACATGCGAGCGCTAGTCTATTGCCATCGAGAGTGATCCAGATTCAAATTTAAACAACAACAATGGCAACAAAAACCTTCATTCGCCAAATACTGCCCAAATAAAATAAAAAAAAAAAAAATCTTTCTGTTAGAAATCGTAATTCTGTTAAATATGACAAAGCAGATAATCATTATAAACTACAAAATCTCTACCACTCCATTTCGAGCGATGTCTACTTACAAAGTCATAGACTGAACAAGATGTCATCGATAAGATGTTTGCTTATATGTGAATTAAGTCAGTGAGCTATGCAAATCAGGCTCATCTTTACTTATCCCAACGCAAACGCAGCCATTTTCATCCTCGTGCTTTTCGCGGCTGTTGTAGGTCTCGTTCAGCTTTGAGTTCGTCAACCGTTTTGGAAGTGACAAGGCATAGAAAGTTATCTAAAAGTTAACTCTAGAAAGTATTCAAATGTTAAATCAGTAAATTGATATGTTCTTCGTTTGCTTTTTACAATTAAAGATTAACAAACATATATTTCATGGCATTTCCTGTTGTGACAAGTAAATGGCTCTCAGCAATGGGTACACAAGATCGGAGCGAACAAGATCGAACTTAATAACTGTATTCGACCGAGGTAGAAGCTTTGTAAAAATATTTAGGGAAAAGGAGAAAATGCGGTAACGAGCATTTTCTCCTATTCCCACAATGTTTTCTACCAATTCAAAGACAAATTCCATCATTTGAGCCACATTTTATTTGTCGTCTGCAAATGATTTTAATTTGGACAAGTCTAAAATTTTGTCGTTTGCTTAAGAATTAATGATGTTTTACGCCGCTTTCATCAATATTTCAGTCATATCAGTGTGTGTCCTGGGTTTCACAAGTACTAAGTCAGGGCTCTAATGTGTTTGTAAACGGACACTCCCACAAAAACCTAAGTATTACGGGTGAGGATCGAACACGGCTACTTAGGGTTGCAAATCCTAAACCTGCAGGACTGAGCTACTATGGGTTCTCAGTACATGTAATAGTTTCAACAGCCTTCGTTTTGATTCCTGATACTGACCTTCGATCCCGTGAATGTAAGCTGAGAGATTTTGCATCTCACAAAATATACATGTACGGTAAACACCAAGATATGAGCCAATGTCCTGGCAAAACGGGGTTTGACGCATCTCTGTGATGCATGATACTAAACAAGTCATCATATAATTATGGATCCATGAAATCCATTTTGTCTAACGACTGACCAAATCATGAGATAGAATGGTCCTTGGACATACAGAAAATTGACCAATAGCAAAACCTTTCGACCAATGTCAGCCTGCGCAGTCCGCACAGGCTTACACGAGTCGATACTTTTTGTAGATGCATAAAGCTCCCCCTGTTCAGAGCATGGCTCATATGAATATATTATACTCGTAGCTACTTCAACGTGCTTATAATTTATCGTCGTTACAGGAAAAAAAAAAGAGATATAATTCTCTATTTGACGGAGCTGGACTTAATTCTATCAAACACGTAATTCATTACCTTAACGACAAATATAAGACTTTCCCTTCTAAAAGCATGTTTTTTTTTACCATAAAAAACACAAATGAGGAATTCACACAGATTGCAGTTTTAATTCTGTGTTACTTTAACTATTATAGAAAAAAAAAAATCTAATCAAAAACATGAGAGGAAACTTGTGGCGATGTTACTTTTACAATGATTTTTTTTTTTCTGGACAGGAAAACAACGGCAAAAAAGGCGGAAAAAACACGGCCAAGGAAAGATTAAAACTACGGAATCCGACTATTGGACACGTCAAGTCTCATCAGTCATTCACAATCCGGGATGAAGAATCACCGTTGTCAGAAGGAGATTGAATGAATCTCTCCTAAACAAACACCGGATAAATAGCTGTAAATTGGGTGACGCCTTCATAGACAGGTTTTTTTTGTTTCCTTGATCCAAATTGTGTCATTGTAGATGTTTATCTTAATGATCGGATTGGCGCTTCCCCCAGCCCAAGAATTTTATTGTTTCTTTCTAGTGTGTGTGAGAAAATGCGAGTTGCTGTCGCTGTTGGAACAGAACACCTTAAAACAGACTCTATGTTTAACACGTGATTGTTGTGTTGTAACCATCTTTGACACTTTGGAACACAATTTGTACAACTTTGCCGAAGGATCTTAGATGATAGGACATGTATACAGGACAGCAACAATTTAGACTTCATGGCTTCTGACCAGATTTTTTTCTTTGTAAATCTTCCAGTTAAAACTCGGAATTGTGTGGTACATAGTTTAATTGCGCTACTTTATTAATTTGTTATGAGGCTGAGCATGTAATACAGAATGGTTGACAAAGAGTATTATTGTCCCTTCCTTGTTAGTTGTATATTGCTTCAGAGGTATTAATCTAGGTGTATCCTTTCTGGAATATGTGAAAAGAAAGCCTTTTCATAGATATTCAGAAAGCACAGACAAATTTGAAAGGGCGCTAGAATACCATTATATAATCCATGTAGATTAGCCTCAAAATCATAGAAATTTCTTTTTGCTACAGAAATCTAATCCATCATTTTCTGTAGTTAACTGTCATGTTCTAGAAACCACAAAAAGACCAGTAATATAATAACAGTAACGATTGGAGTGTGTTACTTCGTATGAATTCATATGAAATAAACAAAAAAATGTTCCAAGACAGTTCGTAGCTTAGCAAGATACAAGTTGTCATCATTACAAATTATTCTGGGTACGAGTTGTCCCGAGAACAAATTGTTCTAGGTGCAAGCTGTCTTGAGTACAAATTGTCCTAGGTACGAGTTATTCTGGGTACAAATTATCCAAGGTGCGAGTTGTCCCGAGGACAAATTGGCCTAGATGTGAGTTGTCCAGGGTGCAAATTGTCCTAGGTAAGAGTTGTCCTGAGTACAAAGTGTCCTGGGTACGACCTGTCTTGAGTACAACTTGCGAGTTGTTCTGAGTACAGATTGTACTTTAGAAGCGAGGGTTTTTCAGAGTACCAGAGTACAATGCTAATAACAGCATTTTCTGCATTTCCCACAGTGTTTGCTACGCTTTCAAGGATGAACCCCATTACTTGAGCCAAATCTAATTTGTCGTCTGCAGAATGCTTTCAATATGGATGAGCCTAAAATTTTGTCGACTGGTAAAGAGTTAATTAGATTACGTGTGTCGAAATTCGGCTCCGAGGCAGACAATTTACCCTTTAAATAGTATAGTATGCCTGGGACGTGTTCTATTCGTTTTTTTTTAAATAAGAAATAACAAAGAAAGCGAGAGAGAAGGAAAAAATGGAAAAGGGAGGAAAACACCATCAGAATGATACAACTTCAGACAGAGATATAGAATGTTCAAATGATCTATTGAATATCAAACACGAAAATTCTATGTGACCGGAAACTAGAACTTTATTGCACCGCATTGGAAAGTACCCTTCCGGTTTAGGAGTAGAGTTGTTGGTGTTTTTTTTTTGTCACTGTGACCTTGAGCTTTAACTCGTAAACTGCTAAGCGCGACTCACTGACCTTTGGCGGACAATGTAGATCAAGATCAAACTGCACAGAACGTGCAGTCTGATCTTGGATCTGCAATGCCCGATTAGGATTTATTTTTCTTATTTCGGATATTTACTGTCGGATTGAAAGTTTTATTTTTTTAGCAGGATAGGGGTTAATTCTTTACTGGATAACAAAATTTTACACGTGTCTGGACTGGGAACAGTTGCAGATGGCAGATTAAATTGGGCTCAAATTATGACATTTGTCTGTGAATCGGTAGAAAACATTGTGGGAAAAGGAGAAAATATTGATTATCAGCAGTTTCTCCTTTTCCCACAATGCTTTCAAAATGCATTCTCCGTCAGAGTCGATAAAACTCAGTATCATTTGATAAAGGGTTAAGTTAGCCGTTAAATGACGTTGTAGCATAATCTGCATATGGCCCGCAACATGCGAAACAAGTTGGCTTCTTTGAAAAAGAAGCCAGGAGAGGTCAGCATCAGTGTTTTCAAATAGTTATTGGCTTTTAATTTCAGCCTATTTGGATTTATGTAAACAAACAAGTAAGGCACTAAATGAAGCCTCTTATGCATTGCATAACAGTCACATGACCTTTTTCCCAGGTTTTCAAGTCGTGTGATCTTTTCCCGTTGTGTTCTTTCTCTTTTTTTTTAAACGAAAATCTTGTTTTTCCCTTGCTGTTGCTTAGATTTATTTATTTAATGAAAAATTACAACTACTGTAATTTGCAATCAAATCAATGTAATGAATCTGTTTAGAAATCCGTGATAGAAAAAAAAAACAAGTCTATTTCCTATTTTAGTTTTTTGATTTCGGTTTATTTATAAAACCATGACGAAACAGACTGTGTATCAGAACAATTTCGCAAAAGGACTAGTATTAGACAGCGATTTCTGAGGCAGTCTGCCTTTTAAACTCACCACTGTTGGAGAGGTCTGATGACCTCTCCAATAAGACCTTCGGACATTTGCGTAATGTGTCGTCCCGGATTAGCCTGCGCAGTCCGCGCAGGCTAATCCGAGACGACACTTTACGACTACATAAGATTTTTTCATGCAGTAGACTATCGTGAAACAGAAAATCGCATAAAAACGGGAAGTGTCGTCTCGGGTTAGTCACAGACTACACAGGCTGATCTGGCGCGACACATTTGTATGCATATGTCCGAAGGCCCCTTTTCGTGTGTTGCACGCCATATATATCTGCACTGGAAACAGCGCTGAAGACCAACAAGGCAGACCAAGTACTAGGATTGAAAGGTAAATTCAATATGAAATTTTAGATCTGCAAAATCGAGCAGATATGTACGGTGGCACAAAAGTGACATGGAAGATATATTTTATACTACGTGCGCACGTATTAGTTAATACGTGTGCACGTATTAGCTACTGCGTGCGCACGTACTAGCTACTGCGTGCGCACGTAATAACTAATACGTGCGCACGTAATACTATTGCGTGCGCACGTATTAGCTAATACGTGCGCACGCAATAGTATTACGTGCGCACGCAGTAGCTAATACGTGCGCACGTATTAACTAATACGTGCGCACGTAATAATCGACCAATCAGTTTATAAGGAACAGAAGCCATATTGTTGCGAGGGAAGGGCAAAATTACATTGGTCCAACACGGCAACAGATGTGCATACATCTGACACCCAAGTAAAAAATCAAATAGAGCTATTACTTCTTAAATCGTTTAGGCATACTGCGATTATTTTAAGTATCTGTACCTTGGTACGGTACAGTAACTATTAATACTCTAGCCTACGGTCCATCGAATTACCCCAAACCACCCCAAAACACCCCAAACCACCCCAAAACATCCCAAACCACCCCGAAACACCTTTTATATGATATAAAATTATTAATACAGTAAGGGTTGGTTGAATTGTTGGGTAAGGATCACTTTTAACAAAAAATATCTATATTACGTCCTGTCACGTTAGCCTAAGGATAAAAGGACTACATGCATTACATGCGCTAGAGACTTTTTGGCCCCACTGAGATCTGGGACCATAATGTCTGACTGTCTGAAAAAGTTCGTTCATGCCTCCAAACTATATGTAATCAGAATGGCAAACATTGTGGACCCGGATCCGACTGCCCCTTGAAAGAGCAGTCTGATCTGGGTCCATTATGTTTGGTCATGTCTGACTGTCTGAAAAAGTTCGTTCATGCCTCTATATGCAGTTAGAATGGCAAGCATTGTGGACCCAGATCCGACTGCCCCTTGAAGGAGCAGTCTGATCTGGGTACATTATGTTTGGTCATGTCTGACTGTCTGAAAAAGTTCGTTCATGCCTCCAACCTATATGTAGTCAGAATGGCAAACATTGTGGAACCAGATCCGACTGCCCCTTGAAGGAGCAGTCTAATCTAGGTACATTATGTTTGGTCATGTCTGATTGTCTGAAAATGTTCGTTCATGCCTCCAACCTATATGTAGTCACAATGGCAAGCATTGTGGACCCAGATCCGACTGCCCCTTGAAGGAGCAGTCTAATCTGGGTACATTATGTTTGGTCATGTCTGTCTGTCTGAAAAAGTTCGTTCATGCCTCCAAACTATATGTAGTCATGCTGTCAGAATGGCAAACTTTGTGGACCCAGATCCGACTGCCCCTTATAAACTGATTGGTCGATTATTACGTGCGCACGTATTAGTTAATACGTGCGCACGTATTAGTTAATACGTGCGCACGTATTAGTTAATACGTGCGCACGTATTAGTTAATACGTGCGCACGTATTAGCTACTGCCTGCGCACGTAATACTATTGCGTGCGCACGTATTAGTTAATACGTGCGCACGTATTAGCTAATACGTGCGCACGCAATAGTATTACGTGCGCACGTATTAGTTATTACGTGCGCACGCAGTAGCTAGTACGTGCGCACGCAGTAGCTAATACGTGCGCACGTATTAACTAATACGTGCGCACGTAATAACTATTACGTGCGCACGTAGTATAAAATATATCTTCCATGTCACTTTTGTGCCACCGTAGATATGACATATCATATCTGTTTTACAGAGCAAAAACGTAGCACTTTAAAGGCCATTAAGGGCAAAAATAACTCTGTACTCATTATGCTGCTAAGGACCTTTTGCGGACAGTGTAGATCAAGACCAGACTGCACGGAACGTGCAGTCTGATCTTGGATCAACACTCTCCGATAAAAAGTATTTTTCCCCAAAAATACCTTTGAAATAGCAAAATTTGGATTTTTACTATCGACTTGAAAGTCTCATTTCACTTATTTAGCAGGATAAGGGTTTAATTACAGTATGTACATAATCTGCATACATACAATGGTCCTGGGATAAAACTAACATGCAGTTGAGGTTAGCGCTCGAGAACAACAAGACAGAACAAACCCTTAGAGTGTAAGGTAAATGAAATTGGAAAATTATGTAAATAAAAAAAAAACCCGTAGCATTTTAGAGGTCATTCTACCAAGAAAGCCTCGTTCACCTACCAACAGTACAGATTCACGATCAGACTTCACTTTCTTGGAAGTCTGATTTTGATCTACACTGTCTGCAAAAGCATTGAAACTGAAAGTTACCCAAAGACTACCAAGCAAGAGGCGCTGGGCTGACAAAACGCATGAATGGTGGACATCGATCAGCTTAGCGTTCGTCCCGTAATTCATTCGTTAATTATATTGCATCGACTCTTTCAGGACGAAATAAATAAAATAGACTAATTTTAGTGAGGTATATTGCATTGCCAAGGCTGTTTAACTCTTTCCCAATAGACAAAACTTTAGGTTTGTCCAAATTGAAACGATTTGCAGGCCACAAAATAAATCTGACGTATGAATTGAAATTTGTTTTGGGGAGGAAAGAAAACACCAGCATTTTCTCCTTTTCCCACTATGTTTTCAAAAGCTTTCACCGTAAAGGTCGTTAAAACGCGAGATTGTGTGATAGAGGGTTAACCAGATCATCTTCTCAAACTTCGGAAAGAGTACTACTAAGATCAGACTACAGGTTCTGTTTCGTCTGATCTTAATACACAATGTCCGCAAAAACAAACACTAAAATAAAAATTTACCTTTCAGTTTAGCCATTTACCCTTGACCAAACAATCCCGAGTTTAAAAGACCTTGAAGAAGACCGCTTTATAAAAACATTCTGGGAAAAGGAGAAAATGCTGGCGACCAGCATTTTCTTCTTTCCCCACAATGTTTGCCACCATTTCAATGACAAAAAAATTATCTTCTGAGCTACATCCAATTTCTGGTATGCAAATGCTTCCAATTTGATCAAGTCCAAAGTTTTGTCTTGTGGTAAATAATTAAGGCAAAATTTCGGACTGTGTAAGTCTACAACAATTTACTGATGTGGCAGTCTGCATATTTTGGGAGCTTTTCCAGAGATTTGTCGGCTGTTTTTCGACTAGAAGGGAATCTATAGATCATCTCGTTATCACTAGTGTATTCAGTAACACGTTACCGCTTGCAGAAGGGTTTTTTTTTTTTGTCTTGCGTCAGACCAATTTCGGAAACATTACTGCGAATAAAGAATTCACACATGTATTTCTGTATAAAACCTTTATTATTGTGGTTTTACAAAGGTGTTTGCAATGATGATTTCAATAATGTTATGGATGGATGGATGGATCCGATTCATCCATCTATCGATCTATCAATCCATCTATCCATCAACCTCTCAATCTATCCATCCATCCATCCATCCGACCGTCCATTCATCCATCCATTTATCCCCCATCCATCAGTCGATCAATCAATCAGTCAGTCAATAAATTTCTGACATGGACGTATTTTTTTCATTTGGAGAAGGTTTCCTTCTCCAAACATTAAAAGTAAGATTTTTTTGTGACTGTAATTAATTAAAGCATGTAATTACGACACGTGTATTCGAACAGAAATAGAAATTCATGTATGCGTATTAATTAACCTTTTACGGGTTGTTGTTTTTTATGTGCCGTTTCCCTCAGTATTCAAACGACAAAGTTGTTAACCAGTCCACATTGAAAGCATTTGTAGATAACAAATGTGATTAAAAATTTGAAATTTGTTTTTGGAAGAGAAGAAAACATTGTGGGAAAAGGAGAAAATGCTGGTTACCAACATTTTCTCCTTTTCCCACAATGTTTACAAAAGCTGTCTTTCCCAAGGATCTTAAAAGTAGGGATTGTGTGGTAAATGGTTAACGCAGAAAAAGGGGGTGGAGTGAAGTACACCTATTCATACACCGCTGTTTTCCCCTTAATTTGTAGTGCGCCTTTATTTTCTTTCCGACCTGCTGGTCAATTTGCCACATAAACAAGGTCTAAACAATCTTGAGGAAAGATAAATTATTTGAACAATGATAGAATTCGAACTCAGAACTCTTAAACCAAAGGCTCTCTTGCATTACCTAACAAGCTATCGGAGATCGATTTTAACTTGGCTGTAAGTGCCATAAAACCGGAACTTGAACTCGAGACTTTTGGATTACAAATCTCATGCATAACTGGTTGAGCTAAAAGACGCATTCCCCTCTCCTTCCGGTGGTCAGACTGCCTTTTGCAGACAGTGTAGATTAAGATCAGACTACACAGAACGTGCAGTCGGATCTTTCATCCGCACTGTCCACTTTTTTTTTTTGGTGATATTTCCTGGCCAAAATAAAAAAAAAATCACCATTTAAGTTGCAATGATTTGGCCTATCTTCCTGATTCAGGGAGGCCATTACATGCATTTAGCGTTTTCACCCTTAACCAAACAATTCCGACTTAATACGACCAAGATGAAGAGGGTTTTTGAAAACATTGTGTGAAAAGGAAACCATACTGCAAATCCTTTCATTTGAGTTACATTAAAAATGTCGTCTGCAGTTGTTTTAAATTTGGACTGGTCCAGATTTTTGTGGTCTGGAGAAGAGATCAGGGTTAACCCGTCATTACAAGACAAACTTTCAGACTCGTCTGAATTGAAAGCGCTTTCATACTACAAAGTAAACGTTGCTCCTATTTTTAAATTTGTATATGAAAGGGTATAAAGCATTGTGGAAAAAGGAGAAAATGCTGGTTACCAGCATTTTCTCCTTTTTCCACAATGTTTTCAAAAGCCTTCTCAGTCAATGTGCTTAAAATCCGAATCGTGTGGTAAAAGGCTACGTGTATGCAGGAAGAGGTTCGGTGCCATATATCTATCGATTAGCATCTGAGAATTTGACAGAAGTAGGTAGGTCCGATTGGGCACTGCATATATCAGACTTGCTTCTGTTCGCATGACATGTTACTACAATCTACAATTCATTTTTCTCTCTCATGCCACGAGGTCGAGTCCGGAAGTTCAGTCGGTAATTACGTACACGGCTTGAAACCCAAGGGTTGCTGGTTCGTTTCTCCGCAAGGCTAAATTCTTACCGATGAGTGATGATAGTCACTGCAGTGTTCTTTCCTCTCCCAAAGCTGAACATTGTTTCGACGATGTTTACAAATCATGGATCAGAGCCAGTGGCTTGGATTGATCGATTGAATAAATGGTGTTTTACGCCTCTTTCAACATTATTTAAGTCATGTCACGGTGACAGCTCCCCTATTCATGTAAGTAAGGTTTTTTCCTTTTATAGAGACATGTGTTATACAATTACATAACAGTTCAACAAATATGTAATTATTAAAATTTCAACACCCGTCCCCATGGGCCTATATGCTACCTCAGTAGTAATTAAAACATAACATAGAAGATGAATGGTGGATATCTGATAACTACTAATACACTATAGTAAACCGAAGCACAAGTGAACGAACAGAGAATGAATGAATGAATGAATGAATGAATGAACGAACGAATGCGCGAATAAGTGATTGGATGGGTGAGTGAACAAAATATATGTCCTACGTTTCACCAGTTCTAGGCTAGAGCTCTGAGAGTCTTACCCAAGGATACTCTTTCCAAAAATCAATCAATCAATCAACCATATAAGTGAACCAACTGTCTACTCATGAGATTCAGATGTCGAATTGTTTGTAAACATGATCCAGGGTACTACTGATGAGCCCGCGGTACTCTTTTAAACAGAGTAATCTCCTCACTCTTTACCAAACGACAAAATTTGGGACTGGTCCATACTGGAAGCACTTGCAGACGACAAATGTGACTCAAAAACTGAAATTTCTCCTTGGAAGTGTAGAAAACATTGTGGGAAAAGGAGAAAATGCTGGTTACCAGCATTTTCTCCTTTTTCCACGATTTTTTTCGAAAGCCTTCTTCCCTAGAGTCGTTAAAACTAGGGATTGTGTGGTAAAGAGTTAATTTTTTTCTCTTTTCGACATAATAATAGAGGGTACTCATTAAAACTGTCTTACCAAGACAGTGCTCGTGAGTATTTTCAGCACTGATTTAAGTGCAAATAATCCTTATAGCACTGAATAAACGAAACTGTCCTTGGCAATTACTGAAACAGCCAAAATATCCCAATTTTAGGGTTGTTTTGCTCAAAATACGCTACAAATAAGCGCACAGCGGTTGTCCAAAATCAGAATGCGGGTTTTGTGCTGTCTAGTCTTGATCTAAACGGTCTGCAAAAGAGGCTTGAGCCACGCTTAGGAGCCCAACAGCAAAACAGCACCACTGAACTTGATCCCGCTTTTGTGTGAATAAATCTGAAATAATGGAGACAGTTTTCTCGGAAGAAAGTGAGAGGATGAAAGAGATATTGTAGACGACCATCCATCACATAAAAGTTTTATAAAACGTAATCACAATTAGCGTTTGCTCCATTTACCAAAAGAATTCCTTGTTTTTACGACTCTGTTTAAGAATTATTTTGAATATATAGTAGGAAAAGGAAAAAATGTTGGTAACCGGCATTTTCTCCTTTTCCTACAATGTTTTCTACTGTCCTTAAGACAAGTTACCGGTATATTGGTCATTATTTGTGCCGCATTTAATATGTTTTCTGCGAATACTTTCGATACTGACGTGTCTAATGTTTTGTCGTCTGGCAAAGAGTTATACCCTTTACCTCTTTTAAAGTTCCTGGGGAATAATACATGTATATGCAACTTTCTTAAAGAATTATCTTTCAAACATTGTAAAAAAGAAGAAAATGCTGGTAACCAGCATTTCTCTTAAAGAATTATCTTTAAAACATTGTAAAAAAGAAGAAAATGCTGGTAACCAGCATTTCCTTTTTTATTTACAATGTTTAGAACTACTCATCTCAATCCAAATGTCATTATTTGTGCAGCATTCAATATGTCGTCTGTAAATGCATTCAGTATTGACGGGCCACGTCTTTACTAGAGAATTCCTTGTTTTTACGACTCTATTAAAGAGTTATTTTGAAAAAAATGTAGAAAAAGGAGAAAACGTTGGTAACCAGCATTTTTTTCCTTTTACTACAATGTTTTTTGTTCTTCTTAATACAAATTTCATTATTTGTACCACATTTAATTTGTCGTCTGTAAATGCATTCAATAGGCTACTGACCGCCTACGCCCGGTAAAGAGTTTTGAACTCTAACCGCGGTTCATAGCAATATATAGCCGAAAATGATAGACCGTCAGCCTACGAAACTTCCAGGACCAAGGAAACGATATAACATCGACCCTGTCCATTGCTCGGCATGGGAAAAAAAACCTAATTATTTTTCCACCCTTTGTCAAACAGGTTTAAACTATATGAACACAGACAAAACTCCCAGAAAATGGTAAATAAAGGAGTAATTTTTCAAATAAAACAAAAACAATGGTTCACATACACGACAGAGAGCGAGCCAGCGAGCGCGCGCGAGAGAGAGAGAGAGAGAGTTTCCTTAGCGAAGGGATGATAACAAGATAGTGATGATCAACGTGCAGCAGTGAGAAAAAAAATAGAAACTACAGTAGTTACCTCATTTGACATTTTCAATTGTCCGACCTCTCTATTGTCCGAAAAGCACACACAATTAGATTATAAGAAGACTTAGTACACAAAGTTCATAGATCACGAAATGAAGCAAATATGCCAAGCAATGTAAAGCAAAAACATATGATGAACTGATAGAATAAAGTGGTTTATAAAAGAGATTTCTCTCTCAGCTGTTCGGCCAGTACGGTGTACGCACTTTAAGAAGACGTATCTTACAGTACCAATACCACTTTGATTACGTTTTGGCCCCGAGCGGGGATATCTAAAAATCTGTATCGATCATGATACAAGAAGTGTTCGACCCCAACAACTTTCTAGGTAATTCTAGTGATTGGGACGATAAAATAACTTTTTATTTCTAAACTTTGCCACATTTTCTGTGGTATAATTGTAGGAACTGCTCTGATTGAAGTAATGTTATCATAAAACGGATTCGCTAAACACATTTACCCAAACTTCACATTCTTGTTGCAGAACTCTTGAAAACTTCGTGGAAATGGCTATATCTAATAATGGGTCATTTCTCCATTTGATACAGTAATTCCACACGCATTCATGCTCGGACAAGCTCTAAGTATGACAATTTTATCACTTGGCCTAGGGCCTACCTGAACAAATGATACAAATGGCACTTCTACAGGTAAAAGAGAACAACTGTGCCAAATTATCGTTAAATACATCCATAAACATAGAAGTTAAGGCCCAGAGAAGCTCCATTTATGACAATTTTATCATTAGACCTTCAAGTGTGACTTTGACCATGGATCTACCCGAACAGATGTTTAAAAAGGCACTTCTTCTCATGAAGGAGAACAATTGTGCCAAATTATTTTGAAAAAAAATCCATAAATGTAGAGGTTCTTGTCCGGACAAATCCGGACAGACACACACACTAACTAACGCACGCTCTAACGCACGCACGCACGCACACGCATACATCGGTGCGGCAATGTGACAAATATGTGTTGCTAACCACAAGCAGGCTCGACAAAAAGCAAATAAAGAACATACAGTTTCAGTTGGATGATTTTGTGTTTCTAGAGTTCACTTTTAGATGAACTTTCTATGATTTTTCACTTTCTCACCGGTTGGACGAACTCGTAGCTGGACGAGACCTACAACATCTGCGAAAAAACACGAGGGTGAAAAAGGTTACATTTGGATAAGCAAAGATGAACCTGATTTGCATAGGTCACCAGTTGACTTAATTTACACATAAGCAAACATTCTGTACCTTATCGATGACATCTTGTTCAGTCTATGACTTTGTAAGTAGACATCGTTCAATTTGAAGTGGTAGACAGTTTGTAGTTTATGTCAACATTGTCATTTTTAGCAGAATTAAGATATCTTACAGAATGAATTATTTTCATGGGACAGTATTTAGTGACTGTGTGTGTGTGTGTGTTTTTTTTTTTTTTATTGGATCTGGCTTACCCTCAGTGGCAATATACTAGCAATATTATGATCGCTAGTCTAATCAAAGTACTGAATGTACTATTAGAGGGTGATAGTAGAAATTTGCTAGCAAATAGGTTTTTACACTGGACCATTTCATTAAAAAGTGATTGATCTGATGGTTAACAACATATTTTTCCCTATTATTGACAGCATTATTTCATGACTGTTTTCCAGAAAATCATGCATCTAAGCGTTTTGCATGCATTTTGAGGTATTAGGATAGTAGTTTGGAATGTAATGGCTGGTTGGGGTGTTTTGGGGGTGTTTCTCTTACTTATTTATCCGCGATGTACACTTTATAAACTAGGTCATGTCAAAGCTGCAAAACGAGGTCAATTTCAAATCTAGAGCTAATTCTATGACATTCAATTTCGAAGTTTGTGTAATTGGCTTGCACAGTTTTTCACGTCTGTATTGACCTATTTTTCTTGAAACAGAGGAGTGATTCGTCGTCACACGATTTCAGTTTGAATTTTGACATAAGAAGGTGAGACCTGAAAGGTCATCACCTTCAAAAAATAATTTCATCAAGTTAAATTAAGATTGAAGAAAAATATTGGCGTTCACAATGCACTCAGTGAAATGTTCACAATGGTCTAAGGCCAACGGGCGATGGATGAAGGTCAAATTGGTTTCATAATGGCTCACCTTTCAGCACTTCAGGGGAACTATAGAAGAAGAAGAACAAATTTAAAACGAAGTCTAAACTTCGCAAAAAGATGTGTCTGCATGTCGGGATTTCTTCCTTTCTTAGCCGATAGATAATTATATTGGGGTCGTTACTCTATTGAATTACCAGTATATTACAGTTTTCGGAGAAGCTAAAAACAGCGTATCTTAGCCCGTGTTACTCCTTACACATGACGTGAACACAACAATAAAATCCAGAATTAATCCTTTACGTTGCCTATGACAATTTCATTTGCTATTGCCACTAGAAAAGATCAAGACCAGACAGCACAGAATGTGCAGTCTGATCTATGATCTACACTTGCCGATATGCTTTCAAAGCCAGCTTGAAATTGAAACAGATAGGATTTTCTGTTGACTGA
The DNA here is from genome assembly GCA_945859785.2 of Tridacna gigas. Classification (NCBI taxonomy): domain Eukaryota; kingdom Metazoa; phylum Mollusca; class Bivalvia; order Cardiida; family Cardiidae; genus Tridacna; species Tridacna gigas. Next base: position 47,673,765 of record OX244040.2, read on the forward strand.
AGATGCTAAATTTTCTCGTTTTTCTTCGTAAGGTTTAACTGAATCAGTCGACTACCAGCCATTCATTCGTCTATCTTTACGCGATTAACCCTTTACTAGACGACAAAATTTAGCCTTGTCGAAATTGAAAGCATTTGCAGACGACAATTTCAATGTGGCTCAAATGATGCAATTTTTTTTTTTTTTTTTATACGGTAGAAAACCTAGTGGGAAAATGAGAAAATGCTGGTTACCAGCATTTTCTCCTTTTCTCACAATGTTTAAAAAAAGCCTCTTTCCAAGGGTCGTTAAAAGGCGGCATTGTGTGGTAAAGGATTAAGCAACCCCTTTCTTATTCCCTCAACCCACACAAATAAATCGAAACAAAATGATACAATGCAACAAATACGTATTTCGTGCAAATACTACTAATAAAAACCAACTCCATTTTGCTGCATTTACTATAACATGCTTTAATGTGAAACTTTTATAAGAAAATGCACCTTTGTCGACAAGTTTATTTGGAGGCATGCCGAATTCTGATATTTCGACACAATTAATGATTCAGAAAAGCCGAAATTCCCATGTGTCGACAAATTTATTGTTACAAAAAAACTCAAAAGTCTTGTTTTTCAATCGACATGTTTACCGATTATGTAAAACAAAACTGATCTTTCTTTATCTACAGATTAATTGATAGAGCAAAACCAGAAATCTTTATCGATATATTTAATGATGCTACAACATACAACAGCAAAACTGCCTAGTCCTTTGTAGACAGGCTCCTTGACGGGGCAAAACCAGATTTCTCCTTTGTCGATAGGTTAATTCATTGAGCAAAACCAAAACTCCTGTAACGACAGGTTCATTGATAAGAGCAAAACCAAAATTTTCCTTCGTCGACAGGTTTATCGATAGAGTAAAACCAAATTTCTTCTTGTCAACAGATTTATAGATGGAGCAGATCCTATATTTTTCTTCGTCGATTGATTTATTGATGGAGCAAAACCAAATAAGGCGCTTTAAGGGTTAAGATTATATACGGTATATAACAAGTGATGTCGACAGGCACGTCAAGTTACGAGGATTGTGTCGAATTATACATGTGTTATACGCCGGTTGCCGTAGACGAAGTTTAAGCATGATTATATACCTGTAAATTTTCCGGTTCAAATACAAGCGTCGCTAGGGGACAAAATATCACGCACGACAGAAAAAAAAAAAATCCGTATCTAGTATCTACACAGTGTTAAATACGGTTCCAAATATGGTATGATGACGTATCCCACAGGCGGAATAAGTACATATTGATAAGCGATTTGATTGGTCAAAATGTTACGCTATGATATTCATTCGCCATTCATATAAACGAAGTTCCTACCCACCAGACCATTATTCGTTTTATCGTGTTTACCGTTTTCGAATAAATTGTCAATAACTGCAATATTTTGTCGTTGAAAGTTGTAGTTACCGTTATATAATAAAAGGAATATTAGGAGTATTATGTTGTAGTAACTTTCCTGATGCTTGTATTTGCTTCTCGCTGCGTAAGAAAATTTTGACATCTAGCTCTCATACAGCTCGAATTAAATACAGGCATCGGGAAAGTTACTTTAACATAATATTCCGTATTCATCAAAACAAAAGCATGCTTACCTTTATAGAAGTTCTACTTCCGCTTCCATTCAGAAGTTCGTTTTCTTCCACGCAGTTAGTTCTGTAATGAAAAAAGAAATTTCTTTGTATCATCACTATTGTTGTCAGTTGCAGATCGCACTCTTTTCATAGTAGTCATTTTGGACAATGTAAAACGAGATGATCTTTAAAGGTTCATCAGGCATAAAAATATTGAGCCTCGCCTTGAAGGGTCAACGATCTCTAATGTCTTTTGTGAAAACAGCAGACCGATAGCAACCCTACAGTTCTGTGCAGACTGACCTATATCTGTGCTCTTTTTGATATCCATTTACGGTTTAACTTTAGTAGTTGGTTTTGATTAAATATTTACCAAACGACAAAATTTAAGACTTGTCTAAACTGAAAGTTTTGGCAGATGATACAACAAACGTGACTCAAAATTTAAATGTGAATAGTTAAAAAAAAAAAAAAAAAACGATGGAAAATCAGAAAATGCTGGTTACCAGCATTTTCTTCTTTTCCCACAAAGTTTTCAAAAGTCTTTTTCCTCAAGGTCGTTAAAAGTTTATACTGTGTGGTAAAGGTTAAACCTCTGTTCATAGGCAGGACAAAGGAAGAAATAGCAGACATGACAAATCCAAAAGCGTGCCATAGTGCCAGACTTGTCTGCTTTGTGTAGAAAAACACTTAAAACATAGAAATTACTTAACTCTATACCAGACGAAAAAAATTTATAAGAAAGTTCCATATTGAAAGCATTTGCAGACGACAAATTAAATATGGTTATAGTATTGGCTTTTGTCTTTAAAAGGGTAGATAGCAATTGGGAAAAGGAGAAAAGGCTGGTTACCAGTATTTTCTCCTGATCCAATTTCCTCCCAAAAGATTTGCTTTTCAGAGTCGTTAAATACAAAAGACTGTTTGGTAAGGAGATAATGACTTAACCGAAAGATCTCGGAAGTTACGACACTGAAAAAAAAAAATCAATATTTCTCCTTTTTCCCCACAATGTGTTCTATTCTTTTGAACAAAAATTACATTATTTGCGCCGCATTTGTCATCTGCAAAAGCTTTCACAGTGGGACAAGTCCAAACTTTGTCGTGTGGTAAAGAGTTAACGCGAGAGACGTGCCAAAACAAAAGCATAATATTTGACTGCTAAAATAGGTATCAAAATGAAAAGTTCGTCTGCCTTTGGGATGAAAATAGTTCCGTTATTTATAGTATCTGTCAAAGACAGAAGCCGGGATATTTCTGGATAGAAGAAGTCTATAAACAGAAGCGTAAGAAAACATTTTTACGAACGATGGTCTTCAAGGTATTTTTAGATTTTATGCTAGAGTCTCGCAAGGTCTTGACAGAATGCCAAAATGATCTATTACGTCATCGATTACGTGAGATTGTCTTCAAATAGGTGCTGTGACGTCATTTCTGGTTTCATAAAAATGAGCTATGCTCTGGCTAAAGGGGGCTTAATGCATCTCCGTGATGCTTGATAGTTGATGCCAAGCAAGTCATATGTAGTTATGGATCCATAAAATGCATTTTGTATAAAAACTGACTGAATCTGGAGGTAGAATGGTCCTTTGACATGCAGAAAATTAACCAATAGCAAAAAGTTTCGGCCAAATTCAGCCTGCGCAGGCTGACCTTGGTCGATACTTTTTGCAGATGCATTAAGCTCCCTTTTCACAGAGCATGGCTCAAATAGATGGAGTTCCAAATTGCAAAACGACCATCCTGTAATTTAAATGTCAACAATGCACCTTTATACTGGATGGAAATACTATCATGCTGGCTAAGAGAGGTTTATTTAGTATTTTTAAACTTTTTACAAGAACGGTGAAAACGAATCTATAAAAAGTTTCATTTAATTCTTTATCCAGTATCACAGTCCGTAGCGCACAGGACTTGAGAACAGGGGGTCGCTGGTTCAAATCCCAAACTCGGTCAATTTCTTTCCGAGGATCGATCATAGTCATTGCGATAGGATTTATTTCATTCCTCTCACCGCTGATGATTGTTTCGACGATGTTTATTTGGGAAAGCAGCCAATGGCTTGGAAACAATATTGTTCGAAGTACTGTGACAGAGACTCCAGGAAACGATGAATAGGTATTTTGTCGTTTAGTAAAGAGTTAAGACGTGAATACTCATGAAATCATTGTCGCAAAAGTTAAAATTTCTCGTCAAGAGCAATTTCTCCTTTCGCGACAGTGTTTTCAAAAGCGGTCTGCTGTATGTCAAAAAGGGAGTCGTGTGCACGTGACAATGCGTTAATACTAGAAATAAACAGAAATATTTGCTTGACTTTTAGAATAATTTCCCATGTGACTGCTGCATTGAACACGTCAAAGGCGAGCTTTTCTGACATATCGCTGATCATAAAATACTTTTCAATTGCATCCGGGTTGTCGATTAATTAAAAGATTAAACTCTAAACGAGACTAGAGTCAACTTTAAGCCCTATTGCAGATATTGTAGATCAAGATCATGCTGCATTAAATTCAGTAGGTGGTGAAATACTTTCGATTGCAAAAAGATTTTTGATAAACTAAAAGATTCACCCATTACTGGACAAATCTTTTTTTATAGACTAAAAGCTGTTATGAATAGACGAAAAGGAGAGAGAGAGAGAGAGAGAGAGAGAGCTAAGGAAGGGAAAGATCTATTTCTCAGTATAATGGAAAATATTGTGGGATGAGGGGCAGTTTGCTTAATACAAGCAACTGGTTCTTTTCCAACAATGTGTTCAAAAGCTAATCTTCGACAGAGGTATAAAAGTCGTAATTGTCCAGTGAAATGCAAACCCATAGAATGATGCTCAACATACGTTAAGTTTCTTGTACAAAATTGTAAATACAAAATCACATTGTGCAGAACGCACTGTCTGATCTTGCATTGCACTGTCTGATATTTCATTAAACTTCAAGGAACATGGCCGACCAAAAATTTTTTTGTGTAGATCGTGATGTGATAAGGTTAGCGTTTGCATCGGTATACCATTACAACGTCAAGAGTAATGTTAGTTGGTTTTGTGGAAACTGTAAATCAAAGATCAGACTGTAGATCTACAAAACTTAAAGTCTGATCTTTGATCTACAGTGTCCGACAAACATACTAATATCTCTATTTCTAAGTTATTTCTACTTCAGTTATTTCTATTTAAGTTATTTCTATTTCAGTTACATGTATTTCTATTTCAGTTATTTCTATTTCGAGTATTTGTCTCTATTATGTTAAACCTATACCAGAAGACAAAACGTTAGACTTGTCCAAATTGAAAGTATTTTCAGACGAAAAATTAACTGTGGATTAAACAATGGAATTTGTCCTTGACAGGGTAGAAAAAGTGTGGTAAAAAGGAGAAAAGGATGCTTATCAGCATTTTCTCCTTTTCCCACAATGCTTATAAAAGTCTCCTTCCCGACGGTCGTTAAACACAGTTGGTTGTGTGGTAAAGGGTTAATATCCCAAACTCTTCTAGCGGAAACCATCTGATAAAATATCATTAAATACGTTATGATGAAGTTTTCAATATTACAAATTTGCATTCTACTCAAATATTTATGAAATAGATACGAGTCATGCTCTGTGATGCATCTGCAAAAAAGTATCGATTCAGGTCAGCTTGCGCACTCCGGGGAGGCTGATCTAGGTCGAAACCTTTTGCTTTGGGTAAATTTTCTGCATGACCAAGGACTATTCTTCCTTAGGATTAAGCCGGTTTTTCGACAAAATGAATCTTATGGATCCATAATTATGTGATGACTTGCTCGGTATAATGCATCATCGAGATGCATTAAACCTCCTTTCTACAGAGCATGAATCAAATACCTTTATTGTTTTGACGTCGCCGTCCTCATTAAGGCTATAACAACCATGATGATGATAATAATGATGATGACGACGATGACGATGATGACGACGACGACGATGATAATGATGATGATGACGACGATGACGATGATGACGACGATGACGATGACGACGACGACGATGATAATGATGATGATGACGACGACGACGATGATGACGATGATGATGATAATGATGATGATGACGACGACGACGATGATGACGATGATGATGATAATGATGATGATGATGATGGAGGAGGAGGAGCCCATCATCACGTCCACCACCAGTACCATCATTATCAATACCAACGTTTTTTTGTTACTGACCAAATCATCGTGTTGTGATACGTTATAATGACCAATGTCAAGATAAGACCGAGTCAAAATCGAACTGCAAAGAATTTGCAATCTGGTCTTGAATCTACATTTTCTGATATTTTATGATTTTTTTTTTCCTTCTCTCTCTTAAACCCCCCCCCCATCCAAAAACCTAGCATCGAAATTGCAATAGCTGGATCTTATTACTAAATTTTTTTCTCAAGAGAAATTGAAAGTCGAAGCCGAGAAAGTATTACAGAAAATCACATCCAATAAATTGTTGGGAAAAAAAAAAACATGTAAAAGTACAATTAACGCAGCACCATGCAAACCCGTCTTTTAACGAACCTAGAGAAATGGGCTTTGGAAAACATTATGGGAAAAGGAGAAACTGCTGGTAAACCAGCATTTTCTCCTTTACCGAGAATGTTTTCTGCCCTTTCCAAGACAAACCCGCATCATTTGAGTAACGTTCAATTTGTTGTCTACAAATACTTTCATTTTTTTACCATTCTGAAATTATAACATCTGTAAAGAGTAAAAGCAATGTAATAATCACTATGGTACAGAAATAAATTGGGCAAATCTGACGTTTTAATTAAGCCGTGGGAACTGAGAATATCATTAAAGGGAGGTTTAATTTGAATTTATAGAACGATTAAACTGCTAGTTTTGTATCATTAAGGCGAAATTTCTCCTAGCCAAGGCGTGAACAATCCGTACAAATTTTAAGATATAGTGCTTGTTTTCTATTTCTTTTTGGATACGTTTGGTTTTTTTTTTTCCCGTCATGCAAAGTTTCATGTTTCTTCACTGTGTTTCAGTTCTAATTTCATTGTAGTTTGTATGGTGTTAAACGCCGTTTTCAACATTATTTCAGTTATATCGCGGCGGCCAGTGCGCCTACCCATGCATTCTGTCCCGTTTCTTCTACCAATATTTCGCACAATATTCTTCCAAAGCCACTTTCAGCTTTCCCACGTAAACATTGTTTCTATATGTGGTGCTTAAACTTTTAAACATTTTTGATTAAAGACGTCAAGGGTATTTCACCAAAAATATAACATTAATTTAATATGCTGATGTTAGGTGTTTTCCAAAAGTTGTTTGAAAAGTAGGTTACAATAATGACTCTAGTTTGGTACAAAATTAACAACCATCAATTCTCATAATGTAACAGAGAAAAGGACAAGAAATGTAGAGAATTCTCCATTCTATTGAAAACTTTCAGACAAATAGATCTATTGAAAGAGTAGTAAAAATTCGTTCCTAACTTTTGAAAGCGTTTCAAATCCCTGGTGAATTGTGTCTCTTTCTGTTCGTGGCTCTTAAAGTTAAATAATTGTATTAGGACCTGCTGTAATGCGAATATACGGCTGTATCAACACCTGCTTTAAAATCCCATTTGTCAGCCTCGTTTTTCCTTACGTAGTTCAAACTCTTTACCACATAATTCCGAGTTTTAACGACCCGGAGGAAAAAACCTTTGAAAACGTTTTAGGAAAAGGAGAAAATGCTTGTAACCAGCATTTTCTCCATTTCCCACAATGTTTTCTACTCTTTCACAGTCAAATCTCATATTTCCAGTCACATTTAAATTGTCGACTGCAAAACCTTCAATTCGGACTACTTCGTTTTTGTTGTTTTGTAAAGAGTTAAGTTAAAATGTCATGAATCTTTCGACTCACGTGTTCGAGAATTTATTGCGTTAGACGTGAAACATGCGACGGGTTGCAGACCCCAAAAGACCTGAACTACTAGTTATTCGTCAACCTCGTTCTCGGTTTTTTTTTCGTGGGTGTATTTTCGAAGTGAATCTTGTACCGCAAAATTCCGAGTTTCGACGACCCTGAGCAATGAAACTTTTGAAATAAATAAACAAAGGAAAAAGAAGAAGAAGAAGACTAATGTGCAGGAAAAGGTGAAAATGAAAATGCGTCACGTTTAATTGATTTCTGCGAATGTTTTCATTTTTTTTTTCAGTCTAAACTTTTGTCTTTATAGAGGGTTAAATGTAAGGAGCACGGTCTTTTTTGCAACAATCCTTAAAAAAACAAGACAAAAAAAATAATAGGTAGAAAGCAAGTTTTCAGCAAGCTAACGGTTAACTCCTTAGAGCACCGAATTAAACATACATTTTCTCTTTAGGAATAATACCCCAGTCATTGCAATTTCGTGGTTGTTTTGGTCTGTAGTGTAATCAGCGAAGCGGACAGCGTAGATCAACGATTAGACTGCACGTTTTGTGCGGTCTGATCTTGATCTACATTGGCTGAAAAGGCAACTACAGTTGTGAAAGGCTCCTTTAGGGTTGAAAATTCAAAACGAGAGCCTTTCCCTAACAGCTGACATTGATTGCGATTCTAACAGATTACAGAAGGGATAGTCTTTTTGACATGGCCGCGTGTTCTTGTCTTTTGTTTTGTTTGTTTGTTCTCAATATTCCTGTTCTGGTACTCTTTTGGAATTAATTGATGCTTTGCAGCGTATCTCTAATTGTAGATTTTGTATTTCTCCGCATTTTGAGTTGTTTGTAAGTGCAAAATAACTGACATGGAAACAAATTCTCTGTATGATACTGAAATTTCAAAGCTCATTTTGAGGGAACATTCGGCAAATAAGTGGACAGTGTAGATCCACGATAAGACTGCATGCAGACTACAGATTCTAAAGATTCAGCGATATCATTTGTTTCATAAACGATAGGATACAGAAAGGTTTGGAGTGAAGGATTTCAGGAACAATACCAGGTCTTAAAGTCGAACATGCTTTGGGTGTCCACGGAGCCGTTGTGGGTATACAAGCCATCTTTATATATGAGCCATGCTCTGTGAAAAGGAGGCTTAATGCATCTACGAAAAGCATCGACCCAGGTAAGCCTGCGCATTCCGCGCAGGCTGACCTGACCGAAACTTTTCGCTATTCTACAATTTTCTGTTTGTCCAAGGACCTGTCTACCTCATGAATGAGTCGGTTATTTAAAAAAAAAAAAGTGGCAAGTATGGATCCACAATTATGTGATTACTGGATTGGTATCATGCATTCCGGAGATGCATTAAGCCCCCTTTTGCCAGAACATGGCTCATATCTATCTGCACATTCTTAAGTTTGTTTGGTTTTTTTTTTCTCTGACAAAAAGTGTCATCTCCGTGATGCATTATAAGAAGGAAGTTATCATATGATTATGGATCTATAAAATCAACTTTGCCTAACATCTGACTGGTCCTATGACATGCAAAAATATGACCAATAGTAAAACGTTTTAATTCAGGTCAGCCTGCGCGGATCGTGCAGGTTGACCAGAATCGATACTTTTCGCAGATGATTTACACTCTCTTTTCACACAGCATGACTCATATTTTATCTGCAAACGTAACGAAACTAGACAGTTGCATGAAGTAGAAAGTTGCAAATTCGGCGTTCAAATAAGGGATCAGCTGCTTTACATTCGGTAACTCCATCTATTTTGATGAGATCAGAAATGACGTCATCAAAGTCATTTGCATACGATCCTACCTTATTGTCGCGTGTCACTGAAATCCTGCGCAGACGACTGATTTCGTATTGCAGCAGATCACATTTGAAAACATTGTGGCATCGTAATGAGTAATTTCTCCGTTTGTCACGGAGTTTTCACATGTATTCATGTATATAGGTCCTTAATCAACCTTTTCCTACACGACAAATTTTGGACCCATCCAAATTCAAAGCATCTGCAGACGAAAAATTCAAAATTGCTACAAACATGCTTGAATTCTCTAATAAAATAGAAAACTTTGCGGGAAAAAAGGAGAGAAAAAAAGCAAAAAAAAAAAAAAACCCAGCATTTCCTCCTTTTTCCACAAAGTTTTCAAAAGCAATTTTCATCAGGGTCGTTAAAAGTCGTTAATTTTCTGGTAAGGGGTTAATGCTGATATCTGTATTTTGAAATAATGCTTTCAAAGTCGTATGTTGCAAATTTTTATCAGTGGCTTATAAGCAAAGCATACATACATACGGTCAACCAAGAATACTGTGAAAGCGAGCGTATTGACCGCTCGTCGATAGAAAGACCGGAAAAAATTTGTCAGAAATGATCGGTCATTTGGGGGCGAGTAGCCATTACAAACCTGCAGTTATGTCCGTGAAAATTGATCGAAAAATCATTAAAGAGTTAGCTCTGCATTGCCTATTACTACAAAGGATAGTTTGGGATAAGTGTTGTGTGGTAGCATTGATTGAATGATTGAATAGTGTTTTACGCCGCTTTTAACATTATTTCAGTCATATCACGGCGACAGCTCACATATTCATGTATTTCATAGGTTTCACCTTTACTGGGCTAAGGCTGTGAAGTGTCTTGCCCAAGGACACTCCCATGAAAAACAAAGTGGATCCAGTCAGGCATGCACCCAGGGCCTCCGGGTTACGAGTCCTACACTGTATCAGTGAGCCGTGCAGGACCCCTGTGAGGTAGCAGCTATTTTGCCGTGATATTCTGAACTAACGTTTCAAAGCGTGGTAAAACACTGTTGATAGAAGCCAACTGTTTCAGGGGGGCATTAACCCTTTAGTAAACAACGTAGGATTTTAACGACCCTATGGAAGAAGCCTTTTGAAAACACTGTGGGAAAAGGAGAAAATGCTGGTAACCAGTATTTTCTCTTTTTCCCACAATGCTTTCTCTCCTGTCAAAGATAAATCCAATCATTTAAGCCAGCCTTGATTTGTTGTCTGCAAATACTTCCACTTTGGAACTGTCAAAAATTTTGTCATGTGGTAAAGGGTTAAAGCTCTAATAGTTTACACAGACATCAAGCACTGACCGTTCGTGGACCGTGATAGCGGACGGAGAGAATTCGGAAGAAATGGTCACGGTCATTAGCGGGCGAGTAGCCATTATTAACCCTTAGGTTGCTAATCGCGACCAACGGACCTTTTGCGGACAGTGTAGATCAAGATCAGACTGCACAGAACGTGCAGTCTGATCTTGGATCTACACTGTCCGATAAGGGGATATTTCCCCTACCTCCATGACTTTGAAATACCATCATACTGGTTTTTACCATCGGCTTGAAAATTTCATTTCATTTATTTAGCAGGATAAGGGTTAACAAGCAATTATGTATGTAAAAATGGATCAAAAAATCTTTAAAAGAATTAGCGCTGCATCACCGTTACTTGCAGTTAGTCTTGTGTTGTAGCAAATTATTATTATTATTTTTTTCTTTTCTGTAATTCATTCCCACTTGAGCCATGCTCTGTAAAAAGGGAGTTTAGAGCATCTGTGAAAAGAATCGATTTTGGTCAGCCTACGCAATCCGCGCAGGCTGACTTGGGTCAAAACTTTTTGCTCTTTGTCAATTTTCTACATGTTCAAAGACCTCTCTACCTCATGATTCAGCCAGTTGTTTGACAAAATGGATTGTATGGATCCAGAAGTATGTGACGACTTGCTTGGTATAATGTTTGTCGGAGACCCATTAACCCCTCTTTTCTCAGAGCTTGGTCCATTTGTAAACAAGAAAAAAATTGTGTCTTGCTGCTGATCACTTCAAAATATCACTTTTAAAAATATGAAGACAACAGCAGAAATTACTCGGAAAGATCGATTTTTGCTTTTACCACGTCGTTTCACTTGTATTCATCTAGCAGCATGACATGATAAGGATGTTTTCAAAGTCGTATACTGCACATTTGTTTGAAGGGGTAACGGGTAAAGGCCATGAAAAGACCTTCAGATTGAAGTTTTTGCCAAAAGGGCATTTAAACTTCGTAAAATGGCAATAGTGCTTCAATATGCTCTTCGCGTTTTTCAATGAAATTTTCTGCCAAAATTGAAACAATTTTAAAAAAAGGGTTTATATATTTTCTGAAACTTTGGTGTTCATTCCCACCATTATATTGTCTAGCTAGAGATCACACCGACGCTTACAAATACCAACAGCAGCGACCCTGACATTTCTGCTGGTGTAAATATAAACATTACAACAATCGAGGGGTCTCACTGCTGACCACTGCTTCGACAGGTTTTTATATGGGAATGCAGCCAGTGGCATGGAATGAAAGTTGTGTGTAGTGCTGGTAAAAGAAAATCCGGGAAAGTATGGGTAGGTACACTGGCGGTTGCGATAAATGAAATGATGCTACTTTAAAAAATATTTTATTCAATTTAATGTTTGCATACATGTTAATATTCTAAAATTTCCAATTACAAGGAAAGGATTGGAGCGAAGGCTATAAGCTTAAAAAAGTTCCTCTCCTATAAGTCACGTATTCGCCAGTTGCCTGACAGTAACAGAATTTCCTACAAAATATGGTCAACTGTATACATGTTAGTGTCTGTAAGTTGATTGATTGATTGATCGATTGTATGGTGTTTAACGCCGTTTTCAACATTATTTCAGTTATATCGCGGCGGCCAGTACACCTATCCATGCTTTCCTGGAGTTCCTTTTACCAGTACTCCGCACAATATTCTTTCCAAGCCACTGGCTGCTTTCCCACATAACCATCGTCGAAACAATGGTTAGCGGTGAGAGAGGAATGAATCCTGTCGCAATGACTATAATTGATCCTCGGAAAGAAATTGGCCAAGCCGGAGATCGAACCAGCGTCCTCCTGTTCTCCTGTGCTACCGACTGAGCTATGGGGGCTTGGCTAGTGTGTGTCAGTGTAGAGGGGTGCGTTTGTGGGAGTGTGAGAGGCGTGGAGTGCCACCAACAAATATTTCACGTTTCAGTTTAACAAACAAAATGATGTTGGAAAAGGCAATTTTTGTGACTTTTTAAATCGTCCAAAATTCTGGCAGTAGTAGATATAATAATACTCGATCTGGGCCAAAACCATTAAGATAATTTTCCCCCCTTATACAGCAAAAAAAGCTTAGATCCTGTTCTATCTTAACTCTCACCAAAAATTTCATGTAACACGCCCTCTAAGCCGCATGCTCATAAAATTAACAAAAACCAATAGGTTAAGCATTCATAATTAAATTAAACTAACCTCTATCTTAACCCTTTTACCATTAATTCAATTATTATCCCCCCTCACCCCCTCACTCCTACTAGATGAAAAATTTTCGAAAAAAAAAAATTTAATTTTTTAAAAAAAAAAAAAATTTTCATCATCACGCGTCATTGCTTCAGATACCGAGTTACAGGGATACCGAGTCAATGAGTCACAGGGATACCGAGTCAATGAGTTGCTCAAGACAATCACTTACATCAGTTAATCGCCAAACCCCCCATCAACCAACGCGTCATGCAACGGCTAGCGCGGTTTATCAGTTAGTGGGGTGGGGATATTAATAAAAAAAAATTGATTTTAAAAATTTATAAATCTTAAAGCAAACTAATAATTAAGTTATGGAAATTAGAGTTTGTCCTTACTATTGTGAAAATAAAAGTATTTTATTAACAAACTGTACCTGTTGTAATAGTTTATTAAAAAGAGAAGTAAAAAAGGGAAAGGGTTTTATAAAAAATTGTGAAGCGTGTATTAACAAAGATAAACCGTTTGGTTGGTCAAAATCATGTAAGTGTGAATGGGGAGAAAAAACTTTTTTATATATCAGTTGTTCAACTTGTATTTCTCCAACTTGTATATATTGCGGGAAAAAATGTTTACCTTCTTTTTGGAATTGTTTTAATAATGATTGTTCACAATTTTACTGTGCTGATTGTTTTGATGATGATAGAGAACGAGAAATAGTTGATGAAATTAATTTTAAAGAAAAATGGAAAGGTTCAATAAAAGATAAACTAGAGTGTTATGGAATTTTTAAATTACAATATTTGGCAGTAAAGAAAAAAATAAAAGGTTTTACTAGACTAAATAGAAATGCATTAATAGAATTGTTAATTCCTTTTACAACAGAAAATGATTTACCAATTAAATAAAAATTATAAATATTTAACCTCATAAACAAGGTTAAATATTTATTTTGTTTTTGGTCTTGCCCCCTGTGCTTCATACATTTCTCTTTCTTCTTCTGTTAATCCTTGTAATCTATAATGTCCATGTGATAAAGTTCTATAACTTCCATCCCTCAGTATCAACCCCTTTTTATCATCTTCAAAACTTAAAGCTATTTTTTTCATTTTTATAGTTATTAATTCATGAAGTTTACTTTTTATTCCTCCCATAGTTACACAAAAATCTTTTTCAGTATCCAAACAATCTTTATAAGTTTTAAATTTTAGGTCTTTTTTTATTACAGACTTTTTAACTCCTTTACATTTTTTAGTTTCTGATGAACTATCTTCATAAACAAACATACCATCTTTATCGGTTAACGCATTACCATTTTTATCTTTTCTTAAGATAAATTTTTTCATAGCATAAGTTTTTGCTCCAGGACTTACAAATCCAGTTAAAAGATCTCCTTTCATTTCATCCTTAAACTTGCCTAACACATTACAATTTTTATCACTATATAATGGATGATTTTTTGGATAATTGCTAAAGTCAAACAAATCATTGGCATCCTCTTTTAAATCTTCATACAAATCTTCAGTTTCTATTTTTAAAACATAACTATCAGTATCAGTATAGCACATAAATACTTTATCTTCACCAAATTTATTTTTAAAATAGTTATAATAATCTTCTAACATAGTTGTTTTGCTAATATCAAGTATACTTACTCCTAAATAAATTGGTTTATCATATTTAATCCATGTTTTTTTCATATGTACCGCAACCAAATTTTCATCAAATATAGTATGATTATGAAAGTTATGTTTTGCTGTTAACTTTTTAAATCGTTCACTATTTTCACCATTAACTAATTCTATATTTACTCTATTTCTTATATTTTCCATAGTCTTACCAAAAACAGAATTCACCATCCTCTTCCATAAATCATCCGCAAAATCATTTTTGTCCTTCTTTGCTTGTGTTCTTAAAGCCACACACTTATCAATATATTTTTTAATAGCGGTACTCTCTTGATATTTAATTCCACGATATATTTTTTTAATTTTTAATCCTAATCTCAGGTAAGTCTTTAAAGCTTCATGATGAAGTATATATTTTTCCTTATCATTTAAGTTTGGTATTAACTTTTCTACTTTACTAACTTTTAATTTTTCTGCTGCTAAAGGCATTTCATTATGCAAATCATGTAACTCTTTAGGATACTCCAAATCAACCTCCAGGGTACACGGATATTTTTCCCAGTTATTTAATTCTTCTTCTGTCATCCACTTAAAATAGTTTACAGGTAAAGGCTTACTCATAGCCCAAGGATAAAGACTGTTTTTATCGATATAAAACCCATATATACTAGGTTTAGTTGAGTCATACTCATCACCCATATACTTATTGTTTGCTTCAAAATGTCTAATACTTGTCATGCATACGCCACCCCTTTTTGATGCTTCAAAAAAGTTAAGCATATTAATATCAGTAAGTTTTTTTAATTTTATTTCGCTTACCTTAAGCATAGCATCCCATCCAAATCCAGGTAAAGTATAATACCAAGCAGGATCTAAACCAAATTCTTTATGCATAGAAAATCTAAAGTTTTCCATAACATCAGCTAAAAGTACAACATCTGTTTCATTGTATAGTTGTAAATAATCAGACATAGTTTTGCAACCAAAAATATCCCACACTTTTAATGCGTGTGCCAGATCTTCTTCTGAAATTCCTTCTCCATTTAAGCTTGAATAAAATTCTTCTATAGGTGGTAGTTGTGTTTCTTTTAACTTATCAAAACTATCCATCCATTCATAAGGAAAGATACCCTTTCTACTTAACAATTTTAATTTTTCTTCTGTATAACCACCACGATGATTTTTTAAATAATACTTTAAATTTTTAAAATTTTCATCTTTTAAATTTTCTACAATTTTTTCTAAACTACTAGCTAAAAACTTAAAACTATCAAGAAATCTTAAATTAATATGTTTATTTCCTACCTTTAGATGTTTTGTAAAACTAATATATTTTTCTTCTGTGTTAGGTAAACAATCAATTCTACCACTAGTTTTACCAAGATACTTAATAAAAATATGTGCATCATAACCAGATAAATTATGAAAGATAACAGGTATAAAATTTGGAACTTTTGCTTTAAGATTACATTCATTATGTGCGGCACCTCTATACTCACCAGTAAAATGACAATGATCTCTTACTTTATAATTTTCATGAGTAAATTTACCTCCACATATCCAACATTTTACTTCATTTTTATGTTTTCTAACTTTATCTTCAGTTAATTTTTCTATTTCTACTGGGTTTTTATAAAATTCTTTATAAAGTTGTTTAACATCCTTAGTTAAAGTATCTATAAAATGTTTTTCGGCATCCTCACCTACATATCCTCTTAATACTGGTTTCATAATTTTATCATTAGAAGGACAAATTAAATAGTTATAACTTACAGGTATATGCTTTTGTGTTTCAATAGTATTACTTTTTTGTTGTTGTTCTATTTTTTGTAATATACATTCAAAATCAGCAATAACTACAAATGGTACCATAATTTTTCTACAATAGTTTTCAAACTTTATTAAAATTTTTTCAGGATTTTCAGGATCAAACTTAGGCATTATTAAATCAACTCCATCATGATCTTCACAACGCTCCATATGTTTTTCTAAAAGTTCTTCACTACCAAAATGGTTCATACAAAGCATACAATACTTTACATTATTATTAGAGGCAGTTTGTGTTCTCAGTAAAGCATTAATATTTTTTATTAAAACATAATGTGTTTTTTCTTCTTCATCTTCAATATATAACAAATTTATATGATTTTCTTTTAAACTTTTTATAGCTCTAATACGTTTGATTTTTTCCTTACCTTCTACTATCCCAAAAACATTAACGCTAATTGTTGGATTTTGTCTTTCAAACTTATCTATATCCTGTAAAGAAACAGGATATTTAATTCCTTTCATATTTAAGCTATTTTCCTTAAATTTTAAATCACCAATTCTTTCAGGGTGGTTATCTGTTGGATTTAAATGCCTTAAAACACACCATTTAAAACATTCATCATCCTTACTTTTCATATTAATACATGCCTTTTTATTTTTAATCCAATCAGGTAAATCTAACCATTCACCTGCTCTTAAAGGTTCATAAATAACACTATGTAACTTTAAATGAACCACACTATTAAACGACCAACCACTACCATTTGAAGTAAATTTAATAAAATTTTCTATAATTCTTTCCATCATATTTAAGTATACTTCTGTTATATTGGTTCCTTCTAAGAAAATCTCATAACTACCAGAAGAAAAATTTGCTTTTACTATTTGTCTATTATTATCCTCTCCTCTTTCCATAAAACATTGAAGATTTAATTTTACTTTATGACTATGCATGCTACTTAAAAGTTTTTCAATTGTTGGTTTTGTTAGCATTAAAAACTCTTGTAACGTTTTAACAGGTATTCCTTCTATTTTATGTTCAGTTGCATAATTATCTAAGGCAGATCTATTTTGTATTATTTTTATTTTTTCCTCTCTTTCTTCATCATATAAACTTTTTATTTTATTTTTTAAAGCATTAAGTTCAGGTGTTATACTTGGTTGTTCTACTCTTACATTTTCTAAACTCCTTAGCAAATCATTAACTGAAGTAGTTGGTGAAGTGACCAGTCTTTGTCTTGGTGGTATATAGGGTGTTGGTTGTAATATTGGTGCATCAATGGCAACGATATCCCTATCTAATATTGAGGGTCCCGTATTAATCAAAAGAGTTATTAGTTCATCACGTCTAAGCCTTGAGTATCTTCTTAATCCCCTTTCCCTTGCTAAATTTCTTAATCCAGCTACATTATATCTATCAAACTGGCGATCCATTTTTTTAAAATAAAATATTATTTCCTTAAGTCAAATTTTATTATTTTTTTCATAAATAATAAAATTACTCACTGAAGAATATCAATTCTAAACTTACCATTCCATACTCTACCATTCCAGTTTTCAATCGTTTGTGGACATTTACCAATATACTTACTAGCCTTGTAAATCGATGGAAACTCTTTCACCTCTTCAGTTTCAACATCCTTTAAGGTAACCCTCTTTGGGTTTTTAGCAATATACTTTAATCTTTCATAATTAGGAATTTTTTTTAAAAATTTTTTTTCTTCCTCTTCAGGATACAAACCATGCTCTTTTAAAACATCAATATACTTTTTCTTGTTCCAATAGGAATACCACTTAATATTGTTATCTGTTAATATTTTCTTAAAATCAGCAATCTTTTTCATTTTATTTAAGTAAAAAATTACTTAATATACTACACTCATCTTATTCCCATCACTCTGGAAGTTAATTAGCCTGTCACTAAGTAAAACTGCAAATGCCTCAGTATCTGCTGGAACAACTCTATCAAATGTTGCTTTAACATGTATATCAGTAACAGAATACTTAAGCCTTTCACTTTGTTTTGATAAATCAAACACAAACAAAGGAAAAATAAATTTAAAATCATAAGGATTAATATTTGGATTTGATACTAATTCATCCATATTATAAAATTTCTTTCTAAAAGAGGAAGCTTCACCATATATTCTTCCAAATTTATTAGTTGCAAAATTAATATCATGTTCATAGTTTGGATATTTATTTGAACCCAACATTACATAAATATTTCTAACATCTATATGATCAAATATTGCCGGGTTTACTAATTGATTACCACTTTTGCCAGTTTGAAAACCAATAATTAAGAAACGTGGCACTTCAGGAGATGATTTAGATGATAACCTCCAAGTAAAACCTATGGCTTGTGGTACAACAATGCTATCGCTTTGTATCATTCTATAACCAACTGGGAATTTTTCTTTCTTCTCGATAAATTTAAAAAGTTGCATCTTATGACTATCTTCTGGTGTTACATGCGGCATAAACCAAGATACTTTACTTAATACAACCCTACCA
This sequence comes from Tridacna gigas, assembly GCA_945859785.2. Lineage (NCBI taxonomy): Eukaryota > Metazoa > Mollusca > Bivalvia > Cardiida > Cardiidae > Tridacna > Tridacna gigas. The sequence continues at coordinate 47,692,447 of OX244040.2, forward strand.
GGTTCATGTCTTTGATTACCACCTACTGCCGCTTCGGCAAGTCTATAAATTGCATCATCATCATTGTTTCTTGTTAAGGTTAGTGTTTGTTTCATACCATATAAAATTTTGTTGTAATCTTCACAAAAACCAAATATATGCTTTAAGGGCACCTTTAAACTAAATATTCCAGTAGGATCTGAACTATAAATTAAAGTCTTTCTTAAATTATAACCAATATTATTTGCTATATTCGGGAGTGTATCCTTTTGCCAAAACTGATTTAATCCTTGTGATTTAGAAAAATCATCAGGGTATTTTAACAGTCCAAGCATTGTTGTAGTTTGACCAGGATAATTAATACTTTCTATCTCTTGTCCACTAAGTTGATATCTTATATTTTTAAACAGATACATCAATCCATTGTTTGTTAAGTTGACCATATCTTCATTTACATAACTACGATTAACAAGAACAAGAGATTCTTTTTGCAATCTTCCTTCAATTAGCAGATATGATTCTGAAGGATGATAAAAAATATCTTGAGTTTCAATATCAATCCTAATATTTCCTCCAGGGTTGTTTAGATTAGTCCCTGTAATAGGCAGATATTCATAATATTCATATTCATCAATACTATCGTCTTTAAAAATCGGTTCTTTAATATTTAAAATATCCATTTTTATTATATGCAATTATAATTTTAAGTCAAATTATAATTGTTTAAATTAATTTGCCCATAGTTGAGGGAATGACTTGTTTTCATCATTTACATACACACCCTTAAGTTTAATATTTTTAATTTTTTCTACTGAAAGGTTTTTTTTCATTTTTAGATAAATTCTATTTCCGTAAAGTATGGTTACCTTAGGCATATTATTTTCTTTTAGATAATGATTTACATCTTCTTCAAATTCCTTAATGATATCAGCTTTTTCAGGTGACAATTTTAAAACAACCTTTTTATAATCATAATTTGTATCACTGCTATCTAATACTTCACAATCTTCATCAAGTTTTAAATTTGCATAAAGGATACTAACCTTTTTTGTGTTGTATTCTTCATAATGCGTTAAATTAAATTTTAGATTAGTCATTCTTTTTTATTTAATGTAATAATTTACTTAACTTAAATTTATAATACTTTAACTCCGCCACCCTTACTATTTAACTTCTTAACTAAATCTTGTATAGCAATGGCACCACCATCCATTAACTTACTAATATCTTGCATTGCAGGTTGTGTTGTTGTAGTAGGCTTTTGAGTATATTTTTCTATAATCTTTTTAGATTTTGGTGTTAAAGCCTTTTGAACTAACTTTTTACCTGCATCAACCGCGGCACTCTTTCCAACCTCTAATGCTTTCTTTGCCCCTTCCTTAGCTACACTCTTACCAACATCAACTGCTGAAGATGCAATTTGTTTAGCTGCGCTGCTTGTAAAGAATTTAGTAAGAAAATTGGTCAAAGTATCAAATATTCCTGCTCCTCCATAAGCATAATTTCTTTTAAATCCTCTCTTTTGTGATGTAATCATTTTTATAGTATAGACATTAATTTTTTATAAGTTTTTGAATCAAATATACGCTGTCTTTTTAATTCATCACAAATACTTACAAGCTCATTTCTTACACCAGTATTACCAGCTCCTTTACTCGCCATTAAGAGGTCTAATCTTTCTAATAGTGCGTTAGGGTCAGATGGAATAACGGTAATTCCTTTTCCAAGGACTGAATCATTCCAAATATGCCTAAGCATGTTATTCCACTTATATGATTTACCGCTTTTTGGAAAATTACTGTTTGGGTTATTATCTCGATGAAGGGCGCTAGATTTTATCATTATCTCCTTATAATTTTTAAAATCTTCTTCATCATATTTATCTTCATCCGGTTTTTTAGCTACAATTAACTCCCACAGACCAGGAGTGCCTTCATAAGTTTTATTTTCAATTAAAAGATCATCTCCTAAAATTTCAGTTTCCATATTGCCAATATAAAATTTACCTTTTTTGTCATATATCCCATAAGTTGTATCAGCTTCATTCTTATTTGTAAATCTTCTTAGTTGTTTTGCTGCACGCGACCCAATAAGCAATAATGGATCATCATTATCCGCATGTTCTATAAACCAAAGTATTTCTTCACGTTCTTCATCAGTAAGGTCCTTTTCTTCATGAGCTTTTATAGAAGGAAAGGCAGGAAATGTAATAACCTGTGGTAGCTGTTCAATCCCCTCTTTAATAGGTTTAAACCCTTTTATAATTTCCTCTGTTGCAGCTTTTTGTGTTTCTGTAATAGGTTTAAAAAACTTAAAAAGATCTGTTTGTAATTCGATATCCCCGGTTTTCTCTGCAAGCTGATTATCATGAATTCTTTTCTTCAGTGCAATGAATTCTTTTACTGTTTGCTCCCTTTTTAAAGGGTCTCGTATCTTCAAAAATGACATTTTTTTAAAAAGTAAAATATTTTTTTAATTTGTATTGTCTATCTCACATGCACAAGAACACTTAAACTTAGGAGGTTTTAGTTTTAATTTGAATGCCTTTCTACAAGCCTCCTGAATTCCTCCCGTGCTTCTATTCGCCCCTTCTCTATTAAACTCTCTGATTCCTCTAGCTTGCTTTTTTTCTTTGACTTACTCCTAATTTCTTCCTTCATTTGTTTGTATTTTTCCAATTCTTCCATAATTAAAGTAAATTCTGAATGATCTATTTTGTTGTCTGTTATTGCTTTTGATATATGTGTAAGTAGTGTGTTTAGCTTTGAATCAGCCAACATTTTTATCTGAAGATGTTTTTCTGATTTTGTTCTGGTTCTTCTAACCACAAACTTGCCCACCAATGCGGCTAACCCAACAACTAAAGCACAGCCTTCTAGAACCATAGTTGCAGGTATCGCTACTACGGTTGATAGTAAAGCGATTCCCCCTGCTCCGGCGCCTAGTGCTATAACGGTTAGTCCAGCTTCTACATTGTCCACATTCTTACTAATCTTTAAATACTTTTTACTTAGTTGCTCTCTTTCCTTAACTTCATTTTCTAGAAAAGTCTGAATTTCTGATATCTTTTGTAACCTGAATGATTGACCGTTATCTCTTGCAGATACTCCTAACGTCGTAGATGTTATTACTGGCTCTAATGATGGTGCATTTGGTATATTTCGTTCTTCTGGTAACTCTGGATAAATCTTTTCTTTTAGTTCCATTTTATTTACAACAACTATTTTTTAAATTGAGTAATAAAGACGACACAAAAATGTGTTTTCTTGTATTTTTTTTATTTTATTAGAGTTGTTTGTAATTGTGGTAACCATGTCATCCACCTCTTCTAATGTAACTTCATTTGTAATAGTTAATTGATTAAGTTTTAAAGCATAAGATAGAGAAACTAAAACAAAGCCTTTACTCATATTGAAACCAATACCTAAGGCTATCGTCTTCGTTTGTCCTCCTTCTAATACTAATGGTTGTTGTGTAAAAACATCCCATGTAACAGGATTAACTTTTTTAGCTGGATACTTAACTTCTACAGGTTTCCAAAAAATAGTTTTTGGTTGAACTATTTTATGTTTTCCATTTCCAAATTTATGCACATTCATATTTTTTAATTTACAATATTGCACCTAATATAGGAATATTAGCAAAAGGACTATTAGGCCCTAAAAGAAGACCTTTTCCATCATAAATTTTACCACCTTGTTTTAAATACAATCCATCACCAACGGAACTTAATCCTTTACCTTTTGCTGGACCAAGAAATAAACCTTTACCATCAGTTTCTACTTGACAAACACATCCACCTTTCTTAAGATACAAACCATTACCCATTGCTTTTTGAACTCCTGAAGATGCCAAACCAGATAGTGCACCAACTCCTATAGCAGGTAAAACGGTTCTTGCTAATGTAGGTAGAACTGATGAAGCTAATCCCGCTAATAGAGGTAAAAATCCGCCTTCTACTTTCATATTATGCTTAAGTTGTTTAGTTGACATTCTAAACGTTGACCCCTTACCAGCTTTATAAGCTTTTGTAAGTTTATTTACTTGAGATTTGGTTAAAGCTATTACATCATTACCATGAATATCTTCATGCTTTAAACGAATACTTGCGGGAGCTTTGTTTCTAAAAGAATGTAAAATTTTTTCCTTTTGTCCGTCTGATATATTTATTTTTGCATTAATATAGTTTGTCATTTTTATATTTATCTTGCTTCTCTTATATGAAATCTAATTGATAAATTTTCCCCTCTTAGATTGAGTAATGTTCCATCTTGGTCTGTAATTGATATATTTAAATTATGTATTTCATTTAATGTTAATGGAAGGTAAACAAGGTTTACCGGATTTTCTATAATTTTATATCCTGGTGATACATTTGGAAAAAAACTATAAATTGTATTTTTTTGTGAACCGTTAACATAACTACCTGAAATTAAATCTATATTAACTAGTAAGCTATTAATACTAAGAATATTTACTACATTTTCTGATTCATGAAATCCTTGTGTATATTTTGCTCTATTAAATCCTAATACTTTTCCAATACTTCTACCTTGGTTAAAATCAACCTGATATCCATTTTCTAAAACAAGAATAGACTTTAAAGTATTAGTATTTGCTGAGATGCTAATATAATATTCTTCATTAACAGCATCATAATGATCCTTTTTTCTCATTTCTTGTTGAATTACATCATTAATATCAACTAGATCATAACTTCCTTCAGGTATTTTTATTTTTACCCATGTTGCACCATTGTCAGGTGAATAAACAAATGTGTTGTTGCTTTTATCAATATTAGGAAATGAATAGTAAGTTTCAAGGTTAACCAACGCTATTTCATATTCTTTATCTTGGTCTAATTTAAGTGGAGGAGTAAATCTTGTTGTAAACTCTGTTTTGTTATCGCTTACGATAATTTGAAATGATGTTTTATGGTTAGTGTTTTTTACTATCTTTTCAAGTAATTCTACTTCCATTTTATAAATTTGTAAAATATATTTTAATGAAAAATATATTTTTTAATTATAATCTTTGTAATTTCGTGGTATGTAAAAGTTGTCAAAACCACATCTATATTTTCCATCGTTAGGGTTCTTAGTTAAATCTAACACTACAAAACCATGAGGTATTTCCCAACATTTTTTACAAAAATTGATAAACTCTGTTTTAGTCATATCATCTCCTACATGATCACTATAAATATGATTAAGATTTTTTAAGTCTTGTCTAAACAAACATATTAAGTTTGCATTTTCTCTAATAGTTTGACGTGGTAGTCTAAAATAATTTTGTGCCAGATAAAAACAATCAGCATTACTATGTCTACCCCTTACATAATAGTTTTCACACTTGTTTTGTCTTTCTAAAAGTAAGTCATCAAATATCATTAAGTTTTTATTTGATGCATTTAAATCTCTTGGATCAGGTACATCACTAGCATATTCAAAAAATTCACAATCGATATCTGATTTTTCCTTAATTGTTTTTGCCCATTCTTCAACTAATGCTGTAGGTGAAATATCTCGGTTTTGAACTTCATCTTTAAGTGAGAACAACCTTAATATGTATTCTTTTGGTATTTTTTCTTCAAAAGCTTTTTTAAGTATGCGATATTCTGGTTGAAACAAACTTTTACCAAAAACGTATAAGTTACCATAATCTAACCAATCAGGTCTTAACAAAAGGTTAAGTAAAAGTGTAGTTTTACCACATCCTGATTTGCCTACTATCAAACCTCTGATACTCCTAGGTAAAAGGGGATGGTTAAATCTTTTTGCTAATGTTTCATTCCAAGATAAATTAACAATATCCATATTTTAATTAAAAAAATTTATTTTAAATATAAAAAAATGTATTGTGTTAAATGTAAAAAGAAAACTGATACTACAGATTTAAATTGTACGGTAAGTAAAAATGGTAAAAATATGGTGCGAGGAAAATGCGCTATTTGTGGTACCGTGAAAACACAATTTGTTAAACAAAAAGAAGGTGGTTCATTGTTAAACAAAGCAATCAATAACTTACCTGTTGAAATGCACTTACCTGGGCATAACTTTACTGGTCCCGGTACCAAGTTAAATAAAAGATTAAATCCTGATTTAACACCTAAAGAATGGTCAAAGCCTGTAAATCGTGTTGACAAGGCGGCATATCATCATGATATCTGTTATCTTAAGCATAATGATACTAAAACACGGAATGATGTGTGTGATGCTAATATGCTTAAAGAGTTAAAAGGTATCTATAATCCAACTATTAAGGAAAGAATGGAAAGAGGATTGGTTTCCTCATTGATAGGAACCAAGAAAAGATTTGGTATGGGTGTTGGTAAAAAAAAAATTTAGAAAATATAGCGCTAGCAGAAGAATTACATAAACCTGTAAAAAGAAAATTTAAGAAAAGGAGAGTTAGAGTAAATGGTATCGATAGGATATGGGCAGCAGATTTAGTAGATATGCAAGCATTTTCTAAACTAAATCGTGGAGTAAAATTTCTTCTTGCTGTCATTGACATCTTTTCAAAATATGGTTGGTTAATACCATTAAAAGATAAAACAGGGAAATCTGTTTCTGTTGCACTGAAGAATATTTTTAAGGAAAGAAAGCCTGAGAAAATGTGGGTTGATAAAGGTAAAGAGTTTTATAACAAAGATGTTAAAGATTTGGTTGAATTGTATTCTACTGAAAATGAGGAAAAATCAAGCGTTGTTGAGAGATGGATTAGAACAATGAAAGAAAAAATGTGGAAGTATTTCTCTGCTCACTCAACAAATGTATATATTGATGTATTACAAAATCTTGTTAAGGAATACAACAACACGAGACATTCTTCTATTAAGATGTCGCCAATTGAAGCAAGTAAGAAGAAGAATGAAAATAAAGTTTGGACAACATTGTATCCTGATTATGATCAAGTAAGGGAGGATATCAAACCAAAGTTTTCTGTTGGAGACAAAGTAAGGATAAGTAAAAAGAAAAAGACTTTTGAAAAAGGTTATACTACGAGATGGACTGAAGAGGTTTTTACGGTTATCGGAGTAAAACATACAACACCTATAACGTATAAGATTGAAGATTTAAATGGTGAAGAAATAAAAGGTTCTTTTTATGAACCGGAACTACAAAAAACGAGCCAAGAGGTGTATAGGATAGAAAAGATTATTAAAAAAGGTAAAAAGAAATCTCTTGTAAAGTGGAAAGGTTATTCTGATGAGTTTAATTCATGGGTTGATAACGATGCTATTGTAAATATTTAACTATATAAAAATGGAAAATATTTTAATTGATAATATAACTTTACCAAATAAACCTTTAAGCAATTTTGAGCTTGAGGATGCCGCAAAAAAATTAAAAATAAAAAATTTTAGAGGAATATTTTTAAGAGATACCCTACCTAAAAAAGTAAGAAATAAAGAATGTGGTATATTAAATCTTGATGCTACTGGCGGACCCGGTACACATTGGGTTGCTTGGTTTAAAGATGGAAAGAAAAAAATTTATTTTGATAGTTATGGTATTCAACCACCTCTCGAAATTATAGATTATTTAAAAAGTCCATTACATTACAATACGGATCAATTACAACAAGCAGGTGAAGTATTTTGTGGACATTTATGTTTATACATTCTTAAAGAATTGTGCTTGGGTAAAAAATTTCAAGATATTTTAAATAAACTTTTTTAGCAATATTAAAAACTATGCCTGTTGATAAATTTGGAAGAATGGATGAAGTTAAAACAAGCGGTGATGGTGTATCACTTGCTTACATTACTAACAACTTTTTACGTAAAGATGGAACAACCACTGTTACCGGTTCCATAAATATGGATGGTAACACATTAACAAGGGTTAGTAATCCAGTAAATCCTCAGGATGTTGCTACTAAGAGTTATGTTGATGGTAGTAGCTCAGGGTTGTTAGATGAAAACGGGGGGTATCATATAGAGGGGTATCTAAACATGGGTTTTAATAAAATAAAAAACTTAGATGAACCTGAAGAGCCGAATGAAGCTGCTACAAAAAGATATGTAGATGGTATTAATGCAATACGAAAAGAACAAGATGGTACCTGGTCTGCTATTGCAGATATAAGCATGAAGGGGTATCATTTAATGGATCTTATAGATCCTGCATCCCCGATGGATGCTGCTACAAAAAGATATGTAGATTATGCTAATCGCGCATTTATTCATGATGGTGATTCATATACATCAAGTAGTGACATTTCTATGGGTGGATGGAGGATTAATGATGTTGCTTCACCTATAAGTAATCGACAAGTTGCAAATAAGTTTTATGTAGATAGCATTGTTAATACGGCCACCGCAGGAAAAAGAGCTTTAAGACAAAACCAAGCTGGGGTTTTCTTAGCAACTGGTAAAATAGATATGAACACTCACCCACTTACCGGCTTACCAAATCCAATAGACCGTGATTCTGCTGTCAATAAAAATTATGTTGATAATGGGGGTGCCATTGTAAAAAATCCTGATGGAAGCTTTACGGCCTCCGCGGATATAAATATGCAAGGCTTTACTATAAAAAATGCGGTAACCCCAGTAGAAGAAAGAGATATAGCAACAAAATCCTACGTAGATGAAAAAATAGGTATTAAACCAAAACCTATAATTACCGTGTGGGCAGAGGAAAAGGGAGAACTTAAGAGAAACAGCTTTCAGTTTTCATTTGGTAATGGTTTATCCGGTCCATCTCATGCATTGGGGGGTTATTGTTTATCCGCGTCAGGAAGAATATTACGCGGCACATTAGTTTCTTTACCAAAAGATGATGATGATAGTATACTTGAAATAACCATATCATCTGCTGAAACTGGAAAAAATATTATTAAAAAACGTGATGAGTTATGTACTTGTACAGAGTTTAATCCTCCTATTGAGGTCAACCAATGTGATGTTATAAATTTTAAAACTGTGTCAAAAAATCCAAAGGTAACTAATTCTTATGTAGCTATATTGATAGAATTGGATATGTAAAATATATAACCCAGAAAAAGGGTTAAATATTTATAAACTTAAAGTTTATACTATATTCTTCAATGTCATTAATACAACTTTCAAGGAAACTATGTTCATATGGACAATCTATAAATCTTTGTTTAAAGAGAGATAGCAAATTGGTTAAATCTTTACTGATAAATTGATGTTTAACGCGTGTGTCGTTACCACCAGCATAAAATGTTATGTTTAGGTTACCCTCGTTAGGTTGTTCATAAAACATTTTACTGCAGTAATAGTAGATATCACTAAACCATCTTGGGTCTTTATAGGGCATTAGTCCGGTTCCATTTGTGTAAATGATTTTGTTTGTGTTTATAGGATGAATATTTGATTTATCCTTAAGTAGGTCATTTAGCTTTTGCTTGAAATCTGGCTCTAGTTCTAGCATTTTATTTTATGAAAATTTTTGTTTAATATTCTATTTCTGCTATTTCATCCATGATGTCTTCTTTAATTTTCTCATTTTCTTCTTCCACCACAGCTTTCAACTGTTGTTCTGATACCGTGATACCCTCTTTCTCTTTCAACAAAAGATTTTCTAGTTTTTTATAAATTTCATCCTCTTTCTTTTCTAAATATGTTTTTATATTACCTAGGGTTTCTCTTTTAAAATCATCATAAGCATTACAAAACTGTAATTCCGTTTTAGATATGCGACAATCTGTTGAAAAACCGTTTTTTTTATCTTCTCTTTCGGATATTAGATGATCTAGATAGAAACAATTGTCTGCAAATTCACAATTTTTATCAAACCATTCTTGCATTACTCCACCATATATACTATTAGTTAAGTAGTAAGTATATTTACTTATTTTTTTATAAAACTCTTCTAGTTCTCTAAATTCTTTTTCCAGATTTTCCAGATGTTTGTATTCTTCTTCCTCTACGGAAAATGCAACACATGCTCTGTTTGTTAATTCTTTAAATAATTCATATTTATGATCAATTTCATCAAATGCTCTTAATTGGAATTCGTCTATTACCTGTTTGTCTTTTACAGTTTTACTTGCTTCTATTTCTTCCTTTAATTTTTCCATATTTCTCTTTTAATATGGGTTATATATCATCTTAAGATGAAATATATACCATGGATTATTATTTAAGTCCTATTTTAACATTAAATAATTGTGATATTACTCTAATCTTTTTTGTATGGTATGAGATAACCACTCGGTAATCTCTTCTGCATCAAAAAAATTCTCTACGTATCCTATTTTCTCCTGGTTTATTCCTTCTGCTCTTTTAAGGTAATTTCTATACCTCATTACATCTCGTACCGTTTCATGAGAATTGGTTTTTGCTAGAGTTGCATAGTATTCAAGTTCATCCTTTGAAAATGATTTCTTTTCTGGTTCTTGGTAACCATCTTCTATTTCTTTTAAAGCAGGTATCAATATCTCCTCTTCACAGTTGTTAAAGAATATTTCTATTCCCTGCAACACCTTCTTCTTGGTTTTCTCGAGTTTATCTCTGAACTCATTGAGGATGTATTCTTCTCCTCTTTCTAAATGTTGTTCTACTGATTCTCTTTCAGTATGTTCTATTTCTGTTTTTCTTAATGAATTCATGTTTCTCTCTCTTGGAGGGATATATCTAAAAAATTAGATATATCACTATATAGTATAGTTTAAACTTTCTTAACACAGGAGCATGCAGATATGAAATGCAGAAATGCCAAGAGAAGAAATGTTATTGCAAAACATATGTGTATCGAATACTGGGAAACCGTTAAGATCTGGTTACTGAATTCTGTTTTATTAGCCTCATTTACCATGAGTGAGTAAGCATTTGTTTGGGTTATGTTTCTAATGTTCATCTTCGTATCTCACAAGTGTATCTTTCTTGTATACTATTTCACTGGATTAAAAATCCTTAAAATCAATTTTTATTTACATGTTAACAAAATAAAAAATTTAAATTTTTTTTTTATTAAAAATTTTTGTGGTATACATTGTGATATTAATTCCAACATACTTCTTTATCATCTAATATGTCTTCAATGATTCGAAGGTAGTCTATGTTGTTTAATATATCCCTCCTTAACATTATTATTCCACTCCTTCTACCTGTTTCAAGTTTTTTTATAAATTTATCTATTTTGGTTTTAATTTCTTCATGGATGGTTTTTACTTTGATTAATACTTGTCTTTTCATTTCTTCGTTTTTGTTGTCGCCTTTAACCTTAGGCAGTCTTAAAAAATTAAATGTTCTTTTTAAACGGGCGTTGCTTACATCTTTTTTTATTTTTTCAATGATGGTTAAAACTATTCTAACGCTAACATCATTCAGTTCGGGTGTTGAAATTTGGTTGTATAAAGTATCGTCTCTTAGGAAAGATACCTGTCCTCTTCTTGTAGTACCTAATGCTTTTCTTTTGTTGCATGACATGTTTGTACTCAAATACCTACTGTTTCTGCGCGATCTTTTACCTTAAAATCAATTTTTTATTTCTATCAAAGGAATAAAAAATATTTTTTTTTTTTTAAAAATTAAAAATCTTAAGCCACCCCACTAACCAATATAAACCCGCTAGCCATTGCGTGATGCGTTGGTTGATGGGGGGTTTCAAGTGGGTTAAGTGATGTAAGTGATTGTCTTGAGCAACTCAGTAACTCATTGACTCATTGACTCGGTATCCCTGTAACTCGGTATCTGAAGCAATGACGCGTGATGATGAAAATTTTTTTTTTTTTTAAAAAATTAAATTTTTTTTTTTCGAAAATTTTTCATCTAGTAGGAGTGAGGGGGTGAGGGGGGATAATAATTGAATTAATGGTAAAAGGGTTAAGATAGAGGTTAGTTTAATTTAATTATGAATGCTTAACCTATTGGTTTTTGTTAATTTTATGAGCATGCGGCTTAGAGGGCGTGTTACATGAAATTTTTGGTGAGAGTTAAGATAGAACAGGATCTAAGCTTTTTTTGCTGTATAAGGGGGGAAAATTATCTTAATGGTTTTGGCCCAGATCGAGTATTATTATATCTACTGGCAGTCTCACAGAAGACTCGGTGAGTGTCCGAACCTATCACATTCCATACCATAGTCGTTCTATCTAATACCGCAACATGCGTCTGTTAACTCTTATCCCGCTAAACAAGTTAAATAAAACTTTTAAGACGAGAGTAAAAGCCTGAATAATGTTATTTAACGCTTATCTTTTTTAGGAAAACATTTCATTATAGGACAGGTTTGATTCAAGATCAGACTACACGTTCTGTGCAGTCTGATCTTGATCTACACTGCCCGCAAAAGGTAAGTCGCGCTTAGCAGCTTAAGGGTTAATGACCCCAATCCTTGACAGAACTACTTTGTCTGGTGCACTCACAAAACTCGCATGAGTGATTAAACACAGGGAACTACTTTGTTCGCCAGAGACACATTTTTCACATCAAAGGTTTCCCAATCTGTCAGGAAGAAAGGACAATCGTTATCTCTCATTAAATTGAATTCGCTTGATTCATGCCCGATTCCAAAACATCCTGCCTAATCCTTTACCACAAAACCCCGCGTTTAACGCCCTTTAGCTCTTTACCAAAGAACAAAATTTTTGACAAGTCCAAATTGAAAGCATTTGCAGACGACAAAATAAATGTTATTCAAACATTAGAATTTGTTTTGGACAAGTGAGAAAAAACTGTGAGAAAAGGAGAAAATGCCGGTTACCAGCATTTTCTCCTTTTCCCACAATGTTTTCAAAAGATTTCTTTCTCTGAGTCGTAAAAGTCGTGGTAGTGTGGTGAAGAGTCAAGAAGAAAGCTTTTGAAAGCATTATGGGAAAAGACTGGTAACCTGCATTTTCTACTTTTCAGATAATGCTTTCTTTCCTTTCAAAGACAGAAATCATCTTTCGAGCTGCATCGAATTCGTTGTCTGCAAATGGTTGCAATTTTAATCGAGTCTGGGAAGTTGTCGTTTGGCAAAGTGTAAATTCATTTGAATCACAACTTTTTTGTCAGCGTCAGAAGATGCACTTTGAAAACAGTGCGGCGATTCTGTGTAATTTTCCAATGACAGCAGCTTACCTTGGTGTAATGTTCTATTGACTGTCACCGAATCTTATTTTTCATATGTAATTATTTACTTACGATATTTGATGGTATAACAGTCCAATATGTCACATACTAGGTGACAAGTTATTCGCCACGATAACTCTTTACCTTAATTTCCCAAGGGAGATAATTCTTATGTTCGTAAAGGGCGAAAAACGAAACAATCCAAATTTTCGCTCGAGGCACCCTTTTTTTTCTGATTGGTTGAAGGTTTATGTCGCAACGCTTTCTCTCTCTTTTGCACGTAAACAGTTTATGAATCCATGTTTACTTTTTGGCAGCGGGTGAAACCCGCTGTCATAGTCCCCAGGTATGAGTTACTGATTTTCAACGCTTACGATATTTATCTAGGTCGAGAATTCTTGCATCCGGCAGCTTTTTCCTGGATACGCGAGGTAAACAAAACTTGATTCCTACACTTGACTATAATAGTTCCTCCATGAATACACAAACGATCATGTATAAATACGCGCTACTCGCGCAGACGACACCCTTTCAAAACTGCCTTACACCTTACGAGTTCATCCGTAATGTTACTGTAGAATAGAAACGGAAAGAGGGCGTCGGTATCTACATAGACCGAAAAAGTGCAAAAGAAAATATTTTCAGAGCAAAAGTTTTTATTAGTCGCCGCGCAGAAGCGCGCGACTATATTTTTAACAGTTTTTCGAGTTAGGACATGGACAATGGGAATTTCTTTTTTATAGGGGTGTTAAGGTTAACAAGGAATCTTTCTACTTCGCCTTAAACTGGCTTTTTAATTCATTCTTAAACTACGAAGTATATACAATACGATACTATTTTTGCTCTGTTAATACTTACAACATCAAAAAATCCGCCCAAGTATTACTTTTATTTTCGCTATTCGCGAGAAATGGACTCATCCAAATAAATGCCTTGTTTCCATTGGTCAAGGCTGTACAGGTTTCCAGTCATTTCGTACCTAGTTAATTTCGTACCTAGGTCATTTCGTAGATACGATTTTGGTCATTTCGTACCTGCCTATACTTTCTATTTTGGTCATTTCGTATCCAGTTGGTCATTTCGTATCCACTTTCGTCATTTCGTACACAGGTTTAATTATCATTTTGATTATTTAGTACCTAGTTTTTCCTACTATTTGTGTTTTTTGTTGAATGACCACCGCTAAAATTGTACATTGCTGAAATTGTGTTAAATTCCGCCGAAGAACGAGTATGATGGTTATGATTGTATCTAACCATTATTGGTTACTTCTTTCTAAGTTTAGTTTTTAAAACAAAGATTGTTTAGAACCCTTTTGTTTATTTCTCACCAAGTTCTAGATAAATTTACACGTACTTTGTTGGAAAAAATCTGGAGAGAGACCAGTTTTTCGCTGTGTTGTTCATAAATCGCAATGCAAAACCAATATTCTTTATTAACAGCGTTCACCAAACAGTATAGTTTTAGACTTGTTTAAATTGAAAGCATGCCTTGCAAACTTACGTTCTCTTGAATCATACTATCCTAGGACAGCAACATTTTAGTAACTTGGCCCTGTTTTCAACACTTTCCCAAACAAACGCGGGTTATCACGTGCGCTGTCAAATTCTTTTGGAAAAACATGTTGGATAAGGAGAAATTACTTGTTATAAGCAATTTCTTCTTTAACAAATACTTTTCCCCCCACTACTAGCGAATTTTCTACCATTTTTGCAGCTTTTTAAATTGTCGTCTGTCAACTCTTTGAATTTGGAAGAGTCTGATACTTTTCGTTTGGAAAAGAGTTCAGAGAGCGCTATGCGAGGGTATTAGATACTGTAACAGAAGACAACTTTTGATATAGATTCACAGTCACATCAATTTCATAATGTGTTAAAAAATCTGCTGATGAAAACTGACATTTACTTATTTGCCCTGGCTTTCTTGAAGCATTAAATAAAAAAATTTGCGGCGACTTTGATTCTTTGCATCGACTTTTTCTTGTCGGTGTTTGTTTGCATGATGAATTTTGAGCATAGGGCATCGTAATGGGATTCGTGTAACATCGCCTTTTATCGCCAAAGTCGTACGGATTCGGCTATGACAGGCGATGTTACACGAAAAGTCACCCATTAAGCCTTTGGCAGACGGCAAAATTTCAGCTGTGTTCAAACTGAAAGCATTTGCAGACGACAATTTCATTGTGGCTCAAATGGTACAAGTTTTATTTTATAGGATAGAAAACATTGTGGATAATAGAGAAAATGCTGGTTCCCAGCATTTTCTCCTTTCCCAGACTGTTTTCACAAGGCTTTTTTCTCAAGGTTGTTAGAAGTCGGCATTGAGTGGTAAAGAGTTAAAAGTAGTTATAACTGCAAATTATATTATGCATTTACTTGTACAACACAATCTCAAGTTTTAACGACCCTTAGAACATAACTTTTTACAAACATTGTAGGAATGGGAGAAAATGCTGGTAAGCAGCATTTTCTCCTTTTCCAACAATGTTTTCTACCCTATCAAAGATGTACACTGTTTTTGAGCCATGTTTCAATTTTTGTCTGCAAATGGCTTCTTTCAGTATAATTTATTAGCAGTTAATGAAATTTAAACAGCTTGGGTCATAACAGCTGCCAGTGTACCTATGCATGCGTTTCTTGGCTATTTCCTTAAGGTCATGCACTGAATAACAACATGGCATAAATGATAAGTGGATCAGAAAGAAGACCATGCTGGAAATTTAAACCAGCGGTACCAACTTCAAGTCTTTGAGCTACAAACTCCTTAAAAGGGATCGGCAAAACTTTTATAAAGCACATTATTTGGCCTACAAGGATTTTGAGGTGTAAAACCTCAAAATTATACTAAGACTGGTTTTCAGTACTTTAAGATACCTTTCAAGAATTTCATAAATGTTACGGATTGATATAATAGAAAACATTGGTTAGAAGCACTTTCTCCATTTCCACAAATGTCTTTAAAGGCCTCTTCCACAGGGTCATAAAACTTGGGATTGTTTTGGAAAGGATTAATATCATTTATTCAAGTCTTGTTTTCTGCCTGTGCTCATGTACTAGATTTTATCTTTATTTTAGCCACAAACAAATGAGCTGTGCTTTGGCAAAAGGGGGCTTCTTGCATCCTCGTGATGGATTATACCAAGCAAGACATAAATAATTATTGATCCATAGACCGACCCTTCGATGTACAGAAAATGGACCAATGGCGAAAAGTTTCAGCCCAGGTCAGCCTGTGAAGACTGCACAGACTGACTGCCTGCACAGGCTGACCTAAGTCTATACTGTTTGCAGATCGATTAAGGCACCTTTTTACTTCAAGTCAAGTATAAAGGAAACCTGTGCAAAGAAAGTAATAAGATCTGTAGCTGGTACAAACCCGCTGCCTTCAGTGCGTCAGCGCTTTGATTCAGTGTAGGTGTATCGGCTTGCTTTTGACCTACTTCTTGGGACTGGTATTCTAGATTGAATAAATAGTAATTTGCGATTGGTTAAAAATTGTGGACATTTTTTCTGCCCCCCCCCCCCCAGGCCTTTTTGCAAGCCCATTTACGACATTCTCGCAAAAGGGAGCTTAATGCATCTCTATGATACCAAGCAAGTCATCAAATAATTATGGACCCATAAAATCCATTTTGTCCAAAAAAACCTAACTGATTCATGAGGTACACTGGTCCTTTGACATGCGGAAAATATACCAAAAGCAAACAGATTCGGCCCAGGTCAGGCGCAGGCTGACCTGTGCCGAAACTTTTCATTATAGGTCAATTTCCTGCATGGCGTAGGACCAGCCTACCTCATGATTAAGTCGGCTGTTAAAAAAGTGGCTGTTATGTGATGGCTTGCCTGGAGCAATGCATCACGGAGATGCATTAAACCCCCTTTACCAAAGCACGACTCGTATACTTTTATTCATATTGAACCACAAAAGAATTGCGTCATTGTCCATACCTAGTATTTGCCGGATAAAGGATTAATGAAAACAGCCATTTACTCATTCGATCGTTCGAGGTTTTACTTTTCATAGATTTTCTTCTATCAAGCAATAGTACTGATCAATTAAAAACATATATCAATTCCTTTTCAACGTATCCACATCACCTGGCGCGCTGCTTAGTTTCATCTGGTGCCCGCACTTCCGCTCATTACAAAAATATTCAAAGAGAACATGCTGGTAACCAATCATTGTTATATGACGTAATTTTCGACCGGAAATGCAATTTCTGTCAACTATTAATCATATAGAGAGATCGTAATCATTTCAGCGTTCAACAGATTCTTTTTCAATTTCATCTGGGTTGTTAGTATTGGTAGCTTGGGATATTCCAGTTATAGCGCTACTTTTGTCAAGCATATCCAACAAAACATAATTATAAAGCTCTGAGGTCGGAAAGCATCACTGTTCAGTCCTAAAATCCAGAAATACGTGTATTCCTATTGCAGTGTTTGGTCGATTTTGTTTTGTATGTATGGTGTTTAGCGCCGTTTTCAACATGATTTCAGTTATACCGCGGCGGTAAGTCTAGTGTTCATACTTTCCGAAGTTCATTGTACCAGTAATTCGCAAAATATTATTCCCAGGCCACTGGCAGCTTTACCCCATAACCACCAGGTCAGTATCAAAAGATACGTTATGTTACAATTTCACCTGTTATTCAGCATCGAGCAATACAGTATTTTACTGTCATAAAAGAGGAGGCTTTTAAAATCATTGTTACAAACATTTTTCTCCTTCTCCCTCAATGGTTTATCCCTTTCTGAAAAGAAAGAAAACCCCAACATTTGAAATAAGTTTAATTAATTGTCAACGAACGCTTTTAAGATTGACCAATTTAGTCTAAAAATTTAGTCGTTGGTAAAAACTGTTTACCCTTTACCAAACAATGACTTGTTCTTATTACCCTGGGAAAGAGGGCTTTTAAAACATTGTGGGAAAAGGAGAAAATGTTGGTAACTAGATTTTTCTCCTTTTACCACAATGTATTCTCCCCTTTCAAAGACGCACCATAATTATTTGAATGTTTCTCATGTTATCTGCAAATGCTTTAATGTGAAGAAGTATAAAACTGTGTCATCGGGCCGAGACTTAATAAATAGGGAACATAATTCGGTCTGATCGTGGATCCACTTTGTACTGTAATTTGTCAGGTATTGTGACACTGCTAGCTTTAAAATCGCAAAATCCGGGTCTTTCCTCCCCTATATAGATATCCAGTTTAATGTGTGGGCGTTATATGACTTTCATTAAAATCTCAGGTGTTTTAGAACTTATATCATCAAAACCTTGCTGGGAACTTTCAATTTGTCAGATACACTGACTATCATAGCCTTAAATCGCAAAATCCGGATGTTTTTCCAGACTGAATATCCAGTTTAATGTATGTAATTTAACCCTATACCTCACAATCCCTACCTTTAATAAGCCACGAGAAAGAAAGCTTTTGAAAACATCGTGGGAATTTTTTTCCGTGTCCAACAGTATTTTCTACCTTAAGTCGCATTTATTTGTCGTCTGCAAATACTTCCGGTTTGGACAAGTGTAAAATTGTGTTGTTTGGTAAATAGTTAAATTATAATTTCGGGTGTTATACCATCTTTTTTTTTTTATAATGTTCAACGACTTGCTGGAAACTTTCAGTTTGTCAGATCTCTAACTCTCATGGCCATGAAATCGCAAAATGGGTTTTTTCCCCCATTAGATATCCAGTTCAATGTCTTGGCATTAAAAGATGTTTTTCTTTAATTAAACTTTCATGTGTTATACCACACTGTTTGTATAATTATCAAAAACTTGCTGGACACCTTCAGTTTGTCAAATACCCTCATTCTGGCAAGGCTTAAAATCACAAAATCTAGATCTTTTTTCGCTACTGGATATCAGGTTTAATTTATGGGCGTTATGAGGGTTCCTGTATAATTACAGTCTAAGCTGGTTTCTGATTGACGCTAGTACATCTTTCCGGGAAAGCTTCGATATCAAATTCCACCAAACACTTTAACGGCCAAAAAGCTGCCAAAAAGACAATGCAGGTGTCAAGATGCATTTCAATTTAAATGGCCCGCATCATGCAAAATGAGACCTTCTGACAGTCCGCGCAGGCTAATACGAGACGGCAATTTACGACTACATGTAAGTAGTATAGGAGGGTAGACCTCGGACAAAATCCGTTTTGTCCGAGGTCTACCCTCCCTGAGTGCCATTTTGTCCGAGGTCTACCCTCCCTGAGTGCCATTTTGTCCGAGGTCTACCCTCCCGGGGAGGCAAAAGACCGGTCAAAATATCAAACCGGAAGTAGATGTCCGCTTTTTCTGCCCCCCCTCCTCACACCACTGCAGAAATGTAAAAACAAAAGAGGAAACCGGAAGTGGAATTCCTAGCAAAGAATGGTGTGTCACCATGTTTTGTTCGGGTTGATCCTGCGTTTTGATTGGTCGAGACGTTTTCCAACCAAAAATTTGAATTGAAAAACGTGTGACACCACAGCCTGAATCGGGGAAAAAGAAGGTGTGCCACCATCTTCACTCGGTTTGGTCTTTTCTCTATAACCGTGTTGGACTTAGTCTTTTTTTGTTCGTCTCGAACTTTCTCTATCAACGTTGGACTTAGTCTTTTTTCCACGATATGGGTTATTTTCCCCTCCTCAGCCTGGCTCAGACAGAGATCACTGTTGGACTTAGCCTTTTTTCCGTCTTTTGTTCGCCTCAAGCTTTCTCTATTACCGTCGGACTTAGTCTTTTTCACCACGATATGGGTTATTTCACCTCCTCAGTTTGGTTCAGCCAGAGATCATCGTTGGACTTAGGCTTTTTTCTCCGTCTTTTGTTCGTCTTAACCTTTCTCTATAGCCGTTGGACTTAGTCTTTTTTCTCCGTCTTTATTCGCCTCAATCTTTCTCTATCACCATTGGATTTAGTCTTAACCTTTCTCTATCACCGTTGGACTTAGTCTTTTTCACCACGATATGGGTTATTTTCCCCTCCTCATGCTGGTTCAGGCAGAGAGCATCGCTGGACTTAGTCTTTTTTCCGTCTTTGTTCGCCTCATTTTTTCTCTATCACCGTTGGGCTTAGTCTTTTCTTTGGCTCCTAGCAGTATGATCCTTAGATATTTGTCTGACGAACTCAGTCTTTTTTAAAAACTAGCTTTAGGAATAAAGATCTGAGAGCTGAGGTGATGTATACCACTATTTATCGATTTGGTTGAATTAGACAGACAAGATTTGACACTTTTATGCTATACGCTATCTTCCGAGTTGGTCAGAGATGGTTTATAGCATAAATCCTTACCATACAAGCATCGTGTTGGGGCTTAACCTTTTTTGAGTTAATTTGAATTGAAGTATATCGTTTGGAATGTAACTCTTGGAATGGTACTCAGTCGTAAAATTGACAAGTCTCGAAGATAGGACTTTCTGGAATGAATGTTAGCTCTGAAAAGAGCTGTTTTTACCATTCTCTGGATTGGAATTAAATTAATCATCCGAGCAAGTTAATTCCAAAAATCAGAGAAAGATAGAGGATTCTAAACCTCTTCATCATCAACTCATTGGTTGGTTGATATCACAGACTCCCCAAAGATTGGATCATCAGTTGGTATAACCCAAAGATCGGGGTAGAAATTAGGTGCTGGGTTCTGGGTATAGGGGTTGTCCCCTTGTCTTGCAGAGAACTCAGCCGACGTCTTTGTCTTTTGACGTTTTCTCTTCTCCTTGTTCCTTCGACTTTTACCAAATAGTCCACAGCAGAATCTGAACAAACCCATCGTGGAAATGAAATGGCATATGGAGAAATTTGGTGGTTTTATAGCTTGGTGGAGGGATTGACCTACTTTTCGTCTTGGAATTAAGAGTACGAACGTGGGCGAGACCATGTAGATAGAACATAATGTACTATATGATCTATCTACATTTTTCCAAGACTGATATTTTGTGGAAAAAAGAATGAAAAAAACACCATTTAAACAGTATAACTTTTATTTGAACAGAACTGAACAATGAACTGAGCAATGAACATATTTACAACAAACACATAGATAAAAGAACTATCATACATTTATATACTATTTGTGGGGAAAAAGTCTTTGAGCTTTATTGGATAGAATTCCATACTGCTGATTGAACCATAACACTACATCTCGATCGTTTCGTCGATGTTCCGTTGAGAGGAATTTCTGTTGAAGATATTTCTGTATGTTGTATCCTCTGGCGGCAGCATCCAATACGAAGATACAGTAAAATCCGCAAACTTTTCCCTGTGGACTCTGAAGAGTTTGTCGATTGTATCTCCACGAATAAGAATGATTGTCTAAAAAGTTAATGATTTCTGGCTCAAGTGGTGGTAGTCCGTAGGGATCAAAGTATAGTACATCACCATTATTGTTGAATATCGCGGCTACCCAATGTTCTCCTGGACCGGTTGATTTCTCTGTGTTCACAATGTAGGCTTTCACATGATTGGGTTTTTGTCGAGGTAACTGATCTTTTGCACAGACTTTTGCCTGTAGATTTTTTATCCATATTCCGTGATCCAATATGTATTGAATTTCAGAAGTATACATTTTTCTAATCACTTTCTTCCCAGGATTGTTTTACTTTGTCACACCAGTATTGTAACCACGACTCCGTGAATTCAGATAAAATGTTTTGTTTTATATTTCGCCATAATCTGTAGGCTTCCACATAGTCACTTTCATCGAGTTTCATTTCTATGAGTTCAGGATACCATTTCTCCATGATTTCGTATGGATTTAATTCCATCATGGCTTTTTCTATGAACATATCTGTATGTTCTTGTCTATCCTTGAATAAACACAGTTCATGCTGTGTTTGACTGGGATGATCCACTTGACATCCGTAACACTGGTTGGTAACTTCACTGACAATAAGATTTTTTAATTTTTCAGTCATATGTTTTTCGAAGCTATTATGAATGTCATTTTTCCGAGTAGAGATGCACTTCGATACGGAATATTTCACTTTTTCTGCTTCTTCTCTAAGTGTTATAGCAAATCTGAGTCCCAACATTGTTTTTTAGTTCTTTAGTCCTGTAGATAGTCCTGAAAAGGACTGTTTTTCAATAGTTCTGAAAAGAACTGTCGTTTTCGATATTATATTCCTTAGTCCTGAAAAGGACTGTTTTTGTGAAAGCTATCTTTTGATCAGAGAGTTTCTGTTGATTTTTCCAGGATTAATAATCTGTGATAACTTCTCTCAAACTGTTGATTTCAATCTGATTGTCAAATTCAGCAAAGACAATAACGTTGATAGCTGCTGCCAGAGCTTGAGCAAACTGAAGTTCAATTCGAAGATTTCCAGTTTTTATAGGGTGAAGTTGTCCTTCTTCACTACCTTGATCCGCTGTCAAATCGTATCCCCACAAACAGTATCCACCAGCATAGTCTTCTTTACCAATATTAAATGATTTATTAAGTGCTAAAGATGAGTTAGCCTGATACAATGATAGAAAGGATTTCAAATACAATCCTGCTTCAAAGTTAGGTTCAAAGGGTCTGTTATGAATACTGTGACCATTACATGATACATCAATTTTTGACAGATTAAAATGATGAAAGAAAAATGGATTTCTACCATAATCCCCATTATAATCAGTATTTGCTACCATTGCAATGAAAATGCGTTTTGGAAGTTGTCCTTGAAACAAATGATCTTCAACTTTAGACTGAAGGCCTGTAGAAATGGTAAAAGTTTTTACTTCAACCCTACGAATAGGGATTTTCATGTTTTGCTGAGCAATAACATGATTTAGATCATTTGCAACAACAGGCAACAATTCGACATTTCGCACATGAAGACTGACTGTTTCCAGTACAATTTTTGAAGCTGGTGCACCACCGCCTCCTGTGAGACAAAAGTTTACCGAAGATCTGTTTAATCTAAGTCTGATTTCGATACCATTAGGTAAATATTTTTCTTGTTGAAATAGATCAAGATGCAAGCGTCCAAAAAGTTCGGCAGTTCTACTTTGTGCAATTTCACCCATTCTTTCTTTTAACCCTGCATTATCTCCATCATGGTTGAGTGAATTGAAATGACCAGTGGTGTCTTCAGTCCAAAGATCACCAGCTTTCAAATGTGTAGTCTTGCTGTCAGAATTATATGACATAAGATTTTCAATATATGCTCTGTATGGATAGGTGTCTGAATTGCTGGTGATTAGTTTATTATTTAGATACAAATCGACACTGCTAAACAAACTGTGTAGGAAGTTGTTTACAGGGGCCACATTTGCATTGGCAAGTAAATTGCCACCGTCAGCTTGAACGACTTTGTATTTGACATACAAATACGATTGTGACAAATCTGTCCAATGTTCGGTTTGAGGTGGTATGATGAATTCTATTGGCGCATTGTTTGCCAAAGACGATATTGGGAAATGTTCAATCCATTGACTTTCTTGCATCGTTGTCATTGTAGGTGGTACAGAAAGAACATCGAGTTCTGACTTACTGCATTCACAGGACCCACTTTGCATCATTTTTATATAATTTAAGTAGATGAATTAAATATATGAATCAATTATATTAATCAAATATATCAAGAGGTCGTCTGTCTCTTTGTCTTATGATCTTACCACTGTGAAGGCGGTAGGGGGAATGACGTGGTTTTCGTGATTTTCTTTTATTTATCCCTGGTATTACCTTTTCTGCTAGATCATGAATGGCTTGTTTTCCCCGTGAAATTACAACTTTTTTGGGGTTTTCACCACGTAAAAAGATATCTTCTACTACACCTATTCCTTGTTTGATTCCTTCTTTTTTCACGGCATTAAAACCAGATTTAATCAACGGTTTAAGCAATGGAGTCACTACTTTAATTGCCGATTTAAATAGCGAACCTAACCCATAGCCATACTGATGTTTTACACCACGATAAACTGGTAGCATTTTTAAATGATTTTCAATGATTGTCAATGATTGTCAGTTGAACGTTGTCTGAAATGTAACTTCACTATTGTCTTACCAGTAATGAAATGAACCGGTATACCTAAATCTCCTGTTATTTGAATGTGAATATGATCGAAATCGGATTTCGAAACGGGAATATAATGCGGTATTGTAATTTCATGATTGACATGTTGAGAACCACAACCATTTTCAACCAAATCGGATGTTTTGAAAGGCAGAACACGAAGTATTGGAGCAAGTGTATCACCCACTATAGTGTGTTCAGCAATATCTGAATAAATATACAGATGATTGTAGCCAGCATCAATGTTTGGATTGTATTTAAAGTATTTGAAAATATTTTTACCCTGAAAAATTGTATCATGTTTGAATTCTGGTGATCCACCCAGTTTTAAAAACAGGGATGGATGTAATTTGAGTCCTGATTTTATAATATTATCAAATGTAATTTTCGGACGTTTGGTTGAAGGTGAATAAGCGATGTGCAAACCCGACGAATTCTTACGAAGAGCAGGACCTATAGCGGTTTGAATCACATCATTGATCGTCTCTATAAGATGAGCAGGTGTAGTGTAATTCCCGGATGGAAAGTTAAATCGAATTCCCCATTTTATTATATCACCTCCACTATTTTGTCTTAATATATTTATTTTCATATTATCTCCTTTTCTGTCTATCTGTGATATTAATTTGACTAAGTCCTTATCCGTTGTTATAAGATCGAACTGTGCTTCTTCTTCACTTATGTTTAAGAACTGAGAGGGAGTAATAAGTTGAACTAATGCGACTTCCCAAGTTTCCTTGTCAATATGAACTGTCTTTGGTAAATGAACCTTAAAACAGCATTGGCTGTTGTTCGGATAAAAGTCCATGGAACTATCGCTGGGTAGAGTGAGATAAAACGAATTCATTTTTTACTATCAATCCACCCTGACTGCTTTTGTTCTGATCTGCTGAATTTTAACCCTGGTGATGGAAGAATATATCCAAGTGAGCTGCTTAACAGGATCAGCCACAATTCACGATCTTGACTTTGAATACTTAAATGTACTATCGAGGTTGCAATAATTGCATAAATGACTAAAATCTGTGAAATATAGGTAAACTGATTCTTTGGGACACGATTTCCACAGCAATTGTAGTTCTTACTGATACTACTGCTACTACTGCTATCGAAGTTTTCTATTCCGAACTTTTCTTCTATTCCAGACTTTTCTGTTCCACACTCGATGTTTGACTGTGGATTCATTATGAATGTACTGACTTTTTATAACTTTTTTCTTAAGTTATAAGATTTTTTATAAGAAAAGATGTTTTCAAAACACTAAAATAGGATTACACCAAATAGGATTACACCAAATAGGATTACACCAAATAGGATTCTGGTATCCAACTTTGAAATTTTTTTGGATAGCCTTTCCAACTGACTTTTATTTCTTTGATTAATTTTTTACCCTTACGTCTTGTACGTCTATCAAGAACTGAGTCAATCTCATAAATATCATCATCTTTTATTAATTGAAGTTCATATTCATAATAAGTTCCTAAAATCTGTTCTCCCAGTAGATCTTTTACTTTATAGGTAATAGGTGAAAATGTTTTGTTGACATGACTGATTTCAAATATTTCTTGCGTCCAATTCGGTAAATAGCCCTTATCAAATGTACGTTTTGTTTTATTGATTCGAACATGATCTCCAATTTTGAATTTCGGCTTTTTCATCATTACATTTGTCGGTAATTGAGAATACAGATTTCTTGAAATCTCTGCCTCATTGGATTTTGTTACCATTACAGGAGATGTTTTTATACTTCTGTGAAAAGTATGGTTGTAATTCTTAACTAAAGAATTCAATACGTCAATGTAACGCCTTGTTTTCTTGTACGTAAAGTATTTCCACATTCTCGTTTTCAAAGTTCGTTGAAATCTTTCAACAATACTTGCTTTTGTCTCTGGGTTTTCAGTGGTGAAAAAATGAATCTGATTCTTTTTCAAGTAGTCTTGAAACGATTTGTTTTTAAATTCCGAACCTTTGTCTGTTTGAAGCGCTAAAGGTTTTCGTTTTGATTTCTGAACGATAGATTGAAATGCTTTGATTAAAGTTTTACCCGTTTTGTCTGGAATAGGGATAACCCATGAAAATCTCGAAAACACATCAATCACACAAAGTAAATATTTCTTGTTATTATTTTGTTTTGCTAAATGTTGCATGTTAGCCAAATCAGCTTGCCATTGATAATCTATACCACCTACAATAGTTTTTCGTCTTTTGAAACGACGACGAATCGGTTTGTGTAAGGTGTAGGTGGATTCACCCTGTAACCATTCTTGAACATCTTTGTATCTTATTCCTTTCAAAACAGATTTCGCAGCGTGATACAATTGCTTTACTCCACTAAATGCTACAGTACTTTTAGGATCATAAAACAACTTTCTTAACACGTAATCAAGTTTTGACTTTACCATGCCTCCCATGACTGAAGTGTTTTACGGCTCGGAGTCTTTTTTATAGACTTTGGGGGAGTTAGCAGTTCTTTAACATAGAATTGCTTCAATCGTTCTCTTTCTTCAGGTTTCATGTATGGAGATTTTTCTTTTATTCTTTTCATACTTCTTTTTATAGGAGTTAACTTAGTACTTTTTCGTACGCTTTTTGGTGTGTGAAATAAGTAATCGGAATCTCTATAGGATTCTGCATGGGAATCTTCATCTTCGCTCAATGATTTACTCGGTGATTTATCATGGACTTTTTGTATCCATTTCCATCTGTTCAAATTACCAATAACTTCTTGAGGTATATTACTTTCATGTAATGCCTTTGAAAATGTTTTCCATCCTCTGGGCTCAATGCCTTTTCTTTGACGTATCGCATCATTGACAAGATCAATAATATTGGAGCCATGGATGCGTGTACCTTTATATGACACCACCCCATGTTCGTTCCAAGTTAAATTATCGTTGTCTTTTATCATACTCAAAAGTAACTCAGCTTTTCTTTTCATGGTTTTTGGTACACTTTGCAAAATTCGATCATACAAGGCAACAGATTGCAGACCAACAGATGCTGATTCCTGTGCACCATCATCGGTTTTTGGAGGAAAATTGATCGAAGTTGGTTTTGTTTTCTGAAGCGAATTTTGTAACTTAATCAAAGTTTCGCCATATCTTTGAGCCTTTTCTGTTTCTGACAGGTCGGTACTTTGTAAAATTTGACTCATATCTTGCCGAAGATGTGATGCATCTGCAACTTGTGGATTAGGTGGTAAACGAGGTTTTTGAGCTTGTTCGGCTTTCCATCGTTTCATGTTTTCTAAGACCTGGTAAGGTACGATAACCATTTTTCTAACAGACATGATTTTTTATTTATAAGATTTTTTATCTACAAGATTTTTATCTATAAGATTTTTTTCATTGAAAATGATTTCATCTACAAGATTTTTTATCTACAAGGCTTTTAGAGCTCCCCCTATTCCTCCGATAACGGCTTTTCCTAACAAAGGTAATAATGCAGGTGCAAGCAATGAAAGAAATCCACCTTTTTGATTTAAAATTTGTTTTTTATCTTTTACAGAGACTGATTTTGAAGCTAAACGTCTGAGATGTTGTCGGCTTGAATACAACTTCTTCTTCTGATCTGGTGATAAATGTACATTGCCTTTTAAAACATTATGACAGCATTCCGATATACACCTTATCGCTTCTGAGGGTGAATCTTTGACAAGCTTTTTACGTATTTTTGGTGTAGCCTGTATCATGGCCATAACCATTGAGCCGTGTTTTTTTATCAGAGGTCTTTTCTTCATGTTGACTTTATCACTATTTCACATCAAATGAAAATAAAAGTTCCATGTCACTATCATTTATACCTGATGTTTTATCATACTGTCTTTTTTACAAAAGAAAACTACGAATCGGAATCAGTGAGTTCTTCATCCTCGCTTTCTTCTACATCTGACCCTCTGTCGGGCAGAGGAATGGTTCTTCCACCACCAAGATGAATCAGACGCTTGTCATAGTCAACACGATATTTTCCTGTGTCAAGGTTATATTGGATTATATCCCCAAACAGTCGATCTTCTGCCTTTCTACCTTTTTTATATTTAGCTAATGTATTTGGAGACCATGAGGTGGATGGAATGGATTGAAACTTCAATTTTTTCCCTGGTTCTATAAATTGTGAATACTTTGTTCTGAGTTTTTGCATTCTTTCACTTAATAGTTCCTTTCTGGATTTCGGATAGCGTTGATGTTCTGAAATGCTGCTTCCTACAGGCCTTCGCATAGTAACAAATCTTTCATCAATCATAGGCGGTGGGGTGGTAGTTCTTGCATCAATTATAGGTGGTGAGGTGGTGGTTCTTGCATGCGTTTTCGGGGGCTTTCTCTTCTTTGGAGATTTTTTCTTCTTTGGAGACTTTTTCTTCCTTGGAGATTTTTTCTTCTTTGGAGATTTCCTCTTTCGCGGAGCACGTTTTCGAGGTTGCCTTTCATCCCCAAATTTCCTAACGGTTTTAGCTCCATCCCATCTCAGTAAACTTCTGATAATAACACCACCTAGAAATCCACCACCTCCAGGTTTTAAAATAATTCTACGTTTAATTTCCTCATCAATATTCGGATCTGCTAACTGCTCGATATCTGCTCTATGTTTTGTCATATACGTGGTGGTTTGTTTTGGTAATTTGATTTTATCTTCAATGATGTTTTGTGCTGCCAACGTAAACCATTTTAAAATTTCTTTTAATCCTGCTTTCAACACAGATTCTCTTTCATATCTATTGGTTTGTTGGCTTAAATTTCGCAAAGCAGCTAAAATTGAAGTTGGTGTGGTTGGTAAAGCCATGTTTACTCACTGTCGTCTATTGATAGAATGACAATATAAAATAAAATGAAGTCATTTTTATTTTAAAAAAACATTGTAACGATTAAGCAGGGGAATAAACGGTTGGACCTCTTTCGTCTTCTTCATAACGATGAAATATATCTGTTCGCAGTCTTAATTCTTTATTTGTTCGTGAATGGAAATCGATGACAAGATATCCATGATCCACCGATGTAGCATCTTCATAAGCAGGCAGTAAATGTGGAGCTTGCATTTGGTGAACTAGTGTTTTAATCTGATTTTTATCTCGCTCATTTCGAAATAAAATCATGTATCTTGAATTAAGACTGATGGTTCGACTCGATTTCGATTGTTGAAACATATTTTGTGTGATATAAATCACGGTTGCATTACGGTGATGTCCTTTTCTTGTAAACCAAAGTTTAATTTTTTCCTCATCTTTTTCACCCAGCATATCATCAAAGACGATTAAATGTGGTATAGATACATCGCTGACAAGTTCGTTTTCATCGTCAGGAATTCCTTCCACGAATTTTATTAATTCAAACTGCGAATTGAATTTCTCCTGCATAAGATTGTAAGCATACTGCCATTCTTTGTAACACCAGACAACTCTTTCAGGAACGATATTGAACAAATCTTCTCGATAGTCAATTAATTTATGAACAAAGACTGTCTTTCCACAACCACTCGGACCTGTGATGAAAATATTACAAGGATGTTGAAATAAAATAGCTTGTACATCCACCTCCATGATTTCTTTACTTTTCTCTTTAAGGATTAATAATAAAATGACAATATAAATAACGATGGAAGCATTTTTATTCAATCATTTCTTCAAAAAAAAGATCAGTCTTGGAAATTGTAGATAGATTATAACATTCTATGTGAATGAATTTTTACAGTACGTTATGTTCTATCTACATACTCAGTCCTCGTTCGTGTTCTTAATTCAAAGACAAAAACAGCCCAAACCCTCCACTAAGCTATAAAAATCCAGTGAACTTTTCCTATAATCATTCATCGCTCGTTTCTCGAGTAGTGTAAATAAATTATAAAGTATACCAAGACGAGAGAAATCAAATATGGAGCAGCTATTTTTTCAATTTTTAAAAAATCTTGCAGAGAGAAAAACTTTTCTATCGATAGAAAAATTTTTCAAATAAAAAATCTTGCAGAGAAAAAATTTTCAAAAAATCTTACAGAGAAAATTTTACCGATAGAAAAAATTTTTACGCTTAAAAATTTTTATCATAGAAAAATTTCGGATAAAAAATTTTTACAATTTAAAAAAGTTTTGCAGATTAAAAACTAGGGACGAATAAAACTAGGGACGAATAAAATCTAAGATTGGGTAAGTCTAAACGAACTGATTTCCGGGAAATGTTGGGAAAAAACCCACACTCAGATCATATAGTTAGGCAATGTCTAAAGATCATATTGCTAGGAGCCAAAGAAAAGACTAAGTCCAACGGTGGTAGAGAAAGATAGACGAACAAAGACGGAAAAAAGCCTAAGTCCAACGATGATCTCTGGCTGAACCAAACTGAGGAGGGGAAAATAACCCATATCGTGGTGAAAAAGACTAAGTCCAACGGTGATAGAGAAAGGTTAAGACGAACAAAGACGGAGAAAAAAGCCTAAGTCCAACGATGATCTCTGGCTGAACCAAACTGAGGAGGGGAAATAACCCATATCGTGGTGAAAAAAGACTAAGTCCAACAATGTTGTCTGGTTGAACCAGTGTGAGGAGGTGAAAATAACCCATATCGTGGAAAAAAGACTAAGTCCATCGATGTTGTCTGGCTGAACCAACGTGAGGAGGTGAAATAACCCATATCGTGGTGAAAAAGACTAAGTCCAACGGTGATAGAGAAAGGTTAAGACGAACAAAAGACGGGAAAAAAGACTAAGTCCAACGGTGATAGAGAAAGGCTGAGGCGAACAAAAGACGGGAAAAAAGACTAAGTCCAACGGTAATAGAGAAAGGTTAAGACGAACAAAGACGGAGAAAAAAGACTAAGTCCAACGATAGTCTCTGTCTGACCCAGCGTAAGTAGGGAATATAGTCCATATCGTGGAAAAAAGACTAAGTTCAACGGTGATCGAGAAAGCCTGAGGCAAACGAAGACGGAGAAAAAAAGACTAAGTCCAACAGTAATAGAGAAAGATTGAGGCGGACAAAGTCGGAAAAAGGACTAAGTCCAACAATGACAGAGAAAAAAAGCCTAAGTCAAACGATAGTGTCTACCTGAACCATATCATTACGACCCGTGCGCACGTGTGTAGATGCATTAAGTCCCCTTTTCACAGACCATGGTTAAAAAAAGGATCCCTGCCGCGTCAAAGATGGTGAACATCTATCTCCGATGAAGAAAAAAGACTAAGTCCAACGATAGTCTCTGCCGAACCATATCATTACGATCGGTGCGCGCGTGCGCGCAGATGCATTAAGACCCCTTTTCACAGACCATGGTTAAAAAAGGATCCCTGCCGCGTTAAAGATGGTGAACATCTATCTCCGATGAAGAAAAAAGACTAAGTCCAACGATAGTCTCTGCCGAACCATATCATTACGATCGGTGCGCGCGTGCGCGCAGATGCATTAAGACCCCTTTTCACAGAGATAGTTAAAAAGGGGCTCTGACCGTGGCATGGGGGGGCAGAAAAAGCGGACATCTACTTCCGATTTGATATTTTGACCGGTCTTTTGCCTCCCCGGGAGGGTAGACCTCGGACAAAATGGCACTCAGGGAGGGTAGACCTCGGACAAAATGGCACTCAGGGAGGGTAGACCTCGGACAAAACGGATTTTGTCCGAGGTCTACCCTCCTATACTACTCATGTACATAAGATTTTGTCATACAGAAAACTTTCGTGAAACAGAAAATCACATAACAATGTAAGATGTCGTCTCAGATTAGATAATACGGACTGCACACGTTGATCTGGGACGACACACTTACGCATATGTCGAAAGGCCCCTTTTCGTGTGTTGCACGCCAAATCATATCATTCAGAAGTATCGAAAATACTGGGAAGACAATGACAGTCTGTCATTGTGTAGTCGGTCCAAGTGTTAGTCGCAGGCAGGAAAGTGAATTTCAAAATTTGGCAAAAAGCAAACACAAAAAAAGAGTGACTTGGCAACTTTTAACCTAGTTTTGAAATTAATTTCTCTGCCAGCGACTAAATCTTGGACCGACCGTATCATGCTAGATTGTCACAATGATTTCCATACTTTTTAATGATATGATTTAAATTTTGATGCATTTCAACATCTGCTTTGTTTAGTTTTTGTCAGCTACTATAACTCTAACTCGATAAACCTTTCTTTTGACAGTTTGTATTATTGTTTGTTCCGGTGTATACATGTTTAAAACCACGAACCGTGACGAGATAATATAAACATTATCGAGTTGGGTTTATAAATTATCGCGTCACGGTACGTGAATTTAAACCTGTTATCCCAAACATAAACAATAATATAAAACTGATAACGAAAGGTTTATCGAGTGAGAGCTATATTACTTAAAAATTCAAAGTATGTGTAAAAAACACACTGTTTGCATGACTTCTAGAAGATTAACTTCAGTCATTTCACGCCGACAGTTCACTTATGCATACGTGCCCTGGCTTTCATCACTACTAGACAAGGTCTGCAGTGTCTTGCCCAAGGTATCCTCGGTAGATCCCCAATAACAGCATATACTGTATGCTAGGTAAATCGTAATGCCATAGAGCAACCTTCATACTCCTTATAAAGAATACATGGTTGTTTGGGCTCACCCAGATACCATCCTGATTTGACTGATATACCGCGGAAAATGACCTTGTATTGAAGTAAATCGATCAACAGAAAGTATGGCCAAAATATTACCGATGGAAATAAACAATAACTGTATTATCGAGGGGGAGAAAATTTCTTAGTATCGTTGCCAGCCCGCAGCAAATTCAATAAGACATTGTACGCTTCAACAGTAACCAATCGCGGTCATTTGTCATGGTAATTCATAGCCAAGATAGTATGATTTTCTAAATCTTTGCGACAAGAGTAAAAGAAGACTAGACTGCACGTCCGTGCAATCTGATCTTCGTCTGCTCTCTCCGACACCCAAGAAACTGTTTGGGTTTTAGAATACCCAAATAAAATTATTGAGCTGGCCCCAAACGATGTTTGGTGCCATGGATTATTCTACTGAAGCGGGTAAAGTGTAAGCACATATGTTTTAGTCAGCTTCGCTAACTGGGATAATCCTCGATCATTCCGCAAATTAGTCTGTACAGATTTTCCTGTTATATTCCTGTCCAAAATGTTGCGAGACGTGAAATAGCGCAGAATTCTAATTATAAAGATGAATTGAGCTGTCTTTCGCAGAACTCGCAACTTAGATTAGGAAAGCGAAAAATTGTCTTTCTTCCGCCTTTTCCGGACGAAATATTTCAATCTAACTTAGCAATATATATGTCTTACCAAACCTATATAATTTGAAATACGTATCCGGAAAAAGCAGACTGTAAAAGGATGTACCCACATGATTATTTGGACTAACGAGCATAAGATCTAGCCTACTGCCATCGAGTGCAACCAAAATTCAAAGGTAAACAAAAAAGTCCCAAAATACTGCCCGACAGAAAATAATCATGTTATTTATGACAATTTTGACACAGTACGAAGTCACTACCACTCCAGTTTGAACGATGTGTACTTACAAAGTCATAGACTGAACAAGATGTCATCGATAAGGTAGGTACAAGATGTTTGCTTTTATGTAAATTAAGTCAGAGACCTATGCAAATCAGGCTCATCTTTACTTAGCCCAACCGAATCTTTTTCATCCTCGCACTTTTCGTGGATGTTGTCTTGTCTAACTTTGAGTTCAACCAACCGATAAGAAAGCGCAATCCGCGCAGGCTGACCTGTGTCGAAACTTTTCGCTGTCGGTAAATTTTCTGGATTGTAAAAGACTATCCCACTTCATAGTTCAGTTGGTTGTTATACATAAAGGATTTTATATATCTACAAAAATTGGTATAATTCATAATGGAGATGCAGTGATCTCACATAAAGTTGCCAGAGCAAGTTTTATATGCATTTGAATTGATTAAATGGTGTTTTACGCCACTTTCAACATTATTTCAGTCATATCACGGCGGCAGCTCACATATTCATGTATTTCCTAGGTTCAACCAGTACTAGGCTAGGGCTCTGAAGTGTCTTGCCCAAGGACACTCCCACGATAAACCCAGTAGATCAAGTGAGGCTCGAACCCGGGGCCTCCAGGTCACGAGTCCCACACTTTACCACTGAGCCACGCAGGACCCCGGCTCATACGCAAGAAAATGATCAAACACAACGAACACAAAGTACAAAGTAATTAAGATAAAGATCGACAAAGTTCCAATATGTCGCCTGCAGAAAACTTCAAACGAAAGATCTTGACAGATATTGGCATATTGCAACTCTATTGCAAAAGGAAACATGGCCGTCCTAATTGACTAGTTTGCATTATTTATGAGTGCTTGGTATTGGAATGTACTCAATTTGTACAAAAGCTGTTATTTTGTCAGGTTTTTATTGCAGGTAATAGGGAACTCGTTTAAACCCTTTACCTGACGATAAAATTTTAGACTTGTCCCAAATTGAAAGCATTTGCAGTTGACAGATTAACCCTTAGGCTGCTAAGACCGACTCACTGACCTTTTGCGGACAGAGTAGATGAAGATCAGACTGCACAGAACCTGCAGTCTGATCTTGGATCTACACTATCCGATAAGGAGGTATCTTTTCATAAAAAATATCTTTGAAATAGCAATATTTGGGTTTTTACTATCGACTTGAAAGTTTTATTTAATTTATTTAGCAGTATAAGTATTAACAGTTACTCAACTGCTTGAATTTATCTTTGAAAGGACAGAAAACTCTGTTGGAAAAGGAGGAAATGCTGATCCAACATTTTTCTTTTTTTTCCCCACATTTTTTTTCTTTTGAAAAACATTTTCCTTACGTCGCCAAAATACGATTAAAACGTTGGACTCATACATATACGTCTTACATGTAAGTCAATATCACACAACTAATTACATTGTTCACTGTAGCTCGGTCGCTAAGGTACAGACCTTGAAACCCAGGGGTCGCTGGTTCGATAACCAATCTTTCCGAGGACTGATGATTACGGTGGCACTGAGGTGACATGTGCATTTTTTTGTATTTATCTCGTTCCCACGAGATAATCATTCGTTTTCTAGAATTTTTTTTATAAAAAATTATGCACGAATTTTGTTTTTTGCATTTTTTTTACAAAAAAAAAAAAAATCCAGAAAACGAATTATTATCTCGTGGGAACGAGATAAATACAAAACAAGAGGGCCATGATGGCCCTGTATCGCTCCACTGGCTTATAAATATAAACCATGAAGAGAAGTCTTCACTATATAAGCCCTTATAAAACTTTGACCCCAAGGCTACAGTCGGACTTAATGGGGAATATGTGTATTAGAAGAATAACATGCCAAATTTGGGAGTTCTTGGCCTTATGGCTAGTAACAAGACGGTTTCTGAACTTTTCACTCCATAAACCCATGTAAAACTTGTGACCCCTGGTGCAGGGCCAAACTTGATCCTAGGGCTGTAATTTGGGCCCTCTTTGTAGTTGTCTACTAGATAATGCTATAATTATGCAAAATTTGGTAGCCTAAGCCTTATGGCTATGTACACCAAGATTTAAAAGTTTTCCCTATGTAAACCTATGTAAATCTTGTGAAACCCCCCCCCCCCCACCCCAGCATGAGGCCAAATTGATCCCAGGACTATAATTTGGGCACTTTTGGTAGACCCCAACTAGATCAAACTAAATGCAAAATTTGGTTGCTCTAGGCCTTACGGCTAGGTACAGGAAGATTTTTAAAGTTTTCTCTATATAAGCCTATGTAAAACTTGTGACCCCTGGGGCAGAGCCAGTTTTGACCCCAGGGCTATAATTTCAAGAAACATGATAGAGGTTTACTCATAAAGCTACATGCGAAATTTGGTAGCCCTATGCCTTATGGTTTCAGACAAGAAGATTTTTAAAGTTTTCTCTATATAAGCCTAGGTAAAACTTGTGACCCCTGGGGCAGAGCTAATTTTGACCCCATGGCTATAATTTCAAGAAACATGATGGAGGTCTACTACATAAAGCTACATGCCAAATTTGGTAGCCCTATGCCTTATGGTTTCAGACAAGAAGATTTTTAAAGATTTCCAATATTTTTCAGTCTTGTTGCCATGGCAACCAGGGTTTTTGAAGGAATCAAATTCTTTCAAGAAATTCTGAAGAGGACCATGGCAGGATCATTTCTGTGAAGTTTCATGAAAATTGGATGGGTAGTTTCAGAGAAGAAGATGTTTGAAATAAAAGTTAACGCACGGACGGACGGACGCACGCACGCACGGACGCACGCACGGACGGACAGACGGACGGACGGACGGACGGACAGACGCACGACGGACACCGGGCCATGACATAAGCCCGCTGGCCTTCGGCCAGTGGAGCTAAAAATGCACATGTTACCTCAGTGCCACCGTAGATGATAGTCACTGCGACACGATTCATTCCTCTCTCACCGCTGAACATTATTTCGACGATGTCCAGCTTGTTGAAAATGACTCCTTTGCCCGATTTGATTTTACAAGCATCTGAAGTGGTCACTTTCATTCGGGTGTGTCTGGGGTGGTATTTCATTACCAAGGACGACTGAAGCAGATATTTTGCTACACACAGCCACACAACAGCATTCGGCAAACCTAGGTTGATCCCTCGGCTGTACATCGATGTACCTACACGGCGCATTTCTTCGCCGGAAATAAACCGATTTACTGTTCTAAAAATTGTAAGACTCCACTTAAAAAAAGAAAACACGGTTCACAATTTCTATCGAAATCTTTTTAGATACATTTCCGTTAACAGACAGTTTGTACATTCAGTTGTGACGAATGACAAAACAGGTGACATAAGGGAGAAAGTTTTTCTTAAAGAAAAGGTAAACTTAAAAGAAAAAGGAAGACATTAACCCATCAGCTGTTAAGCGCGACTCACTGACCTTTTGCAGATAGTGTAGACCCAGATCATACTGCAAAAAACATGCAGTCTGATCAATGATCTACACTATTCGATACGGTATTTTTTTTCCGGTGAAATTCAACTTTGAAATCTGAATGGTTTGCTTCTTACTATTGAGTGGAAATTTTCGTTTAATTTATTTAGCAGCTTAAGCGTTAAAGGAAAATGAGCAACTGCTTGTAAGTTTCAAAATCGCATCCAAAGGAAGTTTTGCGAGACAGAGTCACTTGACAATGTCGAAATTATTCAAAAGAACAATCGTGCCAGACTCAGAGACTAATTCAATTTCCATCATTGCCGCTGAAAAAATAAATCCAACCTTGTCAATTGATTATGCAAACAATACGGGAAACGTCGTTACGATGCGAAGTGCAGAAATTGGATTCTGCTCTTTTATTTTTCATAAGAGAGAGAGAGAGAGAGAGAGACAGACAGACAGACAGACAGACAGAGAGAGAACAAGCTAAACAAACGAGAAATATTTGACGGAAAGAAATGTCTCTTTGGAATTATATGGACAGTATTGAGGGAAAAGCAGTGAAAAGTTTCTCTTACTAAAATGCTTCAAGGGGCTGTCTCTTGCAGCCATAAATGTTTTTGCTGTAATGGTACGTTGAGAGTTTAAAGATACATCTAGACTCGTTTTTAGCCAGCTTTTAACTCATTTCATCTTCATTTTATGAAACTATAATCATTCTTATATCTTCATGCTAAATGTTGCCCCTGACGGTTGCAAGGCCACATAGATTACCAGGTAGAAAATGGAATTCATTTTCTGGAGGCCTTCAAAGAAATCACTGTTGACGTTTCCGGTTTTAAATCGAGGACAAATCCAAATCCACTGAGTTTCTTTATCCCTTGTACCATGATATATTGGCAATTTATCTATGTTGACACAGCTGACTAAATTCTGAGCCATTCATGAAGATTTAAGCATTTTTTCTCTCTGTAAGGATGTATCTTGAAAGTAGATGCTCTATAGATTCTTCACTTTGATCTGTGTTGAGATACTAAAAGAGACGCACTAGTACATGTACAATATAACAACTTGAGTTACAGAATTGCATGTCGCAGTCCAAAAAGATACGCATGTAGCATTTGGTGATGAAAGTGTAAACGCAGAAAAAAGATTAAATAACCCTCTCACTGTCACAGGCAAAAACCAAGGCTTTTGCGGACGGCATAGACCCAAGATCAGACTGCACAGAACGTGCAGTCTGATCTTGGATCTATACCGTCCGCTTGTTACGTCCTCTGAAATAAGAATCTGTCCGAGTTTCAGTGCTGCATTTTCAGCCGTCGAAAGACTTCGAGTATTAGATGGTTTTGCACTGAAAGACCTGAAAAGGGAACAAACCGTCTTGGGATAGCTTTCTTATAAATGTAATCCCCACAGTCAACGTCGAACAACTCTCATTTGTCGAATTTTTTTTTGTATGGAACATTTCTATGTCTCTGCCAAATTGTAAAAGAAAATGCTTTCTGTGCGTTTGCACCTACCCTCTCTCTCTCTCTCTCTCTCTCTCTCTCTCATATTATCATCATTGTAAACCAGGCATTACTTTCTTCGAATTAAGGTCTTTTATTATTGCTGTAGTTATACTAGGAAGTTTTACTTTGTCACAGCTACAGCGGTCCGAGCACTTAAGGCCCTAAATATATGAGTGGCGCTCTGGCAAAAGGGGTTAAGTGCATCTCCGTGATGTCATCACGCTATTACGGATCCATAAAATCATGCCTGTCTAATAAACGACTGAAACGTGAGCTACAGTCCTTTTCATAATGCATTAATCCAAAGAAGTTGTCCCATGAAATGGATCCATTTTGCCTCGAAAAAATCATGAGCTGGAATTACCTATAGCAACACATTTCGACCCAGGTCAGTCTCTCTGCTTGGAAAACGCAGGCTGATGTAGGTCGATACTTTTTTTTTTTTTTTTGCAAATGCATTAAGCCCCCTTTTCACAGAACACGACCCAATTTCATTGTATGTATAGCTTGAAGGGCTGATAATCTACCTCTATTCGAAACTTTTACTGTTTGTTTATTTGATGTTTTACGTTATATCGGTAAAACAAGATGTTCTATTCTGTGCGAATGACCAGTATTACTGAATTGACCGTTTGTTCTATCCTGTTCTAATTATTAAAGAATCCTATTTTCGATGCCTTATATCTGAAAATCAGAACGGAACAGTTCCGTTCTGGTCTACCAGTTAAAGATCTGAACTACTTCAATTTTCCTTTATTCATATTGTATGATCGGTACAGAATAGATATGTTTTAATAGCTAGGTATCTGTAAATTTTCCACTTGGCTTTGTGTCATAGCTGAACTGAAGAGTTATGAAATGTTCTACAGATTTATTATAAATTAATTTACTTAGCCATCTTTTATACCTTAACAGAAATGTTATGCATTGTTCTGCTGGTTTATGATCTGTAAATTATTCCAAGTGACCATGTTTTATACCTGAATAGAACTGAACACGCGTTGTTCTACTGGTTTATGATATCGAAATTATTTCACGTTGCCATGTTTTATACCTGAACCGAACTGTTTTGCATTAATCTACT
Source organism: Tridacna gigas (assembly GCA_945859785.2). Lineage (NCBI taxonomy): Eukaryota > Metazoa > Mollusca > Bivalvia > Cardiida > Cardiidae > Tridacna > Tridacna gigas. Next base: position 47,731,899 of record OX244040.2, read on the forward strand.
AGTTTACCTATAAATTAGTTCACCTGGCCATTTTTTACACCTGAACAGAACTACTATGCATAGTTCTACTGGTTTATGATCTGTAAATTAGTTCAGATTATCTCTCCTTGCAAGAGTTGCACTGTTCTGTTCTAATATTATAAGATACATGTATATTTAACTCTACCTGGCCATGTTAAACATCTGTTTATCTGAGCAGCACAGTTCTGCCTTGCTTTTATGATTAATCTTTACCAAACGACATTTTAGACCCACCGAATTTGAAAGCATTTGCAGCAACATACCAAACGTGAATCAAATGATTGTATTTGAGTAGAAAACATTTAAGAAAAGAACAAAATGCTGTCAACCAGCATTTTTTTTTTTTTTTTCTTTTCCCACAATGTTTTCAGTAATTTCTTTCTCAGGGTCGTTAAACTCGGCATCGTTTGGTAAAGGTTAAAGATCTGCGAATTGTTCTTCTTGTTCATGTACTAAATGGAACAGTTCTGCCCTCTTCTAATGATTAAAGATCTGTAAATTAGTCTTATTGCCCATGTTGCAAATGGAACGGTTCTACCTTGTTTAAATGATTAAAGATCTGTAGACTATTCTTCTTGTCATTGTTTATACAGAGCAGTTCTACGCTGCTCAAATAAGTAAAAATGTTAAATGATTCTTCTTGTCCATGTTCATACAGTACAGTTCTACCTTGCTCTAATAATCAAAGATATGTGAATTATTCCTCTTGTCCATTTTTATTCAGAACAGCTCTGCCCTCTTTAAATAATTAAAGAACAGTAAATTACTCTGCTTGTCCATGTTTATACAGAGCAGTTCTCCTTTGTTTTGATGATTAAAATTCTGAAAATTATCCTTATTGACCATGTTTATACAGAACAGTTTTCCTCTGCTCTAATGATTAAAGGTCTGTAAATTAATCCGGGAGTCTAAGTTTTGAACAGATCAGTTTTGATGATCAAAGATTCTATTGGATAAAGATTTGTAAATCATTTCACTTGTCCAGTTTTTAGACAGGATAATTTGTACAGAACAAATTAACCATTCTAAATAACATCCATAGTCTTATTCTTGAGTTTTAAAGATACGCAATTCGTGATTGGCTAAACCATTTGATTTAGTCAATTAGAAGTTGCGATATTTTCTAAATCCAGAAAAGTTTTGCCAATTACTGCACAGAACGCACTTCTATGCTATTTAACGGTACGTTTAGGTCCAAAATGATACATATGAGCCAATTTCTGGCAAAAAGAGGGTTTAATGCATCTCCGTGATGCATCATACCAAGTAAGTCCTGACATGATTGTGGATACATATTTCCATTTTATCTAACAATCGACTGGATCTGGGAGTAGCGTGGTCCTTTGATATGCATAAAATTTACGAATATAAATAAATCGACTAAGAAGGATCGATACTTTTTGCAGATGCATTAAACACCTTTCTCACAGAGAATGGCTAATATATGTTTAGTTTTGTGCTAATAACTGGGCGATCTGCAAATTATTTCGCTTCTCCGTGTTCTATATATCCGATGATCAATGGGAGAGTACCTCTATCTAAAATTATTTCCCAGTGGTCTTGTGAACCTCATGCTATTTGCTGCTGAATTAATCCTTATCGACGCACCCGGGACGTGAATTACTTGTATAAAAACGATGAATTGTATCTTATTTTGTCTTCCATTTATTTACAATGAAAAAACCGTGTAATAGATGTAAGAAAGTTAGTTATTCTGTGGGAAAAATCGTAGAATTGTTGTAGCGACCTGAAAATCGTAACGTAGTCTTACATAATTATGGACCTAAAAAAGGGCAATGATGGCCCTGAGTCGCTCACCTGATTCTTTTTGACACAACACGACCCATTTCCAATCTCTTCTGTCATATCACGACAAACATTCTAACAAACTCTAATGGCCTCTGGAGTGTGCACAGGCTTTTTCTGGGATTTGTCTCAGTGACCCTACCTTTTGACCTAACATGACCAATTATTGAACTTGTCGTATATATTACCAAGACACACGTTCTGACAAACTTTTATGAGTCTTCGACTTAAAATATGGCCTCAAGAGTATAATATATGCCCCAATGACCTACTTTTCGACATGATGTGACTATTTTCTAACCTGTCCGAAATATCACAAAGACAAATATTCTGACCAATTGTTATCAGTATTATTCTGAAAATGTGGCCTCGAGAATGTACACAAGCTTTATCTAAGATTTGTCTTAGTAACCTACCCTTTGACCCAACGTGACCCATTCTCAAACACATCCTAAATATCCCCAAGACAAACATTCTAACTAACTTTTGTGTGTATTGGACAGAAACGTGGACTCTGAAGTGTACACAGGGTTTTTCAAAGATTTGACCTGGTGACCTATTTATTATCTTAATTATATCGAGCGGCCAGTGCACCTATCCTTGCTATTCTGGAGTTTCTTTTTTACTGGTAATATGCACAAAATTCTGTCTGAGCCACTTGGTGCTGTCCCACATATAAATTGTCAAAACACTGTTAAGCGTTGAGAGAGAATTTCATCATGTCAGTCCTTGGAAAGAACTTAGCCAAGCTGTGGAATTGAGCATGAGTTTCACTAGAACTGAACTCTTGGTTTCAAGCCCTTTACTTGTTGACTGAGCTACAGGGCTCGGCCATTTCCAAATGCACGTTTTATTCTGAAGTACAAAAATAGCCTTCTGATTGGCTTAGACATCTTGTATCAAAGTTTATTCTGATAACTCAGTTCTGAAATCTCAATTGACAAACAAGACCCGATTCCATCTGCAATTAGACTGACCGTGTGGTCGCTCTATTTCTTATTTCGAGTCACAGTTCATTTTTTCCTAAAGTTCCAGACAATCAAATCCTGGAAAAGACCACAAATTACCTACTTATTCCAATTTTGTCCGTCAGTAGGAGTTTAACTCTTTACCAGGAAACGATATTTTAGAATTGTGTTTATCATAAGCATTGGCAAATCATACCTTTATTGTAGCTGAAATGAAAGAAATTGCCTTTAAAGGGGAAAAACAGTTTTGGAAAAGGAGAAAATGCTGGTTGCCAGCATTTTCTCCTTTTCCAACAATGTTTTCAATGGCCTAAGGGTTGTTTGAGCTCGGGATTATGTTGTAAAGGGTTGACTACGAGGTTGTACCAATTTGTCTGTCATCAGTAGTTGGGTAATGAACTTAGCCCTTTTTGACTGACCACTGGTTGAATGTGTATGAGAGATTTTGTCTTGTATATCTCTTTATGGAGGGTCAAACGTGGCTCTAAGTGGTTATGGCGTTGGAACTGTAATGGAGATGTTCACGGTTGTACTTCGATCTACGCTGGCGGTAATGGTTTAATGGGAGTGCTGCAGAGCTCTAGCCTAGTGCTTCATATTTCAACGCTCAACTGTTTCCGGAAAGAGTATTTGTTAACGTGAATACCTCAATCTAAATGACATGCGATTAAACCAATATTCGATTTAAATACTATTCAATTTAAATGACGTTAGATTAACCTTTGAATTAAATTACATTTCAGTCAGATAATGATGTGCGATAAAGTGATGTTTGATTGAACCGGTTAACAGATATTTAATTTAACTTATATTCGATCTAATCGATATTTCTTCTGACTGATATTCTATTTAATTGATGTTAGAGTTATTTTTATTTGTTTAACAGATATTCGAGGTAACTGAAATACGATTTAGGTAGTAGTCAACTTAACCGATATATCATCAATTCATATTCGATGTAACCGTTCTTCGATTTACATAATATTCGATGTAACTAATGTCATTTTAATATATACTTGATTAGTGCGAGAAGTAACACTAGGGCTTACCTGATTGGTCGCTTAGTTCCAACGAACGTCACTTCCGGAACATCCACTAGAACTTCCTGTGTACCATAGGAAGCCATTTTGTTAATGCCCCTTTGCCATTTTTTGGTGCCTGTTTTTTACGGTGAACAAAAATACAATTTGGTCCTTTTTAAACCGAGTTTCGACTTTAATTAGGAATAAGCATTAAGTTTATGTAGCGAATAAATGTCAAAAAAATCTATATGAAGTAATCTGTGACACATTCTTCAATTATCAAAAACTGTGACTGGAGCCAGGGTACTAGTTATTGTTACGTCCAAATTCTGCTTTTCCGAACCGAACTTGGCAATTTGTGTTAAAAAACTACGATTATGATCAAGTCAATGACAACGTGACCAAAAAGTCTTTTACACGTAACAAAATCGCTACAACAATATATTTTAGCCATGCTCTGTGAAAATGGGGCTTAATGTACCTGCAAATATTATCGACCCAGTTCAGCCTGTGCAGTCCTCGCAAGCTGACCTGGGCAGAAACTTTTTGCTATCAGTCAATTTTCTGCATATCAAAGGACATTCTACCGCATGATTCAGTTGGTTGTTAGACAAAGTAGATTTTATTGATCCAAAATTATGTGACAACTTGACACGGAGATGCATTAAATCCCCTTTGGCCAGAACATGGCTCATTTATATTGTAAACGCAAAATGCACCAGGTTTTATTTTCACATTTCTATAACTTCCATTTATCCACACTACAGTCTAATTTGCTCAACAGCAAAGCACCGTTTTGTCTGACAAATATTTTATGTATTTTCATGCGATCAAAAACCAAGATTATGATCATTTCAACGAATTATTGATCGGAAAGCCTTTTACCGGTAACGAAGTCTTTTTGACAATACATTGACATTGTAACTACCAAAAGTCCCTAGGCTTATTTTCACATTTCTACAACTTGCATCCGATAGTATAATTCCTTCTCTATCAAAACCCAGTCTTGTCTGACAATATTTTTTGTAGGAATAATACAGCAGAGAAATGCGTGACACTAAAGCCATAAAGTACGGTAAATGGTACTGACGCCTCCGTAGACGGCAATAACATCAAGGTGCTTTTAGCAACACAGTTTTTTGTTACTCTATGATTTGCTAAGATTTCTGAACAGTTAAATCACTTTTCCCCATAAACAGGTTTGTAGTAGATAATTTTAAAAAAACGTACAACTGAAATATGGGTAATTGATGTTATTTCAGCTTAGAGCGTGTATACTTTGGAGAACATTATGACAGAAGAAGGAATGACTCGTTACTAGCAGTTTCTCTTTAAACCGCAATCTTTTGAAGTGTGATCTGCGACAAGACAAAAACTGTCTGCAGTAAGTAATAAGTAACAACAACTTGTTTCAGTCAACAATAAATAAATTCAATCATTATCATAACTGAATTTAGACAATATCATAAATAAATCCAGTCAATGTCATAAATAAATTCTGTCGGTATCATTAATAAATTCAGTCAATATCACGAATGAATTTAGACATTAAAATTTATAAATTCAGTCAATATTATGGAAAAAAAGTCAATGTCATAAATAAATGCAGTCAGTACCATAAATACATTTAGTCGATTCCATAAATAGATTTAGTCAATATCATAAATAGATTAATTAAATATCATGAATGATTTCAGTCAATATTTTAAATAAATCAATATCATAAATGATTTCATTCAATATTTTAAACAAATTCAGCCAATTTCGTAAATAAATCCAGTCAAAATCATACATAAGACATGAATAAATTCAGTCAATATCATAAATATCTTCCATGTCAAAAATATTTTCAGCTAATACAAAAAATAAATACAGTCAATACCATAAATAAATTCAGTCAATATCATAAATAAATTCAGTCAAAATCAAAAAGTAAATTTAGTCAGTCATTTATGTCTACTTTCCGAATGTCGAGACTTTTCCGTCCATTAAAAGGATATAATTGATGGCTGAAACAATAATACGAAAAGCTGACCGTAGATTAAGATGAGACTGCAGGTATCTACATACTGATCTGGGTCTTCATATGAGGTTAACAATAATAATAGTCTAATTTCAAAGGTCATGTATAACTTCACCTAAATCTGATTTAGTATAAAGTTGTGTGACATCGTTTATGACAAAATAATATATTTCGTGCTTCTTTGATTTAAATATTTCAGTGTTATAAAACGTTGGGAATTTTTTACGCAGTTTTGAAAAAAATCATATGTTTTAACCCATTTTCTATCATTACTTGGAACGTAACCTTTAATCTCTGGAGCTTGCGAAAATCTTACATAACGACAAGTACATTGCATTTTATAGTTAAGTCTCGCCCCGTACCTTTTTCCCAAATAAATAAAAAAAAAAAAAAAAAATCGTTCTTTTATGGTTTAAATATCTGAATAAGATAAAAGATTTTGCAATTCTATGAAGAATACCGGTATCCTAGCATTATTTTGCAAAGTCAACTTAATCTTTTGAGCCTTCAAGTATATCTTATATAATAGCAAAATTTTAAAGTTAATTATTGCACCGTATCTTTTCCCAAATAAATAAATAAATGAATAAGTAAATGAAATAAATAAATAAATGCTCCTATGTTATAAATATATCAATAAAATGAAGCTCTGGGAACTCTCTGAGCCACAATTCAAAAATCCTACGTTTCAATCCGCTTTCTATCATTATTTTGAAACGTGGACTTTAATATCTTTGACACCTTCGAATATCTTATAAAACGACAATAACATTGCATTTAAAATTTAAATCTGCTCCCATTGTTTAAATATTTCAATAAAATAAACCTTTGGGAATTATATGAAGTATATCTCAAAAAAGAAGCAGATCCTACATTTAAACACACTTTCTTTAATTATTTTGCCACGAAACCCCTGACTTCTGTAACCGTTGCATAACAGAACATTATCTTTAAAAGCTTAATCTGGCACAAAATCTTTTTCCTCAAATAAATAAAAAAATCAATCTAGCGAACATAATCCTCCACAGTTTTCCCATTACAGTTTTACAGAAACGAGTCGCTGTCTGTTCCATTAAAAAACAATGGCGCGTTACATTGTCATTCTGTGATCCAATAAAAGAACACTTAAACGCAGCCATATTACAACATGCTTCCAGATTAATCCTTTACCAAACGATCACGTGATTTTTCCGATTTTTAACAATGAAAGCCTTTATTAACATAATTGGACGATGAGAAAATGCTGGTAACCAGCATTTTTTTTTCCTTTGCCAGCAATGTTTTCTACCATTTCAAACACAAATCCAAGCACTTTAGACCATATTTATTTTGTCGTCTGCGATGTTATGACCAGTCTGAAATTCTGTCGTCTGGTAAAGAGTATAACTGGTATTACATGTCGGGTTTTCTCGATCTAAGAGCAGTTTAACAACTCGAGTGAGGGCGGGCCGTCATAGAACAAAACCGATAATACTTATTGAGCATTACTTGTGAGGTGTTGTACCGTGAAAAACTCGGTATCAAAATGGAGCTTTTTGTTTGGTAACGCCTGCAGCTTGTAATACAAATGTTGCAGGTTGAAATCTAGGCTCGGTCGACATTTTGTGAGGTGTTGTACCATAAAAAAACTAGTATCAAAATGAAGCTTTTTGTTTGGTTACGCCTACGACATGTCTCTCGGCATATAATTTTTACTGTGTAATGTTTGTTTCCAGATCTAATTGGATCGCAGCCTGTGGCTCGATGAGGAAGTTATGCAAAAAAGATTGCTGAAGATACGACGATTTACAATTCGTCGTAAAATGACTGAAAATGTGGCTTAAAATAACCACGATGATGATGACGATAATGAATGTGATGGAGGTCGTGGCAGCAACGATGAGGACGATGATGATGATACTAATAAAATAATAATGATAACAACATACCTACTACAACTACTTGATAAGATATACATATACAAATACATTCAAACTGCAACAGACCCCATAAACTAAGCACTCGTCCAGGCTAAAGTATCCCTGCAAGACGTTTTTCTCTTTTCTGCAGAAGTGACCCTCAGTCTGATTTTGATCTACGCCGTTCGCAAAAGCCCCCGTTTTCGCCAATGACGCTGAAAAGGGTAAATCCATGCTCAAGGATTTGTTCTCACCATTGTCCTGCCTTCTTCGACCACAGTCTGTCCATTTGAATAATCGAGTAGTACGCCATCGATTCCACTCATGAATAAAACAATACATTTGTTTTACTTTTGGTACCCCCTTGATAACTATATACAGATGCCTTTTTTCTACTTCCTTCATTTACATATTCGCAGGACCCCAGTACATAAAAGATAGAGTATACTACTATCGACTACACGTACTAGTATTAGCCGGGTTCAGTCAAATTTTTCAAAGTTTTTTTGTAAAATATGAGTAACTGCGAAAGGACTTTCTCCTTTCTCAGCGCTGGACATCCGTCGTGCTTTGTGAATTCGTTTATTCGGGAAAGAAGCTGATGTCTCGGAAAGAATTGTTTACAGCGGGAGTACACAGCTAATCGTTATCCAATTCATGAACTAAATCAAATCAACGGAACCAGCCGATATAATTGGGATTGCAGTATTGACTCAAAATGATTAAATCAAAGCTTAACCTTTACTAAACAGTCCCGTGTTTGAACGACCCTGGCGATGTTGGCCCTTGAAAAATTGTGAGAAAAGGAGCAAATGCTGAAAATCATCATTTTCTCAATTTCCTGCTTATTCTCCATGCACTCGAAGAAAAGTCTCCTCATTAAAGGGCCACATTTAATTTGTCTTCTGCGGGTGATTTCAAATTGGACAAGTCTATAATTTTTAGGGGGTTACAGCAACAAAGATCAAGATCAGTTTGATATACACCCATTGAATAAGACAACAGAAGAAATCGGTGAAGAAATCCCGCGGATGACGTCGGATTTACTTTTAATCGCGGCGCATCATTTTATTGACGGTAGTTTGCCCTCAACTTCCGATTGAAGACCGCACCAGTCTTGACGACAGTGACAATGAAAACGTCTGAGAAAGAAATGTGGGAAAAGGAAAAAAAATATATGCAGGTTGTTACCTCTTTTTCAACATTCCTTTTACCCTTTTCCGAAAAACCAATCATTTAAGCCGAATTTAAATTATCTTCTGCAAATGCTATTAAATTGAACAAATCTAAAACTTAGTCGTTTGGTAAAAATTAGAAATTCCAAAAATAGAACATTAAGAAGGTTATAGAGATTCAGACCGAGATCAATCTATTATATATACCTATATTCAAAACTTAAGACACCAGAGGACATGAGTGTAACAACTGAACCGACGACATCAGAAATTTACAGCTCATCGCGGAATAGCATATTGACGGTAATGCCTTCTAAACTTCCGATGAAACACTCATTCGGCAAACCTCGAGTGATCCGTTGATCAAGTCCTTCGGCAGAATTTTGTTGTGTGGCACATTTTTACATACACTTTACATTACCTCGCCGGAAATAGACCGCTTTACTGCTCTCAAAATCGTAAAACTCCACTAAAAACGAAATACACGAGTATCAGTTTTCAATCGAAATCCTTTTAAATACATTTCCGTTGACAAACATTTTTAACGTGATACAGCATTTTCGGCGAAAGTTTTCACTGACGGCTTGATGAATATAAATCACTTCACAGAAAGTGTTGTTGTCGTTGATTAAAATGAATTTCATGGGCGCCGCCATGATAAAGGTCTTGTGACTGAGAGTAGTTTTAATGGAAACTTTCTTGATACGGACGAGGTTAGATGAAATTACGGAATCGGCCGAGTTGTTGCGATTGGTCGAACTTCGTAACAGTTGCCCGACTAAAGCCTTTCTTTAAATCAGGATTCTTGTATAGAGTAAATTGACAGATATTCTCAGCGTAACGCAATTGATCTTGTTCCCTGGGTTATACACGTAATTCACTATAAAAATCCCGCCGTGATGATTTGTCAGGCGGTGTTAGAAATCCCGCCATGACGATTTGTCAGCCTCTGTTAGGCTGTCAGTTGACACTGAGAGCGGATCCATCTTTACTAAATCTCAACAGGGATTTTATTTGCTATAATTCATCGGGCTTTCTGAGATTCCGAGCCTAATGTCGCATGCACTATTTTTAGACTTACAGTGGGGCAAGAAATAAACGTTTGAAGAAAAAGAGCGCGTATGGGTGTGTGTGCTTGCAATCTTTCTTCCCCATAGGCGAAAAGCGGGGCTTTTGCGGACGGAATAGATCAAGATCAGACTGCACAGACTGTTTTGTCAAGCCTACAAGATAAAGCTCTGTCTGAGTTTCAGTAAATTGTGCGTTCATCACGAGATTAGGCGCTGAAAGAGTACAAGAGAGAAGAGTGTATGCTACTTTAAGAATGATGTGGGGCATGTACTGTGTTTGTGGGGGGGGGGGGGGGGGGGGGGAAAAGGGGGCGACAGAGCAAATTGTACATGTAGACTGCGCAGGTTGACACGAGTCGACACTTTTGACAGATGAATTAACTCTAAGGCTGCAAAGCGCAACTCAAGGACCTTTTGTGGACAGTGTAGATCAATATCCCCCCCCCCCCCCCTATTACGCTGCCAGCATTCACAAGTTCACAGAGCATAACACGTTAAGATTGAACGCTCCGACAACTGAATTATCGCTGCCAGCATTCACAAGTTTTCTCCACAATTAATAAAATACCTCGGGGATCCTATTATGTAAATGTAATGAATATGGGATGATGTCTGTCTATGAATTTCTATTTTATTCCTGCGATGGTAATTTCACAAGTACTAAATATTTCACGGGAACTGAATAATAAATCGGTAATGCAGCAATTCACGGCTATCATTTCTCACCGTTGAATGAATAATGCGCTCTACAGTCGACAGAAAATATTTTACAACAAATAAATCACAAATCTAGATGAAACATCAATCTGAGTTATTATATAACCACAATTTTGCCTTACAGCCGAACACTTTTTGGAAGATGTTTCCATTGTACTATAAATAATTTCTTTGTATAGTGCTTTAACCATTTTACCACACAATGCCGAGTTTCAAAGACCCTGAAAAAGAGCCCTTTTGAAAACATTGTGAGAAAAGGATAAAATGCTGCTAACCAGCGTTTTCTCCTCTTCCCACAATGTTGTCCACCCTGTCAAAGACAAAATTCATTATTTAAGCCACATTTAACTCTTCACCAAACGACAAAATGTTAGTCTTGCCCAACCTATAAGCATTTGCAGACAACAAATAAAAAGTTAATCAAAACCCGAAATTTTCTTTTCCATGGACACAAAACATTAAGGGAAAATGGAAAAAAAAAATGGTTAACAACATCTTCTCCTTATCCCACAATGTTTGCAAAAGGCTTTCTTCTGTAGGGTCGTTAAAAGTCTGGATTGTGTGGTAAAGGGTTTAATTGTCGTCTGCAAATGCTTTCACTTTGGACAAGTCTACATTTATGTCATGTGGTAAAGGGTTAAACGTTTTGCTGAGCTGATAGCCTACTCAGTAACGTTCAGGACTTGAAGCCAAGGGGTCGTTTGCTTGGTTTGCTTGGTTTGTTTCCAAGCTAGGCCAAATTCTTTTCTAAGATCGATGGTACGCAGGAGTCATTCCTCTCTTACTGCTCAACATTGTTTCGACGATGTTCAAGGATAAACCGTGTGCGAAGCACTCGTTAAGAAAATTCAACAAAGATTGATGAGTACACTTGCCGCCAAGGTATACTTAGATAATATTGAAACACTTAACAAACACACACACACACACACACACACACACACACACACACAACCCCCCCCCCCCCCCATTGTTGATCTTTCCCTGACAAAGCGGAAACCTCGCGGTTCATTTCTTTGTAAGATAGAGAAAGTGTCTTCATGAGTGATTAAACTTTTTTAAATCCTCCGCAAACATGAGTTCGCTCGGAAAATCAGGGTCCGTATTCACCCACAATTCTTGAGAACGTTCTTAATCTTAATCTCCAAGTTTTTCTAAATTTAAAAAGTAACACAACTTCTGATTGGCTAAACCAAATGGTATAGCCAATCAGGCTAAACCAAATAGTATAGCCAGTCAAAAGTTGTGTTATTTCAAATATAGAAAATTCTGGAGAATATGCCAAAGAACATTCTTCAGAATGGTTGGTTAATACAGACCCAGAGTAAAAGGAGGCCCTTACAAGTTGAAGACCAAATTTCTTTATAATGTCAGAGACACAAAATAGTTCTCACAGAAACACAAAGTTTCACTTATTTTCTCATGAAATGATCAACGTCACAAACAAATTTTGTATATGTCTTTTAATCTTTTCTGATAAAGCCGTGCAGCAGGAAGTGCTTGATATCAAATTTTCAAGTGGGACTACTTTAGACTACTACGACCCGGAAGCATTCCGTTTTCGTTATTACACCTTGTCATGTGTGTACCTGTATGTCTCTTTTGTAAAGAATTCATAATCAGTTTTGTACCATGCGTTACGTTTTTTTTAGGGGTACTTTTCACTAAGCTACGTAAATTTACGCGCTTTTTGGGATTTGATATATACAAATCCCTGCTTTACCCAAAGGTGTGAACTGGCGTAAAATTATGCAAATATTAACTCAGATCGTAAGGTTACGCTGTTTCGTGAAACTTGTTTTCAGACTTGATGCTTGCTTACCTAAACTGCGTGCGCAAATTTCGTGCGTACACAGTTTAGAGAAGGGTACCCAAGAAATCGATATATCTAGCGGTACGCCTATCGGTACCGATGTACACCTTAGTACGCCTATGTTAGGAACAATTGTAACACGACTCCATAGCTTTGTTTGCATTTGCCCAGTTTTCATCGTAATTGGAATTACAATACAAACTGTTGTTAATTTGAGGTTTAAACCGAAATTCGACCGGTTTATTGTTTTGTCATGGGAGCCATTGCTGTACAAGCGTTTTAAGCCTTTACCACACAATCCCAAGATTTAACGACGTTGAGGTGGATGACTTTTAAATACATTGTGGGAAAAGGAGAAAATTCTGGTTTCTACTCCGCTCAAGACAAAATCACTTTCTTTGAACCATACTTTCTATTTTGTCTGCAGTCCCTGTTAATTTGTCTTCGTCATCTTCATCGTCATTCTAAGAAGAAGATCTCCGACAGACAGTCTTTTTTTTCCATATTATGCATCCTTTTGGTTGTTATATGTCAACATTTATGGAGGTTAGAACATCGCGTCAAGATAAAATCTAGGCTGATAAAATCTCTGTAAAATTTACATATCGAAATCTCTGGTATGGAAATAAGTGGCCCCGTTGATCGATAAACCTGTTATCTCTGGGAGGGGGAGCGGTGTTTCAGTGCTCAGTTAGAGGGGCATCTGACTAGATTTTGTTTCGCATTTTTTCTTTTAAAAATCTTATCAAAGACGGATTACTTTAATTTGAATTTTGCTTTAAAACTAAAACATCGATAGTAATACGTGTAGAACTCAAAGAATTTTCCACTCTCTGGTATTTTCTCTATAAAATGTCCTGTTCCGTTAGTAACGGGGTAGCTGTCACTGGGTAACAAGGAATAAATACATTTCGAGCATGGTGATATAACACTTGTTTGGGTAGTTCAGTTGGTGCAGTCGCTGTGTTATAGTTTTGAAGGTAGTGGGATCAAATCCCAGTGGAGGCAATTTATCTTTAAAATGAAGAATGCTCTGGCAAAATGGGGTTTAATGCATCTCCGTAATGCATGATATGAAGCAAGTCATCCGTAATAATTACAGATCCTAAGATCCGTTTTATCTAACAACTGACTGAATCATGAAGTAGAATGGTCCTTGGACAGGCAGAAAATTCAAGAATAGCAAAAAGTTTCGACCCATGTCAGCCTGCACGGACTGCGCAGGCTGACATGGTCCGATACTTTTTGCATATGAAGTAAGCCCCCTTTTCACAGAGCATAGCTTAAATAATTCTTGTATTTCTTCCTCACTGGCTAGTAAATAGTCACGAACCAGCGATCCCCTGCTTTCAAGCCCGGTGCGTTTGCCAACTAAGCCACAGTGCGCGGCAAGGGTTAAATAAGAGTGAGCATGAAAACCGAGAATTGAGCTGTAGTTAGCCGGAATGATCTGATAAGCTAAAACAATTTAGGGGGATGTTTTTTTTATCAATAAAAACGCCTGAATATGGCATTTATATTGGAATAAGGCTCCAATTGATTGCTTCTTTGTTTCTCTCTCATACAGAGGTCTACTTTCATATGAGCCGTGCTCTGACAAAAGGAGGCTTAATATATCTACGTAATACATCGTACCAAGCCAGTCATCACAGTGTTATACACTCATGAAATTCGTTTTGTAGGAAAATGGACCAAAAGCAAAAGGTTTCGGTCCAGGTCAGCCTGCACGATACTTTTTGCAGATGCATTAAGCTCTCCTTTCACAAAGCATGGCTTAAAGCTGAGGTCGGCTTTCTTTTTTTGTTGCTTGCTTGTTTTGTGTTTTGTGCTCTTTTTATCGATAACAGCAATATCGAAAGCCACCCCCAGCTCAGTGACAGCATGCAGGCGCCAGGAATCGAGGAATTGTAAGTTCGAATCCAGACCAGAGTTCCTTTCGAAGAAAACTAAACGGCAAAAATGCTCGTCAAAACGTGAATCAGCAGACATACAAGTAGCACCAACAGAGAACTAGAGCTTCTAGCGCTTATCCCAGTTTACCACTGACAACAAACTTCAAATTATTTGATTCAGCCAATCAAAAGTTGTGTTACTTTAAAATTTAGAAAACGTTGAAGAATAACACAGAGAACGTTCTCAAGAATGGTTGGTGAATGCGGACGCTGGAAGCCGAAGGCATCTCTCTCTCTCTCTCTCTCTCAACCCCTTCTTTAAATGTATATAGCTATGTAAGTGAAACTTTTTTTTTTTTTATTCTGGTAAAACTTTAATTTTAGATATAGTGTAAATGTTGTAATTTTGAGAACCACCAACAGGATCCATCGTTCCTTCTAAGTTTAGCTCTAATTCCAAATTTATAGACGAGCCCATCTGATTGCTTGAGATAAAATGTCTCAGCCATTCATATGGCTAATCTTGGAATTGAGAACAGAGAGTTTGATTAATATGGCCTCCGACTTCAACATAAGCAAACTGCATCACTTGCCAAGCCCCCGTAGCTCAGTCGGTGGCGTACAGGACTTGAAAACAGGAGGTCGCAGGTTTGATCCCCGGCTCGGCCAATTTCTTTCCGAGGATTGATGATAGTCATCGCGACAGGATTCATTCCTCTCTCACCACTGACCATTGTTTCGACGATGGTTATGTGGGAAAGCAGCCAGTGGCTTGGAAAGAATCTTGTGCGGAGAACTGGTAACAGAAACTCCAGGAAAGCATGGATAGGTGCACTGGCCGCCGTGATATAACTGAAATAATGCTGAAAACGGCGTTAAACACCATACAATCAATCAACTGCATCACTTGACCGATGGAAGAATGAGCCGTCTTAGGGCAGGAGAAATGACAACCTTTACAACTCGGCCGATTCCGTAACTGCTCACCTTGTCCGTATATGGATGTCTCCATCGAAACTACGTTTAGTCACGTGATATTAAACATGTTGGCACCCATGATGTTCTGAAAATAACGACAACAACAACCATGTGAAAGTACATGTATTTAGATTTGTCAATCTGTTAACGAAAACATCCATCGAAATTGATAAACCACTTAATGAAATGAAATAATAAACTGTTTATGAACGTAAAATTATTTAGAACGATTTTGGGTGAAAAGTTTGACTCGTGTTTTTTTAGTGGGGTTTTATGAATTTAACAGCGGTGAAGCGGTCTTTTTCCGGCAAAGAAATGTAAGGCGTATGTGACAATCATACCATGTAATACAGCTGAGGGATTTGACCAACGGATCACCCGAGGTTTGCCAAATATGGGAAATTAGTCAATATAAACGGCAATGATACAGCGAGAAACTCCACGAAAGATTGGCCACTAACAGAGTGGCAAAAAAGACCAACCTATATTGCGGATGTTTTATATTGTTTGTTTATTGCTCATATCAATATTCGGGCGACTGGATGTCTAAAACGAAGAACTTTTGGGGAAAAGAGGCCAACTATAGGTGTAAGGTTATTGGGTCTCGTCCTTACGCCTAAAGTGGATTGCTTTTACATGCTTTGAGCGGAATTGAAGCTTGCAAAGCTTTTCCAAGTTTAGGCATTTGTATGATTTACAAAATACGAGGGGAGTGAGTTTTGTCAAGCTGGTCTTTTTTTTGTACATTTATCTCGGTTTATCAGAATCCCAAAAACAGTGAAAACATGGACTGAATTATTGAAAATCATGGTCATGAGAATCGTAGACATTCATTTATTTGAGCCATGCTCTGGTAAAAGGGGACTTAATGCATCCCCGTGATGCATGATACCAAACTATGTCATTTCATGATCATGGACTCATAAAATCCATTATGTCTTGCTACCGACTGAATCATGAAGTAGACTGATCCTTTGACATGTAGAAAATTTACCAGTAGCGAAAAGTTTCGGCCCAGGTCAGCAGTCCGCGCAGGCTAACCTGGGTCGATACTTTTCGCAGATGCATCAAGTCCCATTTTCACAGAGCACGACTCACATCTTTATTTCCCTAAGTAAATGGAGATTTACTTACTTAAGTATACGATACATACATCGATCTCAAGATAATACTCTTAAAAATTCAGAGAGAGAGAGAGAGATTAACTTTGGGATCATGAAAGAAAGTGACGATGAGGATAACCAGATGTAAAATGATGAATGTGGAAACCATGTTCAGAAACGTGAAACCGTGATTGGACTATCAAAAACCATGTTCGGAATAAGGTTTACCGTGTTTAATTAATAAAACCACGTACAAAGTAATAACCATGTATAACCAAATCAAATCACATGTAAAATGATGAAAACAAAAAATGTGTAAGTTGATATACAAGTGATCAGAAGAAAAAAAGACACCAAATCTTTTTAGGACTATCTGTCCTTCTGACATGGTTTCCCTTTTTGATGGTTTATAACTAGCCCGAATTTTAAGTAAAAATCTTCAATAATGACAGAGATATTAAGAAAATGTCAAAGCTTTCGCAGATGACGACGACTATGCTATAACGACGAGCTATGACTATACGTCGACTCTTACTTAACTCTTTACCAAACGGCAAAAATTTTGTCCAAATTGAAAGCGTTTGCAGACCAAATGATCAATGTTGACAAATCGTTGGAATTTTTTGTCTGATTTGTTAGAGAACATTATGGGAGCAGGAGAAAGTGCTGGTTACCAGCATTTTGTCATATTCCCACACAGAGCATGCCGCATATAGATTAATGAACCACGTACAAAATTATAAATGGTAAATATAGTATAAAAACACATTGTGGAAAAGGAGAAAATGCTGGTAACCAGCAATTTCTCCTTTCCCACAACGTTTTCGAACATTTCAAAGGCAAATTCCTTAGTTTAAAAGCAAGACAGTACTGAAATTCCAGTTACCTCCCTTGTTACTATAAAAACTGATAAAATGTTTTCAGCAGCTTTTTTTGTCAATGTCGTCAATAATCGGAATTGCTTGGTAAAGGAATAAGCACTCTGTATAAAATCATAACAGCATGTTTTCGAATAAAAATGACAGAAATTTTAGAAAAAATGGATTGCAGTCGTAAACCAACGTATTCAATAGTTATGCAATACAACCTCATCAATAAACCTTTTCACAACACCTTGTATTTCCTCATTAAAAACAATCGATTGTAATTTCAACAGCCATTCTAATAAATTTCCTTTTTCAAACAAAAACTTGTTTGAAAGTACTTGAATGGATTGCATTAACTCTTAGCAACAATACATAGGACAACTTTTGTGGATGGAATAAATCAAGCTTCGGGCTGCATAGAAAGTGCATTCTGGGACCGTATTCACCAACCATTTTTAACCCTTATCCTTCTAAATAAGTAAAATGAAACTTTCAAGCCGATAGTAAAAACCTGAATTTTGCTATTGCAAAGGTACTTTAGGGGGAAAGATATCTTCTTATCGGTCAGCGTAGATCCAAGATCAGACTGCACGCTCTGTGCAGTCTGATCTTGATCTACACTGTCCGCAAAAGGTCAGTGAGTCGCGCTTAGCAGCTTAGTTCGGAACGTTCTCATTTATTCTCCAGAATTCTCTGAATTTAAAAGCAACACAACTTCTAATTGGCTAAACTATTTGGTTTAGCCAATCAGAAATTATGTAACTTTTAAATTTTGAAAAAAAAAAAATCTTGGACAATAAAACATAGAATGGTCCTAAGAATGGTTGGTGGATACGGACCCATATCTGGAATCTACACTGTCTAATATTCTGTATACTGTAATCGAAATTGCATTTAGATTTGCAAAACATTTTTTTTTTTTTGAAGAAAAATGGTCAATTTCATCTATACACAGTAAAAAAAAAGTCCTGTGCTTTCCCCCCCCCCCCCCCCGTGTTTGTTACCGACTTAGACAAAAATTCTAGCGTGAATAATATAAAACGGGGTAGAAATTAGAATCCGGCTGCTGCAAACACCAATACACCAGTCTTTTGTCTATGAAATGAAATGAACTGAGGTATCCCTTGACCTCATGGTAAGAAGGATTTTTTTTCCTAGATATTGCTTTCAAATTTAAGAAAAACGAGAAGCTTTTAACTCTGGTTAAACTGGGAATTGAATGTGGAAATAAAAGTTACGACAGGTTCAAAGTAGGGAATGGGGAAACAATCAGTCAATATTGAGTAGTTCACGCCCAGGACTTGCAGAACAGATTGCAGTCTTCATCCCAAACCTCTGACAAGAGGGTGAAACAGCTCGATCAGTAGCCCCTGCCATGGTGTCAAGTTATACCTCAGTTCAGTCCATCTCAGAGGCAACAGACTGGTTTGGTGGTGTATTTAGCAGCCAGATTCTAATTTCCAACCCATTCCACATAATTCATGCCAGACAATCAAAACACATGGGGCGCAACACTATTTTTGTGGCATTTGTCGAAGACAATGCCACTATGATTTTAACACGGCATTTGGAAAATCATGTATCGTAGTTTGTGCAAAACTGAAGGAAGTAAACCCAATTAAACTCAATTTTTCTAAGACAAATAGTTGTTTCGATCGCACTTAGATATGAAATTGAAATTCCGTATTAAAATAAATTAGATTAAGCCATCGATCGTGGAATTAATTTTTTTTTTATCAAATGTAGTTTGATCTGCAATGGCCTTCTATTAGCTTACTGATACATAAAATCTTTGTCTTCTGACTGCCCGATTCCGTACTTGTTCGTCCCAACCAGTTCGTTCCTGGACTTATTCGTCCCTGGGCTTGTTCGCCAGGACTTGTTCGTCCAACAAGATTGCACGCTGTTCTATCGGATTGTGCATGACTATATAGTAGGTTGACTTTTTAAGTGAATATTTTGAAACTTTTTCTATTGTTAATTTTTCAAATTACTAATTTCACACAATGGTTCCCTTGACAAACGCCACACCAGTGCTTTCAACGCTTTGATTACCGTGTATAATTAAACCCCTAAGGATTAACCCCGAGATCAAATATATAAACTCGACCTCTTTCGAGGGCTGAAAATATAATCCACTGAAAGTCAGAAGTTTTGTTCTTTATCTGAAAGAGTTATCTAAACGAGTGGACAGTATAGATCAAAGATCAGACTGCATGTTCTATTCAGTCTGATCTTGATTTGTGCTTTTGTAAAAGTCCACGTGTTCGTCTCTGTCGGTGAAAGGGTAAACTAAAGTTCCAATCGGTCTCATTTTGCATTTGAGCCATGCTCTGTGAAAAGGGGTTTAATGCATCTGCGAAAAGTATCGATTCAGATCAGCCTGCGCAGTCCACAGTCCGCGCAGCTGACCTGGGCCGAAACTTTTCGCTATTTGCTTAATTTTTTACGTGTCAAAGGACATTCTACCTCATACTTCAGTTGGTGGTTTTAAAAAAAAGGTGACTATTATGGATCCATAATTAAGTAATAACTTGATTGGTCCAATGCATCACCGAGTTGCATTAAGCTCCGTTTTCACACAGCATGGCTCATTTGTGTTTGATTTCAATATATTTCATCAATGCACGAAAATCCATAATCCTTTGACAAAATTAATGATTTCTGTTTGTTGGGTTTTATTTTTTAAATATACGCGCAGCACTCTGGCAAAAGGGGCTTTAATGCATTATACCAAGCATGTCTTCACATAACATGGACCCGTAAAAATCTATTTTGTCTAACAACCGACTGAAGCATGAGGTAGAATGGTCCTTTAAAATGTAGAAAATTTACCCATAGCAAAAAGTCTCGGCCCAGGTCAACCTGCAGGGAATGCGCAGGCAGATTTGGGTCGATACTTTTAGTAGATGCATTAAACCCCCTTTTCAAAGATAATGACTCAATTATGAAATGAGTATATGTATATACAATGGAAAAGAACGTGACATAGCAACTCCAAATCTGTTTTCGTTCTAAATCTTCCAAAAAATATCGAACCTTGTAAAGATGGAGCCTGCACGTTTTTGCAGTCTTGTCTTGATCTACACTGTCCACAAATGCACTGCGAGGCGTTTTATTTAATTAATTTCGCAGTTCCAGGGCAAAGGACGTTCAATGACAGTTTGATTAATAGATTTTGTTGAATTGTGAAAGGGAAGATTATTAGAAACGCGCGTGCCTAATTGTATAATCATTGGGTTGGTAAATATTGTGCAGGCAGGCTTTTATTGAACTGTCAATATGTAAGATCACGTAATAGCTTAAACACTTTACTAAAGAACACCGTTTTAAAGACTCTTGGAAGGATGGCTTTTGAAAACACTGTGGGGGAAAAGGAGATAATGCTGGCAACAGCGTTTTTATCGGTGAGTAAACAATTCAACAATCCATGAAAAAGAGAGAGAGAGATCTGTTGGTACAAGTATGTCTGTTGATTCACATTTTGACGAGCATTTTTGACGCTTATTTTTCTTCGAAAGGAACTCTAGTCTGGAATATCCAATTGTTAAAATCAGGAACGAGGTAGAGTTCACATGTCATACTTTGAAAGGCTTTCATACATTAGATTTTTTTTTTTTTTGAGCAAGGGAGGTAAGCCGCGTAACATAGTTTCTATAACTGATTGCTATAGTAGGCTCCCTTGTTTATTGTCAAGTGCAATTTTGAAGTACTGTATTAGATTTCTTATCAGAATCACATTTATCTTTATGTAAACGTCAATTGCAAGACCGAAATAGATGAGTCATGCTCTGTGAAAAGGGGGCTTGATGCATCTGCGAAAAATATCGACTCAGGTCAGCCTGTGCGGTCCGCACAAGCTGACCTGAGCCGAAACTTTTTGCTATTAGTTAATTTTCTGAATGTCCAAGAACAAGTCTACATCAAGATTCAGTCGGTTGTTGAAAACAGTGGCTATTATAGATCTATAATTATGTGATGGCCTGATTAGTACAATCTCACAGAAATGCGTTAAGCCCCTTTTTTCTAGAGCATGGCTCAAATCTATATTTGGCCATTTTACCTTGATTTCAAATTTAGAATGAAACGAATACGAAATCATTTTCGAGCGTCATTCTTAGAAGAAGGCTATTCGAATCTGCGAATCATCAGTTACATAAAAGAACATGTTTCTAACTTCACTAACCGATATGGTTTGATTGAATGGCGTTTCACGTCGCTTTCAACATTATTCCAGTCACAGAAGGAATTACCGAGGTTTTTCCCTTTTGTATTTTAAACTGTAAAATTTGCAATTTCGTTTGTAACGGTATAGGCGTTCTTGCGTCACAACGGATAAATATATGCTTAAACACGGTTGGCTCAGTTGGTATCGTCGCTGACTATGGTTTTAAAGGTCGTGGGTTCGAGTCCCATCGGAGACATTTTTTTTTAAACATCTTTCGTTGTTTTGTTTTTATTGGTAAATAATTGTGTCTTGATGATATTTTCATTGCAAAATATGAACTTTCTTTCGCCTAAAAAAAATGGGTAGAACAATCTGGTTTGATGCCCCTTTAATACTTCCCTTTTGAACTGACAAACCCAGTCTAATGTAACTCCTGTGAACGATATCTAACTAAAATACCGTAACAATGGGCAAAGATTTCCATGTTTTTAAGTTTCTAAAAATTTCACTTTATCTCTTTACCTGACCACAAAGTTTAAGACTCGCCCATATTTACAGCAAATGCAGAATACATATTTAATGTGGATCAGCAAATCAGACGTGTCTTTCAAAGAATAGAAAACATTGTGTAAAAAGGAGAAAATGCTGGTTACCAGCATTTTCTCCTTTTTCCACAATGTTTTCAAAAGCCTTCTTCCCAAGGATGGTTAAAAGACGGGATTGATCGGTGAAAGATGGACTCTTCTTTTTTTTTTTTACAGCGTGTTCGAGTACCCCTTGACCTTCTACAAGCCATTTCTTTGTCTTGTTGCTTGACCACTTATAGAAACATTGCAGTAAAAGAAGAAACTGCTCGTGATGAACAATGTAATAACGGACAGCACTTTCCTAGCAGTCTGATTTCGATCCACACTTATCCACGCAATCAGCAAATGTCAATTTGCAGTGACAAGATTAAGAGCACTCTCCAACATCGTGCCTCTTAAATCAACATGATGTATTTTGTATGGTCTTTATTAACACTTCAGGTCCGATCCTCACTCGAAGCCCTCAGGGATTTTCCTGGGAGTGGTCCTTGGGTAAGACACTTCAGAGCCCTAGCCTAGTACTGGTGAAACTCAGAGCACTCATGACTAAGTCAGCTGTTGCCGTGATATGACTTAAATAATGTTGAAAGCGGCGTGAACCACAAACAATCAATAACAAAATAACAACAATCTAACTGGGAAGATTCTGTTCGTGGAAAAAAGGGGCAACTGTTGCTATACAGGCAGTTTTTGACCACAATATATGAGCCCTGCTCTGTGAAAAAGGGCCTTAATTCATCTGCAAAAAGGATCTGCCTAGGTCAGCCTGCGCAGTCCACGCAGGCTGACCTGGACCGATACTTTTCGCTATTGGTAAATCTTCTGTATGTCCAGGGACCAGTCTACGTCATGATTAAGTCATTTGTTTAAAAGAGTGGATATTATAGACCCATAATTATGTGATGATTGGCTTCGTACCATGCATCATGGAGATGCATTAAGCCCCCTTTAGCCAGAGGGTGACTTATATTATGAATTATCGGAGAGTATAGAACCATGATCAGACTCCACAGTTTTTTTTTTTTTTTTTTTGAAAGCTGATTTTGATCTACACAGTCCGCAAAAGGGCCATAAGCTGTACCCAGTATTTTCTTAATGTTCACTCATTTGACGAGAATTCCTCCGTCGTGACAACCTCATGACTTGGCCCAAACGTAATACATGACTGTAAGCACGTTTAAACTCTCTGCCAGACGACAAAATTTTTGAAGCTCGTACAAACTGAGAGCATTTGTAGACGAAAAACTAAATGTGTTACAAATAGAGGGATATGTCTTTGACGACGAATTAAATGTGGCTCAAAAATTGAGGTTTGTTTTGAGCAGGGTAGAAAACATTGTCGAAAAAGGAGAAGATGCTGGCTACCAGCATTTTCTCCTTTTCCCACAATATTTTCAAAAGCTTTCCTCATTAGGTTTGCTTACGATATATGCGATTGTTTGTAAAGGGTAAATACTGCACTAGGTTTCCCGGTTCGTGCTTCAAAGTGCATTTGTTGATCTGATTATATTCATGTCACTGTAATCGTGCATGCATGCGCTCTGTCTGTCTGCCTGTCTGTCTGTCTGTCTGTCTCCCTCGTCTGTCTAGGTCTCTCTGTCTTTCCGTCCGTCCGTTCATCCATCCGTCCGTCTCTCTGTCTGTCCCTGCCTCCGTCCCTTCTCTGTCTGTCTCTCTCTTTTTCTCTGTGCCTGCATACGCTTTGTCTGTCTGTCTGTCTGTCTCTCTCTCTCTCTTTCTCTCTCTCACACACAAACACACACACAAATTATTAAACCCTCACAAGCCAAACTAAGAAACTGTTTTCAGACACTGTAGATCAGTACTAGACTGAGAGGCTGCACAAAGTATGCAGTATTATCCTATAGTCCTTTGTAAAATATTCAAATCAAGACAAACGTTAAATGATTTAAGACCGAGCCCCTGCAGCGAAGTTGGTAGCGTACAGGACTTGAGAACAGGGGGTCTCTGGTTCGAATCCAGAGTTCGGCCATATCTTTCCGAGGATTGATGACGGTCATTGCGACAGAATTCATTCCTCTCTCATCGCCCGCTGACCATTATTTCGACGATGGTTGTGTGGGAAGGCAGCCAGTGGCTTGGAAAGAATATCATGCAAAGCACTGGTAACAGAAACTCAAGGGGGTACCTTTCTCTAAACTTTGCGTACGCAGTTTAGGTACAAGGTCGGTATAGCTAAACAGCGAAAGGAACTTCCTTTCGCGAAAGGAAGATTCCGTCCACGAAAGGAGGATTTTTTGCTATGAAAGAGGTGTTTTTCTTACGAAAAGAAGGTTTGCGTGTTCATCTTAGTACATCTTCTCGATATATATGACATTTAAATGCTGAATTTAAGTGTTTTAGACCGAAAAACTCGTGTTTTCATATCACGGTAAATAGCGTTACTATAAATAGCGTTAGGTAATTTCTTTTCACGAAAGGAAGACTTTTGCTACGAAAGTAGTGTTTAGTTTACGAAAGGATTTTTTTTTTTAAATCTAAGGCTATCTTTTTGATATGAATACATTCTACTTTAAATTACGACTTATTTATTTATCCTGCTAAATAAGTGAAATGAAACTTTCAAGCCTACAGTAAAAACCCAAATTTTGCTTTTCAAAGGTATTTTGGGGGGAAGGATATCCACTTATCGACAGTGTACATTCAAGATCAGACTGCATGTTCAGTGTGGTCCGATCTTGATCTACACTGTCTGCAAAAGGTCCTTGAGTCGCGCTTAGCAGCCTAAGGGTTAAATGAAACTGTGTGAAGAAGTATTTGCTGTGAATGGTGAAGCGTTCCTTTACAAAAAGGAAAGAAAGGAACTTCCTTTCTCGACAGAAAGATTTCGTCTACGAAAGGAAGATTGTTTTGCTATATAAGAAGTGTTTTCCTAACGAAAGGAAGTTTCCTTGCCAAATTTAGTAGGCTAAATCTTCTCGTTATGAATAAAAATTGAATGTTGAGTTGAAATGTTTTAGACCAAAAAATGTATTTTAGCACTGCGTATTAATATACATAAGTAATTGTACGGTATTGTGATGAACGCTAGATTCATTGCGACATTTCCGTAAAGGTAAATTCCTTCCACAAAAGGAAGTTTTTTGCTACGAAGGTACATGATGTTGCTATTTATAGTGTTCTTTTAGTAAAAGAAAGTTCAAGAATTTCATAACAAAAAGCTTCTAGGTTTCCGAAACGAGTAGCTCTAATTTTGAAAAAACAAACAAAAAAAAAAAAAAAAAAACATTTAATGGCGAGTTTTGATATTCATTTGATATTTTCTTTTTCTACGTTAGCTTTCAGGGGGGTGGGTTTTTCTTCGTCCTTCATTTTTCCGTATAGACGTTTCTGTCCGGATTTATTCCTATTACACGTCTTGTTCATGCCTAATTAATATTCCGTGGAAAAAAAAAATCCAGATATATTTCAGTTCCGAAGTGTGTGAATTTCACTCGTATTGAACGAAAGGAACCTTTCCGAAGATGTTCTCCTCCCACCCAAGATAACTGAATCGAACTTCAAGAAGGGGGGGGGGGACTTAAGGACTGGTTAAAGAAACTCGGACCTCTCTCTCTCTTGCAGTCTTTTTCTCCGGTTGTCCCTCCACCTGTTTGTGTCGCTACAATGTAAGTATTTTCAGCAAAATAGGACTAACTTCTTTCTCAAACTTTCAAACCCCGTTATCTATCGCTGAGAAGGATTCTGTCTTTGGAGTTTCTGCATGCGTTTAAGGGGTAAGTGCGTGTGTAATTAAGTCTTCACAGCAATAATATGTACGGGTACGAGTCTTTTGAAAATAGCGTGACATAAGTTCAGTCAGAAATGCTTCTGAACCACTTTTCATTGAGAAAGAATTCATGTTACAAATGGGACCTTAATAAATGATTTTATACGAATGTACTTTTATCCTCTCATGATCGGTTAAGATTCGCCGGACAGTGATTTTCATTAATTTGAACAAACTAATAAATCGAACTGAAGCGCCAGTGAGTATTGTGGTGTCAATTTGCATACTGACTATAATTGCTTTGAAATGTACCTTTAAAATACTGCAGTCTAACAACACTTGTGACTGTGTAGGAAGTAGAACTGCTGCTGCAATGTTTTTGAATGACTTCAGACAGAAACAAGCATGCAGGACCCTAAAATAATGTCCGTTCAATAATAATGATAATAATAATAAAAAATTCTCTGCAACCAGCTGAATATTAATTACAAATTGGGGTGTTACATTGACATTAAACTATTGAAATCGTCGACAAGTAGTTTCTGTTATATACTGGATTCGACTAGTTTTCAAATGTTCAATATATGGGCTGTTCGGGCCCAAAGTCTGGCCAACGTATGACGTTATATGACCTTAGTGCTCAAACTGTTTGTTTGAAGGATGTTTAACGCCATTTACAAAACGGTTTCCATTAAATCGCGGCAGCCAGAGCACCTGTCTATACTTTCCGTGAGCTTTAATCAGTGCTTAGAAGCATAGCCAAGTTTTACGGCCATGCCTTATCAGCAGCCTCGCGTATCAACAAACCAATAATCAAAGGACTGATAGTCCTGAGAGTCGCCTGGATGGTAATGGGTTAGAAGTTTTCACCCTTTTTTGTTTAAATCTATTAAACGCGTTCGAGATACAAAATAACTCAACTATAAGACAGTATTATATGCAAGCATATTTCTAAGTTGTCATCCTAAAATTACAAACATATTAAAATTTACATTAAAACAAATATATGTGGTGAGAATTAAAATTTAGGCACAAGGAACAGGTTTAAAAAGTTCAAAGTCTCTTACCCCAGGCGACTTCATTTAAAAAATGGTTTTCAAAAGGTACAATCAATACAAAACAAGTCATTTCGTTGAAATTATATCCACCTCCGAAAAAAACCTTTTTTTTTTTTTTATAGAAACATAATTATAAGAGGTATTTTGTTTTTCGTGTAAATGACCTTTTTTTGTCATTGGTGAAAATATACATTAAGCCCCCTTTTTCCATGATAGGGAATTTCATTAAATAAAAACAAATACTGCTTGTCTGTGACTTATGATAAACGATATAAATATGAATTTTCATAAAATTTTGTCCAGTAGTTAAAGAGATTGGTCCAGAATGGAAATATACATCAAACCCCCTTTTGCTATGACACCGCTTTAAAAACAAAAACAAAATACAACCGAAAGACATCAAGCGCCCTTTTTCCATGACAAGGCATTACATTTAAAAAAAAAAGTGTATCGGCGGACTATCATAAGGACCACATGTATGAAGTTTCATTAACTTTCGTCAATGATTTTAGAACATATCTGTTGGAATGGATGGAAGATCGGACGGACGAACAGACGGACGGACAGACAACATGAAAACCATATCTCCCCCCCCCCCACCCCGAAATTCAACGGGGCGTAATAACTGTCTAAGTTAAATCAATATTTACAGTTCCTCCCTAGCTTGATAATGCCTGTAAAGAATGTGGACAAAAATTATGGTTCTAGTTTGATAAAAATGTTTTTCTAGCGCAGAATCTGGGTGACTTAACTTACATGTATATCTTCATTCTTACACATTTTGCTAAAACAAGCATTCTAAATAATTTCAGTAGAATAGGGAATACATTTTCTCCCCAGATTTAGAGCAAGTTGTTTTTATATGACACAAATTTTCTAAAATTGGACAACATGGTTATACATATATCGTTTAATTTCAATATTGTCCTTTCCAAATACAGGATGCTAGATATGAAATTTGGGTATAATTGCTTATACAGTTTCAGAGGCTGTTATTTTGAAATGTTACTACTCAGTTCTGAAGTTTCTGTGAAGTTTATAGAAACAGAGTTGAACCACTCGAACAAGTTTACAAGAGGGCCATTTAGATAACGTTAGTATGGAACTCAATTGAACTTTGTCTTCTGGTATTGGATCTAGTGACAAACTTTTAGACCAAAAAATACTCTTTTGCAACTCATCCATATCTAATCTAAGCCTGACAAGTTCCGTGACTACTGGACTGAAAATAAATGGATTCTACAGTACTAGATCTATTACGGTTCTGTCTGATTTGACCTAGTGACAACCTTTTTCTTTTAACCCCTGGTGACCTACTTTCAGTTTTGTCAAAAATTATTATTAAGACAAACAGCCTGGCAATTTCATGATCATTGGACTGAAATGTCTCTGGAGCACATACAAATATTTGACTCAGTAATCTACTTGTCCTTTGGAAATAATTTGTATTTGTTGCTATCTGGGTTCAATTTTTGTCCACAGTAGACTCTAAGAATGTGGCTGCTACAGCTCAAGAAAAACAATACAATGGCATGATCGTCAGCCTTTTAACTTTGTCTCTGTTTTATAACGTCCCAGGAATTAGTACTGCTTCCACACCAATTGAAAATTTTAGAGATCTACATGTATACTGCTTTGGCTTAAACTAAATGTTTGCGGTTCGCTCTAAATTACCTTTACAACAACCCTTTACAAGATTACAAACACGCCAATAAAGAACTTGTTCGAGTGGGTTAACATTAATATGTTCTATTATATTTGAAATGTAGTGGAGTAAAAAGTCAAGTTCTCAGATTGCTGGTTGTTAGAACTGCGTAGTTTCAAGTCGAATTCCCGTGTGAATTCAGATTTTGGCAACCTTGCATTCCGACACCCGCACTAATAAATTGTTGTTTCATAAATACTAGATCTAGGTTAATCGCACATTAAAAAAATAAAATAAAAAAAACAGCAGACTTTTACAAATTCACCTCTTTAAAAACGAAAAACAATTAATCAAAAAAAAAGTATACTTTAAACACTCTCTCTGCATGGATCGGTAAAGCGTTAGGTCGGTGTACGCTGAAAATAAGGGCCGCTTTGAACAGCGACTGATTCATAAATATGTAAATTTATAAAGAATTCCGTGGTGCAAATGACGTCACACGTCACGTGATTATACAATCTATATTTGTCACACAGTTACATTCCAGAAAGCACCTACTAAGCGATGACTTGGTACAGCCTAGAACCGTGCGCATTACATACGCTATGTACGATCTCTGTGCACCTAGAATATTGGTGTGCAAAGTATTTAAAGTCTAGAATGAAAAGCTCTGAAGAAGCAACGTGTAAGAATGTTTAAGAAAGCAATGCAACCACTCCAAGACGTTATAAATTTGTTTTAAAAAAATAGCCAACTGTTGGGAAAAATCTCCATTGAAATCTTCAATGTCAACTCGTATCGCCTTTCTCTTTCCGACCATAAGTTGAGTGTTGAATTGTAATGAGACTTTTAACAATTAAGGACATATTGTGAGATTTAGAATGTACTTCTAATGGGTAATTATCGAACCATTTTAACTGAGAACTGTCCACAAATAAATGCGTGTCGTAGTAAAGACGCTTGTCGTCGGAGAGTATTTTTCAGCGTGTCCGCAAACTTGTGTCACGACGGCTATTTTTAGATATATACATAATGCGCTATATTTAGAGATGACGTCTGTGTAAGCAATAGGATATCGTGTACCCATGTGGACGAAAAGATTGTTTCAAAGGTTTAAACTGTTAAAAAGCTAAGTCTTTGTAGACATATTCATTATCACAAAGGCACAATTGTAAGTTATTTACGACAGAAACTGGGTTGTTTACCGAATAATTAGAAAACTATGTTTTATCTCGTAAACCGGAACTCGGCCAGGAAGCAGTACAAGGCCGGAGGTATGCCTACGTCACCCCATAGATCAGGATGATAACAATGAGAGCCTGGTTGCTACGCAACCAGGCGACTCAAAAATTATCGTTATCATTCGTACAGGTTCGGCAGTTTCCGGAGTTTGGCGAACCTAAACCGTGTGTAATCGATATCCCGTGGCTAAGAAAGATAAATGTAACATTACGTAACAATCAGTAGCCCAGCTTCCATCACACGTATATTGACCATCCTTTTATATATAGACTGTATATCTGGCACTAATCAGATTATTCGTATTTTAGCCACATCCCTTAGTCCGCTAATCGCGACTCAGGATGACTTTAAAAACAGTGTAGATTAACATCAGACTGCAAAGAACGAGCTTACTTATCTATGATTTACACTTTTAGATACGCTGATTTTTTTTTTGCGAAAGAAAATTGAAATTGCAATATTTGAGCTGAAATTGCCGGTTTGAAATGTTGAATTCAAATTATTCTTCTGTTTAAGGGTTAGATTTTCATTATTTGATACATTAACTGACCCCCGTGGTTTGACCCTTAGGCCAGGGATGTAATTTACGATCCATGCTTAGGCTGATCAATGCGATTAAATGCACTTTGCCGACAGTATAGATCAATAACAGACTGTACAAAAATAAAAGCAGTCTGATCTTTGACCCCGTCGGTCCCATACATCGATATTTTTTCAGTAAAAAACAAATACATGTTGATCTACGTGATATCGTAATATTTTGGTTGAAATTATTGGCTGTAAATGTTTATTTATGTAGCAGTTTAATCCATTAGTAAGCAGTCTCTGTTTTATGACCCTGAGGAAGTAGGCTTTTGTAAACACCGTGGAAAAAGGAGAGAAAGCTTGTCATCGACAATCTGCTATTTTCCAACGTGTTCATCCCGTTTCAAAAACAAATACTAGATCTATACGACACATTTAATTTGTCCTCTATAATTGTTTTCATTTTGAAAAATTCTAGGATAATTTAGTCAGAATTTCAAAAATGTATTTATGTACACGTGGATCTAGAGAGTACTGTTCATGCGAGAGAGGCTGACCAATTTAATTTGTGCAAACAGCGTTTACAGTTTCCCATCATTAGCAAAAGGACGAGAGAAGAAAACAAAATTCATGTATAACACATGCTAATTTCGAATACTGCACAGAATGTTTAAAGGACATGATTTTATACACACGAAAAGTTACAGATTCAGAGAATATATGACGTTTTGGCCAAGGATATTTTGGTAAGGACATTTGGGCCATGACGTTTTGTCAACGAACGTTTTGGCCAGCCGAAAGCAAAAAGTTGGAAGTTTGGTCCAAACGTTATGTCAACGTGTCTGCCGTGGGTGTCTTTTGAAAAAATTGGAGAAATCGTATGTTAAAGTATAGATTATTTGAAAATATCGGTGGAAATAAAAAAAATCTTGGGATGTGCAAATTCTTTTTTCTTCTGCAGCTTAAGAAATTAGAAGTCATTATGGGAAAAGGTAAAATTTACAGGCGTTTACACCTTTTCTCACAATGATTTCTATGTCATCACATTAATATATCCTTGGAAAATTAGGATTTATTGGATTTAATATGATAATAATGATATGGTATCGGGTAATATTGAAATGAAGAGAAGTTCTTGTTACGTTTCTTTTCTAATAAAGTATAATTATAATTACATGTATGTATGTTATGGCCAAATGTTATTTAAAAGCAGAAAAATGTAATAAATGAACTTCCAGTGCTTTTCTTTATCTAAAAATGTATTCATATACTAAAGAGCATAAACAATTCACTTATTGCATTTCTCTGTTCTAAAACAGCATTTGGCCAAAACGTCCTTTTTTGTACTTTCAGTTGGCCAAAACATCCATGGCCAAAACGTCCGTCCGCCAGTTCAGATATTTATCTAACATTGCTTTTGTTCGGCGAAAAAATGAGATTTTTGTTTGGTTCTGAATAATGCATTGACTCTGTGGTGTCGATTTCTTTTCGTTCACGCTACTTGTGGACGAGCGATTTCCCTTCTGGAACCCACAATTTCTACTGCTGTCCCGGAGAATTTACCATTATTACTAGCAGGTATGTTTCTATTATTCTATCAACCTTTAGGCTGCTCGATCAGTACAAACTGAATCTCGCCATCTATAGGGATGAAAAACATACTAAGTAATCCTTCCTCCAAAATCTATGTATGATGCAGACGGTGTCAATTCAGGTAACCATACGTGGATTGCTTAACGACATCGAAATAGCTACAATACGCATTCGTGATTTTCACTTGTTTCAAAGTTTGCCTTCTTTTAAACGATTCTAAACAGGAACTCGCCATACAGTTCGCCTATCTATGTTTCACTGCCTACCACGTGAGTAGAGTTAAAAGTCAGAATTAGAGTTTCTGGACTACAAACCTCATAGCCTGCTCATGATATCGCTCTTTAAGCTTACATATAGGCCTACATATATTATGCAGTAGCCAACTTTCGAAGTCACTGGTAAAGATAAAATCGCTTGTATCACCCCCGTTTCCTCCGCTTTGTTCCGAGTCTGTGTAAATTTCAAGCTATAAGTAGTCATTCTTTTTGCAATTACCACTTTTTTGCAGGTTACTTTGTTTTAAATTTGGACGAAACTTCAAATTACCCCATTTCTGCATAGACTAACTTTAGATCATTGAACAATTAATACATGGGAAAACATTTGAAAGAAAGGGGTCACTGCCAGGTGATATTGGTGATATTTAAAACATTGAGGGGAAAGGAGGAATTGCGGGACCTGTTACGAGTAATTACTCCCTTATCCAGAATGTTTTCAAAGGAAATCAACTTCAGGGTCGTTATATTTGTACTGTTGATGTATTTAAATCGGCGATTCATGTATGAGATTTCCCCACACGGCAATCTCAAACCCGGTAATGAAAACCATAGTGTCTAAGCCTGGTTTGTTGCTATAACCACTGTTACTTTAGTAAATTACTCGTAAATGAAAGAAACATTTTACAGACGATTAACGCCTAATGGAACCAAATGCTACCTTTTCCCACAATGTTTTAAAGGGTGGCGTAGTTCAAGCAATATATAAAACTACGTATATAAATATTCTCATTATTTACTTTTTCTATCATTACTGTTGTTAATTACTATCATTATCATCATCTCGAAAAAGTAGGTAATCATTTTCTTTGCTCGTGAGAAGTGTCGACTTAGACCAACATGCCTTACGAGTTTGCAAGGGCTTACTTTGTGCTTTCTGGGGAGTTTCGGTCGCGATGACAGCGTAGCGAAACAACTGCCCCGCAAGTTTCTGGTGATTGGTTAAGAAATGGTCTAAAAGAAGTCAGGAAACATGAATATCTGAGCTATCACCGTGAAATACTTATGGTAAGGCATTAATTACCGCACATTTGAATCTAAAAGCTTAACTGTGGAAAAGTGTGGCAACTGTAAAGCATATACGTTTTACATATTGTAACATTGTTAATCTTGAATCCATGAAAACAAACTTTGTTAATGATTTAAAGTTTACAATGCAGTCTGTCACAGTTCCAGTCACTGGCAGAGAAACTATTGTAAAACTAGAATGAATTAAAGTTGCCAAAATACAATTAAAGTAATCACTAAAGATGGATACATGGCGTATTTCGTCATGTATTTAACATTGATGAATACAACAAAATATACTTTTGGACATACGCAGTAAAAAGGACACAGACTGGCTTTCGAATAACAGGTTTGTTGCTGTTTTTTGGTGTGTGTGAAATCGAATATGTCATTGTATAATTCATTTCATAAAGATCCCACGTCCTATGTTATTGGTCACATAACATTCCCTCATGATATTCAGGTGCAAAAACTAAAAATACTGTAAATTGTGTGGGCTAGCACCAGGCAGTGCTACGAAGTTTGTCATGAGAGAGAGAGAGAGAGAGAGAGATAGAGAGTTTGTTCCTTTCTTGCAATTTAGATCATGGGTATAGAGAAAGTGATTAATCTTATTTTGCTAAAAACTAACGTATATGGTAGAGACACTGACAGGAGGGACAGATAGAGAGACAGACTCGCTAAGGGGAGAAGTCCACTTTTCTCCAACCAATCCTGAAGTGTGCTTTTCTCCCTGAAAGTTCTATTTATAGGATCTGTAGGAAGAGAAGAAAATTTAGGAAAGGTTCCTTTCGATCTGCCCGAAATTGTTTGACTATTGAACCCTTTCATACAAAATTCCGAATGAGAGGGCTCTGGAAAACATTGCTGGTGAAAGACATTTTCTCCTTTTCCTACTATGATTCCTCATATTTCAGAGCTAAATCTCATTATTTGAGCCACTTTTATTTGTCGTCTGCAAATGTATGCTTTGAATTTGGACAAGTCTATAAAATCGTCTTTTGGTAAAGGGTTACTCTTTGGAACTGAAATATACCTAGAATAATTATTTTTTCCATTTCCACAAAATATTTGGGACACACAGTACATATTACAATTATAAAACTGGACGAAACGTCTAAAGTGACGAAAAAAATAGGGTCGAAAAACACTTGCCCCCCCCCCCCCCCCCGCAAAGTAAACAACACGAACAGTAACAAAATAACCCTCAGTATTCAAATACATCATCAGTAAATGTGTAGTATAATAGGCATAGTTTTCATTTTTTTAAGTTTATACGTTTCCGAACCAAAAAAAAAAAGAATTTTTTACTTTTGAATAAACTTCCTTTCACGATATCTAATTGAACGCTCTAATAACAACGCTGTGTAAAGGCTTCGGGCGATGCAAATACATGGCGATTTGGTTTAAAATACTTGAATTCAATGTGTAAATTTTATCCATATACAAGAAAATATATTAAATGTGACAAAGAAACCTTTATTTTAAGTATTAAACCCATATTTCATAGGAAATAATCTTCCTTTCGTGGACACTATCCTCCTTTCGCGAAAGGAAGTTCCTTTCGCTGTTTAGCTATACCCGTACAAGGTAAGCAATCATCAAGTCTGAAAACAAGTTTCACTAAACTGCATCACTTTACGATCTGAGTAAATATTTACATAACTTTTTGCCAGCTAATACCTTTGGGTAAAGGAGGGATCGTATGTATGTTTATTCAATAAAAAAATGCGTTAGTGAAAGGTAACCAAGGAAAGCAATGGAATTGCCCTAGCCGCCGGGATATAACTAAAATAATAACCACACAAAAAAATATTTACAACGTCTGAGGAATTTGTTTTCATTCCTCTTCGGTTTCTGTAGAAAGAATATCCATTTCATTTGAATCTGGGCTCTAGACAGAGAAGAGTTCGAGAACATCACTGTAACTGAATATTCATATTTTAATAGGACTTTTTTCAAAGTTATCGGTTGCAAATTTGTTTGAGGGGCTTATGAGGAGAAAAACTCCCAATTTGTAGTTCTTACAATAAAAAATTATTTGTCCATTAGAAAACCTTGATGTCGACAACAAAACTACAAGCACACTTCAAAGTAAATAACTCATAAATACCTAATAGACGCAGACATAAATACGCGGAGACATGTTTCATCTGAATGAACACGACATGAACATGCTTATCCTGGTGGCGCTGAACACGGATTTAAATACTCATGCGGACAGTGTAGATCAAGATCAGACTGCACAGAACGTGCAGTCTGATCTTGATCTACACTGTCCCCTCTCCGCTTCTTTGTTTATTTTGGTGAAAATAGCTTGAAATTGCAATATCTTTATTTTAAAAGTACTGACTGAGAATATACATTTCATTATTTAGGACAACAAGGATTGTAGCATGTTTATGGTGAAGAATTGGGTAGGTTGCATCCTCTTTAGACCTTGGGTTTGCATGGTTGGGTTTGATTTGTTGACGGTAGCCAGTCCTGTCGAGTTTCGACGGCAGAAAAGCAACGTAGATTAATTCATAATTACATTATCCCGACTATTAAAACCTTTAAGGAGAAGGCTTCTGAAAATACTGGGAACCAGCATTTTCTCCTTTTCCCGCAGTTTTTTTTTTTACCCTCTCAAAGAACTTCAGTTTATTTGTATCGCTTTCGAAATTATCATCTGCAGCAGTTTTTAATTCAGAGGAGGCTAGAATTTGTCGTTTGGTAAAGAGTTACACAAATATGGAATGGATAATTTTAAAAATCATTCCTGTAAAATGGGATTACTAAATTTGAATGAACGATTATAACATGTATAAATACTCGTGTAAACAACACTTGTTATCCACCAACCAAAAGCTACGGAGGGACAACCGCGGGGTATTAGTACCAATGCTGTATATCACATTAAAGATCCATGGGGTCTATTTCTAGAGCAGAGCTTGGGTGTTGTGCATAGACTCCTTTGTACCCGATTCTTTCACTCTGGAGGTATGACCATACCAAATATAGCTAGAATACCAAGGGCCCTAAACGCTACAGATTAATTGATTGATTTATTGATTGATTATATGTTGTTTAACAAATTTTTCAACATTATTTATCCATACTTTCCTAGTGTTTCTTTTACTGGTGTTCGGCACAATATTCTTCCCGTGCCACTGGCTGCTTTCCCACATAACCATCGTTGAAACGCTGTGTGAACCCCGTCACAATGACTATCATCAATCTTCGGAGAGACGTTGGCCGAGCTGGGTATTCGAACCAGCTACCCCTTGTTCTCAATCCCTGTGCGCTATCGACTGCCCAACCACGGATCGGTCCCTAAATTTTAGGAAATTTTCACCAGCGAGTACATTCTGAATGTAGATGGTTATTTTTAGACGGTCTAGCCGTTCAAGGTTATTTCTAAGGCCAAACATACACACAGAAAAAAATACAAAAAGATTCGTTGACCTTCCAGCGTTTATTGACCTCATTACAGAAGATTGGGTTATGATGACATTTATTGTCTGGTTATTATACCGGTGTCAAGTTATTGGCGATCATCTATAAAGAAGATCAATAATTGATAGATAAAGGTATACATACATTTTAGCCCTTTTAGAGCAATCCAAAACTTTAGTTGCTTTGGTAGACTGTGAAGGTCAGGATTAGGCTGCACAGACCTTCTCTGATCTTGAAGCTACAGTGTCCGAAATTTAGTGAATTATTGTGGCCAAAACAGCCTTATAACTACAAAATTCCGATAAATTGTCTATTCATTAAATCTTTCACAGCCAAATGTGACTTGCATAGCTTCTTCGGATGGTGTAGGTTAAGATCAGACTGCACAGAACGTGCAGTCTGATCTTGAATCTACACCTTCCGATACCTACATGCAAAAGCGTGACAAATATATTCTTCAGTTACAGTGGGACTCTTATTTTTTTGACATCGGGAAAAAATTCGGCTTGATTGATCCATAACCTGCTAAATAAGTGAAATAAAACTTTCAAGCCTATACAAAAGAAAAATGAATTTTGCTATTTCAATATTTCAAAAGTTACTTTTGGGGGGGGGGGGGGGGGGGGAGGGGTATGTACTTATCGGATAGAGTAGATCCAAGAGCAGACTGTGAGGTCTGATCTTGATATATACTGTCCGCTAAAGGTCCTCGAGTCGCGCTTAGCAGTCTACGTGTTGAGTTTGTATGGGTGAACCATGGTATACTTCTAACCAAAGTTCATTATATTCCTTATTTACAGTATGTTACACATTGTTTATGAATATTGACAGGCAAAGGTCGATTGGGTCTGCTAAACCCTTTTCAATGTTCGGGCAATTTCCGTTGCGCCAGCATTTTATCCATTTCCCACACTATCCTTTCTCACAAAACTTTCCCCAATTTGAATCACGTTTAATTTGTGGTTTGCAAATGCTTTCAATTCAGACGAGCCTAAAATTTTGCAGTGTGGTAAAGATCAAACATCTATACACTGAACCAGTCATGTTTTATTATTAACCAGTTATATTATGAACCAGTCATGTCACACTATGAAAGATTCATGTGATATCCTTAACCAGCATCGATAGATTGTATGTGTTTAACACCGTTTTCAATATTGTTTCAGTCATATCGGGTGGTCAGTGCACCTATCCGTTCTTTCCTGAAGTTGCCTTTACCTGTATCTCGCACAATATTCTGTCCATACGACTGGCTTTCACACATAACCATCGCAGAAACAATGGTCAGCGGTGAGAGTGGAATGAATCCCGTCGCAACGACTATCCTCAATCCTCGGAAAGAAATTCGTTTTCGACACTGAAATGGCGTGTTTTTGTAACTTTCGATTACATAGGCATTCAAGC
Organism: Tridacna gigas; assembly: GCA_945859785.2. Classification (NCBI taxonomy): domain Eukaryota; kingdom Metazoa; phylum Mollusca; class Bivalvia; order Cardiida; family Cardiidae; genus Tridacna; species Tridacna gigas. The sequence continues at coordinate 47,769,924 of OX244040.2, forward strand.
GTATGTATTTAAACCGTTATAATCAGTAAATTAAATATGTAAATCTTTGGATTATTGCTTATCCTGTTAACGAGAGTACGTAAGCAAAACAATTTCATGTGTAAAGATCTATATATACAGGCCCGTAGGAAGCAAAATGTGATAGAGGGCACACAAGTCTTGAATAAAGTATGGTGTTTGTTCATAATGTATGTTTGAGGTGGGCTGTATCATTTTCATTTTGGGATGTTTAACTTGCTGTGTTATTTTTCTAATCAAATAAGATCTAGAGCTAAAGATTTTTGTTTGCACTTGTAGTAACACTGGCAAAATAATGAGGGCGGGGTTGCACACCCTCTCCCTACGGGCCTGACATACATCTGGATGGGGGAATTCATCGATTGTATAAGAGGAAAGAAGCTGTTTTGTTGGTACTCATAAGGTTTGTCTCAATAAGAAAATCCATATGAATACCATAGACATTGATTTAGATGCCGATACTCCACTTTTTGTCTAAGAATATAAATCATTGTCAAGCCAACTCATATGTGGGTCCTGTATGGCTCGGTGGTAAGGTGTAGGACTCATAATCTGGAGGCTCCGGGTTCAGTCCGCAGTGGAAGCACTTGGCTTTTCCGTGGGAGTTTCCTTGGGCAAGAGACCTAGCCTAGTATACCCACTGGTGAAACTCAGGGTATGTTCGTAGGCCAGCTGTCGCCGTGGTATGACTGACATAACGTTGAAAGCGGCGTATAGCACCATTAAGTCAATCAATCAATCCAACCCAAACGAGAACTGTCGCTTCGCATACCCAACGGGTTGCCTTGACTCTGGACTAGGGAAAATTCAAAGGGCCTTAACTCTTAATCTTAATGATAATTGTGGGTGCACAATCTCCTATGGTAGAAAGACTTTATTAGTTGTCCGGTCAGGTAGCCATGCACTTGGAAACTTGTTCGCGGCTATGGTGAATTGTGTTGCCCCGAGCCGAAGGCGAGGTGGGGACATGATTCGCCACAGCCGTGAACAAGTTTCCAAGTGTCCTGCCACCTGACCGGACAACGAATTCATTTTACTGCAAATTTTTACCATTCTTACGTGTATTCATGTGACATTTCCCTGTTCTGTGGTCACATGAATCGAGTACGCTGACAAAATCGAATTTTCCTTTTGAGTTCCCGAACAGATTGAAAACTGACGTCACTGAAAACTGACGTCACTGAAAACTGACGTCACTGCAGTTTGGTGTATGAAGTCCACTGCGATATAAAGACATTCGTCGTATTTTCGTTTAAACATGGATGTAAACAACTTCAAAGTACGTAACTGTTCATTTTATGATTTGTTGGCAAAAGTAAACAACCATTAGTTGCGATTCCAGTGTACCCTTTCCCCAAACTTTATTGTGGGGACCCTAAAAAACCTACTTTACAAACACTGCATTTCTACAACAGTTGCATTTTTCTTTCACACATTGCACGTCGTGTAATAAATCTAGTTTTCAAGCAAAACAATGATGACCAGTATTTTCTCCTTTTTTTTTTCGCTCAATGTTTTCTACCCTTCCAAAGACAAGTCCTACAGTATTGAGTCATATCTTTTTTGTCGTTCACAAATGCTTTTAGACAAGTCTAAAGCTTATTTGTCTTGCAAAGAGTTGAAGAAACTTGCATCAATGTTGTAGGTCGCTCATTAATGATTGATTCACGTGACAAATTTGGTCTATAAGTGTCAATATATCAAATCAACAAATGGTATGCATTTTAGCCCTTTACCAAAGGACAAAATCTTAGATTCGACCCGATTCAAAGCATTTGCAGACAATAAATTAGATGTAGGTCAAAATATGATTTCTGTCTTTCAAATGGTAGAAAACAATGGAGGAAAGGGAGAAAATGCTGGTTACCAGCATTTTCTCCTTTTCCTACAATGTTTTCCAAAGCCTTCGTCTCAAAGTACAGAATTATTTGTGTAACTGTTAAAGACCTATACAATGTTTTATTCATACTTATAGCTAACGTTACAGTTTACGGCTGAATCAGTTATAACGATCCACTATTTTGTATCAATTATCGATACCTTTTTGTCCGCATAATTGAACATATTATCAGAAGGGAACAGAGCAAAAATTTATTAATGACTTGTACACAAGATACCGCACAGTCCCGAGTTTTAACGACCTTGGGAAGATAGGCATCTGAAAACATTGTGAGAAAACGAAAAAATGATGTCAACCAGCATTTTCTCCTTATAACACAATGTTTTCTACCCTTTTCAGACTCCACTATTTCAGCCATATGATAATTATAATTTTCGTCTGCAAAAGCTTTCAATTTCGACGAGTCTAAAATTCTGTCTGTTGCTAACGAGTTAACTCTGTGCCAAGCGACAAAATTCTAGATTAGGCTAAATTGAAAGCATTTGCAGACAGCTAATTACGTTTGCCTCAAATGATTATAGTTGGCTTTGAGATATTAGTTTTTAAGGTTGCCTGAAAGGAGAAAATGTCGGTAGGCCTAACTATCAGTTTCTCCTTTTCCCACAGTGTTTTCAAATTTCAAAATCCTCAATCATCGAGGTCGTTAAAACATGGGATCTGTTGGTAAAGGGGTCAACAACTGGACAAGATAATAAAGTGATACATGCAAATCAAAGTAAGGCAAAGACTCTCACACAAAATCTGTGGCTGGAATATAAGAATGCAGGCTATTCTTTAATAATTCCTCAACAAATAATGCATGTATCACTCGTGTGTATGAGTGAGTGAGAGAGAGAGACGGACGGAAGGACAGACAGACATAGTTTGTTAAGGGGTAAAGCAAGCATCAATCGAGGTCCAAGAGGAGTCAGACATGTTGAAATGTACAGATCTGCAAATACATGTACCTGTCTGAGACAAACACATTTTGAATGTCCCCGCCCCCCCGTGCTTCCTTAATACAAGTCGGACTGTATGATAAATATATAGTCTTAATAGTGAGACGTTTACGGTACTTCTTTTCATATGTGGACATATTTGGACGTGCACTGTGACCGCACCGGAAGCGACCCATCAAAAACTAAAATCGCATTCGGGGATAGTTATCTACAACATTGTAGTTAAATGTGAAACCTTAATTCGTATCCGCCATGTAGGCCTACATGTCATGATATTTTCAAGGTCGTCTGCAGCAGTATTGTTTCAAGGTAGCGAACTGATATCTTTGATACTTTACCAAACAACCCTCGGAAAAGCTTTCGAAAACATTGTTGGAAAAGGAGAAAATGCTGGTACCAGCATTTTCTTCTTTTCCAACAATGTTTTCCATCCTACATTAAATCAAATCCCGTAATTTCAGGCACATATTATTTCTCGTCTGCAAATACTTTGAATTTGGTCATGGCCTAAATTTTGTAAAGAGTTAAGAAGCCCAAATCAAGATAAAACCGCCTATGGTTATACCTACTAATGTGAGTCATACACCTTTCACGCTGTAAGGAAACAAATGAGCCTTGCTCTGGCAAAAGGGGGCTTAAAGCATCTCCGTGGTGCATTATACCAACCAATCCATCAGATAATTATGGATCCATAATAGCTACTTTTTTTTTAACAACCGACTTAATCATCAGGTACACTGATCCTTGGACATACAGAAAATTGACCAATAGCGAAAAGTTTCGGTCAAGGTCAGCCTGCACGGACTGCGCAGGCTGACCTGGATCGATACCGTTCGCAAATGCATTAAGCCCCCTTTGCTCAAAGCATGGCCCGAATTACTTTCACATCTGGATTTTTTTTTGAGACTGGCTAAAGGGAAAACTTAAAGATTAAAATAGCTAAGCAAATCGAAATAAAAGGTAGAGAACTTACAGATTGCGGGCAGCCATGCTTTAAATCCGGATTGATATCAATAAAACCAAAATCTACACGTAATCCAAACTATTCAAATTTGAACATGAAAAGTTATCGTAGACTGTCAGTATCCATCTATATATCCGTGTAAGCACGGTGTACACATATAAACTTTATCTACGCCAAATATTACGTATGAATAAAAATAAAGTTTCACTCTTTACCAAACGACAGTAATTTAGACTAGCCAAAATTGAAAACGTTTGCAGACGACAAACTGAATTTGGCACAAATGATGAAATTTGTATTAGAAAGCGTAGACAACTTTGTGGGAAAAAAGGGAGAAAGTACTAGTTACCCACATTTTCTCCTTTTCCCGCAATGTTTTCAAAATACTTCCCCAACAGGCTTGTTAAAACAGGATCCTTTAGTAAAGTGTCAGCCTTCACGTTTCGCGACAGTCACACAACAGTTTTCCTTTCGGAACGCAAAATAACGAAAACAGTACATTACATCATTCGGTTATGACTGAGGCCTGAAAAAGACACAATATTTTTATTGTAGTTACATCCAAGCTTTCTTGACATCTCCAAACGTAAACCCCTTTGGCTAACCGCTAAATATAATAGGTAATTAAAACAGGCTTCTAATGACGTGTATTGGGAAGAATATGCCCCAAGGTATCGAAGTTAAAGACCTTAGAACACACTGTACTTTCTGTGCAGCCTGACCTTAATCTACACTGTCCGCAAAAGTAGCTATGGTTCTCCTATCCATCCAAATGATTTAAGCCGAGCTTGGTTTGTGTGTATAAACTTTATACAGGTAAAAATTCACGAAACAGACCTCAAAAGCTCCCCCAAAAGCGCTACTGGCGACACGATATAGATCCTGTACTATATACCTTTTGATGGTATAAAGGTATTGACATTTACCAATAAATTTGCGATGTTTATCAGTTAAAAAAGACAATAGCCTCAAAATATGGTTAAATGTTTTGCCCATACTATTACGTTGCTATTCCATAGAAGCAAAAAGAGCAATTTATGCATTTATCTGATTATTTTCCCAGCAGTCGTTACATAGTTATCAGTCATTTTTATTCATTTTATAAGTTCTCAAGGGACCTTGGAGCAATGCGAGAGCACATCAGACTAGAAAACACACTTGTGGCTTAGATTACACACACACGTATGAGTCATTCCCTGTAAAAAGGGGGCTTAATGCATCTGCGAAAATTATCGATCCAGGTCAGCCTGCGCAGTCTGCGCAGGCTAACCTGGGCCGAAACTTTTCGCTATTGCTCAATTTTTTGTATGTCAAAGGACCAGTCTATCTTATGACACAGTCGGCTGTTAAACAAAATGTTTTATGGAACCATAATTATGAGATTACTTGCTTTGCACTATGCATCACGGAGATGCATTAAGCCCCCTTTTGCCAGACCATGGCTCAAATACTTTGTGGGCTATGACATGCTTTACACCTCTTCACATTGGACTGGTCGATTGTTAAGAGTGCATCCACGTCTCAGAGATGTGGTTTATTTATACATAACGGGGAAAGTGTTTGTTCCCAAAACTAGAATAAAAGTCATAAGTAACAGATGAACGATTTCCTACGCCAATTCATATTTAATGAGAGTAATATATCCTGATTCATCAAAACGATTTCATAGCTCGTTTATTTATCACGCTCTAATTTTTTTTTTCTTCTTCTTTTTTTGTGCTAACACACAATATATATTTTTTTTTTATTTTTCATGGACCGTTTCTTACATGCATCTTTGTTCAATTCTTTACTAGACGACAAAAACTGAAACTGGTCCGTATTGAAAGTATTTGCAGACATTGTAAACGTGGCCTCAAATGGAGCTTTATTTTTTTCATTCCGAGGACAAACATTTCGAGCAATGCAGAAAATGCTGGTTACCAAGTCAGATGTGCATATGTATCACGAAGGTTTTCATGTGCTGTCAGTCACGTGATCTAAACACGGCGACGCCTATGTGAATTGATTAGCGACGACATCAATAACGACGAGGAAGCTATTCACATCTATCAATCTGTCGATGAAAACTGCTAGACTATTTTGAAAAATGAAAGTACAAACTGTTTAGAAAGATTTCGATAGAAAATTGTGACTCGTGTTTTCTTTTTTTTTTAAGTGGAGCCTTACAATTTTCAGGGCGGTAAAGCGGTTTATTTCCGGCTAAGAAATCTACCGTGTAGGTGTACATCACCCATCGTAACACAACCGATAGATTTGATCATCGGATCACCAGAGGTTTGTCCAATGCGTCCGATACGAAGAACGGTCGTAGGCTACAAGTGAGAAACAAGGTTACAATGATGCAATCCGTACTAGTGGTCAAGGGTTGCTTCCAATTGGTTCATATTAATTATCAAATCTATATGAGTTGTGCTCTGTGAAAAGGCGGCTTAATGCATCTGCGAAAAGATCGATTCAGGTCAGCCCTCGCAGTTAGCGCAGGATGACTTGGCAGAAACTTTTCGCTATTTGTCAAATTTCCGTATGGCAATGGACCAGTCTAACTCATGGTTTAGACAATTGTTCGACAAAATGGATTTTATAGATGCATAATAACATGACGACTTGCTTGGTATCATCCATCACGGAGATGCATTGAGCTCCTTTTTGCTAGAGCGTGGCTCATATATCATTTCTACTTCTCAAATTCAAACCCTAGCAATCTGATTGGCTGTGACATACGTCCCAGCCAATCAGATGACTTGTCTTGGAATAGTAAGGTTTAAATGTAAAACTCAAATCTCGCTTCAAGATGCTAGTTGCTTCAGAGGTTGACCCTGCTCATTCTGAGATTCGAACCTCGGATTTAAGGCTCGACAGACCGGCTTTCTAACCCTACAGGACACATACTACAGACTGTAGCCCTAAGAGTTAAACTACAGCAATGCTAACTTCGTAGCTCTCTACGAGAAAGCAGGGCATAAACACAATTTACTTCCAATTTGTCTATCAACCGACTGAATTCTGAGGTAGGGTGGTCCTTAGACATGCAGAAAATTGACTAAAAGCACAAACTTTCGACCATGTCAGCCTGCGCGGACTGCGCAGGCCGATCTTGGTCGATACTTTTTGCATATGCATTAAGCCCCCTTTTCACAGAGCACGGCTCAAATTTAAGAAACGACGTAAAAGAAGGGATTGCTTGGTAAACGGTTAAAGCCCCAATACCAGCCTAAAGTAAACAATGCCGGTGTTAAAGTCTGGAAATTATTGTGAAGATGACAATCTTCCTATGTCAGTGAACAGGCCCCACCTCACAACTATTTCTACCTAGACCACGTAAAATTCAGTTTACATTTACAGTTTTGAAACTTATCCTGCCAAATAAAAGAAATAAATTTTTCAAACCATTAGTATAAACCCGAATTTTCCTATTTCAAACGAATTTTCAGAGGAAAGATGTCTCCTTAACGGACAGTGTGGATCAAAGATCAGACTGCACGTTCTGTGCAGGCTGATCTTTGATCTACACTGTCCGCAAGAGGTAAGTGAGTCGCGATTTGCAGCCTAAGGGTTAAGGGCTTTTTTTTTTAATTGCTTGAGTTGAATCGAGGTATAGCCTACTCAATTGATTTGTGTGCTTTGGTTGATCGGTTTTAAGTGCCATGTTCAACATTATTTAACCCTTTACCCAACAAGCTCGAGTTATAACAACCCTGAAGAAGACCTTTGAAAACAATGCTGGGAAAAGGGGAAATCGCTGTCTGGTAAGAGAAGGGACAAGGCGGGTTTTATTTACGTCCAATCTCTGTAAGATATATAAATAACAAAGATTAGAGGTGCAGTATTGATTTTTTGTCACCCTATGTTTACTTTTGTGGCAGATTAGAAGTGAATTTTCTTACACTCATGCCTTGTAGCACGTATTGGGGCTTTTTTCGCGATCGAGAAGAAACATTCACTTTCCATGTTATGTTCTGTTTTATTTTCATGTTCTCTTTTATTCATAAGAGATAAAGGTTTATAGATTGCTCGTGTTGCAATAACCAAGGGGAGAATGTCGCATCTCATGTTACATAAACCATATGGGTCATGCTATGGAAAAAGGGGGTTTCATGCATCTCCGTGCCTTACACGAAGCAAGTCATCACATAATTATAAATCTATAAAATCGTTTTTTTTTTTCTAACCACCAACCGAATTATAAGGTGGAATAGTCCTTTCATATGCAGAATATTTGCCAACAAGACAAAGTTTGGCACAGGTCAGCCTGCGCGGACTGCGCAGGATGACCTGGGTTGATATTTTCTGCAGATGCATTTAACTTCTTGTTACAGACAGCCGCTAATATACACACATTTCAGTGTATTGCACAATATGGTATGGACAGTCTGAACCAGTCATTCTTCCCTAAATTCTGGTTCTTGCTGAATTGAAAAATAAAAACAGAATTGTCGAAACAACAACAACAATAATAATAATAATAATAATAATGATAATACTTTCTAATTTATCCCTTTACCAAACGACAAATCTCGGACTTTTTCCAAAATGAAAACGTCTGCGAGCGACAAAGTTGAATTTTGTATAAATGAGCTGAAGTTCTCTAACAGGGTAGAAAACACTGTTCGAAAAGGAGAAATTGCTTGTAATAGGCCAGTTCTCCTTTTTCCGACATTTTTTTTAAAGTTTTCTTCTTCAGGCCCGTAAAAACACTAGACTGTTAGGTAAAGGGTTGATTTGTGAACGTTAGTACGGACTCTCTTTCGGTTCTTTGGTAAGTATAAAAAGCTGTGAAATAAAGTAGAAATTTTTTCGAGTTTGTCGCGGTCAAGTTAAAAACTGTTGGAAAGGGACGCGTCATTGTCTTGATTTACTTCAACGGATCAGCGACATCTCGTCGAAAACCACGTTCGTCGAAAAAGATCCCTGACCCTTGCCCTAACCCAGACGAATTGTGGTTCAAATCTTCTTCCTTGGAGGAGTTTTTCATAAAATAGATCTAGGAATTTAGCAATTTTTATTTTAAAACATACATGGATTTCGACGAAACACACTTTTGCCGAAATGTCATGGACCGACTTCGACATCGGGGCTTCTACAGACATAGTAGTAAAGGTAATGCTCGGGCAAAAGGGGACTTAAAGCATTTCCATGGTGCATCATACGATGATAATTATGGATCCATAAAATCCAGTTTGTCTATCAACTGACTGAATTCTGAGGTAGAATGGTCCTAGGACAGACAGTAAATTGACCAAAATGTTTCCACTTTGCGGACTGCACAGGCTGGATTTGTCGATACTTTTTGCAGTTGCCTTGAGCCTCCTTTTCACAGAGCATGGCTCAAATATAAGGAACGCTGTAAAACAAGGGATTATTGAAAGATAAAGCACCAATAGCAGCCAAAAGTAAACAATGCCGGTGTTAAAATGCATTTGAATTGAAATCATGCCCTTTAAAAGTCAGGAAATTATTGTGAAGATTGAAATGTTTTATTGTACAGTAAGTCCTACTGTTAGTCGCTGGCAGAAAAATGAATTTTAGAACCAGGTAAAAAGTAAGTAAAAGATAGAGCGACCTAGTAACTTTTGACCTTCTTTTAAAACACATTCTTCTGTCGGGGATTAACCCTCGGACAAACCGTACAATAACAGGTTGTCATACCATTTTTCCATACTTTTACTTTTAAATAGAATGATATAAATCAAAATACATTTTAAATCTGCACAGTTCACTTTTGGTCGCCATTGGGCCTTTGAGGGCCTAAAGTGAAATATGGTTTTTATGCCATTTATCTATCTGGGCAATTTTAGAACTGATATCAGTTGTCAATATTTTGACTAGCCCCGAGCGAAATTACGCGACCTGCTTTAAAATGTCATCATGGTCGTTTCAATCCTTTACAAAACAATACCGAGTTTTATTGACCCTGGGGAAGAAGTCTTTTGAAAACATTGTGGGAAAAGGAGAAAATGCTGGTAACCACCATTTTCTCCTTTTCCCACAATGTTTTCTAACCTTCCAAGGACTAATTCCACAATTTGAACCACAGATGATGTGTTGTCTGCAAATGATTTGGATTTTATAAGTTAGATAGGCCAGTCCAAAATTTTCCTGTATGGTAAAGGGTTAAATGAAACCAAACTACAATGTATATAGTCAGGTCAATTAAACAGTAATTTCGAAGTTCTGATATGCCAGAAAAATCCAATAGTTCCGTCTGCTGGCTGCATTAAACTAATTATTTCAGTTATATCGTGGCGCACATTGCACCTATCCACGCTTTCCTGGAGTTTCTTTTACCAATACTTCGCACAATATTCTTCCCAAGCCAGTGGCTGCATTCCTACCTAACCATCATCGATACAATGATCAGCAGGGATAGAACGAATCCTGTCACAATGACGGTCATCGATACTCGGAAAGAAACTGGCCGAGCTGAGGATTCGAACTAGTAATCCTTTGGTCTTAATTCCTATACACTACCGACTGCACTTCCTAGGCCATTTATTAAATACTAATCACAGAAATAGACAACCTTTCAGGATTATATTAGCAAATAAGTGATCCATGCTTTGTGAAAAGGGAGCTTAATACATCTGTTAAACAGTATCACTCTATGTCAGCCTACGCAGTCCGCGCAGGCTGACCTGGGTCGAAACATTTTGCTATTTGTCAATTTTCTGTATGTCAAAGGACCAGTCTACCTCATGACTCAGTCGATTGTGAGGCAAAACTGTTTTCATGTATTCATAATCATATGATGTCTTGCTTGGTCTCATGCATCATAGAGATTCATTCAGCCCCTTTTGCGAGAGCATGGCTCAGATCTTTTGATAGCCTCTTTCTTCAGGGTCGTTAAAGCACGAGGATGTGTGGTAAAAAAGTTCAATTTGGTACCGATAAAAAACGTTTCCTGAGACAAGGTAAGTAACTCTAGCATATGGCAACTGCGTATAAAAGAGTGATCTCCCTTGTGAGTTGCATGCAAAATTCTTATAGAGCAAATACAGTGCCACGTCGTCTCGTAAGCAGTTTAACTCTTTACAACACATTCCCCACTTTTAACGACCCTAAGAGAAGAGCCCTTTGAAAACATTGTGGGAAAAGGAGAAAATGCTGGTAACCAGCATTTCCATCTTTGCTCATAATGTTTTCTACTCTTCCCAAAGCAACTTCAATTTTTGAGTCACATTTATTTTGTCATCTGCAAATACTTTAAATTTGGACAAGTCTCAGATTTTGTTGTTTGGTAAAGAGTTAAAACAGTAAAACCAAGGTAAACAACGATATACTAGATGTCAACTTAAATCCGCTACTTTCTACGTGTTTCCACAAATTATAACATTTAATGCATCTCCATTAGGCATTTTAACCCTTTCCCAAACAAGCCCTGGTTTTCACTTGTCTGCAGTACAAGTTTTTTGAAAACACTGTGGGAAAAGGAGAAATTGCTCGTCACGAGCAATTTCTCCTTTTCCCACAGTGTTTTCTACCCTTTTTGAGACCTTTCTGCCATTTTCATCAAATTTAGAATTGTCGTCTGCAAACTCTTTCAATTTGGACCAGTCCAAAATTTGTTGTTTGGGAAAGGGTTAAAAAGTAAGTCCTGTATCCATAGAAATATACTTTGTTATTAACAACCGACTGAATCATGAGGTAGACTCGTCCTTAGACATACAGAAAACTGACCGATAGCAAAAATGTTCGATCTAGGTCAGCCTGCACGGACTGCACAGGTTGCCCTGGGTTGATACTCCCCCCCCCCCCCCCGCCATGCATTAAACCCCTTATTACAGAGAATGGCTCACTTGTTAATCTAGTTTTAACAAAACTTTTTCTCATCTCAATTTTGTTTCCCTTCCGAGAAAATGTTACTAATCAGTAACTTATCAACCATTCCAAACTAGGTTCTTACAAAAAAACTAACAGTGTTTTTTTTTGTTTGTATTATCAATAATAATAATAGTGATAATAATTGGAGAAAAACAAAATTTTAGACTTTATTGGGAAAAGCGTTTTTCTGTGTTGTAGTCATCTTATGGAAAGTGATTTGGATAATAACTTTGGATTACTTTGTTTTAACCCTTTACCACACAATCCCGAGTTTTAACAACCCTGAGGAGGAAGCCTTTCGAAAACATTGTGGGAAAAGGAGAAAATGCTGGTAGCATTTTTCTCCTTTTCCCACAATGTTTTCTATCCTATCCAAAACCGAAATCGTCATTTACGCTACATTTAATTTGTCGTCTGCAAATCCTTTCAATTTGGATCAGTCTAAAATTTTGTCGTTTGGTAAAGAGTTAACCTCAGGGCAAGTAACAGATGAGACTTGCTCAGGGCTTTTATTGGCACTCTGGTTGAGGTCAACTAGATGAAGCTCCATGTTGAATCTTGTAGCCCTAGGCTTCATGACTAGGAACAACTGATTGATTGTATGGTGTTTAACACCGTTTTCAACATTATTTCAGTTATATCACGGCGGCAAGTACACCTATGCATGCTTTCCTGGAGTTTCTTTTTACCAGAACTCCGCACAATATTCTTTCCAAGCCACTGGCTGCTTTCCCACGTAGCCATCGTCGAAACAATGGTCAGCGGTGAGAGAGGAATGAATCCTGTCTCGATGACTATCATCAATCCTCGGAAAGAAATTGGCCAAGCCGGAGATCGAACCAGCGACCTGCTGTTCTCAAGTCCTGTACGACTAGGAACAAAAAGATCTATAAAGTTTTCACTTTATACAAGCCCATGTAGAACTTTTAACCGGGTTTGCGACCAACTTTGATATCAAAGCACAACAACTTGTACAGTTACGGTGGATTTCCTCTAGATGAAACTGCATGCCACATTCGGTAGCCATAGGCCTAATGGCTGGGATAAGAAGATTTTTTAAAGTTTTCACTATATACAATCTTGTGCTATTCGGGGCTGAGGCTAACTTGACCACGGGGCTGAAATTTGTACCATCTTGGTAGCCGTCCTCTAGATGAAGCTGTATGCCACATTTGTTAGCCCCAGGCCTAATGGCTTGGAACAAGAACATTTTTAAAGTTTTCACAATATAAGTCCAATTTGTGGCAGAGGGTCACGTCCACTTGTGCAAAGTCGAATCTGTAAGGTTCGAACTTTACCAACCGACCAGATCGTAGACTGGTCTTAAATGATTACGACGGATAGAAAATGCATTTCATTTCCTGGAGGCCATCATAGAAATCACTGTTGAGACGTTACAGGTTTTAAATTAACGACTGCTGATGTATTTATCATTTATTCCTTACACTATATACATGTATATCGGTAATTTTCCTGTTTTTCACAGCTGACTAATTCTGAACCATTTTACAGTCTATCAAATTTTAACAGCGTTTTTTTGTTCCCTCTCTCTGGCTGTAAGAGTGTATCTCTTTAAACTCGGCCATGAAAGGGCCAATTTTCAAAATCCGCACTCACAAACAAACGTTTCCCATGAACTTATAAGAATAAGTAGGGAATAACTATTTACGGTTGAATGTAGGTGTGGAACCGATAACAAAGAGTATTGCATAATCGAACATTTAAGATCAGATGTACGTGACTGACCTCCCATGCTCCTGATACACCATTCCCCCCCCCCCCCCCAAAAAAAAAGAAAAAAAGTCAAAGTTATTTGCCCAAGAATAGCCCCTTTGCCGAGGAAGCTTCTAAAATCAAGTCAGAGTAAACCACCAACAGAACGCAGAGTGTGCACGGCCTACCGGCACTGTTTTCAAACCTTTCCCCCAGGGGGTCCTGCGTGGCTCAGTAGTAAAGTGTAGGACTCGTGACCTGGAGGCCCCGGGTTCGAGCCTCACTGGATCTACTGGGTTTTCGTGGAAGTGTACCTGGGCAAGACACTTCAGAGCCCTAGCCTAGTACTAGTTAACCCTTAGGCTGCTAAGCGCGACTCATTGACCTTTTGCGGACAGTGTAAATCAAGATCAGACTGCAAGGAACGTGCAGTCTGATCTTGGATCTACACTGTCCGATAAGGAGATATTTCCCCAACCCGCCTAACTTTGAAAAACCAAAATTTTGGATTTTACCATCGGCTTGAAAGTTTCATTTAAGTTATTTAGCAGGACAAGGGTTAAACCCAGGAAATACTCATAGATCTGAGCTGTTGCCGTGATATGAATGAAATAATGTTGAAAGCAGCGTAAATCAATCAATCAATCAATCAATCGATCAATCAATCGATCGATCAATCAAACCTGTCCCCAGCGGTGCCCTTGCGACCATATAATACAACTATGGACACACCTATATATGTCCAGAGGTTTAGGTATGCGCCTGTGTTAAACCCCCCCCCCCCCCACTTAACCCTTTACCGCACAATCCCGACTTTTAACGACCCTGGGAAAGAGGCCTTTTGAAAACATTGTGGGAAAAGGAGAAAATGCTGGTAACCAGCATTTTCTCCTTTTCCCACAATGTTTTCTACCTTTCACAAAACAAACATTTTCAATTTTTGAGTCACATTTAATCTGTCGTCTGCAATTGCTTTCAATTAGGACCAGTCTAAAAGTTTGTCATTTGGTAAAGAGTTAATCCAAAGAATACTCAGCAGAAGACGATCACATTAGTTCAAACACAACATAGATTGAAACAAGAGAGCCATTGGCCCTAAAGCGCTCAACTGAGCGATAGGTTTTGGGAGTCATAAAGTTGTGCGCTGAAACTGGCCTCTACAGTGCACACAAGGTTTTTCTAAGGTTTTTCCCAGAGACCTACTTTGTGACCCGACGTGACCTATTTATACACTTATCCATGATATTACAAAGAAAAACATTCTGACAAGTTTTCATGAGTATTGCAGTGAAATTATGCCACTAGAGCGCACACATTTTTTTTTTACCAAAAGTTGTCCCAGTGACCGCTTTTTTGACCCCAAAATGAACCATTTCCGAACTTGTCCGAGATATTGTCAGGAGAAACATTTTGACCACTTTTCATAATTATTGGGCTGGAAATATGGCCTCTTGGGTGCACATAAGGTTTTTCTCAGATTTGTACGTGTGACCTACACCTACCTTTTGTCCTCATGTGACCCATTTCCAAAGTTTTGCTGAGCAGTGGGCCCTCTCAGCCAAAGAGGCGAAAACAGCCGTTTATGCAAGCGGCATAGATCAAGATTTTTGTAACAGGACAATATCGTTTTAAGAAATGTTTTGACGACGCGTTAAGCCCCCTTTTCATAGAGCATGGCTCAAACATCATCAACATATTTAAAAATAAAAAAAAAAACCTCGCTATAGTTCCAAAGGTTGTAAAGTACGCTGGCACATATACATGTATACTTGAAATACCACGTGACCGTCAAGATAAGGCAGACGACAAATAGACACCGAACGACTGATTAATAGAGAAGCAGACAAAACGGTCTATCGTGTCCAGCATGAACTTGCTTCTCGTTTTTCTACATGCCTTTGTGGTATATAGCTATGGTGCCACAATCAACAAACGTTACGGTAAATATTTGATGTTTTTTTGCAAATTTTCTGGTTTTCTGTAATTTAACTCTTTACCAAACGACAAAATTTTAGACTGGCCCAAATTGAAAGCATCTGCAGAAGACACATTAAATATGGCTCAAAATGAATTGGTCTGTTTCTGAAAGGTTAGAAAACATTGTGGGGAAAGGAGAAAATGCTGGTTACCAGCATTTTCTCCTTTTCCCACAATGTTTTCAAAAGTCTAATTTCCAAGGATCGTTAGAAAAACTCGGGATTGTAGGGTAAAGGTTCAACCCCTTCACCAGCAGGGTCTGGTTGTTCAGTATAGGACTTGAGACCAGGGGGTCACTGGTTCGAATGTCCTACTCAGCCAAATTCTTTCCGAGGAAATTGCCACAGGCTTCATTCCCCTCTCATGACTAATCATTGGTTCGACGATGGTTATGTTGGAAAGCAACCAGTGGCTCGAAAAGAATATTGTGCACAGTGCTTGTTTAAAATAAAAGCTCGGGAAAGAATAGATAGGTGCACTGGTCGCCGCCTAAAAAGTTAAGGCTCAGAATTACGCAAAGCTTTTTCTGGGTCTATAAAGCATGTTAGGACTTTCAATCGGCCTTGGCCCTGTATTCACCTGCCATTTACGATAGCAGTCTTGCTCTAAAGCTCAAGACTTTTCTAAATTTCGAAGTAATGCTGTTTCTGACTAAACCAATCAGCAATTGCATTACTGACTAAGTCTAGAATAAGATCTAGAATGTAATTTAGAATGGTTGGTTAATACGGACCAAAGTCAATGGGCATTTTTAGTCGGTGCTTGTTCATAACAAAAATCAAATTATGAGTTCCATACTTGCGTCACTCTTATCTGTAAAAGTACATCCCATAGTGGGTCATGTCAGATTTCAAAATACAATGGAATCTTGTTTATCTCGAAATCCCTTGGACGTCGAAAAAATACCGAGATATAGGAAGGTTGTCATAAAAATTCTGCTGGAAGCATGAAAATGAAACCGGAAGTGGAATATGTTCGAAACTGTCCGAAATATTTACACGTCGAATCGGTGGCAATTTCTGGTCTTCGACTTATAAATTGGTTCCGTACTTCTACATCAAGATTTCATTTTGTGTCCCTACCTGCATTGATCGATCCAGCCGTATCCCGTTTAAATACGGAGTCCTTCATTGTATTGCTCGGCCTGGAAGCTACAGGTGATGCAGTAGTGTTTTGAAGTCAAACTGATCCGTCACGAATCCTAGAAGTCAGTGTATAAATACCCATTACAGTTTTCCTATTCTCACTCAAAAACATGTTGTGCATAATTTCAGAGTAGACAAAATAAATCAATTATTTTGAAAATCACCCGATGGGAAAAAAAAATCTATATTCTCTTTCCTCGCTTTTGCAAAGCCCTTAAAATGAATGCGCGCCTTCATCTTCAAATAAAATCAATTAGTGAATGATATTTTTATGGCGTAATCCCTTTTAGCGCCAAATATATGAGCCATGCTCTGGCAAAAGAGGGGGGGGGGGCTTAATGCAACTTCGTTAGGCATGATAACAATCAAGTCATCACGTGATCGAAGTTTCGGCCCAGGTCAGCCTGCGCAGGCTGACCTGGGTCGATACTTTTCGCAGATGCATTAAGCCCCCTTTTCACAGAGCACGGCCTCCTTCGACGTCTTTAAAATAAAATCCTGTGAAAGAGCATTTGTTATCTTAACCCTTTCCCAAACAAGCCCTGGTTTTCACGTATCTGCTGTACAAGTCTTTTGAAAACACTGTGGGAAAAGGAGAAACTGCTCGTAAAGAGCAATTTCTCCTTTTCCCACAGTGTTTTCTACCCTTTTTGAGACCTTTCTGCCATTTTCATCAAATTTAAAATTGTCGTCTGCAAACTCGTTCAATTTGGACCAGTCCAAAATTTGTCGTTTGGGAAAGGGTTAAAGGCTTATCGAGTGGATGATATAGGTCCAAGATCCGACTCTGTGCACTCTGAGCTTGGCTCATCTCCTCCGCAAAAGCCCTTGCTTTCGCCTATGGCGTTGAAAGGGCTAAATTCTTTCGGTAATTATATAGATTTATTACATAAAACTTCTTCCGGCAGTGTATTAAACCCATGACTTATTTTTGATAATACACTAGTGTCTTATCGTTTTTTGGGGGGGTCCCGGTTCTGATAACATTTAGTCGGGGAAACCAGCCACAGCAGGAGCTGGAATTTGTACTACTACGCCGTTTCGCGGAAAAATGACGTCATTATTGCTAAGACGTATACGTGTGGAAAGATTTTTATTTTCGTGTCTAATGAAAACCAAGAAATGCAGCATTTTTTTTTTTTAAATCAACAAAATTGCGGAAATAGGTGGAATTACCTCCTCTAGAAACTGTTTTATTCCACTGACGGTGTAAATGTCAAAAAGCTATCTATTTGTGTATGTAGACATTAGAAACCGAACTAAAACTGTAAACACGGACCCGTGAATGGTGTATAGGCTAAAGGTGATGATGCAGGATGAGTTTTGTCTGTCATTCGTTATTATGTGATAAATAGAATCTCACATTCGTGTTTATGTAATATCATTTTTATCATACTCGTTGACTAAAGTGTATATGACGCTCGCCAAGGCTCGCGTCATACATTTTCAGTCAACTCGTTTGATAAAAATGATAATACATAAATACTCATGTAAGATCCTCTATTTAGCAAATAATCTGTTTGTTCTTCAACTGCTCTCGGCACGTTCGGTATGTGATAGCTGTCACTGAAGATGACGCTAGACTGAAACTACTGGGACACAATCATACCCCACATACCATTAAAAATATATATGAGTCATGCTCTGTGGAAAGGACGCTTTATGCATCTGCGAAAACTATCGACCCAGGTTAGCCTGCGCAGTCCGAGCAGGCTGACCTGGGCCGAAACTTTTCGCTATTGCTCCTTTCTTTGCATGTCAAAGGACCAGTCTACCCGAGAATACAGTCGGTCTTTAGGCAAAATGGGTTTTATTGTTCCATAATTATGTGATAACTTGCTTGGTACAGTGTATTACGGAGATTCATTAAACCCCCTTTTGTCAGAGCATGGCTCATATATTAGAAAATTCAGAGTCGTAACTTGGATACATTACATTATCTAGGTATTCCAATTTTAGGGTGCTTTAGTAAACATCTCCAATGAGCACCATTTTATTCCCCAGACAAATACTTAATATCAAGTTTGTCAAATGAAATGCAATCAGTCGTTTATCTTTTTTTCCCTTTTGGAATTTCCAAATATGACTCATTTGATTACAAAACTTTGCCATTGTAATAGATCGACTTGTATCTTTGATAAAACCGATACTTATCATTATCTATAATAAATTTCAGTTCAGTTTGCCAACGGTTACAAGGCGGCAACGGTGAGCAGTAACATTATCAACGAGGCGTCCGGTGTTTGTGCCAGTAGGATACATAAAAATGTCTTGTATACCCACAACGACTCTGGGGACACCCACAGAATATTCGCGTTTAGGTATGGCCTCTGAAATCCTGTACTTCAAACCTAGCTATTTTCCATCGATTATGAAACAACTGGGCCTTGCTCTGTGAAAGCAGGGTTAATGCATATCCAAAAAGTATTGATCCATGTCAGCCTGCGCAGTCCGCGCAGGTTGACCTGGACCGACACTTTTCGCTGTTGGTCAATTTTCTGTATGTCCAAGGACCATTCTACCTCATGATTAAAGCAGTCTGACTATTTTTATGAGACAACCCTGGGTCTGTATTCACCAACCATTCTTTAGAACATTATTAGTCTTGCTTTCAAGAATTCAAGACAGTTGAAATTAACACAATTTCTGATTAGCTAACCCATCTGGTTCAACCAATTTAGAAGTTGTGTTACTTCCAAATTTAGAAAATCTCAGGTATAAAGACTAAGAATGTTCTTAAGAATGGTTGGTGAATACAGACAAGATATGACGCCATCGCCCGCATTTTAACACGGTGCCACATAACGGACGCGTGTTACTGATCTTGTGACATTCCCACACGCATTTGTTAATCGCTGTGCGAAATCTAAAAACACCCTAAGATGTTACTTTTATAAACTACTTTTATGAAACAACCTAAGACATCATTTCCATGGGTTCCTCTTCTTATTCATCGATTGTTTACAAACTGCTGCCTCATCAGTTTCAGTGATACATTTTTGAAGTTTGGTATGATTGTAAAAATCCGAGTAACCTACGGTAAAGCGCCATTTAAATCCAACAAACATTTTCCGTCAAGAATGGAAACTCTACTAATGACAATATCAATAATATTAGCATAGCGGACACTGCAGTTCAAAGATCAGACTGCAGTCTGATATTGATCTTCAGTGGCTGCACAGGCAACTTAAGTAGTTAAAGGCGCGTAATTTACTCTTTATGAAGAAAATACACCCCCAGCAAAAATGCTTGTTTCAATTCATCAGCGCAACAACAGGTAACCGTTTGGCTACGCTCACGATAGATGGCGCTTATTCACGTGACTGGGAAGACATCGCTTGCGCCCCCTGTCAAGGTGGAAGTGGACACTGCATCTATATTGCTGATACGGGCGGTAATGCAGGCGGCATGGAGAACAAGATCTATCGAGTTCGGGAACCCAACAATCTATACGACAGACACTTATCGTTGGACTCTACCCTGCAATTCAGGTTCCACACTTTATTTTTCAATCTTTGAAGTGTTTTGGAATTCATTTTCGACAGTATTCCAGTTCTATTATGTGTAACATGAGACTGGATTGCTTCCGGGTCGTGATATCTCAAGTATTACGCAAGAACGGATTGCTTCCGGGTCGTAGCAGTCCACTTGAAAAGTTTATATCTATCAAACACTTCTGCTGCACTGTTTTATCCGAAAATATCAAAGGATATATCTAAAATGTGTTTCTAACGTAGATTTGAGCTTTTCTTTAGAAAGTGAGCGTATTTTAGCTCTTTTAATGGGAACTATTTAGTGTCTGTGACCTTACCAAAAAAAAAACATGGTCTACAACTAGTCAGAGCTGGATCTGTATTCACCAACCATTCCTAAGAAACATTCTTAGTCTTATTCTCCAAGATTTTCTAAATTTGAAAATAACACAAGTTCTGATTGGCTAAACCATTTGGAAGAAGTTGTGTTACTTTCAAATTACTTTCAAATTACATTTAAATTTTGAAAATTCTGGATTACAAGCCTCAGAAATATTCTTAGAGAATAGTTTGCGATACGGACCCTCTAAATATGTAATAAGACACTTGGTTTTCACTCTATATTCAATGTACCAAATCTAAATCACAGTTGTAACACCGGAGAGTGTTCTTTCAATGTCACTCGCCCTTTTTTCCCACATCTACAAAGTCATAAACAGTCAGGGATGGAAGAAATCTTGTAATGACTATCAATAAATCTCTGTAAGAAGGTAAGTTGAGGCTGTATTTAAACTTGCAATCCCTGATTTGAATTCATTCGTGGTTGCACCGTACTGCATAGTATCACTTTTCTTCTTTTCGCCGTGATAAATACACTTTTGTAAAAAAAAACAATAATAATAAAAATGGACTTGAGGAAATGATGGATGGAAAGACGGAAAGATAGACAGACAGACAGACAACGCCAAAACGATATTCTTCCGCCTTTCAGCCTCGATGGCAATATTTTTGACATGTCCAAAATAAGAGCATTTGCAGGCTAAAATCTGAATAAGTTTTAAATGATAAGGATGGAAAAGCCTGTAACCAGCATTTTCTCCTTTTCACTCAATGTTTTCACAAGTCTTTTCTGTCAGGGTCGTTAAAACTTTGGATTGTGTGGTAAAGGGTTAAACAAAAACAAAACAATTTTCAAAAAGTTCTAGTAGCTTATTTCTTCTTTACTTAGTTGGGACCAGCATGACTGCGAGACTGTCATGGTAGACCCACGAGGGGAGGTCTACGTAGTGTCTAAAGTGTCAGCTGGGCACCACGGAAAGTTAGTCCATCTGCCATCGAATGCATGGGGCAGGTCGTATCGAACCCAAGTGAATGGTGGTGTATACCTGTCGATTTCATCAAGTTCCAACGGTCCTGTCGGAGGCGATATTTCACCGGATGGCAAAGAGGTATCGAATAGACTATTCCCCCCTTCTCCCGAGCTTCTATGGGTAATATATGCGTTATGCTCTGGCAAAAGGGGGCTTGATGCATCTCCGTGATGCATGATCCCTACCAAGCCATCACATCATAATGGATCCATAATAGCCACGTTTTTTAACAGCCGACTTAATCATGAGGTATAGTGGTCCTTGGACATACAGAAAATTGACCAAACAGCGAAAAGTTTCGGTTCAGGTCAGCCTGCGCGGATTGCGCAGGCTCACCTGGGTCGATACTTTTCGCAGATTCATGAAGCACAGAGCATATTTTCATATTCAACTGTACACGGGCAAGACAATTCGTTTTTTTTTTTTTCATGAAATATTCCCAAAAGACAAAAATTTCGACCAGTCCTATTTGAAAACGTTTGTACACGACAGATTCAACGGAACTCAAAGTGTGATATTTGTATTTAACTGGTAGAAAACAGCAGCATTGCCTATCAACGTTTCCTCACAACTCTACAGACTTTACCGGAGAATACAAATGTGTAGTAACTGTCCGAATTGTTCAGACAAAATACAAACCAATTTTCTTATGACTTGTTCTTTTTGATTAATATTTCGCGTACAACCAATGCATTCATGACTCAAAATGCTATTTGTTTGAATAATTAGAAATTTACTGTATTTGAAATACAGGTACTGATTAAAACCTACGGCCATGTTTATCACTGGGAAGTGCCCGATGGCAACTATTACGCTCACCTACAGCAGCAACCAGCAGCGGAACCTTATATCACTGAACGTCAAGGAGAGGCGGTTTGTTTTGATGCCAATGGGGACGGTTATTACACTATCGGAGAAGGACATCACCCGCCCCTTTATTATTACAGGAAAACTAGTTCCTCGATAATAGGTTGACAGAAAAAAACTTAATCATTAAATAAATGAATGTTTTTTCATCTAAATAATAAAGAATACATTTAAAAAATCGCTACACGTATCTGGTTTAAATTGAAAAGAATCTGCAAAGGTTCCGAAAAAAGCGTGCCACAGGCGAGATAAGTTTAACCCTCTGTCAAACGACATTTTCTTTAAATCTTCCAAATTAAAAGTATCTACACACGACAAATTCAAAATTGGTACAAGCTGCAAAAGATCTCTGATAGGGTAGTAAACATTGTAGAAAAACGAGAAAATGGTAGTTAACTTAACCCATAATTATGCCCCCGCCATGAAATGGGGAGGGGGGCATATAGAGTTACCTGTGTCCGTCTGTGTGTGTGTGTGTGTTAGTGTGTGCGTGTGTGTGTGTGTGTGTGTGCGCGTTAGTGTGTGTGTCCCATTTTTGTCCGGAGCATAACTTCTACATTTATCAATGGATTTCAAAATAATTTTGCACAACTGTTCTCCTTAACAAGTACTAGTGTCATGCGAAAAGTTTGTTTCGATACGCCTAAGTTCAAGGTCACGGTTGAAGGTCAAATGTTTAAATTGACCTTGTCCGGAGCATAACTTCTACATTTATCAATGGATTTCAAAATAACTTGGCAAACTTGTTCTCCATTTTGAGTACTAGTGTCATGCAAGAATTTTCTTCTGATGGGTTCAAGGTCAAGATCAACATTAAAAGTCAAAAGACAAAATTCTTCTTTTTCTCACAAAGTTTTCTACCATATGCAATACAAACCATATAATTTATTGTCTGCATATTGCTTTCAACTTGGACCAGTCCTCAATTTTGTTATCAGGTATAAATAATCTTTTATCTGCTTGGTTATATATATAACAAACCTTCTTAACCCTGTCTAAGCTGTTATCCAAAACAACAATTTTCTGTAATACCTACTGATTCTCTCATATGACATACCTGTGACCAATACCATTTAGCGGGGGCATCCGTGTCTCTGACACACCTATTTCTAGTGTTTTCAAAAGCTTTCTCCCTCCGGGTTATCAAAACAAATAAAGGGTTTAATCGATTTGAGCCATGCTCTGGTAAAAGGGGGCTTAATTCATCTCCGTAATGCATTGTACCAATCAAGCCATCACATAATCATGGGTCCACAACAGCCATTTTTTTCAACAACCGACTGAATCATGAGGTAGACTTGTCCTTAAACGTGCAGAAAATTGACCGATAGCGAAGAGTTTCGTCTCAGGCCAGCCTGCGCGGACTGCGCAGACTGACCTGAAGTCGATACCTTTTGCAGATGCATTAAACCCCCTTTTCACAGAGCATGGCTCATTCATTTTACATTGACTGAAAGACATTTTTTTACAAGTTTAATCGATCCCTCTCGATGTTTGTTTCCTGGAAAGCTACCGAGTACTCGTGCCATGAGACCGGAAGTGCCAAGGTATGACAACGCTCATCCTGGGATTCAAACTCAGAACCTCGCTAGAAGGTGATACTCTACTGCTGCAATACTGGCTGTTGCTAAGAGATTTTAATTTAGCTCAAACCATTTAAACGACCCTGAGGAAGAAGCCTTTTGAAAACATTGTGGAAAAAAAGGAGAAAATGCTGGTAACCAGCATTTTTTCCTTTTTCCCACAATGTTTTTCACCCTTTCAAAAGACAAATTTTGTTATTTGAGCCACATTTGAATCGTCGTCTGCAAATGCTTTCAATTTGGACAAGTCTGAGATTTTTTGTCGTGTAATAAAGAGTTAAAAGACAATGTAGATCTGGATCAGACAGCAAGGAACGTGTACACTGATCTTGTATCTATACTCTGCGATATTTCGTTTGATACTGCTGACGACTAATGCACACCATGCAGGTCAAGATCAGATAGCAAACTTGATCTTGATCTTGACAATGTCTGCAAAGTAATTTATGTTGTCTTCTGCAATCTTTGTTGCCTTCATGAGCTTTCTTTGTTCTCTGTACCAAACGCAAAAAACAGACAGGTCTAATTTGAAAGCGTTTGCAGACGAAAAATTCAAAACCGACAAAGATCATGTAGTTTGCCGTTGATAGGACAAGAAACATTGTGGGGGAAAAAGAGAAAATGCTAGTAACCAGCATTTTCTCCTTTTCCCATAATGTTTTCAAAAGTCCTCTTCCCGAGACGGAATTGTTTGACAAAGGTTGAACCCTTAGGCTGCTAAGCGCGACTCAAGGATCTTATGCGAACAGTGTAGATCAAGATCAGACTGCACATACCGTGCAGTCTGATCTTGAATCTACACTGTCCGATAGGGAGATATTTTTCCCCAAAGAAATACCTTTGAAATAGCAAAATTTGGATTTTTTACTATCGGCTTAAAAGTTTCATTTCACTTATTTAGCAGGTTAAGGGTTATTATTTTCAGAGACAAAGCATTTACCACATAGCTTTGGCTACAGAACACTGAGGGTGTCATCTTCTGGCATTATCAATCTCTTTTTTTCTTTCTTTTCTTCTTCACAAAATAACAAATTTAAAAGCAACACCTGATGCTTCTCTGCTATTCCTGAACTTAGTTTTTCCTGAAACTTTTCGTGGCTGTGTCCGTCGGCAAAACAGCTCAGAGAGGCCTGGCCTTGTGCTGGTGAGACTAAGTACATAACTGAATAAGAGAGCTGTCACTGAAATGACAACCAACCAACCAATCAATCAACCAAACCAATCAGTCAATCAACCAAGTCAATCAACCACCCAACAAACCAAACCAATCGATCGATCCATCCATCCATTAATCCATCTCCATCCATCCATCAGTCATTCGATCAATTTGCTGAGGATGATGTCGAATACTTTCTTACAACACCACGGATAATGAAGGTCTGCGCTTTTGTCATCGCCTTGCAGACTTAAATTAGTCCAAGCGCTTGTCAATCAGGGTCCGTATTCACCAACCATTCTTAAGAACGTTCAAAGTTTTATTATTCAGAATTTTCTAAATTCTAAATTTTCTACACGACTTCTTATTTGCTTAGCTATTTGGTTCAGCCAATCAGAAGTTGTGTTACTTTCATATTTAAAAATCTTGGAGAATAAGACTTTGAAGGTTCTTAAGAATGATTGGTGAATACGGACCCAGGACCGGTTTAATCCTTGGGCTGCTTAATGTTAACAGATCAGACTTCAACAAAAAAGTAGAGGCTGATCTATACTTTCTATACTTTCCGATACAATGATATTTCTATCGGCTAGAACTTTAAACTCGCTATAATTTGGTTGAAACTGTAAACTGGAAAATATCATCATTTATATATAACGACGGAATGAATAGGGGAATAAAGCTTTTGAAAACTTTGTGGGAAAAGGAGAAAATGCTGGTGACCAAAGACCTTACCGCGTTCTACAAACTTGACAAAGGCAGGGAGAACGGTGTCAAAGAGGGACAATGCACCGTTCAAGTTCGTACAACACCTTTACCACGCCCCTGCCAAAATGTAATTGCGTCTTTCACGTTCCAGCTAAGGTATGTCGCGATTTTGATCAAGCACGCATCACATCATTTGCGTTTTAACTACGTTCTTTCCAAGATCTCTTTGGTCGCACCTGGCTCTTACCGCGCGTTTTCATGTCGCTTCTTGTGATCTTATACCTTCAAGTCTACGCGCACTGCGTTCTCATTTGTTCTGCACGTTGACTCAATTGATTGATTAAATGTTGTTTTACGCCGCTTTTAACATTATTTCAGTCATATCACGGCGACAGCTCACATATTTATGTATTTCCTGGGTTTCAAAAGTACTAGGCTAGGGCTCTGAAGTGTCTTGCCCAACGACACTCCAATGAAAAACCCAGTGAATCCAGTGAGGCTCGAACTAGGGGCCTCCAGGTCACGAGTCCCATACTGAGGCACGCGGGACCCCGTGTTCTGCACGTATTCTTGGAGGAAAAAAACCATTGCAATCTATCCCCCTCCCCAATATCAGGTTTGTACCACAGCGGAGAAGACCATCATAGGTTCATGCCCCGTTGGTAATACAGCAACACCGTTGTTCCCATGCCTTTACTGGGTCCTTTCTGCGACCTGATTCGACTACACCCTAGTATACGTTATTTCTTACCACGTTCAAAAGTAACCCGCGTCAGCCAAGACCATAAGGAGCGCATTACGTCCTTATAGGAATAAACAGGAGCTTTTGCGGACGGCATAGATCCAAGGTCCATAACATAAAACTATTTCTGGGTTTCAGTGGATTGTACCATAGGCCACTGAAGTTCCATTAGTCTATCACAGAACACCAAAAAATTCATTGCTCGATCATCGGACACCATTACTAAAGATAGCACACTAGCGCATATTACTATATACGATATAAAGGCAAATGTGCTATTTTTGGTAACAGTGTCCGATGATCGATCAATAAAAAATTCCGTGTTTCGTGATAGCCCAATGGAGCTTCAAAAGCCTGTGTTCAGACAGACAGACGGAACAGAAGAAAGGAATGACTAGATTACGAGGGCGAAAAAACTAACAACCTCTGAGTCATTTTAAAAGAACAAAAGACTGTTCGGCAGAAACTAAACACTGCGCCAAGCCAAAGTTCAATAAAAAATTAATAACTTAAAATAAACATTCATGACAACAAATTATTGTAAGACCAGACGCACAACCGGCAAAAACGTTCCCCATGTGGAACATCATAAATGAAGATTGTATTATTTGAGTTTCTCGCCTGCCAATTTCCATATACGGTGTCACGGTAAAATGTGCCTCGTCCAAATGATTGATTAAGTCGAGCCCCGGATGTACGAATCCATCATGGCTGTCATAAAATTCCATGAGAAAACACCTGATGCCTCCATTTTAAGATACGAATTAATAACTCATGTCTGATATTTGCTTTTACTTGATTAACACTTGACACCGATAGAATTTTTTGTAGTAATAGTTTAACGCCGTTTTAACATCTAAAGCCATGGTCACATCTTACGTACTTGACCGTAGTGGGGAATGACAGTAGTTGGCCGTCGTTGTATGTATTAAACGTAGTTACACGTAGATAATCGTTTTTCATCGTAGTAATGAACTTACTTTGAACTTATGATTGGCCCGTAGTAAGCACATAATTTTTCAACATGTTCAAAAATTGGTTACGGTTAACTACGGTGTCGTGACCCTACTGTGACCGTAGTTTGAACGTAGTTGACCTTAGTTAACTATAATTGACCCCACTTAACCATAGTGTGTACTTAGTTGACCGTAGTACCTGCTAAAACACATCACGTAGTTTCTGTCAAGGCGATATGGCATGATAAGCAACCAGCAATGTAGGCTCGTCAACTTTCTAGTTGATCATAGTAACACTACGGATGACTACGTTTGAAATGAACCTTGGTCAACTACGTGCATGAACGTAAATGTGACAATGGCATAAGGTCATATCACGGCGGTCAGTGCACTATTTCCTGGCTTTCTCACACCAGTACTGATACAACTTTCTTTTCAAGTCACTAACTACCTTTTCCACATGAATCAGAGGTGAGAGGCGAAAAATTGCCTAAACCGGGTAACGTACTTGCAACCACCAGGTCACGAGTCAGATACTCTAGTCACTGAGCTACCCGGGCGGACGCTGATAGAAACAGTTGTAGCTACAGGCAATTGTAGCTACAGGCAATTGTAGCTACAGACGGTAACTGCTGCCTCATCATATGATCCGTGCTCTATGAATGGGGGCTTAATGCATCTGCGAAAAGTATCAACCCAGGTCAGCCTGCGCAGTGTGCGCAGGCTGACCCGGGCCGAAACTTTTCGCTATTGGTCAATTTTCTGTATGTCAAAGGAACAGTCTACCTCATGATTCAGGCAGTTTATTTAAAAAAAAAAGTGGCTTTTACCGATCCATAATTATGTGATGGCTTGATTGGAACAATGCATCAAGGAGATGCATTAAGCCCCCTTTTGCCAGAGCATGGCGCATATGTATATCACCGTAAGAATTTCGGTCAGGTAATTTGGTAAACAGTATTGAAATGTCAAATACGAGCTCTCCTTATCCCACCTAAATATATACGTTTCGTTTGAGCCATGCTGTGTGAAAAAGGGGTTGAACGCATCTACAAAAAGTATCGACACAGGTCAGCCTGCGCACTCTGCGCAGGCTGACCTAGGCCGAAACTTTTTGCTATTGGTTAAAAGGACCAGCCTACCTCATGATTTAGTAGGGTTTTTTTATGGATTTTATTAATTTTATGGATTCATGATTATGTGACGGCTTGCTTGGCACAGTGCATCGCCGAATTGCATCAAGCCCCTTTTTCAAGAGCATAGCTCAAGCTAGCCTCTGCAACGTAGATTTAGACCAAACTGCACGTAGATTAAGACCAGACTGCCCGGAAACTGCTGTCTCATTATATGTATATCTAAACAGTGTTGAAATATAAACTACGAGCTCTCTTTTTCCCAAATGAATGTATCCGTTTCCTTTATTAAACTCTCGACGAGCCTCTTAGCTCAGTCGGTAGTCAAGACTTGGAAACAGGAGGTCGCTGGTTCGATCCCCGGCTTGGCCAATTTCTTTCCGAGGATTGATTATAGTCATTGCGACAGGATTAATTCCTCTCGCACCGCTGACCATTGTTTCGACGATGGTTATGTGGGAAAGCAGCCAGTGGCTTGGAAAGAATATTGTGCGGAGTACTGGAAACAGAAACTCCAGGAAAGCATGGATAGGTGCACTGGCCGCTGCGATATAGCTGAATTAATGTTGAAAACGGCGTTAAACACTATACAATCAATCAATCATTTATTAAACTCTCAAAGGCTAAGTTTTGACATGGTCAAAATTTATTCGTCATGAAAAAAAAAAAAAAAAAACGGAGGTGGGGGGGTTCTTTCTACAATTTCCGGGTCGAGTCTTTTCTTTGGCTGAGATGTTTTATCTAAATAAATCGGCAATCAGGCCGTGGAATAATTTTATACTTATAAAGTTTCATTGTAAAGAAAGTGTTTCTCGGATTATTCCGTACACGATCGTCATGATCGACATCGGCATATTTCGTACATAGTCGTTCAATAACGTATGGAATATCTACCCATATCTGCAAAGCCACCTAGATATTCACCCAGCATTGGATACTTAAATGTTTACCATGTGACAAAATTTGAGACTTGTCCAAAATGAAAGTATTTGCAGACGACAAATAGAATGTAGTTATAATGCTGATTCTTGTGTTTGATAGGATAGAAAAAATCGTGGGAAAAGGAAAAAAATGCTGGTTACCGACATCTTCTCCTTTTCCCACAATGTTTTCAGAAGCCTTCTCTCTGGGCGTCGTTAAAAGTCGGGATTGTGTGGTAAAGGGTTAAATGTTTGCCATATGACAAAATTTTAGACTTGTCCAAAATGAAAGTATTTGTAAACGACAAATTAAATGCTTCTCTATAAACATGAAAAGTGACTTTCAAAAAGTTAGAAAACATTGTGGGGGAAAAGGAGAAAATACTGGTTACTACAATGTTTTCAAAAGCCTTCTACCTCAGGGCCGTTATAACTCGGGATTATCTGGTAAAGGGTTAAACCCACATAACGATATTTATCATCATTTCTACAATATTGGCTCGGTTACTGGTGTAAAATAATCCAGTGTACTATATGCTAAAATTTCTTAACGTCTAAAGCCTTCTCCAGGGACAGTTGTTGGTATTTAGTTTCCGATAGAAAGCCAATAAATGGAATTTCCCTGGTGATCTTCAAAGATCTGTCTTGTGAACTACTTGATCTACCAATACATTACTGATGTATAACAGCGTCGGAAGGTTGGCAATATTTTTGTATGGGGTTGGGGCTAGGGGTTGGCCCTGCTTCCCTCTCCCCTCTGTTTCTACGGCAAAGATTTGTCACTGCCATTTCAGTGACCAAGGTTTTTTGTTTTTGGTTCATAAAAGTTACACTCGGCAAACATCCGGTGATCCGTTGATCAAATCCTTCAGCTGTTCTACGATGGGTGGGAGATATGCGCCTACACGGTACATTTCTCCGCCGGAAATACACTGTATTACCGTTCTTAAAATTGTAAGACTCCATTAAAAAAAAAAAAAACGAGTCACAATTTTCAATCGAAACTGTTCTAAATACATTTTCCTTGACAAACAGTTTGTACATTCATTTTTTTTCTTTCAATTCTGTTGGCATTTAAGGAACCGGCCGAGTTGTGACCAGCGTAATAGTTCGTGTGCTCCACTACCAAGTGATGGGAGCATTACTGAGAGAGAAGTGTACTGACGCGATGAAAGTAGGTCCATAACGTTTTTCCTACAATCACAACCGCTTTAATAAACAGCTTTAACAAACGGTTAAGTTTTATACTCTTCCATATTGCCAGCAATTGCAGACAGCAAACAAAATACCGCTCAAATGATGACATTTGAGATCAAAATGATAGAACACATTGTGGTAAAAGAAGAAAATGCAGGTAACAAGCATTTTATTCTTTTTTCCACATAATTTTCTACAGCCCTCCTCTTTGGGATCTTTAAAGCACGAGAAAAATAAGGTACGTGTACTGTGTGAAATTCACTTCCTTTAGCCAAAGCTTAGGAATCGGTTTTCGTTGCACAGACAAAGGTCTGGGCCATGAACATTTGTGTGTTCACTCTTATTGAAGTTTCTCAGACGAAATGAACCATGCTCTGTGAAAAGGGGATTAAATACATCTTCAAAAAGTATCAACTAAGGTCAGCTTGTACCTGGCTAGAAAAGTTTTGCCGTTGATTAATTTTATGCATCTGAAAGGACCAGTATACATCATTATTCAGTCGGTTGTCAGACAAAATGAATTTTATGGATCTATAATTATGTGACAACTTGCTTTGTATATTGCATCTGGGAGATGCATTAAACTGACTTGCTCGGTACCATGTATCACGGAGATGCATTAAACGGACTTGCTCGGTACCATGTATCACGGAGATGCATTAAACGGACTTGCTCGGTACCATGTATCACGGAGATGCATTAAACGGACTTGCTCGGTACCATGTATCACGGAGATGCATTAAACTGACTTGCTCGGTACCATGTATCACGGAGATGCATTAAACTGACTTGCTCGGTACCATGTATCACGGAGACGAATTAAACTGACTTGCTCGGTACCATGTATCACGGAGATGCATTAAACCCCCGTTTCTCAGAGCATGGTTCAATTTTTTTTTTTCTTAATTCTTTCCTATTTCAAATTTCAAGGGAAGCAAAACGTGTCAGCCATTCAGACGGCTGGTCTTAAATTACGAAGAAGAACAATATTTAGAACTGTTGGTGTTGTTCCAGTTAATATTCATTAGAAAATGATAACGCCGTTTCCAAGCAACGGTTGTAAAATAGAACTTCATTAAATTAATTAAGCGATAAGGAAATTGTAGTAATAAGACAAAAATACATGCATCATTAAAACTGCGAAAGAAATTAACCCTGTACCTCACAATGCCGAGTTTAAACGACCCTGAGAAAGAAGGCTTTTGAAAACATTGTGGGGAAAAAGGAGAAAATGTTGGTAACCAACATTTTCTCCTTTTACCACAATGTTTTCCATCCATTCACTGACAAATTCCATCGTTGGATGTCACATTTAATTTTTCGTCTGCAAATGCTTTCGATTTGGACAAGTCTATAATTTTGTCATTTGGTAGAGTTAACCTTTGTGCTCCGAAGCCCGACTTAAATGCACTTTAGCGAACATAGTGTAGATTAAGATCAAACGACAGTACATTGTCCGACGCGGTAATGCCACTGAAAAGAACTTTAAAATCGCAATAGATCTACACGTACATGTATTAGTATTTTCTTATACCGTTGGCTTAAATATAATACAATACAATACAATATATTTATTAGTGTATAAGACCTCTGGCCCACAATACAAACATTATTGTTTTTACACTGAAATCTTCTTTTAACCCTTTGCCAAACGACAAAATTTTAGACTGGTCCAAAATTGAAAGCATTCACAGACGATAAATTCAGCGCAGCTCATATCATTATTTCTGTCTTTGATAGGATAGAAAACAACGTGGAAAAAGGAGAAAATGCTGGTTACCAGCATTTTCTCCTTTTCCGACAATGTTTTCAAATGGTCTTTTTGTCACTATTGTACAGGTTGAAACTTCATATTTCCTAAGATATATCTTTAAACCTATGTACCCTCTCCTCCCCTCTAAAGTTAGCTTTGTTTGATTATCTATATGGTGTTTTAATTCCGTTTTCAACAATTTATCAGCTTATTTCAGTGGCTGGAGCTCCTATCCCTGTTTTCCAGGAAATTCCTTTACCGGTACTTTGCCCAAATAGTCTTCTGGCTTCTTTCTCACATAAATATTTTTGAAACAATGATCAGCGATGATAGAGAAATGAATCTTGTTGCAATAACTACAATCAGTCCTGCTGAGCCCCGGTAACTCAGTCGGTAGCATTCAGGACTCGAGAACAGGACGTCGCTGGTTCGATCCCCAGCTCGGCCAACTTCTTTCAGAGGATTAAGGATTGTCAGTGCGACAGGATTCATTCCTCTCTCACCGCTGGCCATTGTTTCGGCGATGATTATGTGATGATTATGTGGGAAAGCAACCAGTGGCTTGGAGAGAATATTGGGCGGAGCACTGGTAAAAGAAACTCCAGGAAAGCATGGATAGGTGCATTAGCCGCCGCGATATAACTGAAATAATGTTGAAAACGGCGTTAAACACCATACAATCAATCAATTAATTAACAGTCAGTGCTCGGAAAGGAATATTGGCCGAGCTGCAAATCGACCTCACGACCCCAGGGTTCAAGCCCTGTATCTTACCGTTTGAGCAACTGGGCTAGGCTTTCTAAATCTGGCGAAAAATATACGAAAGAAATACATGTATCTGACCTTCTGTGATTTCCATTTCACTCGATAGGGAAAGATATATTACTCGAATCTGACGGAAAGGGTTTTCCCGACGTTTCTAGGCAACGCATTAAATCTTTTCTTGAAATTTTAAATCAGAATAATTACCTTGGCAGATCGTGTAACTATCTACCTCTTTACTGCAGGTGCTGATCATTAACCTTGCACGGGCAACTTTGGTAGCCTTTTTGCGAACAGTGTAGATCAAGATCAGACTGCACAGAATGTGCAGTCTGGTCTTGATCTACACTGTCCGATAATGGGTCTTTTTTTCTACCAGCTAAATATATCCGCCTCACTCATTTCACGGTATTAACTCGAAACCAAACGACAAAACTTCAGACTTGTATAAATTCATTTGCAGACGACAAATTAAATACGGTTCAAATGATATGATTTTTCTTTGAATGTAAAGAAAAAATTGTGGGGGAAAGGAGAAAATGCTGGTTATCAGCATTTTTTTCCTTTTTCCACAATGTTTTCAAAAAGCCTTCTTCCTCAAGGTCGTTTACCTTTGAGCTGCTAAAGCCCAACTCACTGACCTTTTGCAGACAGTGTAGATTCAGATCAGACTGCACAAAATGTGCAATCTGATCTTGGATCGACACTGATAAGGAGAAATTTTTCTCCAAAAAAAGTAAGTTTGAAATAACATTATTCAGGTTTTTACTATCGACTTGAAAGTTTTATTTAACTTATTTAGCAGGATAAGAGTTAAAACTAGAGACAGTGCGGTAAAGAGTCAAACCTATTTTTACTGATGAAAGACAGTGAAATGTACGGTGGCACAGAGGTGACATGTGCATTTTTTTGTATTTATCTCGTTCCCACGAGATAATAATTCGTTTTCTAGAGTCTTTTTTTATAAAAAAAAAAAAAATATGCAAAAAACAAAATTCGTTTTCTCGAGATTTTTTTTTTTTTATAAAAAAATATGCAAAAAAAAAAAAAAAAAAAAAAATCGTTTTCTTGAGTTTTTTTTTTTTTTTTTTTAATAAAAAATTATGCAAAAAACAAAAATCGTTTTCTCGAGTTCTGAAACAATCGTGGATGCAAACTACCATGTTGAATGAAACTATGAAGAACATGGACTCCGTGTAAAAATAGGAATTAGTAGGAGGAATCTGATTGGATGATTATGTCGTGAGCACGACTTATTATCTCGTGTGAACGACATAACGGATGACTTGGATTGCTGATTATATCGTTCGAACGAGATAGTATTTCGTTTTTTGCATAATTTTTTATATGAAAATAAATCAAGAAAATGAAAGTTGGGTTTTTTTTGCAAAATTGTTTATAAAAAAAAAAAAAAAAAAAACTCGAGAAAACGAACTTTGTTTTTTGCATAATTTTTTATTAAAAAAAAAAAACCTCGAGAAAAACGAATTTTTTTTTTTTTTTTTTGCATACTTTTTTATGAAAAAAAAAAAAAAAAAAAAATCGAGAAAACGAATTATTATCTCGTGGGAACGAGATAAATACAAAAAAAAAAATGCACATGTCACCTCAGTGCCACCGTAGAAATGTGCAAACGTAATCAGGTTTCCATGTTATTGATACATGTATATTGAACTGAGTGTTGGCGTTACCTCAAATTTAAAAATACATCTATACTTGTTTTCAGGCAGCTTCTAACCCGTTTCATCTTTTATGAAACTGTAATCATTCTTGTGTCTTCATGCCAAATGTTGCCCCTCACGACTGCAAGGTTGTACAGATTACAACGGATAGAAAACGCACTTCATGTTTTGGCAGCCTTCAAAGAAATCACTGTTGTCATTTTCGGTTTTAAATGAGGACAAATCCCTTGAGTTTCTCCATCCCTTACACAATAATTCTTGTAATTCATGAATTACAATACAATACAATAATTCATGCCAAATGTTGCCCCTCACGACTGCAAGGTTGTACAGATTACAACGGATAGAAAACGCACTTCATGTTTTGGCAGCCTTAAAAGAAATCACTATTGTCGTTTTCGGTTTTAAATGAGGACAAATCCCTTGAGTTTTTCTATCCCTTTCACCATATACATGTATATTGGCGGTTTATCTATGTTTACATAGCTGACCAAATTCTGAGCTATTCTACACACTTTCAAGTTTCCACAGCGTTTTTTGTCTGTGATTGTAAGGATGTACAGGTATCTTTAAACGTTAAGAAGACTTCTTTTTTCGTCTTGCAACAGATCAGCAAGTGTTGCAGAAGGAGAAATGGCTTATCAGTAACGTTTTTCCTTTCTGTAATAATGTCATACCCTAATTTTTGAAGATTATACTTCTTATTTGTATTTATGGAACTCTTCACGTTAGAGGCGTGTTTAGACCTGTTAACGAGACCACAAGTAAACAAAAATCATTGGCAACGTATACGAAATACAACCAACTGCAGCTATCTTTACTAACAGAGGCACGTAACATTGCGGTGCAGTGTCTATACGTATTTATATCTCGTTCGTTATTCTCTTTATGGGTTACTTAATACTTTGTATACGTTACGGGTACCGTATCTGACCTAACGATATCGCGTTGTCTCGCGATATTTGTTCATTTTTCTTACCGAATATGCAGAACAGTGTTCAAAGAGAGTTAACTCTATATCGATCCCACCGGGGGTGGGGTGTCACATATTGTTGATTAGTGTGAGACTAAGGGCCAATATGACCCTCTTGTAGGAAATCTTCTTGTCGAAATACTCCATGTCATAGTTCATTGATAACTCATATGAATACAAGCAACCCTCGATTAGATCTTCTTGTATTACTTCTTGTATTCATTAACAACATTTTGGCATATGAAAAAGATATACCCCCCTTTTCTTTTGCGGGGGGGAGGGGGTAGGGTTGTATTTGTATGAAATTTAATTGCAATACAGACTTCTTACAGTTTAATGACTGTCGATGCCAGTTACGTGTATGGCACATTTGATCTATTTGTAGTGGATCGATGTGGGGCCATCATCGCCCTCTCGTTTCACATAATCCAGTGGAAATAAAAATTACTAGTAATTAGTTTTAAAGTGTTCTGTAATAATCTATTTTCATTCTAGTACATAGACTGCAACAAGTGTATAAATCTTAAGGGAGTAATAAAGGTAGAAATTTTAGCAGCGGAAAAGTTTGGAACACTGGATGACTCTGATTCTTTACTCGTTTTCAGCCACTCTTTAACCCGTTTTATCTTTATCAAACTATAATCATTCTTGTATCTTCATACCTAATGTTGCCCTTGACGGTTACAAGGTTGCATAGATTACGACCGATAGAAAATGCCTTTCATTTTCTCGGAGCCATCAAAGCAATCACTGTTCCGACCTTTCAGGTTTTAAGTCGAAGATCCCCAATATATGTATTTTTCCCTTACAACATATACATCGGTAATTTATCTATTTTACCTATGTTTACTCAGCAGACTAAATTTTGAGCCATTCTGCAGTCTATAAAGATTTCACAGCGTTTCTCTCTCTCTCTCTCTCTCTAGCTGTAAGGATGCATCTTTACCTGAGAAAGAAGGCTTTGAAAAACATTGTAGAAAAATAGAGAAAATGCTGGTTACCAGTATTTTCTCTTTTCCCACCCCACAAGGTTTTCTTCATAAAACACAGACAAATCCAATCATTTGAGTTACATCTTATGTCGGCAAATGCTTTCAAATAAGTCAGGTCTAAAACGTTGTTATCTGGTAAAGAGTTAACCCTTTACAACACGATCCCGTGCTTTCACGACCCTGAGGGAGAGGCCTTTTGAAAACATTGTGGTAAAGGGAGAAACTGCTGGTAACCATTTTTCCTGCAATGTTTTCTACAGTGTCAAAGAACTTAAGTCCATTTGTACCACTTTCCAATTTTTCGTCTGCTGATACTTTGAATTTGGGAGGTTCTAAAATTGTCGTTTGGTAAAGAGTTAACCAGGGTGAGAAACAGAAGTTCGCAAAAAACACCGATGTTACGATGTAAAAAAAAATCATGTTGTGACTTATTGCCATGCTTATTGCAATTTTTGACGTTTAGTTCGCACTTAATCCACAACACTGGTGTATTTTCCCCTCCATTTTACCGGAGAAAACATAAGTATGTAATCTTTTCACCTGGAGGTAGGTAGGAAGGCATTTTCGACTAATTGTTGTAACAAACCAGAGTCAATAATAGAATATGCTTTTTAAAGAGGAAATGCACGGCAAGAAAAAAAAAAGCAAGAACATTTCCTATTTCTATACCCTTTACCACACAATCCTGAGATCTAACGACCCTGAAGAATATAGCCTCTGAAAATATTGTGGGAAAAGGAGAAAATGTTGGTAACCAGCTTTTTCTTCCTTTCCAACAATATTTTCTACCCCTTCAAAAGGCTATGAAGATATGCGTAAAGATGAATAAACGCTTTTTTTTTTTCATTTTGAGAATCAAAAGACGTATGAACACACAGACACAGTATGGTGTGTTACGCCGTTTTAAACATCGTTTCAGTTATATGGCGACCACCAGTGCACTTATTTGTGCTAGCCTGGAGTTTCTTTTATTCTTTTACCTGTACTTTGCGCAATATTCTTCTCGAGCCACCGGCTGCTTTCCCGCATAACCATTGTTGAAACTATAAAAGATCAGCGGTGATAGAGGGAATGAATCCTGTTGCAATGACTATCATCAATCCAATTGGCTGAGCTGCGGATTCGAACCAGCAACCCCTGGTTTCAAGACCGACAAGTGACCGACTTAGCTAACGGGGCTAGGCAGGCTAATGAATAGAAAGTATGAGCCATATTCTGTGAAAAGGGGGCTTAGTGTATCTGGGAAAAAAAAGTACAGGCTAATATGGGTCGGCACTGTTTTTTTGCTATTGGTCAATTTTTCTGCATGTCAAAGGACCAGTCCACCTCATGCGTCAGTCGGGTGTGGACGAAACTGAATTTTTGGATACATAATTAGTTGATAACTTGCTTAGTTTACAGCATTAAGGAGATCAGAGCTCCAGATAAGAGGGAGTGATGGTGTTCTAAATCCATTATTTCTCTTCCAAACCCTATGTTGTGGGTACTCATTAGAATTGTCTCGATGAGACGATTCTAATGAGTGCCCATAACAGAGGATTTAGTGGAGAATAATTAATATTATTAAATTTGAAATCAAAATCACTCCCTCTATCTTGAGCTCTTGAGATGCATTAAACCCCTTTTATCAGAGCTTGATTGAATTATAAAAACTTACCTAACTGCTGTCCATTCATATTTATCCTTATCAGCCATGTTTTAATCTATGTGTTACACTCCGCAGTCCTCAAGTATGTTTGTTCACATGAATTTATCGCTCAATTTGAACACAGCTATTCCCTCGCACACTCTACTTCAATCACTTATCATCTCCAGAGTTGATGGTCATTTCATCCAGTAAAATATAAAGATAATCATGGAAATTGTTTTACGTCAGCACACTTAAAAGACTGTCACTTTTCTCGATACTTTTAGCCAGTTTTTTTTTTTTTTTTTCGGGGGGGGGGGGGGAGGAACAAAGAAAACGTTTGATGGAAATAAGCATGATTCTTCTTACATCTGAGCCATGTTCTGGCAAAAGGGGGCCTAATGAATCCCCGAGATGCATGATACCAAACAACTCATCAGATGACAATAGATCCATAAAGTCCGTTTTATCTAACCACCGACTGAATCATGAGGTATACTGGTCATTTGACATACAGAAAATTGACCAATAGCAAATGTTTCGGCCCAGGTCAGCCTGCGCAAACTGCGCAGGCTGACCTGGGTCGATACTTTTCGTAGATGCATTAAGCCCCCTTTTCACAGAGCATCGCTCAATTCTATATTTGGCGCGCTGTCAGCACAAACCTTGCCAATCAATGTCAACGAATGTCACGTGTTTTATCTTAATCTGTTTTTGTAAGTCATCATTTCACAATCTACTATGAGCAGGGAATGCGATGTGCATCTGATGACAGGATATGGATCAGGATCAGACTGATTTTTCAAACGAGGACTCTCATTACCAACAAGAAATATCTTTGAAAAAAGAAATACGGCGTAAATTTGGTAACAAATAGGCAGGGCCCTTACAATAAACATGTCTACATTTTTGACCAATCACGCATTTCTGTTTATTCATAAATTGCGTAAATTTGTCAACAAATAAGCAGGGGTCCTTGAAATAAACATGTCTACATTTTTGACCGATCACGCATTTCTGTTTATTCATAAATTGCGTAAATTTGCCAACAAATAGGCAGGGCCCCTTGAAATAAACAGGTCTACATTTTTTACCAATCACACATTTCTGTTTATTCATTTGTTATCAGTACCAAAAGGTCGGTCAAAAGCCAGCAAATTCAGCTACGCCGAAAAAAAAAGAGAATATTCTTTTCGTTCTGCCTACCTGTTTTTCTATCTTTCTGTTGCAAACTTGTGGCAAAATCTATTTCCTTTGTCCTCAATTCTTTAACATTAATTTAGTCATTAATTTTCAATTCTCAATGATTATCGGTATTTTATTAGGATACTATTATTTTGTTCTACTATCTTCGTTACCAGATTAAAAGCATTGATTCCGTTGATTATTTCAACTCAACAGTA
Organism: Tridacna gigas; assembly: GCA_945859785.2. Classification (NCBI taxonomy): domain Eukaryota; kingdom Metazoa; phylum Mollusca; class Bivalvia; order Cardiida; family Cardiidae; genus Tridacna; species Tridacna gigas. The sequence continues at coordinate 47,809,697 of OX244040.2, forward strand.
TGAAAATTCTCTTGCTCGATTAGTTTCATGCATGTCAAATCAGACGTCTAACTGCGACACATATTTTTCACGCAGTTCTTGTCCGATTATAGATCGATACAACAGATTGTCTTTAGAAGCGAGTTCAACTTATTTCATTAAGAGAGGACAGTAAATCAATGGTCGTTGTTCGCAGTGAGATGCTAAACACAGATGTTCTCTACAACTTATTAGAGGTACCCGTGCCTTTTACCAACTGACTTTTTGGGGCTTTAGGTGCACTTTAACCCTTTACCAAACAATCCTGAGTTTTAACGACCCCGAAAGGAAACGCCTTTTGAAAACATTGTGGGAAAAGGAGAAAATGCTGGTAACCAGCATTTTCTCCTTTTCCCACAATGTTTTCTATCCTTTCAAGAACAAATTTCAAAATTTCACTCAATTTATTTTGTCGTCTGGAACTGCTTTCAATTTGGACCAGTCTAGAATTTTGTCGTTTGGTAAAGAGTTAAAAAAAAATAAAGGGTTTCGTTACACTCGTTATCATACACGATTTTCTGTAGCAGGGGACAGTTTTACAATAGCACTGACGCAAACGTAAGCCTAGAATTTCGTAAGTTTTTGCGTAACTCCCAGTTATGCGCTTTACTAAAATTTTCGTAGCTAAGTACGAGCGTAGTTTTTGCGTAACTATACGTAAAAAAATATCTGTCGTAAGTAAGAACACAGGCCGAAATCTAGAGGCATTTTTGTATCGCGTTGTCATAGAGGAATAATTTTGAGAAAACAAAAAACAGCATAATTATCCTCACAGCTATCCGCAGTAGTCCTGAATTTCATGTTTTGAAGAATTATTTTTTTTCTTCACCCGCACAGTATCCATATTTGACGAAAGCGGTGAGAAATGTAAGGTAAATGCGCGCAAATTGCGTCATATTTCCCTCTGATTGAACGGCATGCGCTGTTTACCTAGGTAACAAGTGCGCGGGAAATACTGTGTCCGCCTTCAATTGAAGAAAACGGAAATATTTACTAATGCAAACTGGCAAAATTACGAAAGTTTAGTAAAACGAATTTACGAATTTCGTAAATCTAACTTGAGCGTAAAGTTACGTAACTTCTTCCGCAAAAATTTATGAACTGTTAGTAAAACTATACCCAGGGGAGGTAACCGATCAATAAATCCCAAGGAACCTTTTATCAAGGACCACTAACCCTTTGCAACATTTTAACATTTTATCCTTGTCCCACGCCCTTTTTTTTATTTACAATTCTTCTTAGAGACCCTAGAACACCCAATCGTATGGGTAGACGTTAGATAATTAAAAGTGTGTGTGTGAGAGAGAGGGAGGGGTAGAGAGAGAGAGAGAGAGAGACAGACAGACAGACAGACAGACAGACAGACAGACAGACAGACAGACATACTAAACTCTAAACACCCTACCCTGAGAGCCTATAGCTTCTCCACATCAGAAGAAAAAAAAATCCATGAAAAAATTACGGATCGCTTAAATTCATTAGAGGTATTCAAAGTCATTTAAATGTGTATCTCGGCGAACACCAAAAACTTATTAATTAACACTATCGCTCTTTATTCTCTCGCACTTTCTCTGTTGTAACCTAACAAGCATTAATACAAAGACACCGCCTAGTTCTGTTATATAGAAAAAATATATTGATTTAACCTTTGGGACGCTTAAAGCGATTCAGTGCGCCTTTTACGGACAGCGTAGATCCAAGATCAGACTGCACAGAACGTGCAGTCTAATCTTGGATCTACGCCGTCCATTTTTTAATGTTGTTTTCGGGTAAAATAATTTTAAAATCGCGATACATGTACATATTTGGATTTGTACTCTTGCCTGGAAATACCTGTTTCATTGGTTTAGTATTTAACCTTTCAGCAAACAGTCAGGAGTTTTAATGACCCTTAGGAGGAAGTCTTTTCGAAAACATTGTGAGAAAAGAAGAAAATGCTGGTAACTCCTCTTTCAGAGATAAATGCCACCATTTAATGCAAATTCAATCTGTCGCGTACAAATGCGTATTTAAACAAATCTATAATTTTATCGTATGGTGAACATTTAAAGGGTTATCACGCGACTCATCACATCTTGAAACAAATTTAATTCACAGGATTTTTTTTTTGAGAAAATCCGCTTTACCAAAGTTAATTGAATACACGATTAAATGTTCAAAACATGAATGCAGGAAAAGACCAAGTAACACAAGAGGAAATTGCTTTTTTCGAAAAATGTCTTCTTTTTCTGCGGTGTTTTCAAAAGTAAACGGCTGCGAGCCAAAAAAAAAGTGTCTGTATAGATTGTTGTTTTAACGCACTTAATTAAGCCTTTAGCACACAATCCAGAGTTTTAACAACCCTCAAGAAGAGAGCTTTTGAAAACATTGTGGAAAAAGGAGAAAATGTTGGTAAGAAGCATTTTCTCCTTTTCCCACTATGTTTTCTACTTCATCAAAAACATTTTCCATTACTTAAGGGACATTTAAATTGTCGCCTGCATATGCTTCGAATTTGGACTAGTCCAAAATTTGTCGTTTTGTAAAGAATGAACAGAACGCTATAACATCAGGTCGTGTAGTACGATCTTTGATCCACACTGTCCTCTAGTTTATGACTTCTGACGAAAACAATGAAAATATAGAAACTGCAGTAGCAACTTTTTCCATAGAAACCAGAGTAGCAATTTTTTTTTCAAAAAAAGCTTCCCTTGCTAACTTGGTGCACAAAACCTCCAAGTATCGCAAGAAAAAAAAAAAACACCACACACACACACACGCGCACAAAAAAAAAATCCATCGACCAGTTTTAGAAAGCAGTCTTATATAACTGATCCCCTCATTTCCATCTAACAGATCAATTAGTTTTCCTATTATCCCGTTACCGTAAAGATATGAGCCATGCTCTGGCAAAAGGGGCTTAATGCATCTCCGTGATGCATCACACGAAACAAGTCATCGCAGCATTCTGGACCATAAAATCCATGTTGTCTAACAACCCAATTTTTCATGTGTTACACTGGTTCTTTGTCATGCAGGAAACTGACCCAAAGCAAAAAGTTTCGGCCCAGGTTAGCTTGCGCGGACTGCGCAGGCTGACCTGAGTCGATATTTTTTGCAGATGTATTAAGCCCCCTTTTCACAGAGCATGGCGTATATGGATTAAATTGCTTCTACAGCTGACAGCTTGTTAAATCGTTCAGGGAAAAGGGGCATTTGCGTGAAGCAAGCATTTGCTCGTTTGCCCAGAATGGTTTCCGAAGATTTATATACAGGCGATTCGCTTCCTTCATAGGGTTTATCCTTGTCGTGATTTGAATCAGTTTTGCTCAGGTTTCATTTAGGTTGATTCAGAAAATGTATAATTAGTCCATATGCTATTTGCTTAGCCGTTTACCAAACTATCCCGACTTTTATCGACCATCGACAGAAAGCTATTAAAGTCATAGAGGGACAAGAACATGAAATTCTGACATTTTCTACTTTTCCCACTATGTTTTCTACTCTATCAATTTCGTCGTTGGAGCCACCTTTTAACCTTGAGGCTGCTGCTGCGGACGGCGTAGATCACTATCAGACTGCTCAGAACGTGCAATCTAATCATGAATCTACATTGTCCGATCTGGAGATTTCTTTCCCTGAACCATAACTCCTGCAAAATCTGTGAATTTGGACATATGGAAAATCTTGCCGACTGGCAGAGTTAACCCATAGGCTGCTAAGGGCGACTCAAGGACCTTTTGCGGACAGTGTAGATTAAGATTAGACATCACAGAACTTGGATCTATACAGTCCGATAAGGAGATATTTATCCTCCCAGAAAAAATACTTTTGAATTCCCTTACTTTGTCTTCTATAAATTCTATGAATGCGGACATGGTAAATCTTGCTGTCTGGCCTAAAGATGTAACAAAAACAATACTACAGACGTGATGCATTGACTCATTGCCTCGTGCAATCGACTTTTCTTCGGTCTTGTCTACAAACTTAACCCTTTACCAGACGATAAAATTTTTGACTTGTCCAAATTGAAAGCAGCTGCAGACGACATACTAATTAAATTATGCCGCCTCAAATGATGTGATTTGTCTTTGAAAGGATAGAAACCATTGTGAAAAATTGTAAAATACTGCTTACTAGAATTTTTTTTTGCCTCTCTTTTTTTTTTTAACAACAATCTTTCAAATGTCTTACTCCTTAACGTCGATAAAACACGGGATTGTTTCATAAAGGTTAATTCGATGCAAACAAAAAAAAAAAAACCGCAGACGTAATGCATTATCTTCTTACCTCCTGACGATGATGATGATAGTTATTCATGATTATTATTATTATTATTATTATTATTATTACTACTACTACTAGAAATAAACGAGCCATTCTCTGGGAAAATGGGACTTAAAGCTTCTGCGAAAAGTATCGACTCAGGTCAGCTTGTGCAGTCCGCGCAAGCTGACCTGGACCGACACTTTTCGTTATTTCTCATTTTCTGTATGTCCAAGGACCATTCTACCTCATGACTAAGTAGGTTGTTAAAAAAAGGTGGCTATTATGGCTCCATCATTAAGTGATTGCTTGATAGGTATAATGTTTCATGGAGATGCAGTAAGCCCCCTTTTGCCAGAGCATGGCTCAAATGAAGTAGACATTTTCGTTTAAAAAAAAAATTATATATCGCAGTTTCGAAGCCCACAATGTGTGGAGAGTGCCCTTCAAAAATGTCAGACGGTATAAATCAAACTTCGAAGCACATTTTCTTTCCAGTCTAATTTTTGTCCGTAAAAGCCCTTAACATTTATCCTGCTAAAAAAGTTCAATAAAATTTCCAAGCCGATAGAAAAACACCCGAATAATATTATTTCAAACTTATTTTTTGGAGAAAAATATCTCCTCCTCGGATAGTGCGGGTCCAAGATAAGCCTGCACGTTCTGTGCAGTCTAATCTTGGTCTACTCTGTCCGTAGGGGGTCAGTATGTCGCGCTTAGCAGCTCAACGGTTAAAGTTAGGCAAGGCACCCCAGCACGGTTTCATACAATGATAATTTGCATATTAAGTATAATACAAACATATTCTACTGCATTTACTGTCAGTCTGGTAAAATAGATCACTTCCGGTTTGACATTGTCCAATCGCTGTAGGTTTCAATCAATATAATAAACAAACGGTTGGAATTGATTTCACACGTTACCTCTTGAGGCAGATTGAAGCAGATAATTTTGAAAGCAACTTTGTAAAATGCTAGATACGTATGAAAACATTTTTGCAAATGAAAAGGGAAATTTCTTGTTACGAACAGCTTCTTAACCCTTTTCCAAACAATCCCGTGATTTTAAGATCGTCGGAGGAGGAAGGCTTTTGACAACATTATTGGTAAAGGAGAAAATGCCGGTTACCAGATTAAACAACATTTTGTAATTTAAAAAAAAAAAAGCTTCACCTCATACGTAGACGTATTTATCAGACCTCTCCAACAGTGGTGAGTTTAAAGGGCAGACTGCCTCAGAAATTGCTGCCTAACTCCATGCTTTTCTGCGAAATCGTTCTGATACACAGTCTATTTCGTCATGGTTTCATAAATAAACCGAAATCAAAAAACTGAAATAGGAAAAAGACATGTTTTGTTTTTATATGACGGATTCCAAAAAGGATTTGTTATATTGATTTGATTGCAAACGACCTTTCCAGTAGTTGTAATTTTTCATTAAACAAATAAAGCTGCACACACAAACAAAGAATTTCGTTAAAAAAGAGAATGCCGCGGGAAAAGATCACGCGACTTGAAAACGTGGGAAGAAGGTCACATGTCTGTCATGTAATGCATAAGAGGGTTTCTCCTATTACACAGCGGCATTCATGTAATGCCTTACTTATTTGTTTACATGTACCAAAATATATTGAAATTAAAAGCAATAAGCTATTTGAAAACATTGATGCTGACCTCTCCTGGCTTCTTTTTTAAAGGAGCCAACTTGTGATTAATATCGCTTGTTATATGCAGAAACTTTACAGACTGGTTTATGTAAACGCTTTCATTATGGACTGGTCTAAAATGTTGTCGTATGTATGTATGTATGTACGTATGTATGGTGGTGTTTAACGCCAATTTCAACATTATTTCAGTTATATCGCGGCGGTCAGTGCACATATTATATGCTTTCCTGGGGTTTCTTTTACTTTATTCTTTTCAAGCCACTGGCTGCTTTCCCACATAACCATCGTCGAAACAATGGTCAGCGGTGAGAGAGGAATGAATCCAGTGCCAATGACTATCATCAGTCCTCAGAAAGAAACTTGCTAAGCCGGGATTGAACCAGCGACCTCATGCTCTCAAGTCCTGTGCGCTAGCGACTGAGCTACGGGGGCTTGGCGTTGTTGTTTGGTAAAGAGTTAAGAGGCTTCCCGCAGGTAATCCGTTTCACTTACGAATGCACCAATTTATATTTTTACGATACTTTGACGGAGCAATAATTAAGCCTATCACGAACGATATTACCAACAACGAGAATTCTAGGATATTCCTCCCATTATTTCTTACGATACAAAGCAGAAATCGCAGACGCAACACTGATCTATTTTGCATACAAATGTACCATAAACCCTTATCCTGCTATATACACTAAATAAAACTTTCAATCCGATAGGTAAAACCCCAATAATATTATTTCAAACTTATTTTTTGGAGAAAAATACCTCTATATCGGACAGTGTAGATCCAAGATCAGACTGCACGTTCTGTGCAGTCTGATCTTGATCTACACTGTCCGCGAAAGGTCAGTGAGTCGCGCTTAACAGCTTAAGGGTTAACGTAAACAATGCTGAGAGACCTAAAAAAAACTTCTTCATTTTTGTCTACACAGCTAAACCATTCCAGCTGAAAACCTACTCGTATACCTCTGCGGTAGAATCTTACCTTTTACCAAACAATTTCCACTTTTAACGACCCTGGGAAAGAAGGCTTTCGAAAACATTGTGGAAAAAGGAGAAAATGCTGATCACCAGTATTTTCTTCTTTTTCCCACAAAGTTTTCAACCGTATCAAAGACATATCCATTATTTGAACCACATCTCTGAACCATGTCGTCGCTGGTTCGAACTCCAAGCTTGGCCAGTTTCTTTCCAAGGATTGATGACAGTCATTGCGACAGGATTATCTACCTCTCTCTCCACTAATCATTGTTTCGATGATGATTATGTGGGGAAGCAGCAAGCGGCCTGGAAAGAAAACTGTGCAAAGTACTGATAAAAGAAATTCCAGAAAAGCATAGATAGGTGCATTGGCCGCTTCAATATAACTGGAATATGCTGAAAAAGGCGTTAAACACCATACAAACTACTGGCTTGTTACAACCAATTGTCTGAAAATACATGAACCATGTTCTGTGAAAAGGGGGCTTTATGCATCTCGATGACGCAAGATACCAAGCAAGTCATCCCAGTATCATATATCCATAAAGATCTGTTTTATAAACAGCATACAGAATCATGATGTACGCTGGTCCTTTGACATGCAGAAAATTTACCGAATGCAAAAGGTTTCGGTCCAGGTCGGCCTTCGCTGACTGCGCAGTTTGACCCGAGTCGATATTTTTTGCAAATGCATTAAGCCTCCTTTCCACATAGCGTGGCTCACACGTAGACTTTACAGTAATGAATTATAGGGTAACACATGAAGAATATCAGAATGCCCCCCCCCTTCCAAAAAAAAAAAGATTGTCAACTACCATATTCATTTGCCAAGATGTGAATAAGAGCTGCGGTGTTGCGATCAACAGTAGCAACTTTTCTATAATGGATATCATAAACAGGCCTGCAAACGGGCCCGCAGAATAAACATGTTCAGATTTTTCTTTAACCAGTCGCAAGTGACCATTTATTCATTCGAGACTAATATAAAAAGTAGGCCAAATGCAAACTTTCACACCTATACCTAAAAATAAATGACAATTCGGTTGAACTGACATTAAACGGAAGGGTTTAAGTAAAGTATAAAAGGAAAAACAGAAGTTACTGACATTTAAAACTAAGAACTAATGAGAATTTAATGCACATCTGAACTATTGGATTTGTTATCAGCGCTTCTTTGATGCTGGTTTTGATAAGATGTAACAAAAATAATATTGCAGATGTAATGCATTAAACCTTTACCACACAAACCCAAATTTTAACGGCCTGAGACAAAAATTGTTTGAAAACATTATGGGAAAAGGAGAAAATGCTGGTAACCAGCATTTTCTCCTTTTCCCACAATGTTTTCTGCTCAATTAAAGGCAAGTTTCATCATTTAAGCCCCCTTTGATTTATCGTCTGCAAAGGCTTTGAATATGGTCAAGTCTAAAATTTTGTCGTTTGGTAAAGTTTTAACTCATTTCTACCAGACGATTGTTTTCTCCTTGCATCAAACCACTTTTCGAAAACTTTGCGACAAGGGGGTAATTGCTACCTGCATTTGATTCATCATGTACCATGCATAACACTCTTTTGGAACCACTGGTTGCTTTCCAGTGATGAAAATCAATTGGCAGGTGTTTTCATCCAAATATATGTCATATCTGAATAAGCGTCGGTGAGCAAGTTTGTTTTTCTTCAAGAAAAATAAAGGGGGAATGAGTTTTATCAGCCTAAACTGATTATGAAGTTTCTTATGAAAATAGTTCTTTACAACTATTACCTGCAAAACACTTCCCAGAGTCGATTGTCAGTATTTTTTACATACGAGCTATTTTTAAACATGAATGTACAAAATAAATACTTCCATCGTGTTCTTCGATAATTTATCTGAAATCTAGTACATAGAACGAACGAAATGGTTTAATGCTAAGGGAGTAATAAAAGTCGAAACTTTGGAAGCGGACAAGTTTTTCCCTCCCCACCTTGAAATGGAAATTCTAACACCGCAGTGAATATATTGAACGAATCTGGTTGGCCAAAACTATTTTTAGGACCAAGCTTGGAGACAACCGTAGTGGCCAAGAGGTGACGTGGCCATCATCAACGAGGTTCGTGATAGTGATGAGTTCATATTTTTCGTAGAAAACGCAACCCAAAATTATAGCAGCTTTGAAACAAATATAAACAACCTTAAGCACGGCCCTTGTACAAAACAAAGTTATATGAAGTTAGGAGAATAAAAAAGATACGGACTAATGGATTTGGTTTTATGTACCCTATCCTAAACAATCCCATGGTTTAACGATCCTAAAGAAGAAAGCTGTTGAGAACATTGTAAGCAAAGAAGAAAATGCTGGTAACCAATATTTTCTAACCTTTTGAAGACAAATGTGATTCCCTCGGCTATATTCAATTTGCAAATGCTTTCGATTTGGGCAAGTCTAAAACTTTGTCGTTTGGGAAGGAGGTAAGAGAATTGTAACAACTGACCACACATACGTTTTACTTTTGGAGAAACAAGCAAATGACCGCAAAAAGTTTCGTGCATGGTAACAATAAAGGGACATCTGAGACCAACTAACTATCTACTTTGTGGAACAATGTTCAGCTAGAGCTTGTCACTTAATCACCCCTTACTGGTAAGGTTTGTCCCCTAGTGATTTCTTCTTCCGTCCTTTCATCAAAAATAATTGTTGATATAAATGATTTATCTGTTTATGTTTACCACACATTTCGAGACAGTATTTCTGCAGTATCATACCTATTCGTAACTTGCAGACTATCTTACCAGTTCGCATTATTCGCTCATAACTCTTTCAAGACCAATTGGAATTATAGCAATGTTTACCGGAGACAGTGCAAAAAAAAAACTTTCAGTCGTCGGAAAGAAGACTGGTCGGGGATTCGGGCTCGAACATGTGATCCTAGTCTTATGTGTCCAAGAATATTAACATGAGCTTTTCGTTTATTTTCTAAATTTCTCTGTATCTTTTTTAGCTGATGTCTTGATTTTTACCAGTATGACCAAAATCTGCTTCCGGTTAAATCCATTCTGATCCACTTGTCATAAGCTGGCCACTTCCGTAACTGCATCTATGCTCGTCCGCGTTATCTGCGCATATCAATATTCTTCGAAGATTAGACCTGTCTGCTGTGAGGCATCACTATCCTGTACAGGATAAATATTAATATACGGTGCGTTAATCGACGCTAAAATTATCAAGCGGAAAACGGCTATAAATAATACGTCTGTGGAAAATATCTTGCCGATTTTTCGCTACAAATTTCTTGATTTCACGATTTCAAACGGGAAAAATAATTTTATAAAATACCGTTGTTTTCTGCAAATCTCTAGACAGTTTCTAAATATAGACATGGGGGAAACCGGGATTTGTGCAACAGACTGATAACAAAAGTAACGTCCCCACCTTACTGGGCTTATAATAGGGTTTTTCCCACGAACTTATAGGGGCTATGTTTATAATTGGCTGGTGCATAGGTCATATGCTAGCTAACCATGGCTGAATGAATCGTACAAGGTAGGTTTTAGTCAGTAAACGTATATATTTATTAAATTCGCTGCATATTGATTGCCGCCTTGAAAGTACTCCGTTTCTGTACCCAGACTGCCCATATTAGATAGGTTTGATTTGAAAAATGCCACCTAGGGGAAGATAATGCGCTCGTTCCGTATTAAGGAGGTTTCCATTGAAAATACTTTTAGTCACATGATCTTCTAAAAACATGGCGGCGCCTATGAAAATCATTTATCAACGACAAAAAAGAACTACAGCGAATTTATTTAAATGTATCGACCTGGCGATACAAACTGCCAACGAAACTGATGTCATGTTAAAGTTGGTTGTACAAACTGCTTGTCATGGGACATATATCTAGAAATATATCGATTAAAAATTATTACTTGTACATTCTGTCTCTAGTGGAGTCCTATAATTTTACGAGCAGTAAAGCGTTTCTTTTTTCCCGGCGAGGAACTGTAAAGACTACATGTAATTGAACATCACCCATCGTGATACAGCCGAGGGATATAATCAGTGGATCACACGATGATTGTTTAAGGCATTACATGCATCTTCACAACATTGAAAACAAGAAGCGAGATTGAGTCCTTGTTCAATGGATTTCTAACCCCTCCCCACCTCCCTTCCATCACCCAAGAATAAATAAATCAATACATGAGCCATGCTCTGTGAAAAGGGGGTGCTGCAAAAAGTATCGACCCAGGTCAGCCTGCGCAATCCGCTCAGGCTGACCTGTGCCGAAACCTTCTGCTTTTGGTCAATTTTCTGCATGTTAAAGGACCAGTGTACTTCATGACTTAGTAGGTTGTTACACAACACAGATTTCAGGGATACATAATACATGTACTCTGATGACTTGCTTGGTACAATACATCGCGGAGATGCATTGAGCCCCTTTTTGCCAGAGCATGGCTCAAATAAATAAATAAATTCGGAAAATGGTTTCCAAGTAACTTAAAGCAAAAGGACTCAACTACTGTACGGAAAAACAGGTGTAAAGGAACGTATGAAAATTATTTACTGTTATTCATTCAGTGGCTAAATTATAAAGGAAACGGTTCGCGGAACAATTCTAGACGTAATTTACAAAGCAGCAATCCCAAAGGTATCATAATGAGATAATGAATGGCAATGATGTCAAAGGATCACCGAACATAGTAGCGTTATTAGACATTTCATTAGATAAATTTGTCGTCTGGTCTCGCTTGTATTGACCACGGGGGATACGAGGGCTGATTGATAAGTTGTGAGCCTCATATGGAAGGGTTTGACTTTCGGCGGATACATCGCATTATATTTCAACATAATCGCCTTCAGTATTTATACACTTTTGCCAGCGATGTTTAAGGGCCTCAATGCCACTTTAAAATAAGTCATTTTCTTGACCGTTCAGAAAGCCCCACCCCCCACCCGTCTGCATGTATGACGTCATCATCTGACTGAAAGTAGATACCGGAAATGGCCAATGGCCTTTTTTACATTTTGGTAACAGATGAAAGTCTGATGGAGTGAAATCAGGCGAATAAGGCGGATGCTCAACAAATCCCAAAGCCACAATCGTTAATGGTAGCTATGGCAATGACAAACTTACTCTTTCAGCGATTTTGTCCGATTTGCAAAAGTCACTTGCCGTGTTTACTTTAGAATGCTACCTCTTCAACATAAAGTGACCAAATGACAGCAGTCTTTAGGTGCACATAGTCAGGGAATGGTAGTGTTGAAAATGGGCATCGCTGCTTTCCTCCTTCGATACAAGGGTCACAACTTATCAGTCAGCCCTCGTAAATTCCGGCAAAAAGAAAACTTGGTTTCTCTTAATCTCTAAACAAACCTAATATCACAAGCGTTTCCCTTGGGCTTACCAAGAAATACCTCAAAGAACACATCGGAGAAGCATTTGAAGGCGCGAAATACAACTTTCTTCATGTGAGCCACGCTCTGGCAAAACGGGGCTTAATGTATCTCCGTGATGCATGATACCAAGAATGTTATCACATGATCATTGATCAATAAAACCCATTTTGTCAAACAACCGACTGAATAATAAGGTAGACTAGTCCTGTGACATACAGAAAATTGACCATTAGTTTCGGCCCAGGTCAGCCTGCGCGGACTGCGAAGGCTGACCTGGATAGATACTTGTGCGCAGATGCATTAAGCCCCCTTTTCACAGAGCATGGCTTATATGTATTGCCCATGCTCCGGTACAAGGGGGGGGGGGGGGTGTGTTTAATGCATCTCTGTGCATTCTACCTGCCAGGCCATCCCATAATTATGGACCCACGAAATCCATTTTGTCCAACAACCGGCTGAATCTGGGGGTATACTGGTCCTTGGACATACAGAAAATTGGCCAAAAGCAAAAAGTTTCGTCCCAGGCCAGCCTGCTAAGGCTGGCACGAGTCGATACTTTTTGCAGATACATTAAACCCCTTTTCACACAGCATGGCTCATACATATGAGCCATGCTCTGTAAAAAGGGGGCTTAATGCATCTGCGAAAAGTATCGACCCATGTCAGCCTGCGCAGTCCGCGCAGGCTGACCTGGGCCGAAACTTTTCGCTTTAGGTCAATTTTCTGTATGTCCAAGGACCATTCTACTTCATAATTCATTTTATGGACCCATAACTATGCGAAGTCGCACCTGGTACAATGCATCACGGAGATGCATTAAGCCCCATTTTGCCAGAGCATAACTCATAGATACCTTTTTTTTTGTGTATGGAAAAAGTCTGGGAAAAAGACCAAAAGCTAAATTTTCTTTCATGCTTTATTTCTTAAGCAGGGATAAAAAGTGGCAGGAAGAAACGGCTATATTTGTCATTGCTTCATGTGAAAGGGGTATTCAGGAAACCAGAAAAAAAGGGTCTAGATGATATAATGTGTTAACTTTTTACCACACAATCCCAAGCTTTGACGGCCCTGAAGAAGAAGGCTTTTCCCACAACGTTTTCTAACCTTTAAAAGAAAAATTCAAATCATTTGAATAGCATTTAATTTGTTGGCTACAACTGCTTTCAGTTTGGACCAGCCTGAAATTTTGTCGTCTGGTAAAGAGTTAATTAACAGGACAAATACCATAATAGTACTAATCAGTGAATCTGCTACACACCGTTTGTTATGCGAAGAACTTGCAAACGACATGTTCACAGACAAGCAATCCGAGACATAATTTACAAATGTGCTTTCCCAAAGGTATCACACGCTGGGTAATGAATGGCGATGAATGTCAGAGGACCACAAAACACATTGGCATTATTAGACATTTCATTCGATCATCTTGTCGTCTGGTCTCTCTCGTGTAACTAGTGGAGAAAAGTTCCCGAGGTGAAAGCTGATCTTTAAATAATTTTGCAAAAATTCAGAAGGAATGACAAGCTGGATTGAAGTCGGTTACCTCCCCTGATTTTACTTCTTTTAGGAGTAACATCGAAATAGAATGCTTCGGGGAAAGGTCTTTCTGACAGTTAAGTACCAAGGACTCTTCTTTTTGAAAAGAAAAGATGAAAGGACGGGTATGAACATGTGTCATCAAATGGTGGCCTTCGATGCTTATTTCCAGAAATATTTGTTACTCATTACCACACTTAGAAAGAATAGTTTTCAAAACACTAACATTTGCCGATAGACAATGTTCCGGTAGACGCTGTGTAACGTCAATACGGCGCTATGACTTTCCTCCGTCAACGACATTATGCAAAGTCGACGGTAACCCTGTATGCCCTGCGTGTAGACTGTCAAAAATCGGATGAAAGGGGCACTATCTGCTTATGGTCAAACTCTTCTTCACTTCATCGTCAACGGCGCACTGCATAGGCCCGCAACCGTCGCGTTACCGTGGATATCAGTTAATAAATTAATGGTCGGCCGCGACCTGCCCAAGAACTTCCGCTCCACCGGATGTGAGCCAAAATTCCATGGCGCCTATAACGTAACATTGTCAATCTAAGGGGGGTATATTGCTGCTGCTGTAATGTTTTTGATCAATAGATACTAAGCAAAGTGTGGTAGCTTCATAGATTTTATTCACCCAGCAATTCAAAGAAACAAGAGGGTCATTGGCCCTAAAGCGCTCACCTGAGTAAAAGTCACCCAGGAGTGATAACATCAAGACAAACATAATGACCGACTTCCGTGACTATTTGACCGATGTGAGGCCTCTACAGTGCCGACAACGTTTTTCAAAGGTTTGATCAAGTGTTCTGCTTTTTGACCTGACGCGACCCAATTTCAGGATTGCCCAAGATATTAGCAAGGCAAACATTTTTACCAACTTTCATTAGTATCGGACTGAAAATGTGGCCTCTAGAGTGCCCAAAGGCTTTTCTAAGATTTGTCCCAGTGCCCTACTGTTTCAATTAATGTGATCCGATTTTTCACTTGTTCAAGATATTATAACGATAAACATTCCGACCAGCTTTCATGAGAATCGGACTGCAAATGTGGCCTTTAAAGTGCACACAGTATTTTTCGAAGATTTCTCCCAGTGTGGTCCTTTATCAACTGACGTGATCCAGTTTCACACCTGCCCGAGATATAATCAGCCAAACATTCTGACAATCTTTCATGAATATCACACTGAACATCTGGTCTCAAGAATGATTTGATCACGAGTATCCAACTGAAAACTTGGCCTCTCGAGTGCACACAATGTTTTTTCTAAAATTTGTCCCAGTGACCTACTTTTTGATCCTACGCGAATAAATTTCGAACTAGTCCGAGATATTATCAAAACAAATATTCTAAAGGAGTTTCATGAGAATCGGACAGAAAATGTGGTCTCTCGAGTGCACATATGTTTTTTCTAAGAATTGACGCAGTGACCTACTTTTAGATCTGACGTGAACTTTTTAAAACTCGTCAAAGATAATATAAAGACAAACATTCTGACAAATCTTCATGATTATCTGACTGAAAAATGTGGCCTCTTGAGTGCACACAAGTTTTTTTTGTTTTTGTTTTTTTTTTTAGATTTGACCCAGTGACCTACATTTTTTACCCAATGTTACCCAATTTCAATATCGACCGAGTTATTATCATGACAAACATTCTGGCTAATTTCCATGAGTACTGGATAGAAAAAAATGAGGCCTCTCGATACTATACGGGGTAAGTGTTGACGCTGGACAACGCACGACGGACACAGCAAGATAAAAGCTCGCCTCGAGCACTTTGTACTCAGGTGAGCTTAAAAAAAATAGCGCCCTGTCTACCTTTCATACTACTTCGATAAAATACCGACTTTTTCACAAAGAGCACCAACGTGTGTTGTTGTATTGAAAGATGTACTCTCTTTGAGAAAATACTGCCTTTTTCACAAAGAGCGCTCACTATTTTTTTTTTCCTATTGGTTGAAAGATTAAGTGCAAAAATCTGTTGTTTATACGACATGAACAGATGGAAAACCCTTCATTTCTATTCGTTACGTCAGCTGCACAACCTCACCTGCATCCCCTCCTACATCCTACCTCCTGTATCCTTTACGCTTTGTACCAGAATACGTTTCAAAACATTGAGACAAAAGGAGAAATTGCTAGTAATGACCAATTTCTCCCTTAACCACAATGGGTTTTTTTTTTAACCATATTTCATGAGTCTCAGACTGAAAATATGGTCCCCTGCATTTGACCCGACGTGATCCAATTTTAAACTTGTCTAAGAAATTATCAGGACAAACCTTTTGACCAATTTTTTATGAGAACAGGACTGAAAATATGGCCTCCAGATTTCACACAAAGTTCTTCCAAGATTTTATCTAGTGAACCACATTTTGATCTTACAGGACCCGTTTTTAAAGTTGTCCAAAATATCATCAAGAAAACCATTCAGTCTCATGAGTAACAGACTGAAAATATGGCTTCTAGGGTGCACACAAGGTTTTTTGTATGACTTGTCCCACGACCTTACTCTTTGACCAGATGTGACCCTATTGCAAATTTTCTGTTTTATCATCAAGACAAATGTTCTGACGAATTTTCATGAGTATCAGACTGTAAAATGTGGCCTCTGAACTTAAAGTGCATATAAATTTTTCTAAGATTTGTCCCAGCGACCTACTTTCAGTGACCAAATTTAGAATTTGTCAGAGATATCATCAAGACAAGCAATCTAACCAACTTTATTGAGTATCAGACTGAAAATATTGCCTCAAGAGTGCATACAAGGTTTTTCTAGGATCTGTCTCGGTGACCTATTTTTATACCTGTCCTGACCCAATTTCAAACTTTTCCGAGATATCATCAAGACAAACATTCTTACCTAGATTCATGACTAGTATCCGACTGAAAATGTGGCCTCTAGAGTGCACGCAAGCTTTTTCTCTAAAATTTCACCAGGTGACCTACTATTGACCCAACATGACCAAATTTCAAACATGTCGGAAATATTATCAAGACAAACATTCTGACCAAGTTTCACGAGAATTGGACTCAAAATGTTGCCTCTAGAGTGCACACAATGTGAATGTTGACGCCTGGACGACGCATGACGAACACAGCACGACGTACGACGGACACAGCACGACGTATGACGGACACAGCACGACGTACGACGGACACAGCACGACCACAAAAACTCAGCTTGAGCGCTTCGTGCTCATGTGAGCCAAAAATGCTGCGAAACATTAAGTGACAGTCAAGACATTTTCTTCATTGCACCAAAGCAGATTAGTTTATGAAGATATTTTGAGATGAGCGCAGCATCCTACTCCCTAAATCGTCATTTAATTATGATAAATAAATTTTGTACAGATCCATTTTGTCTGTAGAGCTCGAACTGAAAAAGCTGGAGAGACAGACGGACAGAGGGGGACAATAAATGGATCTACCAGTTTTCATTACTGTTTTCCTCAGTTCTGTCGATTTGTATGGATACCCGTTGGTTTTTGTGGGAGAATAAGAATTCCTTCAACGCTTTATCAACCAATAAATATTTAGACTTGTCAAAATCGGAAGCATTTGCAAGCGACAACTTAAATATGACTCAAAGACTGAAATTTGCCTTTGGAAGGGTAGAAAACATTGTGGGTTGGGTACGATGTTTTCAAAAGCCTTTTTCTCGGGCTTGTGTAGTGAAGGGTTAACTACAATAAAGAGTCATGGTGAGTGGAAGGAGAGGAAATATCACATCTAGTGGTAGAGTTATTTCTTCCTGTCACGTGAAAGCATCTTATCCACCCTTATAACACTTAAAAAAAAAGAAATGGCATTTTGTCATTCGGACAAGCAGTCAAATATGATAAGTTCGGTGTCGTTTTGGCGGGGCTATGTTAAAAAGTAGCGTGCAGTGTGGATCCAAGATCAGACTGCGTCGGATCATGATCTACACAGTCCTAGAAAGCGATAAAAAGTTGTGCTTTGCACCCGAAGAGTTAACCCTTTACCAAACGACCACATTTTTGGCTTTCCTTAATTCCAAGGAATTGCAAACGAAAAATTAAATGTGGCTTAAATCAGTGGATACTAAAAAACATTGCGGGAAAGGGAGGAAATGCTGGTTACCAGCATTTTCTCATTTACATCATTTTTTTTTCTTTTTTTTTCACATCCTTCTCTTTAAGGGTCGTAAAAAGCCGGGGTTGTGTGGTAAAGGATTAATTGCGATTAGACTAAAAATCTTGAATAATTGAAGTGGACTCTCCCAATTACAAAAACAGACCGAAAAATTGTTATTTCTAAGGTCTTCTAACAGTATATTTCTCGAAGTAACCGTGCAGATCAAAGATGAGATTGCGCAATCTGACCTTGATCTGTACGATGCGCAGTCTGAATTTGTTCTTCTTTGTCTCCAAAAAAAGTCACAGTTGTGCTTCGTGCTCGAAGGATTAGGCATAATTTCCTATTGTTCAGATCGAGGCAGAACGTGTGTACTTTTATAAATTGCGAATTACACCGTTTCAACTTCGTCCCTGGATCAAAGACCTACCGAACGGTATGACGTCATGCCGGTTTCACTTCCGGTCTTGTGATTAAAGCGGTCGGAGAAAGATATCCGCCTCATTACCCAAATCCTTTTCTAACGACTTAATAAAAAGTTCTCCCGAAATATTAGGATTCTGTTTTCAGTGCTGCTATTATTGGCTCTTTACTTTTACGTGGCAGTACAAATAAGTGCATGTGGGTTTAACTCTTCGCCAAACGTCAAATTTTAGACTTGCCCAAATCGAAAGCCTTTGCTGACAACAAATTAAATGATACACAAATTATGACATTTCTTCTTTTCCCACCATATTTTCTATCCTTTCCCGTCACGTCCAAATACCATCAATTCTGTCATACTGAATTTGCCCTCTGCAAATGCTTTTAATTTGGACAAGTCTAGAATTTTGTCGTTTAAAGGCCTTATTTGAATTTTTAGACTTTCTTCGAAATAGTAGATAACCTAGTTGTTACCAGCATTTTCTCCTTTCTGTACAATGTTTTCATAGGCTTTCTTGTCAGGGTCATTTGGAATTATTTAGTACGAGGTTAATCTTAACTAAAGCCAACTATAGCCAACACAAATTCTGGGGATTTTTGGTATGTCTGTCTAAAATCAAAGCAACGAAGCAATGTTTTACGTCGCTTCTCAACATCATTTCAGTCATATCATGGCAACAACTTGCTTATTTATGTATGTCCTGGGTTTCACCCGTAATAGGTAAGATCTCTGAGGTGTCTTGTCCAACGACACTCCCTTGAAAACCCCAGTACTTCATTTAGGGCTTGAAACCGGGGCCTCCGGGTTACGAGTCCTACACTTTACCACTGAACCACGTAGGACCCTGTAGTATTCACTGCGTAGACGCTAGTAGTATGAATACAAGTATCATTTGGCTTATTTTTTTTGTACGAAACAAAAAAAATGTTTGAATGGGGCTTATTCATTAAAACGCTCGAATCCCTCCAACTGAAAATCCATGGGAATGTGAACAATTCTTCGAAATATCGATAAGGTTTCTGGTGAAGAGGCTGCCATGGTATTCGCCTGTTTGTGTGTGTTGCAACTTCTTAGCGGATTTGTACAGCAAATCTGCCTACTGTGAACCAAATACATCATGCGTAACGACGCATGCAAGCTCACTTTCAGTTTTGAATAGCTGGTCTGTATTATGTAACTGGATTTATCTGAAGCAACTATACTGTCACACACGCTCGCGCACTACTCATTCTACTTTCAGATTTAAAATATGAACAAACTTCTACCAAACATGTATCATTGAATAAACAAACACACCGATACTGATACTATTTTAACATTTTGCTTAATCAAAATTATACACAAACATAAACACCTCACTACAAAATGTACAAGGGTTTTATAAATTTAAAATTTTAGTTATATTTTTTTCATAAATTTCACTGAAGTTGTACCTTCAAAGGCCTGCTAACTACAATGTATGGTAAAATGTTGTTCAAGCCAGTGCGTGTTCATTAACTCTTTACAAAACGACAAAATTTTTACTTGACCAAATTGAAAGCATTTGCAGACGACAAAATTAATGTAGCTCAAATGATGATGTCTGTCTTTGATATGGAAGAAAACATTGTAGGAAAAGGAGAAAACGCTGGTTACCAGCATTTTCTCCTTTTCTTACAAATTTTTCAAAAGGCTTCTTCTTTGGGGTCGTTAAAAGTCGGGATTGTGTAGTAAAGGGTTAACTCTTTACCCCATCTGACAAAAAAAAACCGACAATTTAAATCTGATTAAATTGATTGAGTTTGTCTTATATAGGTAGAATACCTTGTGGAAAAAGGAGAAAATACTGATTAACGGTTCATGTATTTTCTCCTTTTCCCACGTATTTTCAATAGGCTTCTTTCTCAGGGTCATTAAAACTAAGGATTTTTGTGTGGTAAAGGGTTATCTCTTTATCAGCAACATTTCAGACTTGTGCAAATTGGAAGCATTGGCAGACGACAAATGAATTGTAGCCCAAATGATGAACTTTGTTTTTGGAAGGGTAAAAATTATAATGGGAAAGGGAGAAAATGCTGGTTACCTGCATTTTCTCCTTTTCCCAAGATGTTTTCAAAAGCCCTCTTTTTAAGGGTTGTTGACGCTTTACCACTCGATAAAATTTTAGACCAGTCCTAACTGAAAGCATTTGCAAACAACAATTTCAGTGTGGCTAAAATGAAGCATTTTTTCATTGATTAGGTAGAAAATATTGCGGGAAAAGGAGAAAATGCTGGGTATCAGCATTTTCTCCTTTTCCCACAATGTTTTCAAAAGGCTTCTTTTTCGGGGTGGTTAAAAGTTGGGATTGTGTGGTAAAGAATTAAAACACAGGATTGTTTGGTAAATGTTTAAACCCCAAATGAGAATTCTCCTCTAATCTTCATGCTCTGTTTTCATACTATCTATAAACCACAAGACTGGAGGACAAATAAGGAAGGAGAGACAAATGAGAGATAATGTGACATTGCAACAAAGTGGTAAATACAGAACCTGCTTTTAATGTCTCTTCTTCTCAAAATGCCTCGCGTTACATATGGTTTTTCTAAATCTTATGACTGATCAAGCAAAGATCTGGGTAGTTCAATAGCTGACAAAGCACAATGCCTGGTTCAAACACAGTACCTCCTGGCACTGTTTGAAGGCCCATCTCTTCTCCCCTTTTGTCTTTCAATCAATTTAGAAAGAGTCCACGGGAAGAAGTCATTGTGTTTCTTTCAGCAACCAGTGAGAAATTTGGGGCAGGTCTACTGTCCATAAGGGTAGGTTTTCCTGGCAAGTGTAAACAGTTTGGGATCTTTTAAGTACTCTGGGCTCTTCCTCAATTCGGGCATCAATACTGAGACAGAAAAAGAAAAAATAGAAAAAAAAAACAAAAAAACATTTGAGTCATGCTGCAGCAAAAGGGGGCTTACTGCGTCTCCCCAATCCACTATACTAAGCAAGCCATCACATACTTACAGATCCATGATAGTCACCTTTTGTAACAAACCGACTTAATCATTAGGTGGACTGGTCCTTACACATACAAAAAATTGACCAATAGCGAAAAGTTTCTGCCCAGGTCAGCCTGCGTGGACTGCGCAGGCTGACCTGGGTTGACACTTTTCACAGATGCATTAAGCCCCCGTTTCACCTTCACTCATACAATTTGAATTTTATACTCGTCAAAATAAAATAACCAAATTATCTAAAGTGATACATGCATGTATTACAAAGAAAGGGAAATGGATTTTTCTTTTCATAAATCAAATTACATTGTATGTACATGAGGGCCATGATGGCCCTTTATGGCTCCACTGCCTTTTAAAAAAAAAAAGTAGTTGATATATAACAAGAGGGCCATGATGTCCCTGGATCGCTCACCTGAGTCAATAGGCAAAATTTCACTCCAGGGTCATAATGACTCAATTTAAAACTCATCTGAGATATTATTAAGACAAACATTCTGACCAATTGTCAGGTCAATTGAGCTGAAAATGTGGCCTCCGGAGTGTCCAAAATGTATTTCTTCAATTTGACCTAGTGACCTAGTTTATGACCCTATGTGACCATATTTCAAACTCATCTGAGATATTATCAAGACAAACATGCTGACCTATTTTCATTGCAATTGAGCAAGAATTGTGGCCACTAGAGCGCCCACAAGATATTTCTTTAAATCTGACCAAGTGACCTAGTTTATGACCCTATGTGACCCAATTTTGAACTCATCCAAGGTTTTATCAAGACAAACGTGCTGATCAATTTTCAGGTCAATTGAGTAAGAATTGTAGCCTCTAGAGCGCCCACAAAAAATTTCTTTTAGTTGACCTAGTATATGACCCAAGGTGACCAAAATTCAAACTCATCTGAAATTTCATCAAGAAAACATTCTGACCAATTTTTAAGTCAATTCAGCAATAAATTTGGCCTTTAAAGTGCCCACAAGGTATTTCTTTAATTTGACCTTGTGACCTAGTTTATGACCCAAGGTATCCCAAATTCAACCTTATCCAAGATTTTATTTAGACAAAGATTCTGACCAATTTTCAAGACAACTGAGCAATAAATGTGGCCTCTAGGCTGCCCACAAGGTATTTCTTTAATTTGACTTAGTGACTTAGATTATGTCCCCAGGTGACCCAATTTTGAAGTTATCCAAGATTTCATCAAGACAAACATTCTGACCAATTTTCAAGTCAATCGAGCAAACAATGTGGCCTCTAGAATGTCCACATTTTTGGCTGGCGCCATCCTAGACATGGTATTTCTTTGATTCGACCTAGTGACCTAGTTTATGACCCCAGGTGACCCAATTTTGAACTCATCCGAGATTTAATTAAGACAAACATTCTGACCAATTTTCAAGTCAATTGAACAAAAAATGTGGCCTCTAGAGTGCCCACAAGGTATTTCTTTAATTTGACCTAGTGACCTAGTTTATGACCCCACATGACCCAATTTCAAAGCGGTCTGAGATTTAATTAAGACAAACATTCTGACCAATTTTCAAGTCAATTGCGCGAAAAATGTGGCTTCTAGAGTGCCCACAAGGTATTTCTAAGATTTGACCTTGTGACCTAGTTTTTGACCCCACATGACCCAATTTCAAACTCAAATGAGATTTTATCGAGACAAACATTCTGACCAAGTTCCACAAGTATCTGACTGAAAATGTGGCCTATAGAGCGCAAACAAGGTTTTTCCAAGATTTGACCTAGTGACCTAGTTTTTGACCCCACATAACCCCATTTTCAAACTCGTTCGAGATTTTATCAAGACAAACATTCTGACTAAGTTTCACAAGTATCTGACTGAAAATGTGCCCTCTAGAGCGCACACAAGGTTTTTCTAAGATTTGACCTAGTGACCTAGTTTTTAACCCCACATGACCCAATGTCGAACTCGTCCGAGATTTTATCAAGACAAACATTCTGACCAAGTTTCATGAGGATCGGACTGAAAATGTGGCCTCTAGAGCGTACACAAGGTTTTTCTAAGATTTGACCTAGTGACCTAGTTTTTGACCCCACATGACCTAATTTCGAACTCGTCCGAGATTTTATCAAGACAAACATTCTGACCAAGTTTCATGAGGATCGGACTGAAAATGTGGCCCCTAGAGCGTACACAAGGTTTTCTAAGATTTGACCTAGTGACCTGGTTTTTAACCCCACATGACCCAATTTCGAACGCGTCTGAGATTTCATCAAGACAAACATTCTGACCAAGTTTCATGAGGATCGGACTGAAAATGTGGCCTCTAGAGTGTACACAAGGTGAAAAGACGGACGCCGGACACAGCACGATCACAATAGCTCACCATGAGCACTTTGTGCTCAGGTGAGCTAAAAAGGACAGGTTTTGGTCACAGAATAATTTACATAGCTAACTATGTCAAGAATGTTTTTGAATAAACCTTTAACCAAAAAAAGAAAACAAAAAAAAAAAAGTAACTTGTGCCAAGTACATTCATCCCTTACCAAACAAGAGGCACCACGTGCAGGTGCCAACGCTCGGCTGCAGATGTTTGATTTTCTCTGAATATTCTATGTAAAAAAATGCTTTCAATTTGGACTGGTCTAAAGTTTTGTTGTGTGGTAAAGAGTTAAGAATTAACAGACCACTTACATGCTTTTTGCGCCTTTTTGATCAGCTTTTGAATCCTTCTCTGCATGGGAATACACAGCCCTGTGATTTGTCGACCATAAATTCTACCTGTATATGGAGATACGAACTGACTCAACAGCTGAACATTCTGTGAAAAAAAACAGAGCATTATATTCAACCTTTCTCCTGCCATGTAAGAGCATAGCTGTTCTGTTTTGGGTACAGTGTAGACCAAGATCAGCTTGCACTACCTGCAGTCTGATCTTGATCTATTTCGATCTGCTTTCTCAGCAACTTAAAATCTGATCAATTCAAAATTTTGAAAAATATATAGAAATATAAGACATTTCAGAGCTAAAATATAGGACAAATATAAAACATTACAAATGGCTTCCATCATCCCTATAGCCATCCCCTTACCACCTCTTCATTGTTAATTCTCAGTACAACTATTGTATTAAACTCTTTACCAAACGACAAAATTTAAGAGTCATCCAAATTGAAAGCATTTGCAAACGACAAGTTCAATGTAACTCAAAAATTGAAATGTGTGTTGGAAACAGTAGAAAACATTGTGGGAAACGGAGAAAATGCTGGTTACCATCATTTTCCCCTTTCCCACAATGTTTTCAAAAGGCTTCTTCCTCAGGTTCGTTAAAATTTGGGATTGTGAGTTAAAAGGTTAAACAATGTTTAGTGAAGCCAGAATAATGAACCCTGTTGCAATGACTGCCTGTTGCAATAAGTATTATCAATTTTTCAGCCAGGCCAATATACAAACTCACAAGCCCTTGATTACTAGCCCCAACCAGTAGATTATTTTATCCCATTTTCATTACTTACACAGACCTAATAAAATAGAGGGGTGACCTAACAAACTTAGCTTTATCCGGCAGTTGTGTACTCCTACACACTATAAGGTGGCAGAATCTAATATAATAAACCATGTTTATGGTTTATGGTTCATGACCTACACCAAAACTTTTCGCTATTGGTCAATCATCTGCATATCCAAGAACCAGTCTACCTCAGGATTTAGTCAGTTGTTAAAAAAGTTGCTATTATGGATCCATAGTTATGTATTGGCTGAATTGGTACACAGCATCACGGAGATGCATTAAGCCCCCTTTTTGACAGAGCATGGCTCATATCTAAATTTGGTACTCGCATAAAAGGGTATAAAGTAATCAGTGTTTGTATACCTTATAGTCTAGCTCTATATTGTGCTCACAGATAATGCACTTCTTAAATGGCTTTGTGTATGGGTTCTTCATTTCCACTGGCTGAAACAGAAAACATGGAGTGGAGAGATGGACATTTGTCTAAGTTCACACAAGTCGTTTATCTCTTTACCAAAAGACAAAATTTCAGACTAGTCCAAATTGAAAGCATTTGCAGACGACAAATTGAAGGTGGCCCAAGTGATGAAATTTGTCATTGATATGTTAGAAAACACAGTGTTTTCAAAAGGCCTCTTTATCAGGGTCGTTAAAATTCGGGATTATGTGGTAAAGGCAATGGAGGCAACTTTCAGACTAATAATTTACGGGTAACATCTTCAGTCACGGTTTACAATGACACACTTTTTTGGCTTCTCACGGTCAGAAAAAGAGAAGCAGGACCCCCTAAACCTTCTTGTCTGCATCGAAAGGACAGGAATTTGTCACATATTGTTTCCGTGTAGAAAAGATATTCCTGACTTTCAGCTCATGTTTGTCCACTATGGGACCCCCAACTCTAAAATTAGGGCCTCCAAAATCATAATAGTTGAGTCAAAAGGACTATCTTAACCCATTACCACACAATCCCGACTTTTAACGACCCTGAAAGAAAAGGCTTTTGAAAACATTGTGGGAAAAGGAGAAAATGCTGGTAACCAGCATTTTCTCCTTTTCCCACAACGTTTTCTACCCTTCCACAAACATATTTCAATTTTTGAGTCACCTTTATATTATCGTCTGCAAATGCTTTGAATTTGGACCAGTCTAAGATTTTATCGTTTGGTAAAGAGTTAAGTAAATGACAAGACTTTGATCCTTAGGCTGCTAAGTGTGACCCAATGATGTATTGCGGACAGTGTAGATCAAAATCAGACTGCAAAGAACATGCAGTCTGATCTTGAATCTACACTGTCAGATAAGGAGAATTTTTTCCACCTGAAAACACCTCTGAAATATAATTTTTACTATCAGTTTGAAATTTTCATTTATTTAGCAGGTTAAGTCTTTACCAAACGACAATATTTCAGACAGGTCCAAATTGAGAGCATTTGCAGACGAAAAATTAAATGTAGCTAAAATGATTTCATTTGTTTCTGAAAGGTAAGAAAACATTGTGGGAAAAGGAGAAAATGGTGGTTACCAGCATTTTCTCCTTTTCCCACAATGTTTTTAAAAGGCTTCCCTCTCAGGGTCGTTAAAAGTCTGGATTGTGTGATAAAGGGTTAACCCTTTCTATAACAATCCCAGGTTTTTACGACCCTGGGAAAAAAGGCTTTTGAAAACATTGTGGGAAAAGGACAAAATGCTGGTAACCAGCATATGTTTTCTACCCTATCAAAGACAGAAATTATCATTTGAGCTACACTTATTTTGTTGTCTGCAACTGCTTTCGATTTGGTCCGATTCCAAATTTTGTTGTTTGGTAAAGAGTTAAGGGTTAATAATACCGGTAAACCATGAAAAAATGTGTTTTTATTCATGTGGCTGTGAAATAGTTCACAGAGAAAGAAAATGGTAAACAGGGTCTGTAGTCACCAACCATTCTTAAAACATTCTTAGTCTAATTCTCAAGACTTTTCTAAATTTGAAATCAAAACGTAAGATTGGCTAAATCAAAAGGTATAACCAATAAAAAGTTGTATGTTACATTCTAAATCTAGAACTAGACTGAGAACGCTCTTATCAATGGTTGGTGAATATGGACCCAGATTACTGATTTATTCTCAAGAGGATAAATAAATGCTCTCCACTTGACATTGTGGTAAAAATGCATGACTCATTGATTCTGAAAACAAACTTACAGCAGACACCGGACAACTTTTATACAATCCTAGTAAATTAGGCACAATTACAATGAGGTAAAACTTAACCCTTTACCAGACAACCAGTCCAAATTGAAAGCATAAAATGTGGCTTGACTCTGGAAATTAATATGAAAGGTAGAAAACATGTGAAAAAGGACAAAATGCAAGTTACCAGCATTTTTCCTTTTCGCACAGTGTTTTTAAAAGCCTACATCTTAAAGTTGTTCAAATATCAGATTGTTTGTTTAACCCTTTCCCAGACGACAAATTTTGGACTGGTCCAAATTGAAAGAGTTTGCAGACGACAATTTTAAATTTGATGAAAATATTAGAAAGTTATCAAAAAGGGGAGAAAACACTGTGGGAAAAGGAGAAATTGCTCGTTACGAGCAATTTCTCCTTTTCCCACAGTGTTTTCAAAAGACTTGTACTGCAGACACGTGAAAACCAGGGCTTGTTTGGGAAAGGGTTAAGGGTTGAATCTTTACCAGATGACAAGACTGAAAGCATTTGAAGATGACAGATAAAATGTGTTTTAAAGCGTAGAATCTGTCTTTGAAAGGGCTACCAGCATTTTCTCCTTTTCCCACAATGTTTTCAAAAGCTCTGTTCTTCAAGGTTGCTAAAACTCAGAATTGTGTGATAAAGGGTTAACTCTTTACCAAACGACAACATTTTAAGCTAGTCAAAATTGAAAGCATTTGCAGACGACAATTTAAATGCGACTGAAAACTTGAAATTTGTTTTGGGAAGGACAGAAAACATTAAGAAGAAAATGCTGGTTACCAGCATTTTCTCCTTTACCTGCAATGTTTTCAAAAGGCTTCTTTCTCAGGGTCATTCAAAGTCAGGATTGTGTGGTAAAGGGTTAAACCTATACGAGACAATGAGATTTTAGACTTGTCCGATTTGAATGTATTTGCAGACAACAAATAAGACATGGCTCAAATGATAGGATTTTTCTTGGATAGGTAGATACATTGTGGGAATAGAGAAAAGGCTGCTTTCAAGACTTTTTTTCCCTTTTCCTATAATCTTTTCAAATGTCCTCTTTCTCAAGGTACTTGAAACTTGGGTTGATTGGTAAAGGTCCAACTCTTCACAAAACGACAAAGTTTAGACCCTTCCATATTGAAAGCATTTGGCGACAACAAATGAAGCTCCAATTATGGAATTTCCCTTTGACAGAGTGGAAAACCTTGAGGGTTGAGCAGAAAATGCTGGTTACCAGCATTTTCTCCTTTTCCCACAAGGTTTTCAAAAGCCTCCTCCATCAGGGTACTTAGAAGTCAGGATTGTGTAGTAAAGAAGTAATAAATACGAAGTAGTAAATGTATGTTTCTAAAAAAAATGAATCTTCTCCTTTTGCTGAAATGTTTTCAAAGACAGTTCACTATAACATGAAATCAGTAGTCAGATGGAGGTTGAGTACTATCCTACCATATCATCTGTAGATTCTTGACTGATGTCCATTTCAGCCAGTTTGTCATCCAAGCCTTTTTCATCAAATCTTTTACCATATCTTCGTGCGACCCTTTCTTGTGACCAAAAGTGAACATCTGTATAATTTTTCCAGGGTCCTGCAGATTCATCAATAGCTTCAGGGCTGTTTCTCTTTTTCTGTTCTGGTGTCCTGTCTGCTTTTGCATTCCTGACGGATTTGTATGAACGACTGCATGCAAGGCCTGTCAAAGAAAATTGTTAAGTGCCTGAAACATTACATGTATGTACAAATACTGACAAAAATAAAAATCCCAATTGGTATGATTGTGTTCTCAATAACAATGGTCACTTATTACAATTAAGCTAAATGCACTACGAATTTGAGGATTATGGACAAGAATCATGTGTCTACCCCAAAACATTGGGCCCCGACTAACAAAACACTAAAACTTGAACAAAAATACCAGTTATGAAACGGCGACAACCCCAAAAGGTCAGCAAATGAAAGGTTTCTAATGGCATTCCTGTTGGCATCATCATCAGTGAAGCTAGATGCATGTCATCAATTTGTTTATTGATTTTTTATGAACGAAAATATTTAAACCCTATCCCATTATGATTATAACCCCCCCCCCACAAAAAAAAATGATGTTTTAATATACGTCGATTTAAAGTTCTACATTATGGCTACAGAAATTTCACATTTTCATCAAAATCAATATTTTCCCCCCACTATCCTTTGAACTCTTTACAAGTGACAAAATTTTAGATTGGTCCACATTGAATGCATTTGCTCTCTAATTCACTCCTACTATTTATGAGCTACCCCTTGGTTTAGTCCAAATATTTAGACATATACATCCTTATTTACCTTTCAACATTTATCTGTTAGACATTTCACATGTTACACCTAGACAGGTCCCACGCAGTTCCATAAAATTCATTGTCTCTAAAACCGGTATTATTACGAAAAAGAACTTGACTTACCTTTCGGCACAACTTCATTTGCAAACACTCCACCGCGGTCTTGATAAATAAAGGGCAGATTCAGTCTAAACACCGAGATACCCGAACTGCTTGACATAATAGGTAACTAAAATGTTAAGCAGTCCAGGTAGCTCAGTGATTAGATCTCTCGCCCTGTAAGATATCCCGGGTTCGAATTCCGTACAGACCACACCTGTTCTCTTGGAGATAGGCTTTAACATTATCCGGCAACACGGCTCGTCCGAACCTAGTTACTTACAGAATTTCAAAAATATTCCGAGTTAATTTTTCTCTAAAAAGATTCTAAGTATATGTGTTTAATAAAATTTACACCAGTCTTTGTTTTCGCTTCATTTCTATTCTGATTTTTATAAATCAATACCTGCAGCTCGATGAAGAGACAATAACTTCGAAAAGGTCAATCCAGTTGAGATTACCGTCGCCATCTTGTTGGTGAACTATGCTTGTTCGTCCCAAAACCAGTTCGTCCCTAGGCTTGTTCGTCCCTGGCCTTGTTCGCCCTGCCTTGTTCGTCCCCACATTAGACAGCGCTCATGTATTAATCGAATTCATTGTCTTGTGGTTCTGAAAATATCATTTTTACACCTATGACTGACTTGTTAAAAGTACTCAATGAATTTATTTTCTTCAATATTAATTCAGTAAATGGTATTCCAGACCTCATGCCATCGCCGATACTTTGACATTATGCTAGATTTCTTTGCACAGAGACAAATGCAAAATTGTTACAACAAGAAACAGAACTTATAGGTTCAACTTTTACGATTTTGCAATCACGTGCACCTGTTATTACTGACTGTCCCATCATGAACACACAATGGAGGGAAAATCCATTGACAACTTTGATTTATTTACTCACTCTTATTTATTTACTTGCTTAACCAAAAATGATATTTAAGGACACAATTTTACTTTTTTCATAAATGCTTCTGTGAGACTGAGAGCCCTTTTTCATCTAACTTTGGAAAGCAGGCAATGTAAAATGAACAAGTGTTACAGGGCTCTTCTTTTTTTTTTTGTGTGGCAGAAGTGACTTTTTTGGCGGCACAAAAATTGGTCATTCACATGAATGCTACAAAAGCAATCTCTAATTTCTAAATAACAAACATCAAAAACCATGTGAGCTGTTCAACATTCATTGATTTTGACGAACCTGACATAACCCTTATATATACTATGATCAGTTTAGTTGGGACAAACAAGATTGACTGACATGCCTGAGCAAACAAGCCCAAGGACGAAAAAGCCCATTACCTGCATGATCCATTGATCAAATCTGTTAGATGTAGTTATGGAATTGGCCAACTTCTGATGGGCAAAATATCAGCAATCTGCTCAACAACTGTCACCACTCGGCCAGTTCCATAACAACATCTTACGGAATTTTACTGCAAAATAAAAAAAGATGTAGGTACGTGATGTAGACAAGATGTAGATATAGACAAACAAGATCTTTAATTCTTTCCCAGACGCCAAATATCTAGACTCTCCATATCAAAAAGATTTGCAGACGACAAATAAAATGGGAGTTGAATTACAGGGTTCATCTTTGAAAGGGTAAAACACATTGTTGGAAAATGAGAAAATACTGGTCACCAATATTTTTCCTTTTTGCATTGTTTTCGAAATCCTCATTCAAAAGCCACCTTTCTCAGGCTTGTCAAAATTCAGGATTATTTGGTAAAGGGTTAATCCTTTCCCAAACAACAAATTTTAGCCCCTCCCAAATTGAAAGCATCTGCAGACGACAAATTTAAAAGTGGTACAAATGAACTTTAAGTTTTTTGACAGGGTAGAACACATTCTGGGAAAAGGAGAAAATGCTGGTTACCAGCATTTTCTCCTTTTCCCACAATGTTTTCAAAAGGCCTCTTCCTCAGGGACGTGAAAACATGGTATTGTTTGGTAAAGGGTTAAATGTTTTTCCTACACAATTCAAAGGAAAACAGTGGTCAAACCTGTTCACCTATCCAAAACAAGGTTGAGATCAATCTATGGCCATCATTTGGAAAACCCAAAGACCTCCATAATACCAAATATCCATTACAGGTTTTTAAAACTATTTGACTTCTGGTTCTGGTGTACCTTTCACTACACTGTGTAGATTTATGCAAAATTTTTGGGATTGAATATACACTCATACAATCCTTGCTTTACCAAAAGGTATGAGCGTTTACGTAATTTTTGGGGATTTGATTCCCGTTTTACCCAAAGGTATGAGCTGGTATAAAGATATGCAACTATTTACTAAAATTATAAAGTTATATAGCTCAGTGAAACTTGTTTTCAGACTTGATGCTTGTTTACCTAAACTGCGTATGCAAATTTCGTGCGTCCACAATTTCCAGAAAGGTACCAATGGAAATTTCAGGTTTTTTCTAGATATACTGTGGTAACAGCAGCCAAAACTGTTCACAATTAACCCTTTCCAAAACAAGCCCTGATTTTCACGTGTCTGCAGTACAAGTCTTTGGAAAACACTGTGGGAAAAGGAGAAATTGCTTGTAACGAGCAATTTCTCCTTTTCCCACAGTGTTTTCTCCCCTTTTTGATAACTTTCTGCCATTTCATCAAATTTAAAATTGTCGTCTGCAAACTCTTTCAATTTGGACCAGTCCAAAATTTGTTGTTTGGGAAAGGGTTAAGACCAGCAAAATTGCTTCCTAGTTTCTTCCTTCCTTAGAGCTCAGCATAAAACACCAGTCATGCTCTGGCAACAGGGGATTTAATGCATCTCCGCAATGCATTCTACCAAGCAATTTATCAACAATCTATATTTATGGATCCATAAAATACATTTTGTCTTACTACCGACTGAATCTGGAGGTAGACTGGTCCTTTGACATGCAGAAGCATGCAAGGGCAGAAAGTTTGACCCAAGTGACTTAGTCAGCCCGTGCAGAGTGTGCAGGCTGACATGGTTTGATACTTTTTAGCAGATACACTAACCCATCAGCACACAATCCAGAGTTTTAACAACCCTACGGGAGAATACTTTGGAATACATCATGGGGAAAAAGAAGGAAAGGCTGGTAACCAACATTTTCTCCCTTTCCCATGTTGTCTACCCAGTAAGAGACAATTCCAACCATCAGAGCCATATTCAATTTGGCATCTGTGAATTCTTTCAATATTGATCAGTCTGACGTTTTGTCATTTGGTAGAGTTAAATCTCCTTTTCACAGAGCATGGCTCATTTGTTTTTGTCATTTCAAGTTATGTCCAATGGAAGACATCTATATACAACCCACAATTTTTTAACTAAACATTTGGAGATGCAAATACAACAAACTAATCTTTTTCTTTAAATATGTATTTGTATTGTCATTTAACAATACTTTCCTTATTGACACAAACCAGTTTTTTGTTTACACCCAATACTTCAACAACAACAACAACAACAACTACATTTTACTAATCACAAAAATGATGTGGTATCAAATTTCTTTTTCATACAGGAATTTGAAACGAAACTTTTTCCTAACAATTTGAAAAGGATGTTTTAACTTCTGAGGTCAGACAGAATAAGCATTTAAATACTAAACGTTTGATATATTATTCCATAGTCTGCTAAATAAACGAAATGAAATTTTAAAGCAGAAACTAAACCCAAATATTAACATTTCAAAGGTATTTTCTGCAGAAATATATCTCCTTATCGGACAGTGTAGATCCAAGATCAGACTGCATGTTCTATGCAGTCTGATCTTGATTTACACTGTCTGCAAAAGGTCAGTGAATTGAGCTTAGCAGCTTAGGGGTTAAAAAACGATGGTCAGCCAGCACTTTCTCATTACCAAACGACATTTTAGACTGCTCCAATTTGAAGGCATCCACAGTCAACAATTTATGTATTGCTTTAATGGTAGGAATCATCTTTGATAAGGTAAACAGAAAACATTGTCGGAAAAGGAGAAAATGTTGGTCACCAGTGTTTTCTCCTTTTCCAACAAGGTTTTCAATAGCCCCATGGTCAGAGTCATAATCACATAGAATGATTTGGTAAAGCATTAAGCATGGTGAGTTGCCTTAACCCTTCACCAAACAATCCTGAGTTTTAATACCCCAGAAAAAGCGAAAGATTTCTTGTTTAGAAATGCTGTGGTAAAAGGAGAAAATGCTGGTAACCAGCATTTTCTCTTTTTCCCATAATGCTCTTTATTTCTAAAGATGAATCCTATCATGTATGCCACATATGATTTGTCCTCAAAATGGACAAGTCTAAAGTTTTGTCGTTGGTAAAATGTTAAGCGGAATAGGCCGCAAATCAGTGAAAGTCTTACGAATCTTTGTTTGAAAAACAGGACTTTATCAAATTTTGCTTGGCATTATCAGTGAAGTGTTACAAATCTACGTTTGAAAAGCAAGAATTTATCAAAGGGTGTTTGGCAATACCCAAACAGAGCAGATTCATTCAGAATAATTTTTCCAGTCAAAAGTCACTTTTGTTTTAAATACATGTACCAGATTTTGCAATCTAGTTGTTTCAGTTAATTCTTTTACATTAATCACAGGACACATTCATCACAGATAAACATAAATATTGCATAACATTAACTATGGAATGTATGTAAGCATTTCATTTGACCCTTTACTAAACAATCCCATGTTTTAAAGACCCTGAGCAAGAAGTCTCTTGAAAACATTGTGGTAAAGGGAAAAATGCTGGTAATGAATTTGGTTTTTGAAACAGAACGAAAAAAAAAAAAAAAAACATTCAGGAGAAGAGGAAAATGCTGGCTACCAGCGTTTTCTCCCTATCCAACAATATTTTCAAAAAGCCCTTCCTCCACAAGCCATTAAATCTCAGGATTATGCAGTAAAGGGTTACAGTAACTAATTAATGCATGAATACAACCGTTCATAGCCCTGCAGTGTATAACTACATGTATTGAAAGCACTACAGAAAAGGAATAATTGCTTGTTACAATTTACTACTAGTGGACGACATTTCAAGACATAGTTGTAAAAGAAAAAAAATTCTTGTTCCTTTTGGAACTACATTTTCAGATCTCTTCACATATTAAAACATATTTCTTGGGTTGATTATTTGTATGTTTTTTTTTTTTCCACAAGGAATGTTTTGTAAGATGTCTGCAGCAAATACGCTTCTAGAGATGTTATAAGCTAAATTAATATGATAGATGGAATTAAAAAAAAAAATTAAAAATCGATTTTTATTAAAAACATGAATAGTGTATGCACTTATTTAAGTGTAACCAGTGTAATGAAATAAAACATTTATGAACAACATCAATCACCAACTTTTCTCCAATTCCTTAACCCTTTCCCAAACAATCCTACCTCATACCAACCGTGGATAAAAGCTTTTGAAACCTTTGTGTGAAAAGGAGAAAACGCTGATTAACCCTTTCCCACACAAGAAAAATTTAGACTGGTTCAAATTGAAAGCATTTGCAGATGACAACTTAAATGTGACTCAAAAAATGGAATTTGTCTTTGATAGGGTAGAAAACATTGTGGGAAAAGGAGAATATGCTGGTTACCAGCATTTTCTCCGTTTCCCACAATTTTTTTAAATGGCTTCTTCCTCAGGATTGTTAAAAGTTGGGATTGTGTGGTAAAGAGTTAACTGCTGTTTTACTATTTCACACAATGTTCTCTACTCCTTAAATCACAATTTCCATCATTTGAGTCATCTTTGAACTGTCCTCTGCAAATGCTTTTAATCTGGACAAGTCTAAAATTTTGTTGTCTGGTACAGACTTGATACCTGTGCTGATACTTAAATTTTTTTCAGAACTCTTTACCAAAGGACAAAATTTTAGACAGGACCAAAATGACTACAAATTATCTCTTGCTGAAACGGCGATTACTGCATTTGATTGGGTAGAAAACATTGTGGGAAAAGGAGAAAATGCTGGTTACCAGCATTTTCTCCTTTTCCCTCAATATTTTCTAAAGCAATTTTCTTTCAGGGTTATTAAAAAAAGAATCATCTGGTAAAGGGTTAACAAAGATGTTTTGCAAGTTGTCTGTTGCAGATCTGTTTATAGAGGTATAACAAGTTAAATAAAATAATGGACGGAATAAAAAAAAATCAGTTGTTACAAATGTAAATATAATATCTACTAAACACATCATAGTTAAACCTTTTACCACACAGTCCCGAGTTTAACCCTTTCCCAAACGACAAATTTTGGACTGGTCCAAAATGAAAGAGTTTGCTGACGACAATTTTAAATTTGATGAAAATGGCAGAAAGTTCTCAAAAAGGATAGAAAACACTGTGGGAAAAGGAGAAATTGTTCGTTACGAGCAATTTCTCCTTTTCCCACAGTGTTTTCAAAAGACTTGTACTGCAGACACATGAAAACCAGGGCTTGTTTGGGAAAGGGTTAAACGACCCTGAGAAAAACAGCTTTTGAAAATAGTGTGGAAAAAGGATAAAATGCTGGTAACTAGCATTTTCTCCTTTTCCCTCAATGTTTTCTTACCTTTCAAAGAAAAATCAAGCAGTTTGAGACATATTTAATTCGTTGTCTACAAATGCTTTCAATTGGGAAACTGTAAGTCTAAAATTTTGTTGTTTGGTAAAACATTTATCAAAGTGAAGCCAGTACCTTGAAATACAACAGATATGAACAACAACAATCACCAAGTTTTCCTTAACCCAGTACCAAACAATCCCAAGTTTTAATCACATTAAGGCTTAAAGGCCTTTTAAAACACTGTGAGAAAGGAGAAAATACCGATAAGCAGCATTTACTCCATTTACATGTACCTCAATGATTTGAAACCTTATAAACACATTCAATCATTTGATCAACATTTAATTTGCTGTCTGCAATGCTTTCAATTTGAACAAGTCTAAAATTTTGTTGTCTGACATGGGTTACAGGAAAATGCCTTAACTCTCTACAAAATAACAAAATTTTAGGCTTGTCCAAACTGAAAGCATTGGCAGAAAAGGAGAAAATTCTGGTTACCAGCATTTTCTCCCTTTTCCACAATGCTTTCAAAAGCTTTCCTTTTTAAGGTCATTAAGAGTTGGGATTGCGTGGTATAGGATTAACTCTAAATCAACTAATCCTCTATTTTGATGACCTGGAGACAGAAGAATTTTGAAAACATAAAGGGAAAAGGAGAAAATGCTGGTAACCTGCTTCTGAAGCCTTACAAAGACAAATCTCGTCATTTGAGTCAAATCTAATCTGTTGTATACAATAATGCTTCTACTAAGAAAAGGTGTAAATTTTTGTCGTCTTGTAATTACTTAAACTGTAAAAACATACATTAGGTTTACTCTTTACCACATGACAAAAATGTAGACTTGTCCAAATTGAAAG
Source organism: Tridacna gigas (assembly GCA_945859785.2). NCBI lineage: Eukaryota > Metazoa > Mollusca > Bivalvia > Cardiida > Cardiidae > Tridacna > Tridacna gigas. The sequence goes on from OX244040.2 coordinate 47,846,438, forward strand.
CATTTGCAGTTGACACTTGAAATGTGCCTCAAATGATGGAATTTGTCTTTGATAGGGTAGAAAACATTGTGGGACTAGGAGAAAATGCTGGCAACCAGCATTTTCTCCATTTACCACAATGTTTTCAAAAGGCTTCTTTCTCAGGATTGTGTGATGAACAGTAACAGTTGAAATGAAAGCATCATTCTGCAGACAACAATTGCAAAATTGATACAAATAAGCTGAAGTTCTCTCATATGGTGGAAAACATTGTGGCTAAAGGAGAAATTGCTTGCTAAAAGCATTTTCCTATTTGTAGAATATTTTCAAAAGGCTCTCTATAGACATGTTAACTAATTACCAGATGACAAATTTTTGACTGGTCCAAATTGAAGGCATTCGCAGACAACATATTAAAAGTGGCCAAATGGCTAAAATTTGTTTCTGATAGGGTAGAAAACATTGAGGGAAAAGGCAAAATTACTGGTTTCCAGCATTTTCTTCTTTTCCCACAAATTCAAGATTGTTCAAACTCGAAATTTTGTGGTGTAAGATTAAATTCTGAATTATTAGTCAAAGAGTTTAAATACTGTAGGTGTAAAAGAGATCAAGCATGTAAAATGGGACGGATTTGGGTAAACTTTTTCATCATTTATTCCTTTACCACACAACCCAGAATTTAAATGACCCTGAGAATGAAGGCTATTGAAAACATTGTGGGAAAAGGAGAAAATGCTGGTAACCAGCATTTTCTCCTTTTCTCACAATGTTTTTTTTTATCCTTCAAAACAACTTTCAAGTTTTGAGTCACATTTATTTTGTCATCCGCAAATGCTTTCAATTTGGACAATTCCAAAATTTGTTGTATGGTACAGATTTAACTCTTCATCAAACAACAAACTTCTAGACTTGTCCAATTCAAAAATATTTGCAGATGACAACAAACTTCTAGACTTGTCCAATTCAGAAACATTTGTAGACGACAAATTCAGTTTGTCTAAAATGACAGAATTTGTCCTTGAAATAGACAGCATTTTCTCCTTTTCCCACAATGTTTTCTACCCTTCCCAACACAAATTTCAGTTTTTGAGTCACATTTATTTTGTTGTCTGCAAATGCTTTCAATTTGGACAAGTCGAAAATTTTGTCGTGTGGTAAAGAGTTAAAAAGTTGAAATTATCATTGAAAGGGTAGAAAACCTTGTGGGGAAAGGAAAAAATGCTTGTTACCAGCATTTTCTTCTTTTTCCACCATGTTTTCTACCCTTTCAGAGACAAAGACATCATTTGAGCCACACTTAATTTGTCTTCTGAAAAAATTTTCCAGTTGGACAAGTCTACAATGTTTTCCTTTGGTAAAGAGATTATCAATATGGACAGAATTTAACAATTTGTTGTAAGAAGATGGTTTAACTCTTTACTCAACATCAAATTTTAGACTAGTCCAAATTGAAAGCACTTCCAGACGACAAAATAAATGTGAATCAAAAATTAAAATTCAATTTCAGAAGGGTAGAATACATCGCAGGAAAAGGAGAAAATACTGGTTACCAGCATTTTCTCCTTTTCTTGCAATGTTTTCAAAGGCTCACCTTCTCAGGGTCGTTAAAATTAGGGAATGTGTGGTAATGAGTTTAAGTATTAACCCCTGTAGAGCTAAAAGAAGAGAAATTGACATTATGAATCGGCACTACAGATGCATATATTGCTATTTCAAAGCTGTTTTAGATCAAAATTTCAGGCAAAGAAGTGGACGGTGTAGCTTCAAGATCAGACTGCACATTCTGTGCAGTCTGATCTTGATCTACACTGTCTACATAAGCATATAAATCCAGGTTTTGTGCTACACGGAGTAAAATAGCTTGAGAAATGAGCTAACAAAAACTTCTGCAGGATCTGCTTGATGTTTTCTACTAATGTATTTCTGCCTTGTCACTCACACTAATTAGAGGTACATGAGCATCTAAAAATAGCCTGGATGCTAAACAGGTAAAAACTAAAGAAAATGACTCCAATAAGCTTTTAATAAAACCAAGAGCACCGCAATGGGTGCCCATGCTTGGCTGCAGTTGCTTTTAGTGAAAATTCTAAGGCAAAACAGGGGCATAACTGTGTCAACTAGAGCTATCACTAAACGTGATCATACCCCCCAACAGCTCCTTGTCACAAAACAGATTAATGTCACAGGAATGCAAAATAAGTGACTGGAGAGTCAATTATACCAGAGCTATCACTGAAGGTGATGAATATCCTGCAATGGCTTCTTGCCAAAGAATTACTCTTTGTTACAGACTGAAGACTTGGAGAGAATAAAACTTACTTGATACATTTTTTTTTACCAGTTGGACAAATTGAGACTGGTTTAAGGTAAGACCTGTGTAATGGAAAACAGCTATTTCCACTAAAATATCATCCTGCAAAATTAGCTATAATTAAAAATGAGTATTATTGAACTACTTTCACCTTTTCATTTTTTCCATTTTTTCCTTTTTTGAATTATCATTTATAAATTTAAAACCGCTATATTCTCAATTGAAAAAGAGATAATAATTACCTCCCTTTTTAGAAAACAAACAAAAGTATCAAAAAAAAGTTTCAAGATAGACATAAACGGAATTTCTGATCCATTAGAAATGTGCAAAAATATTATTTCGGCATAAATCCTTATTTATCCTTATTTAACTACCAATTAGAATTTTTGCCCAATGTTCACCGGAAGTGCATTATACAGGTCTTACCTTAAATGAAAAGGTTTTGCAGACAACAAATGTCTTTTCATGCAATGTTTTTGACCAGACTCTACATCTTACTTATACAGTACGGAAACTAACGAAAGCAACCTCCGAACCGAATCGCTCTTGGAAATTTTATTTAATTAACTAAGAACAATTTATGATATGCACATCTTTGCTGAGTGCAAAGTCTATCCATGAAGTTTGAAAGAAATTTGTCCAGAATCATCAAAGGGCCATAACTCCATGAAACCTAAATAAACCATAACCAAAATAGGATATGCACATCTCTGCTTGATACTGAGTCTATTTGTGTAGTTTGAACCAAATCTGTCCAATAGTTGATGAGAAAAAGAGCGGACAAGAAATTTCATGAAAGGGCCATAACTCAGTGAAAAATCAATGAACCATAACCAACATTTCATATGCACATCTCTGCTTGATACTGAGTCTACCTGTGAAGTTTGAATAAAATTCGTCCAGTAGTTTATGAGAAATAGAGCGGACAAAAAGCTACAGACCGACGGACGGACGGACGGACGGACGGACGGACCGACAAGCTGACTCCTATATACCCCCCAAACAGAGTTTTGGTGGGTATAATTATTTGGTGTAATAGTTTTTGAAAGTAAGCATGACATAGAAGCTGAGTTAAAAGTATTCTATCAAAAGTATAATTTATTTTCATCAATTCAGCAAGGGCACCCTCATAAAGAGAACGACAAAAAAGGGCTTAGCTCTTGGAAATTTTATTTAATTAACTAAGAACAATTTATGATATGCACATCTTTGCTGAGCGCAAAGTCTATCCATGAAGTTTGAAAGAAATTTGTCCAGAATCATCAAAGGGCCATAACTCCATGAAACCTAAATAAACCATAACCAAAATAGGATATGCACATCTCTGCTTGATACTGAGTCTATTTGTGTAGTTTGAACCAAATCTGTCCAATAGTTGATGAGAAAAAGAGCGGACAAGAAATTTCATGAAAGGGCCATAACTCAGTGAAAAATCAATGAACCATAACCAACATTTCATATGCACATCTCTGCTTGATACTGAGTCTACCTGTGAAGTTTGAATAAAATTCGTCCAATAGTTTATGAGAAATAGAGCAGACAAAAAGCTACAGACCGACCGACGGACGGATGGACCGACGGACGGACGGACGGACCGACAAGCTGACTCCTATATACCCCCCCAAACAGAGTTTTGGGGGGTATAAAAATATTTTGATGGTTACCCAGCCCACTTGTATGGAGTCCCCTTTCGATAGTTAACAACTAGTCCGAGGTTGAAGAAAACATCTTCAGTAATGACAGAGATATTATAAAATGTCAATGTATTTGCATGACACTTAAGATGACAATGACAATGCAGACAATGTCAGGGCTATGACAATACTTTGACTTTTTCTTCGAAAACAGCCGAGCTAAAGAAGGAACATGGCAAATGAAATGTAGAGTTGGATCTTCCAAAAACAACATGGAATTGTACTGAACAGCATTGGAATATATCTGTGAACAGTGTGACTGGAGAACAATTGCTGGCACTCAATATGAAACTTTGATTCTATTCTCTTCCATGTACTCTGATAGTACTTTTATCATTCTCTGAAAAAAGAAAAGTGACAGAATGTTATATTTTTCTCTCATTTACCTATTACCAAACAATTTCATGTTTTAATGACCATAAGCTAGTTGCTTCAGTGATTGTATTTGTTTTTGAAATGTTAGAAGATATTGTGAGAAAAAGAGAAAATGCTGGTTACCAACATTTTCTCCTTTTCCAATAAAATTTTCAAAAGCTTCCTTTCTCAGGATTGTTAAGAGTTTAATTGTGTGGTAGAGTGTTGAAGAGTATTTTTTTCTATTTTCAACAGCACTACAAACATGTATCAGGTATTTCCAGAGTTTTCACCAAGTTTACAAAAACCAAACAGTAATAGATTTTTATGAAGAAAATATGTTAAAACAAAAAGTGAAGAGGCATTTCAGGCATTTATAAAATGATCCCATGCTTTTACAATCCTCAAAAACATTATGGGAAAAGAAGAAAAAATTGGCAAAAGGATTTCCTTTTTTCTTTACCCACAAATGTTTTCTACCTTTGTGAATGTGAATGCAAATTCCATCATTTGAGCTCCATCTCATTGAGGGAAAAAGGAGAAAATGATGGTTACCAAAATTTTCTCAATTATTCATAAACATTTTCCACCTTTTTTGAAAGAAAACCGATCACTTGAGCCTAAAATAGTTTGTTGCTTAAAACTGCTTTCAACATTTAGAGTATCTAAAGTTTTATTTGTCCAATTAAAAGTTAAATGTTAAATAACCACTATCAAAAGAAGCATTTAAAAGACAGTAGTTATGTGAAAAACATAGAGAAATACATACGGAATATTATGCTGTAGTTTCTGGTGCTTGTATATGATTTGAGCTGCACGAGGAAAAATTTGATATCGCCCAAGACCCAAGTTCGAGCACGATGTCAAAATTTTCTTACACAGTGAGAAGCAAATACTAGCACCAGGAAAGTTACAACAGCATAATATTCCTTTTATTATATACCTACAATTTTCAATGACAAAATATTGCAGATAAATGAAATTTTTGATATCTTATTTGAAAACAGTACACAAAATAAAAAAAATTGTTTTGTTGGTTGTAACTTGTTTTATGAATGGTGGATGAATATTATATGGTAAAATATTGACCAATCAATTGCAAATTACAATGCACATTTCCATGAACATGATACATCATCATCCTATATTTGGAACCGTAATTTGACACTGTAGATATGGAATTTTTCTGTCATATGTGTTATTTCATCCGTATGTGACACATGTATTTTTTGCCAGATAAATTACAGGTATATAAATATGAATTTAGTTACCCTCTTTTCCATGGAAACAGCCATGTCATATGCAGTTTTTCCGTACTGAAGAAAGAGATAAAAATTGTGACTGAAGTTTTTGTAAAGAAATCCAAATGAGCCACTCTCTGGCAAAAGGGGGTTTAAAGCATATCTGTGATGAATTACACCAATCAAGTAATCATAAAATCATGGATCCATAAAATTTATTTTCTTTTACAACTGACTGAATCATGAGGTAGCGTAGTTGTTTGACATGCAAAAAATACACCAATAGTAAAAAGAATCAACCAATGTCAGTCTGGGCAGACTGCTCAGGCTGACACAGGTCAATACATTTTGTAGATGCATCAAACCCTGCTTTTACAGAGCATGATTTAAATCTAACATATAACTCTTAAAATCCCAAGACAAGTTGCGGCAGATGATTTAGAAATCATCTTTGCAAAATAGAGATATTTAACTGGGCTAAAGGTTTACCACATGATATAGGGATGAAAAGTTTATACATGTAGGCATGGCAAACATTTGTTCTTCAACCAAAATATTTTCAAAAGTGGTATACTACAAACATAAATAAGGCCTGCAGGAGAGTAAATTTCTAAGGTACAACACTTATATCCCTACAGCCAGTGCACCTATCCTTGCTTTCCTGGAGTTCCATTTACAGGCACATTGCATAATACTGTTCTAATGCCCTAGGCTGCTTTCTCATTCAACAGTCCTCAAAGCAATATTAAGCAATGAGAGAGGTATGAATCACGTAGCAATAACTATCAAAATCAAGAATGTTTGAGAGAACAAAAAAAAAAAATGGCCAAGGTGGAGAAACGAATTAGCGACTCCCCCTGTCCAGTTTTAAGCCCTGTGTGTTACAGACTACACTACAAAATGTGCAGTGTGACATTTGGTCTGAACTGTCCACTTAGCAAAGGTACAGTATTCTGGACAAAAGCAGCCTTGAAAATGCATTTATTTGGTTCTTAGTTCTAGACTGAAAATCTCTTGGGTTCATTCTGCGCTTAAGAATGACTGGTAAAACACAAGTCTGGGGTTCATATTCAACAACCATTCTGATGGTTTAGCCAATTAAAAGCTGTGCTACTTTCAAATCTAGAAAATCGTGGAGAATAAGACTGAGAATGTTCTTAAGAATGGTTAGTGAATACGGACTCAGCTTCGACAGTACATATATGAGCTTTCAAGCATTTTTTATATAATTGCCACCAGTGTTAATTATAAACCCTTTACCACCCAATCCCAAGTTCTTACGACCCTGAAAATGAAGGCCTTTGGTAACATTGTGGGAAAAGGAGAAAATGCCGGTGACCAGCTATTTCTCCCTTTCCAACAATGTTTTCTACTCTTCTAAAAACAAATTTCACTTTTCAAGTAGCATATAATCAACTGCAGATGCTCTCAATTTGGACATGTGTAAAGTTTCATCATGTTGTAAAAGGTTAATTCAAATTAAATAACTCTTTACCAAACAACAAAATTTTAGACTTCACCAAATTAAAATCATTTGCAGATGACAAAATGAATGAGACTAAAAAATTAAAGTTTGTTTAGGGTAGGGTAGAAAACATTGTGCTAAAATGAGAAAATGCTGGTTATCAGCACTTTCATGTTTTCCCACAATGTTTTCTAAAGCTTTCTTTCTATGGCTGGTTAACCCTTTACCACACTCCCTGACAAAAAAGGCCTTTGAAAACATTCTGGGAAAAGAAGAAAATGCTGGGAAACAGCATTCTCTCCTTTTCCCACAATGTTTTCTTACCTTTCAGAGATAAGCTACATTACCCATATTTCAGCCACATAAAATTTGTAGTTTGGTAAAGGATTACAAGTTAAAATTGTGGGGTAAAGGGTTAAATTTTTAATATCCTATTTTTCCTCCATTAATAAGATAAATTTTTCATTCTTAATTCAAAATAAACCAGATGTTTAATGATCCTATTCATCTCCCATTCATAAGATAAACACTTCACTGTACCTCATTTTTCATTGTAAGATCTGCCCTCTTTTTCAGAAGAACATCTAGCAATGCATGATGGTTATTCAGGACAGCCAACATGGTGGCTGTCTTCCCGTCCTTATCCTGGGCGTTGATGTCAGCTCCCCGCTGTAACAGTTCTATTGCTATATCTCTGTGCCCCGACACAGATGCTGTAATATATCAATGTAGAAAACGGTTATAATTAATACTTTACCAAATGGCAATATTTTGGAATTGTCCAAATTCAAAGCATTTGCAGACAACAATTTGAAAGAGGCTTAAAAAGTGGAAATTATCAATGAAAGGGTAGAAAACCTTGCGGGAAAAGGAGAAAATGCTGGTTAGTAAGAAGGCTTTTGAAAATATTGTTGTAGCTGGCTTTTTCTCCTTTTTCCACAATGTTTTATACCTTTTCAGAGGCAATTCATGTCTTTAACCTCTTTACTATGTGACAAAATTTAGGAATTCCAAAAACTGAAAGCATTTGCAGCTGAAAAAGTTAACATTGCTAAAAAGATGGATTTTTTTTTTCTTTGAAAGGGTGGAAAACATTGAAGGAAAAGAAGAAAATGCTGGTAACAAACATTTTCTTCTTTTCCCCCAGTTTTCAAAAGCCTCTGTCCCTGGGCGTTAACACACGGGATGGTTTGGTAAAAGGTTAACCCTTTACCAGACGACAAAATTTCAGCCTTGTCCAAATTGAAAGCATTTGCAGACAACAATTTCAGTGTGACTCAAATGGTACAATTTTTCTTTGACAGTGTAGAAAACATTGTGGGAAAAGGAGAAAATGCTGGTTACCAGCATTTTCTCCTTTTCCCACAATGTTTTCAAAAGGCTTCTTTCCCAGGGGCGTTAAAAGGCGTCATTGTCCGGTAAAGGGTGAAACCAAGTTTAATTTGCCACCTGCAAATGCTTCCAATTTGGACCAGCCTAAAACATTCTCGTATGGTAAATAGATAAGGTAAGCAAGGTGCAATGTAAATTCAAAGGTATACAGGGTATGCGTATGTCTAGACAATCTATCTACTTCTATATCAGACTTGTAAAACAGCTAAACAAATCAATTTGTATTCTCTATGTAAGAAATATGTTCAAAGGGAATATCACATTACATACTGTCTACCATTGTGACATCAGCATACCCCAGAATATTTTATGTATTTTTTTATTTTTTAGATGTACTATTTTTTCAACAGTTAACTCTTTACCACAAAACCAAATTCTAGACTGGTCTAAAATGGAAGTATTTGCAGAAAAATTAAATGTTGGTTAACCCTTTACCACACAATCCCAACTTTCAACTACCCTGTGAAAGAAACCTTTTACAAACATTGTGGCAAACAGAGAAAATGCCGGTAACCAGCAATGTTTTCTACCCTTTCCAAACCAAATTTCAATTTTTCAGCCACATTTATCTTGTAATCTGCAAATGCTTTCAATTTTGGCCAGTCTAAAATTTGCCAAGCCCCCGTAGCTCAGTCTGTAGCGTACAGGACTTGAGAACAGGAGGTCGCTGGTACAGCACTTTCTTCGTTTCCCATATTTTTTTAAAAAGCCCTCTTTCTCAGGACCTTGAAAACACTGTGCTGTTTAGTAAAGGGTTACTCAAGTAAATTGCAGCAACAGATTCACATGCTCATTTCCAAAAGACACAATTTTACACTTGTCAAAATTGAAAGCATTTGCAGACGTCAAATTCAATGTACCTCAATTCATTTGTATTTGTATTTGAAAACAAAGAAAACTTTGTGGGAAAAGAAGAAAACGCCGGTAACCGTCATTTCCCCTTTTTCCCACAGTGGGTGTGATCAATCAAAGACATCTGGTTTGCTATCTGCAAAGGCTTTCAATTTGGACAAGTCAAAATTTTGTCATCTGGTAAAGAGTTACTATGTATCACTGGCATTTCTTTGTGATAGCTGCATTACTACTTGATTCTTCACCAGAAAACAAAATTTTAGGCTTGTTCATATTGGTCATATCAAAAGCAACTGCAAACAACAAATGAAATGTTGCTGGATTACCTATGTTTATGGGAGAGTAGAAAAGCATAGAAAACATTGTTGGAAAAAGAAAAAAAATGCTTCATTTTCTCCTTTTATTAGTGTATTTTCAAAAGTCTTCATCCTACATTTACAAAAGACTTTCTTCAATGTGGCTAAACCCACTACCACACATAATGCCATCTTTTAAGGACCCTGTGGAAAAAGCCTTTTGAAAATATTGTAGGAAAAGGAGAAAAGCTGGTAACCAGCATTTTCTCCTTTTCCCACAATGTTTCCTACCCTATCGAAGACATAAATAGTCATTTGAGCCACATTTGTCATCTGCAAATGCCTTCAATTTGGTCCCGTCAAAAATTTTGTTGTTTCATAAAGGGTTACATACTGGATTGTTTGGTATAGGATTGAGACCACTGGTTATGCACTCAGGTTGCCATGAAGTAGATCAAATAAAATAATTACCAATTTAACACTAACATTATTTCCCAACAGACTTCAGCCAAGTGGAAAATTCCAATCAATTTGAGTCATGCTCTGTGAAAAGAGGACTTAATAAATCTTTTTGCTATTAGTAAATTTTCTGCATGTCCATTGACCATTTTAAGTCATGATTCAGACAGCTGATAGCCAAAATGGATTTTATGGATCCAGAATTAATCATGTGATGACTTGTTTGGTGTCATGCATAACAGATGCATTAACCCTTTACCACACAATCCTGACTTTCAACGATGCTGAAGAAGAAGCCTTTTGAAAACATTGTGGGAAAAGGAGAAAATGCTGGTAACCAGCATTTTCTCCTTTTTCCCCACAATGTTTTCTACCCTACCAAAGAGAAATTCCATCAGTTAAGCTAAATTTAAATTGTTATCTGCAAATGCTTTCAATTTGGACAAGTCTACATTTCTGTTGTGTAGTAAAGAGTTAAACCCCTTTTTGTCAGGGCATGGCTCATTAGTATCCGGTAAACAACATTTACACTACAAACCCTGGGATAAACTTTCTTGCTTCACCCTTTAACAAATAATCTGAAGTTTTAACAACCCTCCGAGAGACTACTTTTGAAAACAATGTGTGAAAATGAGAAAATGCGGGATAAACAGCATTTTCCCCTTTTCCAACAATGTTCACTATCCCATCAGAGAACTTGAGCTCACCTGTGCAAATTTTGAATTTGTAATTTAGAGATGTTTTGAATTTGGAAGTCTAAAATTTCTTGTGTGGGAAAGGTAACATTGTAAAAAAAAAAAAAAAAATACTGCATGCAGATGCCAAGGTGCCTGAAGGTGCTTTTTGCAGTTAAAATTTTAAGTTCAGACAGGGGCATAACTGTGCATCATAATAATTATCTTGAGAATTATCCCCCGGTATTGGTTTCTCTTTTGATATTTGAGACCTAGCCCAAGTTTTACATGCAGATGTCAACAATGGGCTGCAGGTGCTTTCTGCAGATAAAAATTTTAAGTTGAGAAAGGGGCATAACTGTGTACTATAACAATTATCTTGAGAGTTATCCCCTAGTATTGGTTTCTCTTTGGTCGCTGTAACCTAGCCCAAGTTTGAAGTAAATATCTTCAATTGTACAAAAGATATGAACCATGCTCTGTGAAAAGGGGGCTTAATCTATCTGCAAAAAGTATCAACCAGGTCTGCCTGTGCAATCCGCACAGGCTGACCTGGGCCAGAACTTTTTGCTATTTGTCAGTTTTCTGCGTGTGAAAGGACCAGTCTACCTCATGATTTAGTCGTTTGTTAGATTAGACAAAACTGATTTCATGGATCCATAATTATGCGATGACTTGACTGTAATAATGAATCATGGAGCTGCATTAAGCCTCCTTTTACCACAGCATGGCTCATATTGAAACGTGTCAAGTTTTTGCAACACAGCTGGCCAGATGGCTATCACAGTATCTTCATGTTTCCCTTTAAAAACATCAAAGCAAATCAGACTCCACAGAATATGAAGTATTCTGGGCAAAGCAGGTCTTAACCCTTTACCAGATGACAAAATTTCAGCCTTGTCCAAATCGAAAGCATTTGCAGACGACAATTTCAAGGTGCTCAAGTGGTGCAATTTTTCTTTGATAAGATAAAAAACATTGTGGGAAAAGGAGAAAATGCCGCTTACCAGCATTTTCTACTTTTCCCAAAATGTTTTCAAAAGGCTTCTTTCCCGGGGTCATCAAAAGGCGCCACTGTGCGGTAAAGGGTGAAACTGAGATCTCCCAGTTTCATGCTATTGAATGATAATATCAATTTAATTTGCCTAGAACTCTGGGTTAATTGGCAATCATTATTTATTATTCATCTTTTTTACAAGCTCTGTGTAACAGTCTGCCTATTGCTGCAATACTGTAACCATCACAGATGTACATTTGTTACTCTGTAAACCTTGAAGTAGAAAATATTATGCAAGTGTTCATGTATTATCATAATTACCAAACAAGAGGACTAAAGATACCCGATATAAGCTGTGGCACGAGTCTCACAGTATATTTCAGTCCATAATTCAACCTTTTACCAAACAAAACTGTATTTCAACAACCCAAGAGAAGAACCCTTTTTAAAATATTGTGGGAAAACAAGAAAATGCTGGTAGCCCTTTTGAAGACAAATCTTGCCAGTAGAACCTTATTCAATTTGTCATTTGTGAAAATGTTTCCAATCTGGACATACCAAGAAGTTGAGAAAGGGTTAAATCTTCATCAAATAGACTGCCGCAGGATGACTTTTATATACTTTTCAATACTTTTTGCAGATGCATTAAACCCCCTTATCACACAGCCTGGCTCAATTGCTTTCTGTAGATCTGAAAATAGCCTGAATAGAGATCTGATAATTTACCCTTTACCAGAAGACAAAGTTGTAGATTTGTCTAAATTGAAAGCATTTGGAGACAAGAAATTAAATGTGACTAAAATAATAGACTTTCTGTTAGACAGGGTTGAAACATGGTGGGAAAAGGAGAAAATGCTAGTTATAAGCAATTTCTCCTTTTCCCACAATGATTTCAAAAGTGTTTCCTCAGACCTTCATCAAACCAGGATCATCAAACACTAAATGGTCAAATAAAGAAAAAAAAAAAAAACCATTACCACATCGGATAAGTGGAGTCCAGCCCAAGTTCATGTCTTTCAAGTTGACATCAGCACCATCTGTAATCATCCACTCAAGGAGTCTAGCATTGCCACCATCCACTGCCCAATGTATAGGGGAAGACCCGCCCCTATCAAAGTCATCATACCGTGCCCCATACTCTCGTAATTTTTGTACAGTCGCCAACTGGCCAGCATAACAAGCTAGCATAAGTCTAGAGAAGAATAAAAAACGAGCACCATATGCAAGTGCCAATGCTCAGCTGCAGTTACTTTCAGAGGAGAAAATACTATGTAGAAAGAGGGGCATAACTGTGTCAAAAACTTTTGATGGTTATCTGCCTTACTGGCATGGGTTCCCTTTTGATAGTTAAGAACTAGTCGGATTTTCAAGTGAAAATTTTCTGTAACGACAGAGACATTATCAAATGTCAAAGTTTTTGAACTATGATGTAGACGACGACAGGCTATGACAATACTTCCATGTTTTCTTCACAAATAACTGAGCTAAGAAAACGTAATTGTTTACAACAGATGCAAGAAAGAGTGTTAAAGATCTTAGGCAACATTAGATCAAATTTTGTGTGGCTTTAAAATTAAAACCTGAATTGAAATACATGTTGAAAACATGAAGAATTGCCAAGGTTTTCTTAAACTTTTCAGGGGTGTGGAAATACTACACCCGACTCTTCAGACTTGGGGAAATTCAGCGTCGGACAAGTAACTTTTTTCAACCTAATTATCTGCGGACAAGTAGAAAATATGAGGAAAATTTTGAAACAAAAATCTGTTATCTATACATATCCAGTGAACTACATATGCTCTCACTTCGTACAAAATGACATTTCGAATGATAAACAGTGTCTTGAGATGATCCTTGATTTCTGGAAACCCAAGATACACATTTGGTCTACCTCTGCTTTTACCGCATACAACAAGAATGGTAAAATATGCAGCTGTTTTTGCATGTCAATTTTTTTTGAAAAATGTCTAAACACCTTCAAGATCATCATTATGGATTAAAATAATCTTATCAGTTTCATTTTAGCACTGATTCAGAGATCTTTGATGACAATGTCGCACACATGAAAATTTTTGCTTTCAATCTGATTTTAAATAGCTTTGGTGCGAAATGGGCCGTGATTTAACACCTCGGCCAGAAGCTGTCTCAGTATCCAAAAGTTTTCAATTCAGCGATCAATTGGTATGTAAAATCCGAGAATCTTTTTTTTTTAAATCAAATCTTCGATGCAAATGGAAAGTGGGAAGTCTAAGACTCCGAACCATTTGGCTGCTCCAAACGTAAAATGGACCATGACAAGAAATATGACAAAAACAGGTTTGTCGAGAGTCTCCCCTTGTTGCGGACATGTCACTTTATGTGTACCATTTAAAATCGTTTTGAACAAGTGAGCCAAACTGGCCGACAAGTAGATTTTTGTAATTTACTTGTCCATGGACAAGTAAAAATTTCTAAGATTTCCACACCCCTGCTTTTATAGGAAAATTTCTTAGAGCATAAGAAAACAGTAGAGACATTATTGCATGACGTGGGACAAATGCATTTTAACACAGTCAATAATAAGTTGGCTTCCTAGCTCAGTTGATGGACATGTTGATTATGGTGTTGAAGGTTGTGTGTTCAAGTCCAATCTCAGATGGAATTTGATATTTCATTTTTCAGCATATTTTTTCGTTTTGTTTTTCCCAGGAGTGGGGAAAACAGTCACCTCATGTTTTTTTCTTATAAAGTATCCCCTCCCCTCCCCTTCCTCTGCAAAAAAAAAAAAAAAAACAATCTGGTTTGATGCCCTTTTAACAAACTAATATGAGTATTATGAACATGTACTATGTATTAGGATATGGAGTACCTGGACTACTTTCATGTGACAACAAAGACACATGAGTTAAATCCCATGCCACTAAGTCTTTTATCCACCAATCGAAAGTGAGTCAGAAAGCATCTTTCTGAACCCCAACACTTTTTACCGAATGGAAAAATTTTAGGCTTGTGCAAATTGAAAGGAACTGCAGACAATAAAATGAATATAACTTAAAAAATTAAATTCATCTTTCAATGGGTAGAAAACATTAAAGGAAAGGGAAAAAATGCTGGTTATTAGTATATATTTTCTCCTTTTCCCACCATGTCTTAAAAGCTTTCTTCCTCATAATCATTAAGCCTTTATCAAATCATCCAGACTTTTAACCACCCTTGGGAAGAAGGCTGTTGAAAACATTGTGGTAAATTTCAAAAGGAGAAAATGCTGGCAACCTTTTTGGACATGGTTTGGAATTAAGTAAATAGGGTCAGTGCTTGTAAAACTTTTTTGGTGCTCAACTCAGCTGAGCAAGAGATTTCAAAGTTGCATAAATTTTACTCAACTCTTTACCACACATCAAAAATTCAGACTTATCCACATTGAAAGCATTTGCAGACATCAATTTCAATGTGGCTCAAATGGAGGAATTTGTGATATGATTAAAAGCATTGTGGAAAAAGGAGAAAATGCTGGTGACCAGCATTTTCTCCTTTTTCCACAATGTTTTCAAAGGGTCTTTTGGTCAGGGTCGTTAAAAGTTGGCTTTGGTAATTGATTAATAGACCTAAAGGGCTAACTTTTGAGCTTTAAGGTCTTTCTTCATTTCTGCCCATAAAATCAAAGTCTTCATTTCAAATTTCATACTGTCTGAAGCATAAATGAGACTTTAGTTTGAGCACAAACTCAGAAGAGGATGGACTCAAGTTTTATAAGCACAGGTATAGGTTTCAATACAACACAACAGAAGGGGACAGTTAACCAGTTTAAATCAATCAAAGACATTTATTATCATAATGCTTGTGATTCCATGAAGACTTTCCGAGCTAATACTTACGCTGTTTTACCCGCATCATTTTGCAAATGTACATCTGCACCTTTCCTTAACAAGAGTTCGACAATACTGAAAATGAAAAAATTCGTACTCCATGACATACAAATATCAACTTAACTAAATGATTTTTTTATTTCAAACTTGCATCTTGCATTTGGAAAAAAAACTATGTGACCTGTTTCATTAATCGACATTTGAAATTAAAATGACAAGAAAAATTTATAAAACTGATTTTTATCATTCATGCAACTATTGATGTTTGGGACTCTAGCCTTGTTCTGACAAATTGTTATTTTGAGAACTGCATATTCCAATACTGATTCAGACATGCACTCATATGGTACTGGTTATTTCGAATTGATTTCATTGTTATAATGTAGGTTGAAATAACAATTTATTATTTATAAACTTACTCTAAACAACCTTTCATTGATGCCTGCATCAATGCTGAAAAACCAAACTTGTCTGGAACATCTATCTTCACATCACTGAAATTAGAAAGAAACAAGGGAGTCCTTGGTCCTACAGCGCTCATCTGAGTAAAGTAATATAGGAGTGATAAATATAAAGCTATCCTGGTTGTGATGATGTAAAACACATCAGTATTTTGATAAATTTTCATGAGTATTTTACTTAAAACGTGGTCTCAAGAGTACACAAAGTTTCTAAGATATGTCCCAGTTCTACTTTTTGACCATACATGACCTAATATTAGACTTGTTTAAATAATCATCTACTCTAGACAAACATTCTGATTAAAATTTTCATGAGTATTGTACTGAAAATTTCGACCTTATTTGAAACTTGTCTAAGATATGAACAAGACAAACAGTCTAACCAATTACCATAAGTCTCATACTGCAATAGTGGCCGCTAGAGTGCACACAAGGTTTTTCTGAAATTTGTTACAGTGGCCTATGTTCTGACCCTACATTATGTGACTCAATTTTGAACTTCTGTGAGATATTATCGAGACAAATACTCTGAAAAAGTTTCATAAATATCTGTAGATCAGATGGGAATGTACCGAGCTTGAGACCAGTGTTACCGGTACATATTTTCACAGAAACAACCTGTAAATACCAATATTTTGGGCTGTTTCTCCTAATCAAAAAGGTCCAAATCACTAGTTCAGCACTTTAGGAGTTTATGAGTGACAGGATTCATTTCTCTCCAAATGTTTACATTAGGAGGCAGCCAGTGGCTTTGGGAAAAAAATGTTGTGCAAAGCACTAGTAAGAGAAAGCATGGACAGGTGCTCAATAATGGCCTTATGTAACTGAAAAAAGTTGAAAAAAGTGTTCAACCTTTTCTGAAACAATCTCAAGTTTTAACAACCCTGACAAGGCTTCTGAAATCATTCTGGGAATAGGACAAAATGCTGGTAACCTTTTCCAATGTTTTCAACTCTTTGAAAGACAAATTTCATGACTAGTGTCACTTTTAATATGTCATATGCATATGCTTTCATTTCGGACAAGGCTAAAATACTGTTGTCTGGTACCTGGCTAACTCTTTACCAAACAATCCCGGATTTTAATGTCCCTGAGGAAATAGCCTTTTGAAAACTTTGTGGGAAAAGGAGAAAATGCTGGTTACCAGCATTTTCTCCTTTTCCCACAAGGTTTTCTACACTTCACAGACAAATACCAGCATTTCAACTTAATTATGTAAGTCTGAAAATGTTTTCAATTTGGTAGAGTCCAAAATTTTGTCATTTGGTAAAGATATAAACACCAAAGAAACAAACCTCAAACCTTACTTACCCACTATCAAGGATCTCTTCTATAAGTTGAGCGTCCTGCCTTGCCAGGGCTCTGTGTAGATGCTCTCCATTTCTGGGTTCCTCTGAAGAGTAAAACAGGAAAAAATATTCATCAATGGGTGCTTTTTTCTTTTCATTTTACTCTATACCAAACTGGTAATCAGCATTTCCTCCTTTTCCCACAATGTTTTCTACTCTTTATAACTCGAACAAAACCTTCTGGCAAAACTGAGTTTATGGGCAGCCAGAATTTTTTATACCCTTTATCACACAATCGAGAGTTTTAACAACCCTGAGAAAGAAAGCTTTTTAAAAGCTTTCAAAAATACTGCTGACAAAGGAGAAAATGCTGGTAACCATACCCAGACAAACCTCACTATTTTTGCCACATTTATTATGTTGTCTGCAAATGCTTTCGATTCAGACCAGTCTACTTATGCCAGAAAGAGGTGAAAAATTTTCTGAGCAGTCAAGAAGCGTGTGTTTCATACAATCTTGCACTTGTCAAAAAAAACTAGAATAACTATCACTAAAGGTGATAAATACCCCCGCCCATATATTTCATGTCACAGGGGCAATAACTCTGCAATGTCAATTTAGGGCCAATAACTCCGTAATCATTAGGCCAACACTCATGAAATTTGTGCTTTGCACATCTACTGCTCCTGGTGAATATCATGACAAATATCAAGTGAATAAGACTTAAACTGAAGGAATAGTTCTCTGGACAAGAAGTTTTGGGTAAATTCAGGGGTAATTAATTTGGCAAACATTTGAGAAAAATGCATCTTGAACCTCTACTGCTCCTGGTGAATATTTACGCAAAGTATCAATTTAATTGGACACAAAACTAAATGAGTGTAAAAAAATGTAGACCATGATCTGACAATATGTCTGAGACACAGCGGCTGGTCTGGATCCACGCTTGTTGCAAATGTCCAAAGGTGCCTTTTTGCATAATGTTGGCCAACTATACATATAACAGAAAAGACCTCCTTAAAGTGAATCAGACAGAAACTGTAGGAGGAGTTGTCCGGACAAGCATTTTTAAGTCAAATCAGGGGCAATAACTCAGTAATTCTTGATGGAATTTTTACAAAATGTGTGTCTTGCACATCTACAACTCCAAATGGACACTTCTGCCAAGTATAAAGCGAATCGGACTGAAAGTGTAGGAGGAGTTGTCCGGACAAGCATTTTAAATGTGAATCAGGGGCAATAACTCATTAATTCTTCATAGAATTTTCACGAAAGTTGCGTCTTGCACATCTACAACTCCTAATGAACACTTATGCCAAGTTTAAAGTGAATCAGACAGAAACTGTAGGAGGAGTTGTCCGGACAAGCATTTTTAAGTCAAATCAGGGGCAATAACTCAGTAATTCTTGATGGAATTTTTACAAAATGTGTGTCTTGCACATCTACAGCTCCTAATGAACACTTCTGCCAAGTTTAAAGTGAATCAGACAGAAACTGTAGGAGGATGTGTCCGGACAAGCATTTTTAAGTCAAATCAGGGGCAATAACTCAGTAATTCTTGATGGAATTTTTACAAAATGTGTGTCTTGCACATCTACAGCTCCTAATGAACACTTCTGCCAAGTTTAAAATGAATCAGACAGAAACTGTAGGAGGAGTTGTCCGGACAAGCATTTTTAAGTCAAATCAGGGGCAATAACTCAGTAATTCTTGATGGAATTTTTACAAAATGTGTGTCTTGCACATCTACAGCTCCTAATGAACACTTCTGCCAAGTTTAAAATGAATCAGACAGAAACTGTAGGAGGAGTTGTCCGGACAAGCATTTTTAAGTCAAATCAGGGGCAATAACTCAGTAATTCTTGATGGAATTTTTACAAAATGTGTGTCTTGCACATCTACAGCTCCTAATGAACACTTCTGCCAAGTTTAAAGTGAATCAGACAGAAACTGTAGGAGGAGTTGTCCGGACAAGCATTTTTAAGTCAAATCAGGGGCAATAACTCAGTAATTCTTGATGGAATTTTCACAAAATTTGCGTCTTGCACATCTACAACTCCAAATGGACACTTCTGCCAAGTATGAAGCGAATCGGACTGAAAGTGTAGGAGGAGTTGTCCGGACAAGTATTTTAAATGTAAATCAGGGGCAATAACTCATTAATTCTTCATAGAATTTTCACGAAAGTTGCGTCTTGCACATCTACAACTCCTGATGAACACTTATGCCAAGTTTAAAGTGAATCAGACAGAAACTGTAGGAGGAGTTGTCCGGACAAGCATTTTTAAGTCAAATCAGGGGCAATAACTCAGTAATTCTTGATGGAATTTTTACAAAATGTGTGTCTTGCACATCTACAGCTCCTAATGAACACTTCTGCCAAGTTTAAAGTGAATCAGACAGAAACTGTAGGAGGAGTTGTCCGGACAAGCATTTTTAAGTCAAATCAGGGGCAATAACTCAGTAATTCTTGATGGAATTTTTACAAAATGTGTGTCTTGCACATCTACTGCTCCTAATGAACACTTCTGCCAAGTAGCAAGGGAATTGGATTGAAACTGTAGGAGGAGTTGTCCGGACAAGATTTTGCGGACAGACCGACCGCCCGACCGACCGCATGACCGACCGTCTGACCGACCGACCGACAGGCTGATTCCAGTATACCCCCCCACAAACTTCGTTTGCGGGGGTATAAAAATCATATTTGTTCAAATTGGAAGCAGTTGCAGACTGCAAATCATTGTGGCTAAAATGATGGAAATCATTCTTAAAAAGGGAAGAAAATGCTGGTAACCAGCATTTTCTTCTTTTCCTAAATTGTGTTCAAGAACTTAAGTTGTTCTTCATGGTTGTTTAACTCTTTACCAAACGACAAAATTTTAGACTGGTCCAAATCGAAAGCATTTGCAGACGACAAAATAAATGCGACTGAAAAATTAAAATCTGTTTGGGAAAAGGTAGAAAACATTGTGGGAAAAGGAGAAAATGCTGTTTACCAGCATTTCCTCCTTTTCTCACAAAGTTTTCAAAAGGCTTCTTTCTGAGGGTTGTTAAAAGTGTTTGGTAAAGAGTTAACCCTTTACCACTTGACAAAATTTAGACTCCTCCAAATTCAAAGCATTTGCAGACGACAAATCAAGGGTTTGCCCAAATGATGGTGCTTGCCTTTCACTCTTTACCAAACAACAAAATTTTAGACTAGTCCAAATTGAAAGCATTTGCACACAACAAATTAAATGTGACTTAAGAATTGAAATTTGCTATGGGACAGGTAGAAAACATTGTGGGAAAAGGAGAAAATGCTGGTTACCAGCATTTTCTCCTATTCCAACAATGTTTTCAAAAGGCTTCCTTTTTAGGGTTGTTTAAAGTCGGGATTGTGTGGTAAAGAGTGAATAGAGTAGAAAACATTCTGGTTATTAGCATTTTCTCCTTTTCCCGCAATGTTTTCAAAGGCTCTCTTATTCAGGGTCGTTAAAACACAGGATTGTGTGGTAAAAGGTTAAGCATAGGGTAATTTGAAAATAAAATAATCCTTACAGAAGCAAGGATGTTCAACCAGACAAACAGAGACAATGGGTTCTCAAGTGCAAAAAGGACTATTTCTCTGGGAACATTCATTGAAATTTAAAGTGCTAATGCCAAGCTCAGTTAACCCTTTACCACACGACAAAATTGTAGACTGGTCCAAATTGAAAGCATTTGCAGATGACAAAATAAATGTGACCGAAAACTTGAAATTTGTTTTAGGAAGGGTAGAAAACATTGTGGGAAAAAGGAGAAAATGCTGGTTACCAGGATGTTCTCCTTTTCCCACAATGTTTTCAAAAGCCTTCTTCCTCAGGGTTGTTAAAAGTCGGGATTGTGTGGTAAAGACTTAATGGATTATTTGGGAATTATCTCCAGCTAGGCAATCACAAAGTTTCTGCTTTGATACACTGCATGAAAAATTATGGAATTTTGCTGAAATGTGCAGGTAAATTAAAATCTGGACATACATTTGCAGGAATACGATGCAGTGATCGATTGATCAATCCATAAAATTAATACATAAGACAGGAAAAACACATTTACCTAGCATTTTGTCAAAATTCCATTATTTTTCTGTACAGTATATCAAAACAAAAACCATATGACTTGCATCTATGTACACTGTAGATACCAAAAACCAAGAGGGCCAATTTGGTCCTAAAGAGCTCACCTGAGTTAAGTCATTCTAAGGACAATAAAGTTGAAGACATCCTGGTTGTGATGATGTGAAATACATCATTGTTATTGACCTACTTTTTGATCTAATATGACTTGTTTCTAACTTGTTCAAGATATTACAAAGACAAATATTCTGACCAAGTTTCATGCACATCAGACTGAAAATATGGCCTCTTGAGTGCATACAAGGCACAATGCACCATGGAAGACGTACATAGCACAATCACAAAAGCTCACCTTGAGCACGTTGTGCTCAGTTGAGCTAACAAGAATAAAATTTCATATGAACTGACTGTTATTAGTCACTGTCACTTTCAGTGATGTTCGTCTTGTAGTACTAGTCCTTCTTTTTGATGCCATGTTTCAATACTATTATTCTTCCTGTCCAGGTGTTATAGAATTTATAACAAAAACTGTCTTCCCCTCACACCTTTTTTTTTTATCCTCTTAATGATTTATAATGCATTTAACCCTTTACCACACAATGAAATTTTAGACTTGTCCAAACCCTAAGCAATTTTGCAGATGACAAATTCAACCTAACTCATTCTGTAAAAGTTATCGTTGATACAGTAGAAAACACTGTTGGAAAAGGAGAGAAGTAGATTATGATCATGCTGCACAAACCTTGCTGAAACACTACAGACAAAAGGAAGCCACAAAACTGCCAATGTCCTAGGTCTTATTCTAGAATAAAAATGTCCATTGGGTTATTCTGTACTTTAAGGGCAGAAAGTGACCATACTGAATCATAAATCAACTTTCATCACTACATATTTTCACAATTTTAACAAAATACATATGTAAAACTTGCTAACAACTTTTGAAGATTTGAACATTTTTTTTCCCCAAAAATCACTCAAAAATCAATTGGATATTGTCTAAGAAAAAAAATTAAAAGAACAAAATCCATCTTTGTAGATATAACCACAATTTACAGCTGTGCTCTCTGAAGAAAAGTTTTACTGGTGTACCTTGAAGGAATTACTATTTTTTTACCCTTTGCCAAACATTCTGATGTTATTACAACTCCCAAGAAGACGACTGAGAAAACATTGTTGAAAAAGCATAAAATGCTGGTGACCAGAATTTTCTGCTTTTCCTACAATGTTCTTGATCCATTCAAAAACATGTTCCTTCAAAAGACAATTTGAGCTGTATTTAATAAACCATTCTGCAAATGCTTTTAGCATAGAAAAGCCTAAAATTCTGTCATCTGGTAAAGAATTATTCCCCTTTGTCAACTGCATGATTAAAATGGTCACTTTGAAATTTTGTAAAGGTCCTAACCATTGCAAAATTAGGCTGTTTTGCAAGAAGTCATCCAAATCAAATATTAGACAGCATAGTCCCAGTTTCAGACTGCACATTCTGTGTTGTGCATTCTGATCATGATTTACAAAATTATTTGTCTGAAAAAGGTTTCAAATGTTACCAACAGCATATTCTAAGCTGACTGACAAAATTATGTTTGGATTACATGACAGAAATAACTAACAGGATTTAAACTGGATTAATTTCCACTAATCTGCAAAAACAGGATTAGGAACTTAATTCAAGCTACTACAAACACAAGTCCATTACTGGTCTCCCGTATCATTATAATTGTTGACTTTTGTATGTCCTTATTTAAAAACAAAAATGTAATATTTAAATGGAAATAACTATTTGTGAATGTGTTCCTTTTCCTCTGCACTAAGCTGTGTCAACAATTTGTGAATGTGTTCCTTTTCCTCTGCACTAAGCTGTGTCAACAATGTCTTTTGTTTACAATACTTGACCCTAACATATATGTCACACAGGCCTGCCAAAAAAGTATAAGACATCTTATGGAGAACAAAATTTGAAATCTGTTCTTTGTCTTTCACATGCATTTTTGTTCATTACCCATTTCGTGAATGTGTTTTTTGGAAGTCAAGGTCTGCATAATCCAATTGAAAGTTTTGAGTAAGCACACAACTTTGAACAAACTTTACAGGACAAAGGCGCCACTGAATGTACCTAGCCATTATAGGCTTGCACATGGTTTGTTCAGAATTTATCTGCTTCTTGTCCTCTACTTGTCCCAAAATGCATCTGAGCCATGCTCTGTGAAAAGGAGGCTTAATGCATTAGTGAAAGGAATCGACCTGTGTCAGCCTGCATTGTCCGCGCAAGCTGACATGGGCCCAAACTTTTCGCTATCTTTGAATTTTTTGAATGCCAAGGGATAATTCTACCTAATGATTCAGTCGTCTGTTTGACAAATTGGATGGTGTGGACCCATAATTAGGCGATGTCTTGCTTAGTATAATGCATAACATGGATGCATTAAGCACCTTTTTGCCAGAGCAGGGCTCATTTGTTGATGTCCAGTGGACCTTATTCTAGACTGAACTGCTACCGGCAACTGTTCAACTTAGGAGATGTTCTGGATACTAACAATGTGATCAAAAGATCCTGATCTTCAGCATTAACCATCAGAGCATCCAATAAACAAAATACGCTTTCTCAATCAGGAAAAGAGACCAAATCATCTCAGTTTCAGAACTGCATGGTCTTGCCAGAAAATAACTAGAGGCGCTTGAGCGCCTGTATCGCTCCACAGGCCTGATATTTCTATAATGGCGAAAAGAAGTTTTTAACAATTACCATTCAATCCTGCATTTTAGCTCACTGAAGAAAAAAGGTATGGAAAAAACTTGTGAGAAAAGAAGAAAAAAATGGTAACCAGCATTTTCTTAGTTTCCCACAATAATTTCTATCCTTTTTTATATATGTCTTACTAATTTGAAGATATGTTGTCTGCAACAGGTCCTTTCACAAACCATTTTGGGTGGGGAAACATCAAAATATAGAAAATATGTCTCTCTCAGGGTCGTTAAAAAGTTGTGATTGTGTGGTAACGGGGTAATCTAAAAGAACAGCTAGGAGGGCAAATGAATGAATGTTATAGCAATATAGATCAACTTACATCAATACACCAGATAGAATGAAATATGCTGGCATACAATGAACACCTAATCCCTAATAATCAACTTTTCACAGTCACAGTTAGAATGTCTTCTGTGGCAAACAACACAAAATGGTCTACAAATGCATTTACATAAATCAAATATCCTGCTCCAGGGCACAGATTAATTCTGGTGTACTGAAGTTGCGGGATCAGTTTGACTGGATAACATTAATGCCTTATCACAAATGTAAAGCCCTGTCCCACTTTGTACCAGGTCACCAGGATTTACACCCCTTCTGTCCACTCTGCATTTACTCATTAGTAGGTCAACAAACCTTTACCAGAACTAATAAAAGTGCAGAGGTTCTCTTGTTCTATATCAAAAGGACTATAAAGTACCTACAACATGGGGGTTTTGTTATTAAAATAATTTTTCTTTTTTATCTTGGCATGGTTACTCAGGCTTAGTAATAAGGCAAAATTGAAAAGCTCAAGTTGTGAAAGGTGCTCAAGCTTTTATCTTATTTATGGCCAGTGATATTTTATTACTAGTACTAACTAACAGCATATCATTGGAGTAAACTGTGATCTTAATACCAAGGAAAATGTGTGGGCTTAAATAGGACAGCCCTGACTAGGTCAAGTCAATCCAATTTTATTCCTTTTTCTTTGTTAGTCGATAAAACTAACACAATAAATAGTTTTGGAGAAGAACATTTTTTTGAAATATAAGCCTTGTCTATAAAAAAATGTGTTTTTAGGTGTATCATTTTTTTAAAAGGAATTTGGTATACAACCACCATAGAAACAATTTGGCAGACAACCACCATAGGAACTTACCTGCAAAACAACAGTGAAATCCAATGAATAGTTTTAGAAGAAATTTTTCAAAGATTTTACTTTATACCATAAAAGGAAAATGAGTCTCCCATAAAAGCCATGTTTTTTGACAGATCATTTTTTTTTTAAAGGAATTCTGTAAACCTGTATCTAAGGAACATTCCTGCAAAATAATAATGCTATCCAAATAGCGGTTTGGGAGGAGAAGACTTTTAAAGGTTTTTTACTTTGGGTGCCATGGCAACCAGAATTCTTCATGGAACACAATTATTTGAAGGAATTTGAAAGAGGACCACCAAAGGAACATTCCTGTGAAATTTGGTAAAAATCCAGTCAATAGTTTCTGAGGAGAAATTTTTTAAAGAAAAAGTTTACGGACGCACGCACGCACGAACGGACGGACGGACACACGACGGACACAACGCCATGACAATAGCTCGCTGGCCTTTGGCCAGTGGAGCTAAAAACCAAATAGCAAACAGTGTAGATCAAAGATCAGACTCCATGTTCTGAGATGCCAGTGCTTTGAGGTCCCATTTTAACCTTTAGACCACCTTTCATTAGAGGACTATCTTTATCTTTGCTGAATACCAAATCATTCTATGAGGTCGGTATAAGGTTTATAAAACTATTAGTCCATTGTACAATACTGTTGACATGTTAAGTCAAACTTGGAGGGAAAGTCCCTGCTTTTACTCTTTACTAGAGAACAAAATTTTAAAAATGTGGATTTTTTAAGCATTTCCAGACTACAAGAAAATGTGTCTCAATCAATAGGATTTGACAGGAAAATGAAAATTGTCGGAAAAGGAGAAAATACTTGTTATCAGTACTTCAAGGGATAATGTTAGGTAAACAGTTATCTCTTTGCATACCAAGTTTACTATTGCCTGAAGACTTTTTTGTCTTGCATCTAAGAACTGGGGGGGGGGGGGGGGGGGGGGAAGAGAGAAGCAATTTAACACTACAACTGTAAATTCAAGGAATCATTCATACCAATCATTCATACCAATACCAGAGCTCCAGATGAGTCTTATAGTGAGTGATGGTATTTTAAATCCATTATTTCTCTTCCAAACCCTATGTTGTGGCTACTCATTACAATCGTCTCGGTGAGACGATTCTAATGAGTACCCTTAACATAGCATTTAGTGGAGAGTAACTAATTTTTTCAATTGTGAAATCAAAATCACTCCCTCTATCTGGATCTCTGCAATACTAATGGTTAGTCTGACAAAAACTTTTCAATGAATGAATCTCTCCAGCAACTGAACTGTATATTAATCCTTTACCACACAATCCCAAGTTCTATTATGACCTTGATGGAGAGGACTTTTGATAACATTGTTGGAAAAGGAGAAAATGCTGGTTACAAATGACGAATAACCTCAGAAGAAAAACCTATTTTCAGGGGAATTTTTAAAGTTAACAATTAGCTTCCAGAAGTAAACAAAGTGGGTGTTCATACCATTTAAAAGTATGGAAAATATATGAAGATGACAATCTGTTATTGTATGGTTGGTTCGACTGTTAGTTGCTGGCAGAGAAATTAATTTCAAAACTACTGTAGGTTAAAGGTTGCCATGTCACTCTATCTGTTGTTTACTTTTTGCCTGATTTTTAAATTAAAAAATGTCCTAAGCAAGTGTGTTAAAGTCATAACTTTCTTGTACTCTGTAAAAAAGGTGATATTTTCTAAAAAAAAAAAAAGAAGAAGAGGTTTTAGGACTGGCAGCAACAATTCCCAAAACAAACATAATGATTGATTAATTCTATAACAGCTCAGACAGCTTTGTCATTACTGTCAAAGCTTTAGTATTTAGATAACAACTTAAAGGGCTGATTATATCTTCATAAAATACAATATTTCTTTATCAACCCTTTTCTCTGAATGCAAAACAGCAACACTCTGGTAAAAGGGGGTTTAATAACTCCTTTACCAAATGACAAAATTTTAGACCAGTCCAAATTGAAAGCATTTGCAGACGACAAAATAAATGTGACCCAAAAATTAATAATTGTGCTGGACTGGGTAGAAAACATTGTGGGAAAAGGAGAAAATGCTGGTTACCAGCATTTTCTCCTTTTCCCACAATGTTTTCAAAAGGTTCCTTTCTCAGGGTCGTTAAAAGACAGGATTGTGTGGTAAAGAGATAATGCTTCTCTGTCTTTCAGAGAATGATTATAATAGCTCATCTTAACCCTTTATCACACAATCCCGGGTTTTAACGACACTGGGAAAGGGGCCTTTTGAAAACATTGTTAGGAAAAGGAGAAAATGCTGGTAACCAGCATTTTCTCCTTTTCCCACAATGTTTTCTACCCTATCAAAGACAGAAATCATCATTTCAGATACTTTTGTCATATGGAAATGCTTTCAGTTTGGACCAGTTTGAAATTTTGTTGTTTGGTAAAGGGTTCAGCATTACAGGTCTGTGCCCAACTGAGGTAAAACCTCTACACTATCGAAGTTCACAGACCTCATCAGGTAAAAATACATATGAGCCATGCCCTGGCAAAAGGGGGTTGGATGCATCTCCATGATTCATTGTACCAAGCATGTCATCACACAACTTGTGATCCATAAAATCAATTTTCATTTACAACCAACTGAATTATCAGGTAGAATGGTCCTTGGACAAGCGGAAAATTAACAGCTAGCAAAAAGTTTTAAACCGGGTCAGCCTGCACAGACTGCCCAGGCTGACCTGGGTCAATACTTTTTGCAGATGCATTAAACCCAGTTTTCATAGAGCATGGCTCGTATGAATGTTTTAATAAGGTATGGAATGTGTGAATAATACAGATAAAACCCAGTCATTGACCCCTTTGATACATTTAAGGAAGAAATAAGCAAATGACTTTCAATTGCAAAATTCTGAAGGACAGTATCTTGAATAAGTGCTGTCAAGAGGAACAAAGACTTTCACTTGACAAAATACATTATTTCTCAATGGAACAACTACACAGATTTTTTAGAAAGCTTCTCAAAAACAAATTCATTAAGAATTTGAATAATACAGAACATAATATTTATTCTTCTATAACAATATTAGTTTGTTTTAAACCTATCATTGACAGTCATAAACAACAAATGAGCCAAACCCTTGCAAAAGGAGTTTAATCTGTGTTGCAAAATTATGTCAAGCAAGTTATCTCATAATCATGGATCCATAAAATTTACTTTGTCTCATGTTACCCACTGAATCATAAGGTGGTCTGGTCCTTCCATTACACCTTGAAAATTGACCGAAAGCAAAAACTTTCAAACCAGGTCAGCCTTTTTTGCAGATGCATTTAAGCCCCTTTCACAGAGCATGGTTCAAATGTCAGGCGTTAAAGCCAACATCTTTTTGGCATCCATGTCTCATTGTGAATGAGACTTCAAGCTGTCTAACCTAAAATGACTGCATTTCAAAAGTGTAGCTGTGATATCATGAATCACCTTGTACCAAACTGGGGCTTTTAAGTGTCTTGCCAAAGGACACTCCCATAAAAACCCCAGCAGTTCTACTAGGTAGTGAAGATCAGTCAGTAACCTGAATCCTACATCTTCACCAATGAATAAGGAAGGACCCCAGAGAAAATTTCAAAGCGAGACTTATTTCTTCAAATGCAATACTGTTTTTGAAATAACCTCAGGTACTCAAACTACGGTATGTTTATGTACCAGAGCTAGTGTTCATGACGTAAAGGATCAGCTGTCTTCTACCACATGATTCCGACTTTTAACGACCCTGAAAAAGAAGCCTTTTGAAAACATTGTGGGAAAAGGAGAAAATGCTGGTAACCAGCATTCTCTCCTTTTCCCACAATATTTTTCACCCATCCCAAAACAAATTTCAATTTTTCAGTCATGTCTTTTTTGTCGTCTGCAAGTTGCTTTCAATTTGGAATAGTCTAAAGTCGCGTAAAGAGTTAAACAGGAGTTGTTTTGGGGCTTAAATGCAAAATACTTGCTTGGAGACATCTCAAGTGTTCTTATCAGAAAAGACTGTCTGAAGTGCCAATCAAATAAACGAAGATTGATTTTATAAATTAATTTGAATAAAAAGTTTTACTGCCACAAGAACGCCACTAGGTCCTTGTTGCTCAACTGAGACTTTACACTGATTACCAGCAGACAAATGTCTTAACAAAATTTCTTGACACTAGCTCATGAAAAGTTATAATGACTTAAAGAACATATAAATGAGCCATGCTCTGTGAAAAGGGAGTTTAATGCATCTGCAAAAAATATCAACCCAGGTCAGCCAATGCAGTGTGAACAGGCTGACCTGGATTGAAACCTATCAGTCATTTCACTGTGTGTCAAATTAGAACCATTCTACTGACATGATTCACTCTGTTGTTAGACAAAACAGATTTTATGGATTCATATTTATGTGATGACTTGCTTGGTATAATGCATCACAGAGATGTCAGAACATGGCTCAAATATAAACATTTTCCTTCCAATTCTACATATTACCTGACCCTACATGACCAACTTTTCAACTTTTGCAAGAAAATGAAGACCTCTGGTGCATTAAAATTTTTCAAAAATCTGCAGTAGTGACACATTTTTTAACCCCTGATCACCGAACTTCAAAATTAGGCAATAGACCAGACAAGAGCCCCTCATGCAGGTTCCAATGCTAGGCTTCAGTTGCTTTTGGTGAAAATTTTAAGTAAAAAAAGGGGCATAACTATGTCAAAAATATTTTGATGGTTATTTGCCCCTGTAGTATGGATTCTACTTTTGATAGTTAACAACTAGTCCAAGTTTGAAGTAAATCTCTCCAGTTATTAGAGGTATTATAAAATGTCAAAGTTTTTTTTTTTTTCATGATGACACAGATGATGACAATAACTTGACTTTTTCTTATGAAAATGACAGAGTAGCTGAAAAAAAAAAAATTCTGATAGTTCATTGACTGAATGTTTGGAGTTTTTACAAGGTTTCCAGCAATCTGACATAGTGACCAATGCTCCAACTTTACCTAACAGCCTAGACATAATTATCAACAACCTGTTTGGTCACAATGTCAAATTGATTACAAATTCTTTTACTGCTTTTGAGATTTGATGAAATTTAAGGTCTCTTAACCCATTAAATGCTTAGAAGCATGACTCAGCGACCTTTTGCAGAGAGTGAAGATCAGGATCAGACTGCACAGAATGTACCTTCTGATCTCGGATCTAAGCTGTCCGATGAGGAGATATTTTTAAAACAAGCATTCTGATAGTATTGCATAGCAATACCCAGTCCCCTACCAGCCGTATGTATCGCTGGCATGTCAGTGAAATTTTTTTAAGTCCAAGGCCCGTAAATGCGTGAAAAAGCAGTGGACCAGGACGAAACTCAACCTTGATGTGTAAGTCATGGTGGTTGATGTACACACCAAAAATCAGCTCTATATGTAGCAGTGTTTAGAAAAAAAGTGCAGAAAAATGTTTTATCAGTGAAATTTTGTAAGTCCAAGGCCCGTAAATGCGTGAAAAAGCAGTGGAGTGGGACGAAACTCAAACTTGATCTGTAAGTCATGGTGGTTGACTTACACAGCAAAAGTCAGGTGAATATCTACCAGCGTTTAGAAAAAAAAGTCCGGAAAACTGATTTATCAGTGAAATTTTGTAAGTCCAAGGCCAGTAAATCCGTGAAAAACCAGTGGACCGGAATGAAAGTTGAACTTGATCTGTAAGTCATGGTGGTTGAGTTACACAGCAAATCTGAGATCAATACCTACCAGCGTTTAGGAAAAAAGTCCGGAAAACTGATTTATCAGTGAAATTTTGTAACTCCAAGGCCAGTAAATCTGTGAAAAACCAGTGGACTGGAACGAAACTCTAACTTGATCTGTAAGTGATGGTGGGTGACTTACACACCAAAACTCAGCTCAATATGTACCAGCGTTTAGAAAAAAAGTCTGGAAAACTGAATTGCCGGACTGATGGACAGATGGACAGACAGACAGAGTGCAAACCTAAAGTCCCCTTCGGCTTCGCCTGTAGGGGACTAAAAAAAAAAATTTTGAAATAGCATTATTCGGGGTTTCGCTATCGGCTTGAATCTTTTATATAACTTGTTCAGTAGCTTAAGGGTTAAATAATAAAAAGATTCTTCATTAATTTCAATGTTTGGTAAAGAGCTGAAAACATAAGGCAGGTGGTTGCAATATGCAATGTGCCCTGAGTGAATATTTCATAAATAGCATGCACCAGCACAAGCCTACAAATGGTACTAAAGTGAAATCTTCATCTTTGATAATATATGTGATTCCTTTTGCTAGTGAAGACAATCCTCTAGTGACAAAGGACAATAAAGATTGTTAGATACCATTTATTCTTCATTTAACCCCACCCATCTTCTTATCAACACTCCCTACACTAAAATTTTTGTACCTGAAAATGAACTAAACCCACAGCTATTCCATGACCAATTAAAATCATTCAAAACTTAAGGCTAACTAGCAGAAAAAAATTAAAAGACATGATTTTAACTCTTTACCAAATGTCAAAATTTTGGACTGGACCAAATTGAAAGCATTCTCAGATGACAAATTAAATGTAGCTTAAATGGTGATTAATGTATTGGATAGGTTAGAAAACATTGTGGGAAAACGAGAAAATGCTGGTTACCAGCATTTTCTCCTTTTCCCACAATGTTTTCAAAAGGCCTCTTCCTCAGGGTTGTTAAAACTCAGGATAAAGTGGAAAAGGATTAACTGTAACTTCAAATATAAATTCTTTTTCACCTGACAATCCACATATTATGTGCCCTTCTGATTGCATTACACATAAATAAAGAGTTAATAAAATGAAAATAAACATATGCCTCATACTTTACCAAACAATTTCAAGTCTTAATGATCTTAGGGAAGAAGGCTTTTGAAACAAGCGGACCACTGGCCCTAAAGCAATCACCTGAGTAAAGTCATCTACAGTTGATAAAGCCAAAGAAATCCTGGTTTTAATGAAGTAAAGCAGAGTGTTAGTGACCTATTTTTGGACCTGACATGGGTATCAGTCTAAAAATATGGCCCCCAGAGTGCACACATGGTTTTTCTAAGATTTGGCCCAGTGACCTACTTTTTGACCAATTATGACCCAATTTTGAACTTGTCTGAGATATCATTAAGACAAATAATCTGACCAAGTTTCATAAGTATCAAGCTGAAAAGGTGGCTTCTTGAGTGCACACAAGCTTTTTTCTAAGATTTGGCCCAGTGACCTACTTTTTGACCCAACATGACCCAATTTCAAACCTGTCTGAGATATTATTAAGAAAAACATTTTGACCAAATTTCAAGAGCATCAGGCTGAAAGTGTGGACTCTAAGAGTGAACACTAGGTTTTTCTAGGATTTACCTAAGTGACCTACATTTTGACCCAACATGACCCAATTTTAAACCTGCCCAAGGTTTTATCAAGAAAAACATCTTGATCCACGATTATTTGACTGAAAGTGTGGCCTCTAGGGTGCACACAAGGTAAATGCTGAAGACCAGTATGATGGAAGACACACCTCACAATGGACACAGCACAATCACAAAAGCTCACCTTGAGCACTTTGTGCTCAAGGTGAGCTAAAAATTGTGGGAAACAGAAAATGCTGAAGAATACGCAGATTACGAGTTAAATGTGGCTTAAAAGATTAGCTTTGCCGCTAAATGGTTGTAAACATTGTAGAAAAAGGAGAAAATACTGTTTACCGGCATTTTCTCCTTTTCCTACAGCATTTTCAAAAGCCATTTTCCTTCGGGTCATCAAAACTTGGGATTGTGTAGTAAAGGGTTGAGGGTTAAACCAAAGATAACACTTTCAAATATAAAACAATGTTCAAAATCAGTAAATCAATAAAATGCACCCACATCTTACCTGATCTGTTACAGACTATTTAATTTGACACGAGACCAAGAATGTAAACAGTAAACAAAATTAATGATCTGATGCTGTTTTACAGGACTCTCAACTGTACCATTTCAGTTATCAAAGCTGGGTGACAACTATCTTATAAATTTTTTCCCTTCATCTCTGTGCTCTCAACTTGCTATACAACCAAAAGCTTATTAACTCTTTACCATTAACGACAAAGTTTTAGACTTGTCCAAATTGAAAGCAGCTGTTAACAACAAACAAGGTATGGTTCCAATACCGAAACATGTCTCTGAAAGGGCTGAAAACATTCTGGAAAAAGGAGAAAATGCTGGTTACCAGCATTTTCTCCTTTTCCTGCAATGTTTTCAAAAGGCTTCTTCCTCAGGGTTGTTAAAACTCGAAATTGTGTGGTTAAGTGTTAATAAACTTTGTGCAAACAATATTATGTGCTGCTACTGGTATCTCATCGTACATGTATTTTTAAACAACTACCATATTTTGCTTAAATTTTGGGACAACCAAAGAATTGGGACACCGTCAAAAAACATGAAAATAATTATTTTTCATGACCCAAAGATTTGGGCCATACTAAAAATTGCAAAATAAGACAGTATTTTTTTGTTCCACAAAATTGGGACAGTGAATATCTACTCCAAAAAAAAAAATCTTTTAATCAGCTTGACACCCTTTGTTTACAAGCATTTGCTTTGCGCAGTTTCATTTCTGCACGTAAGCATTGCTTCCAAACCCTCTGACAATTAAACAACCTAATTGTTAAAAAAGAACCGAAATAAGGACTTAAAAAGGGTGTGATAAATTTGTACCAAAGGGCAAAGGTACATGTCATGTAAACACATACATCCGAAGTCGACAAGAAGTTGGCACATGTGTGTGTTTCACGGTCAATCAGATTCGTTGTTTAAAAATAAATCAAAATATCCTTTATTCTAACTGGGTTTTATCGATCGAAGATTGTGAACCAATCAAATTTGAGAACGGGTCGAGCAGGTACATTTCAGAGCGGAAATCAAATCGTCGCTCACCTCACGTTAACAGATTAAAATATGTTGTGAAAGTATTTATATAAGCGCAAAACACCAATGCCGATTACTTTCCTGGGACGCACACAAAAATGACTGAAAACGTTTAGTTTATCAGTAACAAAGACAATGAAAAAATGCAAAGTTTTAAATTCCTACTGCACAAATTGACTACAGGAATTCTAATTTGTCTAAAAATAGACAGACCAGAATTTGATTGTAGTTTTATTGACATCGTAGCGCTAATATTTGACTGGTAAGTGGTCAGAAACAAACAGTTTGACAGCTTGTCTTGTTTGACCATAGGTTTTGGGACACCTCGGAAAATAGTTATTTTTCATCAACCTAAATATTGGGGCATCTAAAAAGTTTATTATTTTTTACTGTCCCAAAACTTAAGCAATTTATGGTACCATATGATTTTGTTCTGTTCATCTCAGTGCTCTCAACTTGCTATACAATCAAAAGCTAATTAATAAACTTTGTGCAAACAATACATATCAGTTGCTACTGGTATCTCATATTGAACATGTATTTTTTGACAAAAAAAACAACACCCAATCAAATTTTTCTGAGATTATGAATGCAAGCATTGTTAACATATTGTACATCAATGGCTATCTTATAATACATTCCATTTTGATGTCAATGCAATAATTTTCATTTTTCGACATCAAGTTAACACAACTGAGCTGGCCAACCAAATTCTGCCGAAGATTTGTCCCTTGTGATGGTACTTTTACCTCACCAATGTCTAAAGTAAATATGAATGCAGGAAACAAACCATACTTCTACTGGCTTGCAGTATAAGGAGGCAAATTTAACCCTTAACCTACTAAATAAATGAAACGAAAATTTCCACTTAATAGTCAAAATCCAAATATTGCTGTTTCAAAGTTGATTTTAGCAGAAACAAAACACCATATTGGACAGTGTAGATCAAAGATCAGATTGCACATTCTGTGCAGTCTGATCCTGATCTACACTGTCTGCAAAAGGTCAGTGAGTTGCACTTAGCAGCTTAAGGGTTGATTCATACAGTTTAAAAGGATAGATATTATCATACGTCTGAAAATGTGTTTGAGTAGGGTCTGTTAACGTTCCATTTGCTGGCAGAAAAATGAATTGTACAACTTCAATTAAAGCTGCCAATTTTAATTCTAAGATTTTTTTTCTGGCAGCAACCTTGACCCCTGAATTGTTCACTCTTGGCCATCAGTGAGCCTGTAAATAATTTTGTACATTTTTTACGCTTACAGCCGCTGATGTGAAATGAAACATTAAGCCTTGCTTGTGACAATGTACAGCAAAATATCTACTTACTAAATAAGTCTGTTTGATAAAATACAGCAAGTTTAAAGATTAGTACCTTCTATTAACTCTTTACCACACAATCCCGAGTTTTAACCACCTTAGCAAAGAAGGCTCTTGAAAACATAATGGGAAAAGGAGAAAATGCTAGTAACCAGCATTTTCTCCTTTACCCACTATGTTTTCTACCCTATCAAAAACAATTTCCAATTTGTGAACCACATTGAAATTTTCGTCGGCAAATGGTAAAGAGTTAACCCTTTCCCAAACAAGCCCTGGTTTTCACGTGTCTGCAGTACAAGTCTTTTGAAAACACTGTGGGAAAAGGAAAAATTGCTCATAATGAGCAATTTCTCCTTTTCCCACAGTGTTTTCCACCCTTTTTGAGAACTTTCTGCCATTTTCATCAAATTTAAAATAGTCATCTGCAAATTCTTTGAATTTGGACCAGTACCAAAATTTGTCGTTTAGGAAAGGGTTAAGCAATAGGCTCTAGTGAGGACAAACAAGAGTCTACTGGCCAGGACCACTTGAGCTTTGTAGAAATCATTGCCATGTCCAGTGTTTCCGTTTGAATAAAATTTTACTGAATCCATGGGACCCAGCGCAACTGCAAATTGAGTCCCATTGCGTTCCTTCCGAGTCCCATTTTTGCTTGCATAAATCATCTGTTTATTAAGGCCAAATTTGGTTAATGGATTGAAAAACAAGAGGGCCATGATGGCCCTGGGTCGCTCACCTTAGTAGAGTGCCTTAAAGGTTTTTCTTTAATTTGACCATGTGACCTAGTTTTTGACCGCAGGTGACCCAATTTCAAACTCATATTTCATGAAGACAAACGTTTATTCTGACCAATTTTCAAGTCAATTGAGCAAAAAATGTGGCCTCGAGTGCCCTATAGATATTTCTTTAATTTGACCTAGTGACCTAGATTATGACCCCAGGTGACCCAAATTTGAACTGGTCTTTTACTATATCAAAAGAAACATTTTAACCAATTTTCAAATCAAATGAATAATAAATGTGGCCTCTAGAGTGCCCACTAGCTATTTCTTTAATTTGACCAAGTGACCTAGTTTATGATCCCAGTTGGCCCAAATTCAGACTCACGTGAGATTTTACAAAGACAAACATTCTGACCAATTTTCAAGGCAATTAAGCAAATAATGTGGCCTCTAGAGTGCCCACAAGGTATTTCTTTATTTTGACCTAGTGACCTAGTTTATGGTTCCAGGTGACCCTAATCCAAACTCATCTGGTATTTCAGCAAGACAAACATTCTGGCCAAATTTCAGGTCATTTGAGCCAGGGGCATCATATGAACAAACTTGGTAGAGGTCCACTCTGAGATGCAACATACCAAATATCAAAGCTCCACATCTTTCGGTTTCAGAAAAGAAGAATTTTAAAGTTTTCCTTCTTTGTTCCTATGTTCGAACTTGTGACCCCAGGGGCTGGGCCAGTTGTGACCCAAGAGCATCCTTGGAACAAACTTGGCAGAAGTCCGCTAGGAGATGCTACATACCAAATATCAAAGCTCTATACCTTCCCATTTAAGAGAAAAAAAAAAATTAAAGTTTTCCTTCTTTGTTCCTATGTTTGAACTTGTGACCCCAAGGGCAGGGCCAATTTTGACCCCAAGGGCATCATATGAACAAATTTAGTAGAGGTCTACTAGGCGATGCTACATACCAAATATCAAAGCACTACGCCTTCCAGTTTCAGAGAAGATGATTCTTAAAGTTTTCCTTCTCTGTTCCTATGTTCGAACTTGTGACCCCCGGGGCAGGGCCAATGTTTGCCCCAAGGGCATCATATGCACAAACTTGGTAGAGATCCACTAGAAGATGCTACATACCAAATATCAAAGCTCCATGCCTTCCTGTTTCAGAGAAGAAGATTTTTAAAGTTTTCCTTCTTTTTTCCTATGTTGGAAATTGTGACCCCCGGGGCGGGGCCAGTTTTTACCCGAGGGGCATCATATGGACAAACTTGGTAGAGGTCCACTAGGCAATGCTACATACAAAATATCAAAGCTCTACGCCTTCCAGTTTCAGAGAAGATGATTTTTAAAGTTTTCCCTCTTTGTTCCTATGTTCGAACTTGTGACCCCCCCAGGGCAGGGTCAGTTTTGACCCCAAGGGCATCATATGAACAATTTGGTAGAGGTCCACTAGGAGATGCTTCATGCCAAATATCAAAGCTCTATGCCTTCTAGTTTTAGAGAAGATGATTCTTAAAGTTTTCCCTCTTTGTTACTATGCTCAAACTTGTGACCCCCCGGGGTGGGGCCAGTTTTGACCCCAGGGGCATCATATGAACAAACTTGGTAGAGGTCCACTAGTAGATGCTACATGCCAAATATCAAAGCTCTACACCTTCAAGTTTCCGAGAAGAAGATTTTTAAAGTTTTCCTTCTTTGTTACTATGCTCAAACTTGTGACCCCCGGGGCGGGGCCAGTTTTGACCCCATGGGCATCATATGCACAAACTTGGTAGAGGTCCACTAGGCAATGCTACATACCAAATATCAAAGCTCTATGCCTTCCAGTTTTAGAGAAGATGATTTTCTAAGTTTCCCCTCTTTGTTCCTATGTTCGAACTTGTGACCCCCCCGGGCAGGGCCAGTTTTCACCCCAAGGGCATGATATGAACAAACTTGGTAGAGGTCCACTAGGAGATGCTTCATGCCAAATATCAAAGCTCTATGCCTTCTAGTTTTAGAGAAGAAGAATTTTAAAGTTTTCCCTCTTTGTTCCTATGTTGGAAATTGTGACCCCCGGGGCGGGGCCAGTTTTGACCCCAGGGGCATCATATGAACAAACTTGGTAGAGGTCCACTAGTAGATGCTACACGCCAAATATCAAAGCTCTACACCTTCAAGTTTCAGAGAAGAAGATTTTTAAAGTTTTCCTTCTTTGTTTCTATGCTCAAACTTGTGACCCCCGGGGCAGGGCCAGTTTTGACCCCAGGGGCATCATATGAACAAACTTGGTAGAGGTCCACTAGGAGATGCTACACGCCAAATATCAAAGCTCTACGCCTTCAAGTTTTAGAGAAGAAGATTTTTAAAGTTTTCCTTCTTTGTGACTATGCTCAAAATTGTGACCCCTGGGGCGGGGCCAGTTTTGACCCCAGGGGCATCAAATGAACAAACTTGGTAGAGGTCCACTAGGAGATGCTACATACCAAATATCAAAGCTCTGCACCTTCTAGTTTCAGAGAAGATTTTCAAAGATTCTGCTTTTTTTTCCCTTTTTGTTGCCATGGCAACCAGAGTTTGGGTGGAATTCAATTCTTTGAACAATTTTGGTAGAGCTTCACCCAAGGAACATCCCTGCCAAGTTTCATCAAGATTGGCCCAGTGGTTTAGCAGAAGAAGATGTTTAAAGAAATTGTTGACGGACGACGGACGACGGACGACAGACGACGGACGACGGACGACGCACGACTGACATAGGGCGATCACAATAGCTCACCTTTAGCACGTTGTGCTAAGGTAAGCTAAAAAGAAGCTGTTTCACATGACTTCTTTATAGAACCTTTCGCAGATTTAAATGCTCTGTGCACGTGGGTGACCGTCACTTGAAATAGTACGAATCTTACATCACAATGGAACTTCTTTGAAAGTCCATGCAATCTGTTGTAAAAAACCTTATTTCTGCTTAGTTTCTGAACAAATCAAACACATTTACACGAATAGAGGAAAATAGATAAATTTCTCTTAGCATCTAATGTTGGAAGGTAGGATCTTTCAGCCATTGGTCTTGGAAAGATTGCGAATGCTTTTTCCTTTTTGGCTCGTGAAGCCATCTTCAGGGAAGAAATGCTGAACAACAATTGTTTTCCTATGAGAAGTTTGCCAGAAAAGACAATATGGGCACAACGCAGGTAACCATATAAGTTACTTCTTATTACTATAGGCTTACTGACAATAAGAAAACCAACAAGAGCACTGCATGTGGTTGCAGTTGCTTTTGGAAATAAACTAATTTTCAGACAAAATTCTGAGTTGAAAAAGAGGCATAACTGAGTCAAAAATATTTTGATGGTTTACAGCCCTTGTTGTATTGGTTCCCCTTTCAACTCTTTACCAAATGATAAAATTTTAGCCTTATCCAAATTCAAAGAATTTGCAGACGACAAAATTAATATGACTCAAATATTGAAATTTGTTTTGGGATGGTTAGAAAACATTGTGGGAAAAGGAGAAAATGCTGGTTACCAGCATTTTCTCCTTTTCCCACAATGTTTTCCAAAGGCTTCTTTCTCAGGATCGTGAAAATCCGGGATTGTTTGGTAAAGGGTTAATAGTTTACAACTAGTCCAAGTCTGAAGTAATGACAGAGATATTAAAAAATGTCAAAGTTTTTGCATGATGATGCAGTCTAAAGACAACAATGAAGATGACAGGCCATGACAATACTTTGACATTTTCTTCGAAAACAGCCAAGTTAAAAACCTGTGAAAGTTTTACTTGAACCAATAAAAAAAATATGAAATTAA
Organism: Tridacna gigas; assembly: GCA_945859785.2. Classification (NCBI taxonomy): domain Eukaryota; kingdom Metazoa; phylum Mollusca; class Bivalvia; order Cardiida; family Cardiidae; genus Tridacna; species Tridacna gigas. The sequence goes on from OX244040.2 coordinate 47,886,448, forward strand.
TAAGCAGAACATCAGATATTGATGTTTGTTCTTTTGCTGATTTAAAATCTGTGCAAGGTTGAAAGGAACTAGCTAGAAATATGGACTTTGAACTCTTTACCAAACAATACAAGCAGACTGAATCATGGGGCAGAATGGTCCGTTGACATGGCAGAAAATTTACAAATAGCAAAGTTTCGACCCATGTCAGCCTGTGAGGACTGTGCATGCTGACATTGGTCAACACTTTTTGCAGATGTAATTAAACCCCTTTTAACCATTTACCACACAATCACGACTTTTAACGACCCTGGGAAAGAAGCCTTTTGAAAACATTGTGGAAAAAGGAGAAAATGCTGGTAACCACCATTTTCTCCTTTTTCCACAATGTTTATTACCCTTCCCAAAACAAATTTCAGTTTTTGAGTCACATTTACTTTGTTGTCTGCAAATGCTTTCAATTTAGTCCAGTCTAAAATTTTGTCGTTTGGTAAAGAGCAGAGCATGGCTCAAGATGACAAGTCTATGACAATTCCACCGTTTTCTTCAAAAACAGTCAAACTAAAAATGAGGGCGGTAAAAACTTACTTGTGGTCGACACTTTAACTTGTGCACTCCAGTCTCCATGTCCAGCATTATTCATAAATCTCATGCGGTATCTGTACTCAGACTGGGGATCCAGACCAGATACTGTATGACGTTTTGCGTAGCCCCTGAAAGTAGTAAAGACTACACATTTAGTATATACCTACAAGTTATCTCCCTTGGATACATCTGTCACATGCATAATACCGGACACAAGAATGTTTCAGCAAAGCACATACTGTAGATCAACGATAAGATGGCCATATCTTTTATGCAGTACGGTCTTTATCTACACTGGCCGCAAATACAACTTAACCCCTTTATCATGCATTTATAAGTTTTAACAACCCTTAACCCTTTACCACACAATCCCAACTTTTAACGACCCTGTGAAAGAAGCCTTTTGAAAACACTGTGGGAAAAGGAGAAAATGCTGGTAACCAGCATTTTCTCCTTTTCCCGCAATGTTTTCTACCCTTCCCAAAACAAATTTCAATATTTTAGCTAAATTTATTTTGTCATCTGCCAATGCTTTCAATTTGGACCAGTCTAGAATTTTGTCGTTTGGTAAAGAGTTAAAAATAAACCTTTGGAAATCACTGTGGGAAAATGAGAAAATGCTGGTGACCAGCATTTTCTCATTAACCCACAGACTGTTTTCTACCCTATCAAAGACAAATCCCATCTTTTAAGTGTCATTTTATTTGTTGAATGCCAATTTTCTTGTTTGGTAGAGTTAAGGTGTGAACTTTGCTTGCAGGGTTAAGTACTGCAGCATTTTTAACCCTCTACCAAATAGTCTAAAACTTTTAAACCTTTACCACACAATCCCGACTTTTAACGACCCTGTGAAAGAAGCCTTTTGAAAACATTGTGGAAAAAGGAGAAAATGCTGGTAATCAGCATTTTCTCCTTTCCCCACAACGTTTTCTACCCTTCCCAAAACAAATTTTAATTTTTCAGTCACATTTAATTTGTCGTCTGCAAATGCTTTCAATTTGGACTAGTCTATAATTTTGTCGTTTGGTAGATTTAATGACTTGGATCATACCAGCCACTTTTAATTTGTTGCCTGCAAATTCATTTCAGTATGGATTAGTCTAAAATTTGATCCTGTGGTAAAGAGTTAAATCTAGTTTTTTGTCAGTGTTCAAATGGAGTTTTGTGCCACTTACAACAGTACTTTAGTAATTTCAGTTCATGTGTTTCCTGGATTTACCAGTTACATGGCTAAAGACAATCAAACAATTATAATAACATTGACAAACACAACCAGCTGGGAATGATTTTGGGTTTCTGTGTTAAAATTTTGATGCCTTCATCATTGAACTGCAATGGACCTTGCGCTATCTTCTGTCTATTCCAAGACAAATTCCATCCTTATAATGAGCCAGGTTTAATATGTCTTTAGTAAAAGGTATCAATGTGTGTGTGTAAAACTTGGTTGCCTGTTAGATACTAAATCTTTACCAGACAACAGAATGCTCAACTGGTCCAAATTGGAAGCATTTGCAGATGACAAATTAAATGTGGCCCATATGATAGGATATGTATCAGATAAGATAGAAAACATGGTGGGAAAAGGAGGAAATTCTAGCTACCAGCATTTTCTCCTTTTCCCACAATGTTTTAAAAAACCTTTCTTGCAGTCGTTAAAACATGGGATTGTTTGGTAAAGGTTCAACAAGCTGACAGAAAACCAATTGGCCATAGAACAGGTTTTTTTTCCACAAAGACTAATCAATTGGAACTGAAAAATTGTATTGTAACAGGTTCCAATTTAAACCCACTCGTTTTTCTTTCCTTTTGTCATACCATTTTCCATTGATAAAACCTTTAATTTTGTTTTGATTTCATTTGAAACCTGAAATTAATCCTTCAGTTTTGTCATAATTATGCTTTTGTTTTGAACAAAATTCAATGACTCTTAACCCTTTACCAAATGACAAAATTTTAGACCTGTCCAAATTGAAAGTATTTGCAGACGACAAATCAAATGTGGCTCAAATGAGAACATTTGTCTCTGAAAGGATAGTAAACATTGTGGGAAATGGAGAAAATGCTGGTCACCAGCGTTTTCTCCTTTTCCCACAATGTTTTCAAAAGTATTTTCTATATGGGTCGTTATAACTCAGGGTTGTGTGGTAAATGGTTACATTTAAAAGGCCCACTAGTAGACAAAAGGAAACAATTAGCAAATTGAATTCATGCCATTTAAACGTATGGATATCATAATGAATCCTACAATGTGTTACTGTAAAATTGGTCAAAGTTCCAGTGGCTGGAAGATACATGTAAAACTTCAATTCCAGTTTTAAGATTAATTTTCTGTCAGCGACTGGAACTTTGACAGACTCTCTATACTCCAACACATTGTCAGATACATATCAATATCCATACTTTAGTTGGTATGAATAAGATTTACCTGGGCCTTTATTCACCAACTATTCTTTAATGACACTGTTTGTCTAATTCTCTAGAATTTTCTCAGTTTGAAAGTAAGATAACTTCTGATTGTCCAACCCATTTTGTTAGGTCAATCAGAAGTTGTGTTATTTCAAATGTAGAAAATTTCAGAGAAAAAGGCTAAGCAGGCGCGTCGCGTGGTTTTGTACATTGGGGCGGCGAAGGACGGGGTGGGTGTGGGAGGGGTGTCCCCTCCCACTGCCGAAGAAAATTTTAAAATCTGTCCGGGAAATGCCGCTATTTCCTGGACTTCAAAACTTGCTTGGAGCTTTTTTTAATGTTGATTTTGTCTTAGATTTTTAGCATTTAGTTCATCTATGCATGATTGATCTGCAATATTATTAGATTATTCTGTGAATGGAAAACATGCTAGTCACAAGCCCATTCTCCTTTTCCAAGAATGTTTTTAAGATCCGGAAAACAGGGGTTTGTAGTTTGCTTTTGTACATACCTTATTGTAATGGAGCCTCGAAAACTGTTTAAACCATTGTGTGTGGAATGATCGTAGTTCTGGAGATTTCTTTCCAAAGGAACGCTTAGGGAACTTAAAGTCACGGGGCTAATTAGGTTCAGTCATGTTTACATATAGAAGATACGTAGAGGAATGAAGAAGAAATATTGTTCAGGAATTTGCACGTTTTTGAGTACAAGTAATTATTTCTTATCAAACCTGCCGCCTTTTTTCATTGCTATAAAACACACATTTTAATTCTCGATTAAGCCCTTGATGGCTAAGTAATTATTCAATCAAAGGTTCTCAGTTTGCGGCTGTTGTATATAGTGTATATTCTTTTAAACCACACACTTAAACTCTTAAATAAGTTTTTGATGGCTGATTAATTGGTCAAAGTTTCTCTGTCTGAAGGTGTTCTATACTGTGTATTGCCTAAGTAGTTGCATTGTCACACTTTCACACTTAATCGACACAAAGGGAGAGTAGGTATACATGTCACGGTCGCCTTAGAAACCGATTACAGATATCAGCCGATTTTGCCGCTCCATTCAAATTGCAAGTTTTTAAACGGAATGTCACAATTCTTACATTTTCATTGTACGAACTACGCCTTTTTTGCGGAAATATTGGGGCGGCGATCGCCGCCCTTGCCGCCCCCAACGCGACGCCACTGCTAAGAATGTTCTTAAGAATGGTTTGTGAATAAGGACCAGTATTTTATACACTGAATTGGGCCTTTAAATCTTTACCAGATGACAAAAATTTACACTTGTCAAATTAAAAGCATTAGCAGACGACAAATTAAACATGACTCAAAATTGAAATTTAGTTGAAATGGAGAAATGCTGGTTGCCAGCATTTTCTTCTTTTCTCACAATTTTTCAAATGCCAATTTTCTCAGGGTCATTGAAACTCATGACTATTTGGTAAAGGAATAAGCTGTCATATTTTGTTTTTCACAAATTAATTTCAATAATTCAAATTAAATGGTCCTTGTTCTTGTCTATTGTTTTATTCAGATGGCTCCAATTTCAAAACAAGTTCAACATTTCAAATGATTATCATGGGTCATAGAACATTGCATTTCACTTTGGACCCTCAATCCTTTACTAAAACAACCTCATGTTTTCATGACCCTCAAGAAGTCTCAGGCATTTAGAAAACATCGTGGGAAAAGGAGAAAATGATTTTCTCCTTTTCCCACAATGTTTTCTACTCTATTACAACTCTTAAGTTCAATGAAAGTTTATACTTACTTTCAAATTTGTTGTCTGCAGAATGCTTTCTATTTGCAAGGGTCTTAAATTTGTCTTTTGGAAAAGGTTTAACACTTTTAACTCTTTACCAATGGACAAAATTTCTGATTTATTCAACTGAAAAGATTTAGCAGAGTGATGATATGTTAGTTTAATCAAATTTACCTGACAATTTACAATTGCAAACAAGTTCCTTCAACTTATACTAGTCTCTCTTGATTCTGCTTCCTGGGAACTACACCAGTACTTGCACTGAATGTGTGAGCAAAAGAACAGTCCAAAAGTAGGCATCCACACTGGGGATTTCGACTCGGGACCTTATGGTTATGAGGCTGATGCTCACAACCACAGACACCAGCATTTTCTCCTCTTCCAAGAATGATTTCAAAAGCTTTTTGCTGCAGGTTTACGGTATTAAAAAAACAGGACTGTGTTAGGACAAGGGATTACCATATTACAAAACTGTAGAGTTGTCTATACACAAAGAAAGCACATCCCCTGCAAAAAATGTTCAAGAACTTGTGATGAGTTCATGAACATTCAAGAACCTTTCTTGAACCTTAAGAACTGTTCTTGAACCAATAAAACAGTTCAAGAACTGAGGTTCTAGAACCCAAATGGTTCTTGAATACTGGTTCTAAAAGCAAGAAAGTGAAAGAACATTAATTCTAGAACACCATCAGTTCTTGAACTGATCTGAAAGTTCATGAACTTTCAAGAATCTTTCTTGAACCTTTAGACCTGTACTTGAACTTTTAAAACAGTTCTTGAACTGAGGTTCTAGAACCCAAATGGTTCTTGAACATTGGTTCTAAACGCACAAAGTGAAAGAACATTAATTCTAGAACACTGCCAGTTCTTGAACTGATTTGAAAGTTCTTGAACAGTTGACCTAGAATACAAATGGTTCCAGAACATTGCTTTTAATACATTGACCAAATTCTACAAACCCTGGTTCTAGAACTGTACCAGATCTTGCACGGTTGGAAATCTAGAATTTGGTAAACTTGCATGTTTTGCTGCAAATCTGTGTAATGGCAAAAATTAGCAAGTTGTCTTTTCTTCAATTTGCATAAAAGTGGTTTCAGATGCTTGTTTACATTTCAGATGCATACATGTGCTAACTTTCAGAAACGTTAGAAGCCATGAGGTCTAGTGTATTTATGCAGGGATCATACATGTGTACATATATTATCCCTGATTTATGTGAAATGGCAGTAATATAACTGTTGCAGACTCATTTACATTTTTGAAGTCAATCAGATAATTTGAATTTTTTTTCCATCACAATGTTTTGAAAATTGCGACTTCATTTTCCACTGGATCTACGTGGGATTGCATAATATGCTACTGATGATTTACACAATGGCTCTTTATCGACTTTTATCTTGCTAATAAAATTAAGTTACAAACAATCTCTGCATTGCCGCAGTCTCTTATGTAATGGTGGAGTCAAGCCCAAAACTGAGTAAGTCCAGTTGGTGAATAAGCAGGACTTTAGCTAGCTTCGGAAATTCAGGAGTAGATGACCCATTGACCCAAAAGTTTCAGGGGTCAAATCTATTTTTCAAGAGTCAAACAAAAAAAATCATGAGTTAAAAACGGAAACTTTAAGAGATTATAGTAACTTTTTGTTGTTGTTGGACATACTGTTAATATTGCAATATAGATGTGGAGGGAACAATAGTGATTATGTTCAAGGTGGCTAGGGTAAAAACCTTATTCAGTCACCTAAGCAATGGATAAGAAAATTATGGACAATCATTTTCGCCCAGAAATCCTTTGTTAAACTTTGCTGAAATAATGAGAAGACTTATTTACTTCTTGTACCATCCAAAAACATGTAAAGTTTTAGGCCGATGATATTTACCCGACAGTCGTGTACACACTGAAGAAAATTCATATTGCGAGGCCGACTGTCGTGTACTCAATGAAGGAAAACTCGTTGGGTGCCCGACGGTCGTGCACGGACTGATGAAATTTCGTCTTGGGGGCACGATTACGTGCCCGCTATTTCCGATTTCTTCATTGAGTACACGATGCGGTCGTGTACGCACTGAAGAATTGGACTCTTACGTACACGTGTAAATGGGTTGGGCCGAAACGCAGACTTTTACGTGAATCGGCACGGCGTAGACAGTCTCATTGGAGCACACGGCAATAGTCATTTATACAGCGTGTTACAGAACAAATGCATGCACAAGCGTAGCTGGCATCCTTTTTATACGTCCAAAGGCTCGTATTACCTTATACTGTACACCCGGTCGTCCGTCCGTCCGTTTGGAATTTCTTGTGTGCGCAACTCCTCCTACAGTTTCCATCGGAATTAGATCTATTTGAAATTTGCCACAATGGTATCCAGTCGTTTCGGCACCAAGTCATTTCCACACCCAGTCAGTTCGAAACTTTTTGGTCGTATCGACCCATATTTAAGTCAATTCGACCCACAATTTTTTTTTAGCAACAAATGGTAGATAAAAAGTATTGGTAATTCATTTGAGTAGGCCTACATGTATTGAAAGAGTTCTCTAGATAGGGGTATCCCAAAAAGTATTTAAAGCAGATGCAATTGAAATTCAGCTACATATACTATATGTGCTGTGGGAAATAACTATATAGACTACTTAAATTTGCAGTGACAAGAATATGTTAATAGTTGTTTTGTGTGTGTTTGTTTTTGGAGTTTAATGAATAATTTGGAGTTTTTAAAGGAAGTAGGGGTGTGGTCGGGAGGAGAAAACAGGCGGTTTCGTGCGATACATGTATGAGATGGCAGCATCCAATATGTGACACAGGTCGATCAAAAATTACTTTGTAGAAATTTTTATTTTTTCCCTCCACTGAAATAAACTACAGAAATCAATATCTGACTACACGAACCATACCGTCCGATCTTTCATCTACTGCACAATTAATCTCCCTTACCCTTTACCACACAATCCCAAGTTGTAATGACCTTCAGTTACAAGCCTTTAGGACATATTGTGAAAAAACACACATTTTATCCTTTTCACACAATGCTTTCAACCATATGATCAAAGAAAAACTCCATCACATTGAGTCACATTGAATTTGTTGCCTGCAAATGATTTCAAGTAGTACACGCACACGTCGTCAAACGTTGTGATCGAGTCAGAATTCTTGTCCTTTGTTGTGTACTCTTAGACAATCAACCGCCTTCATAGTTTCAGTGGAAAAGCTTGGCTTACCATTAATTGTACTTATCGAGTTTACCCCTTATCCCGCTAAATAATTGATATGTAAATTCAAAACCAAAGGTAAAATCCTAACGTTTGATATTTCAAAAGTATTTTTGGGGAAAAGGTATTTCTCTATCGGTAAAAGTGGATCCAATATCAGACCTCACGTTTGTGCAGTCCGCCCTTCATTTACATGAAAAAGTGTCGAACTGACTGGGTGTAGAAATGACCGGGTGCCGAAACGACTGGATACCTTTGTGACAAATTTCAAATAGATCTAATTCCGATGGAAACTGTAGGAGGAGTTGCGCACATAAGATATTGCAAACTGACGGACGGACGACCGGGTGTATAACATAATACGACCCTTTGGGCATGACACCCTGTATAAATGACTATTGCTCCACTGAGACGGTTTACGCCGTGCTGGTTCACATAGCAGTCTGCGTTTTGGTCCAACCCATTAATACGTGTACGTAATATCCCGTTTCTTCAGTGCGTACACGACCGCATCGTGTACTGAATGAAGAAATCGGAAATAGCGGGCACGTCATCGTGCCCCCAAGACGAAATTTCATCAGTCCGGGCACGACCGTCGGGCACCCAACGAGTTTTCCTTTATTGAGTACACGACAGTCAGGCACCCAAGAAGTTTTCCTTCATTGAGTACACGACAGTCGTCCTCGCAATATGAATTTTCTTCAGTGTGTACACGACGGTCGGGTAAATAGTCACTTTCAAAGTTTTAATGTTCATTGGCCTGGATTTTTTGTGTTTCATCGTCACTCGACGATATTATTGCAAACTTTTTTTTCTGGATATTATCATATAAGTATCATTGATAAAAAAAAATTGCAATGAAAAGCAGAAATTGTATGACTTTGCAGGGAACTCGCACTTGAGGACAAGTTCGGAGAACGTAACCAAAAGTAGATACAGCTACCTGAATTATTTACGCCTATCATTTTCATTCGTATTAATCTCGTCATAAATATTAACAGATAGAGATCTACGATGTACTAGTTTACTAACCCTTATTTAATTGTCATGCTGGTTAACAAAATCGTAAACTTGCGGTTTTCTGAAAAAGAAGCGTAGAGAATATGGAGGAACATGTTTATGTTTACTTTCATTCGGAAGGGTTCATGGAAACACTGGGTTTCACTTCGAACTGCTTGATAACCATACTTCACCTCCTGTGACCGTATTATACATCAAATGGTAAATTCTTCGCCATGGCTATACTCATTTAGCTAATTTATTATGTAATTAACGCTAACGTGCCAAAAAAAATCTTTTCAAATGGAATTCGAAGAAACCCTGACAAATTATCGTTAGAAAAAGATATTTTCCAGAAAATTAGCATAAAATTATACAATACATAAATATATTTCATTTCAGGTCAAAAGTTATCACTACGGCAATAAAAATTGTCATTTTTGGGTGAAATTTGGTCATCAAGTGTTGAAATCCTGTGGAATTTGGTTTTTTACATGCACCCGGAAAATCTCGGGTAATCCACTATTCAACATTACCTTCCGCTAGGAGGCATTTTTCACATGACGTGCGCAATCAACAGTTGTCCAATTTAAATCCGTTAGATGCATAGACTATATCGGCCGAGCTCTTCTCCACTTTTGCGATTGGATGTCGATTTCTTCTTGTTCGTTTTCATTGGTTAGTTCTGTAAAGCGCAATCAGACCCAGATGATGACTTCACAGGAAAGAAATATGGACGATGCTTGAATGTCAGGTAAGAAACCTGTCAGTTTTCGTGCTTTCTGTGTGTGTCTTCTGCGGGACCCCGCAACAGAACAGAAGACTGAAGAACATCAATTTATCGAGAATATTTCTTAGTAGATCTAATCTCGCGATGCTTTCCAATATTTCGTCCACCGTTGTTTTATGTTGCTCGGCCGTTGCTCCTTCGTCCCCAAACCAGTTCATCCCGGAGTTTTTTGTGTTTGTGATTCCAGATTGGCGATTTTACCGAAAATTTCAAAATGTCTTGTTTGTACCTAGCACATTTATGCAATCATTTGAATTAGATTTTAAATTCATTAGATGTTGATCTACATTTTTTTTTTTTAAGTCTGTTTAAAGATCAAACTATAAGATACAATTATGGGATACTACCACATTGACAGATATGTCACTTCTCACTGACATGTTTTGTTACACTTCTGAAAACAAATTTTGAATAAAAAAAATGAAAATGGTGCTGGCATTCTTGTTTTTTTACATATTTGCTCTTCGTTCAATGGCAAATCCTTTTGTTTGAGTGGCGTTTAATTTGATGTCTGCAAGTTTTTTAGTAAGGATTAGGATAAGATTACTGTCATTTGGTAAAGAGATGACAATCAAAAACATCAATTGTAAATTGTTTGTGTATTGTTTGTTGTCTTGATTGTCCTTTTTTTGTAGCGACTCACTGACCAGAAAAAGACCATAGCAGCTTAAATCTTGAAATGCAGAGTCCATAGCTCCAGATAAGTAGGAGGATACCAAAGTTTTAGTTTTGATCATAAAATTGCTGCTCCAGACAAGTTCTGTAACCTAGCTCTAGAATTGTTCATGAACCTTAGATCACACTTCTAGATATACAGGTTCAAGAATTTGTTTAAGAATGTGTTCAAGAACTTTTTTTGTAAGTTCTTGATTAAGTTCTTGAACAATAGTGTTCTAGAACAGCCAGCTAATGTTCATGAACTTTTCAAGAACTAGAGTAAAGAATTGTTCTGGAACTGTTTCTTGAATTCCTCACCAGAAATTCTTGAATTAGTTCTTGAACATCAGTTCTAGAATTATGGCCATTTAATGTTCATGAACTATGCAAGAACTAGGTTCAAGAACTGTTCTAGAACTTTCTAAAGGAGGTTCTTGAATAAGTTCTGGAACATCAGTTCTAGAATTATGGCCATTTAATGTTCATGAACAATTCAAGAACTAGGTTCAAGAACTGTTCTAGAACTGTTTCTTGAATTCCTCGCAGGAGTTCCTGAATTAGTTCTTGAACATCAGTTCTAGAATTATGGCCATTTAATGTTCATGAACTATTCAAGAACTAGGTTCAAGAACTGTTCTAGAACTGTTTCTTGAATTGCTTGCAGGGGATGCAATAATAAATTAAAGAGTAGTACCAGTAATAACCAGCAATTTCTTCTCTCCCCTATCCTGGTTGACCCAATTCCAATGTATTCCGTGAACTACATTCATCGCCCCTGGGTTATCTCGCCTATGTTTTCTCGTTCTCATGAATTTTATTCAGTTTGTTCAGTTTATTCGCACATATATAGCAGACCTTCCCCCTGCTACATACCGCTAAGGACTGCAATAGAATGCTGTATTTCTGAATATTCGCCATTGTATACAAGGATTTGTAATGTCTACCATGGATTGTTGTATGGCAAATGCCACAGAAAGAAGGCCCACTGGCCGCCGCCATATTCGTTGATAATGATGTGGGTTTTACCCGGTTTATTCATAGTAACAGAAGAAATGTGATTATCCTCAACTACAATAGAGTATTGTTATGTTATTGACAACTCGATTGGCTATTGGGTGTAATTACCAATCTTATGAATATTCATAGAAACAACAGTTTCACAACTGAATGTCCCAGGGGTGATGAATGGTAATACTTCATACCTGGGTTAACAACGATGTTTTTCCCCAAGAGGGTATTAACTCTTTACCAAACGACAAAGTTCAAATTGAAAGCACTGGCAGACGACAAAATAAATACGACTCAAAAATTGAAATTTGTTTTAGTAAGGGTAGAAAACATTGTGGGAAAAGGAGAAAAATTTGGTTATCAGCATTTTCTCCATTTCCCACAATGTTTTCAAAAGGCCTCTTTCTCAGGGTTGTTAAAACTCGGGATTGTGTGGTAAAGTGTTAAAAGACTGCTTCCTGTGGCCCCCCCCCAAGAAAAAATGGAAGGAAACTTTTAAGCACTAGCTGATTCACTAGTCCAGCCTTAATGTTAGACATGACCTGGATTAGTGGTCCCCAAACTTCCTCCTTACACACGCAAAAGGATGGGGTGGAGGAAGAGGGGGGTGTGTGTGACTAACTAATAACTAACTTAAAGGATTTTTAAATGAAATTGATAGTTGGGTAAATGTAGATGTGAGGTAACTACAATAGCTCACCTTATTGCATAAAACACCCAGGTGAGCTTACAAAAATAACAACAACAACAAAATCAATTTACTAATTTCCATAAATACAGAGGAAATTGGAGTTTGATTGTTTTTAATTTCCCATACTTCTATCTGCACCATTTGCCTGGACTGTGGATCAATTATTTGTCTGACAGGAATAAATCAGCAATAATGAATATGATTGATCTGTTTAAAGGCCCAATAGTGGCTAAAAGTAGACAATGCTGGTCTTCAAATGTAATTTGAATTATACCTTTTAAAACTGTGGAAATAACTGTGCAGATGACAATCTGTTAATATACTACATGTAGGTTAGTCCAAGAGTTAGTCCCTGAAAGAAAAAATGAAACAGTAGAAAACATTGTAGGAGAACGGAAACAATGCTGGTAACAGCATTTTCTCCTTTTCCCATGATGTTTTCTTCTCTTTCAGGGTCGTTAAAACTCTGGCTTATGTGGTAAAAGGTTAAATGATTCTCCACAGAATGGCAGAATGAGGTCCTTAAGAAGGTAAAAAGGTTAATACATGCTGAATATCATTGACCTTAACACTTTACTATAGCACAAAATTGTGGACTAGACCAAATTAAAAGCTTGTGGAAATGACAAATTAATTCTGGCTCAAATGATAAATTCTGTCTGGAATAGGTTAAAAACTGTTGTGGGAAAAAGCTTTTCCCACAATGTTTTCAAAACCTTCATTTTCAGGTTTATTTAACCCTGGATTGTGTGGTAAAGGGTTAAATGTTTGCCTTAACTAATCTCTACTTGACTTTTTGTACAGCCATCTTATAAGTTGTTTAGTGCAGAAATGATTTTTCAAAGAAGGGAGGTAACTCATACACCTGAACATTTGAATTTGAGCCATGCTTGGGACGTTTAACTCTTTAACAAACGACAAAATTTTAGACTGGTCCAAATTGAAGGCATTTGCAGACAACAAATCAACTGTGGCTCAAAAATTAAAATTTGATTAGGGAAGGGTAGAAAACACTGTGGGAAAGGGAGAAAATGCTGTTTACCAGCATTTTCTCCTTTTCCCACAATGTTTTCAATAGGCTTTTTCTTTAGGGTCATTTAAAGTCGGGATTGTGTGGTAAACGGTTGATGTATCTCCAAAAAAGTATCGACCAGGTCAGCCTGTGCGGTACTCCCAGGCTATTGGTCAATTTTATGCATGTCAAAGGACTAGTCTACCCCATATTTAACTCAGTTGTTAGACAAAATTTAGTTTACAGATCCATATTTATGTGATGACTTGCTTGCTATAATGCATAACAGAGATGCATTGAAAATACCCTTTTTTGCCAGACCATGGCTCAATAATTTTGTTCTTGCATGGTATAATCCAGTCATATCATGCGAAAAGCTCAAATATTCATATCTTTTCTGGTTTCACCAGGACTAAGGGATTCTGTCAGTCCTTGCCAAAGGAAAGTCCTACTTAAGACCTGCCACCATAAAATCAGGAATATCTTTAACACAGAGCAACAGAGCTCCACAGACCTCTGGCAAGAGGTAATAAATGAGCCATGCTCTGTGAAAAGGGGGCTTAATGCCTCTGTTCTGACCCAAGTCAGCCTGCACAATTTGCGCAGGATGACCAGGGCCGAAACATTTTGCTGCTGGTCAATTTTCCCTATGTCAAAGGACCAGTATGCCACATGATTCAGTTGGTTGCTATGCAAACTAGATTTTATGGATCCGTAATTATGTCATGACTTGTCTGATGCATCACGGAGATGCATTAAACCCCCTTTTGCCACAGCATGGCTCAAATGAGACAAAAAATGAGCGCCTTTCAATACCACCTGATGCCATTACATGTAAATTAATTTTACATAAACTTTATAGTATTGTGACCTTAAATAATAAAGAAATTAAAAGAAAAATGTCTCAAGGTATATCTTTTGTCACACAAATTTTGCGGATAAAATGTCACAATTTTTTTGTCTTGAACACTATCAGTGCATAAGATGTAAATTCGACCACTTCCAACGGATGAAAATGTAATTCAAGAAAAATCATGAATATTTTCGATTCACAACATTCTGTCGAAATCCAAGAATGTTTTAAAATATCGATTGCATAATTCCTAGATTTATTTAATGAAAAGCTCTGTCTGAGAGAAAGATTTGAGCCACAATTCATCTGGGGTAGGGTAAGAGTCAGGGTTAGGGGTCGTTTTCAACAAAAGTGGTTTTTGACGAAATGTTGCCGATCTAAATATTTTTAACCAATAAGTTTGACTCCACAATCAGACGGCACAGATGCACGATCAAAACTGCACAATCTGTGTAGCCTTGTGTTTTGCTGTCCGCAAATGCCCATGATTTTACCTAAAACCCTTTAGGCCTCATGTCCTCATAAATGACCTAAAAAATTACCAAGCAAAACCAAGAATTTCTACTTTAATCCTACAACCACTCTGTCAATAAAATTTATATTCCTTTCCTGAACACTTATAGCAACTTTCAAGACTATTGTTGCCTTTGCAGCCAGTGTATATCAAAGATCAGACTGCACAAAATGTGCAGTCTGATCTTTGATCTACAAAGTCAGCTTTGCTGATACATTCTGTTCAAGGGCAACTGAAGAACTGCAGATGTTTACTTATTTCTAGAATGAAAATATTTTAATTGCTTTATGCTGCACTACAAGGGTTGAAATGACTCTACAACTGCAACTCATGGTTACTATGGGCATAAAACCTGAAAAAAATCAAAATGGTGTTATATTAAGATCAGATAGCACATTCTGCACATTCCGATCTTAATCTATATTAAATAACAAATACATTAACAGTGGTCCTCAGCATACAAAGGACTATAAGAAGGATTTATAACTCTTCATCATATGACATTTTGGACAAGCCCATATTGCAAGCATTTTGCTGACAACCAATTCCATATGGCTTAACCCTCAGGCTGCTATGCGCAACTCACTACCTTAGGCGGACAGCATAGATCAAGATCAGACTGCACAGAACATGCAGTCTGATCTTGGATCTACACTGTCCGATAAGGAGATATCTTCCCTTCAAAGATACCATTGAAATAGGAAGCTTGGGTTCATCCTATCGGTTTGAAAGTTTCATTTCTTTCAGTTAGCAAGGGTTAACACAAGATAGTATCTGTCACCGAGAGGCTGAAAAACACTGTGGGGAAAAGGAGAAAATGCTGGTTACCAGGATTTTCTCCTTTTCCCCACAGTGTTTTCATAAGGCCTAAAGCCTTCTTCAAGGTTGTCAAGATGTACGACCATTTGGTAAAGTGTTAATACCTCTTTCAAAATCAGAAACAAATCCTTTGGACAGTCAGGATTATAGGTATATTATCCCTAAGTAATACCTCATAATGGAAATAAACCTTATAGTCTGTCAAAGAGACCAGAATTTTGCTCTAAGAAGGCTTATTTCCCCTAATTGTTAATTCATTACCAAAAGGCAAAATTTTGGATTGTTCCAAATCAAAAGCATTTGCAGACAACAATTTTAAAAAGATGGCTGAAATGACGTAATTTGTGTTAGATATGTTAGAAAATATTGAGGGAACAGGAGACAATGCTGGTTACCAGCACTGTCTCCTTTTCTCAGAATGTTTTAAAAGCCTTCTTCCTCAGGGTTGTTAAAAAGCAGGATTGTGTGGTCAAGGGTTAAAAGTAAACAATTAATAGAGCAACCTGGCAACTTTTGACCTACTTTTGAAATTCTACAATTCTAACACTTGGACCGACTGTGCAATAAGAGATTGTCATCTTCACTATAATATCTAAACTTTTAACCCTTAGAGCGCCGAAAAAACCTAGCAGCCATTTTCAACCTAAAAATATGACTCAAATAATTGCTATTTCATAGTTCTTTTTGTCTACAGTGATTCAGCAAAGTGGACAGTGTAGATCAAAGATCAGGCTGCATGTTTTGTGCAGCCTGATCTTGATCTACACTGGCCACAAAGGCAACTATAGTAGTGAAAGGTACTTTAAGGGTTAAATGGTATGAATTCAATCTAAATGTATTTAAACACCTGCATAATTTACTGTGGCTGCCACTGGGTCTTTAAATAAGCCTGCAAGATCAGCCATAGTCTCTGTGCTTATAATTATGTTGTTACTATTTTGTACTCAGGTTTGGTTACAATGGTCATGAGTCACTGAGACATGTCCTTTAAGCATGTCTGATTAGCCCCAGCCTAGTCCAGATGAAACCAACAGAAGACATGAACTAGAACTGTCGCAAAGTAGACAAATATCCCTCCCCCCACCAGCACCAGTCACTACATCAGCACAATCAGAGAATGGAAATGATTTTCCAAACAAGGTTCACCCTTGCCCTTTGACCCATGTGACCCCAAAACAAGAGGGCCATGATGGCCCTGTATCGCTCCACTGGCTTATAAATATAAACCATAAATAATAAACATTTCAATGCTGAGCCAAATGGTTTCAAAATGAAGACTTACAAAGTTTTCTCTGTAAAAGCCCATATGAAAGTTGAGACCCGCAGGGCAAAGCCATTTTTGATCCCAGAGCTATTTAATTACTTGAACCCTGGTAGAGGTCCACAAGATAAAGCCATAAAAATAAGGTGATTTTCAAGTTTTGTCCATATGAAGCCTCTGTAAAACATAAGACCCCTGATGCAAGGCTAATTTAAAAAAAAAATCAAAACAGGAAGATTTCTTAAGTTGTCACTATGTAAGCCCATGTAAAACTTGTGACCCCTGCGGTGGGGCCAATTTTGACCCCAGGGCTAAAATTTTGGCCCACTTGGTAGAGGCCCACTAGATATAGCTACATGCAAAATTTGGTAGCTCTAGGCCTTATGGATAGGTACAGGAAGATTTTTAAAGTTTTCTCTATATAAGCCTATGTAAAACTTGTGACCCCTGGGGCAGAGCCAATTTTGACCCCAGGGCTATAATTTGAAGAAACTTGATAGAGGTCTACTATATAAAGCTACATGCCAAATTTGGTAGCCCTATGCCTTATGGTTTCCGACAAGAAGATTTTTAAAGATTTCCCATATTTTTCAGTTTTGTTGCCATGGCAACCAGAGTTTTTGAAGGAATCAAATTCTTTCAAGAAATTCTGAAGAAGACCATGGCAGGATCATTTCTGTGAAGTTTCATGAAAATTGGATGGGTAGTTTCAGAGAAGAAGATGTTTGAAATAAAAGTTAACGCACAGACGGACGCACGGACGGATGGACGGACGCACGACGGACACCGGGCCATGACATTAGCCCGCTGGCCTTCGGCCAGTGGAGCTAAAAATAGGGCACCTCCTTGGGTCACAAGTAACAGTTCATAAAGTTTCAGAGTCTTGGGTGAAATGGCTTTTGAGTTAGAGCTCTGAAACAAATTTTAAACAAAGTTCACCCATGACCTTGACCTTTGACCAATGCAAACCAAAAACAATAGGGAACCTTTTTCGTTCATTAGCAACACTTGTATACAGTTTCAGGGTCCTAGGTGAAACTGCTTTTGAGTTAGAGCACAGAAATGTTTGTCAGACAAAATTCAGCTGTGGCCTTGACCTTTTACCCATGTCACCCAAAAACGGTTTGGCACCTCCTTATGTCATGAGCAACACTTGTAAAAGTTTCAGGGTCCTAGGACAAATGGCTTTTGAGTTAGAGCATGGAAACAAAAAGACGGACAGAGTCAGACGGACAGAGTCAGTCAGACAGACATGGTGAAACCAGTATACCCCCTCTACTTCGTAGGTGGGGGTATAATAAGTGAACCTTCTTTTAATATATGGTAACTTAACTCTACTGCAGAGGACAAAATCTCGGTCTTGTCCAAATTCAATGCACTTGCTGATGACAAATGAAATGTGGCTTAAATTAAGGTATTGTTATTGAACAAAAAAAAGTAAAAAAATGTGGGAAAAGGAGAAATGCTGGTTACCAGCATTTTTCTCCTTTTCCTACAATGTTTTTAAGTCTTTTCCCCTGGGGTCTCTAGCTGCTGGTAAACTAGGCTTTCCCACACCCTAGTAATAGTAGTAGGCTTCTTTGAATTTGGACCCCTAATTTTCTAAATATCTCCCAGAATGCTCTGCAGCAAAACAAGGTTTATTCCGTGTTTTATCCATCTCCACAATGCTTAAACCAACCACAACACCACAATTAGGGATCCATAAAATCCATTTTGTCTGACGATTGACTAGACCTTGAAGCCTTCCCGGACTGTGCAGACATGAGTCGATACTTTTTGCATGTGCATTAAGCCCCCTTTTCACACAGCACTGCTCGTATGTTTGCCCTCTTCAATTCATTTGAATGGGGCTCAAATGACCCCTGTATGAGAAAGTACAGGGAAAACCCTGGTGAAATACTGTTGAAAAAGGCATAAAATTGCCCTCAAACAAATCAAACAAAATCATTCTTACCCAAAATCATCCTCAATTGGACTAAACAGGCCACTTCCTCCGCTCCCATCTGTCATGTCGCTTCTATTTCCGTGTTGTTGTTTTTTTAATCTGATTTATATCACTGACAACATTGTATCAAAACCCACATAAAAATATCACTACTTCACTTTTCAAGAAATCCATAAAAATCCAGAAAAAAATACAACCAGTTTTTGAAAAAAAATTCTTGTATATCTGTTGAGTTACTATTAAGAAAAACACCAATGTCCACGAAAAATATAACCAGTTTTTGATAAAAATTTCCTGTAATGTCTGTGTTACAATAGTGTGTCTAACCTTTTACCACACAATGCCGACTTCTAATACCCTTGAGGAAGAATGCCTTGGAAAACATTGTGCGAAAAGGAGAAAATGCTGGTAATCAACATTTTCTCCTTTTCCAACAATATTTTCTACCCCTCTCAAAACAAAGTTCATTTTTAAATCACATATATTTTGTCATCTGCAAATGCTTTCATTAGTTTCAATGTGAACACATCTAAAATTTTATCATTTGGTAAAGAGTTAAGAAAAAAACACACTTTCCCACCAAAGTCCACGAAAAATACATGTATAACCAGTTTTTGATAAAAAAAATTGCTATATGCCTGTATTACAAGAGTGTGTTAAAAAAAAAACCACTCATTCTTCCACGAAGTTCATGTAGAAAATAGATCCAGTTTTGTGACAAAAATATCACTTCACTTGTTTTACACTTTACCCTATTACAAAACTTAAGACTCTTCTACATTACAAGAATTTGCAGAGGACAAGTTCAACTCTAAAGTGACTTAAATAATTGGATTTGTCTTTGAAAGGGTTGGAAACACTTTGGGTACAGGAGAAATGCCGGTTTCTAACATTTTTTTTTTTCAAATTTCCATGATGTTTTTGAAAGCCTCCAAATTCAGTCACAAAAACACAGGGTTTTTTGGGTAAAGGGTGAAATGTCCAACAAATGTATGAAGAATGAAATAGTATTCTCCCACAACACAATTTAAAGCTGCAAATTGATTCAACCCTTTACCACACAATCCCGACTTTTAACGACCCTAACAGAAAAGCCTTTTGAAACCATTGTGGGAAAAGGAGAAAATGCTGGTAACCAGCATTTTCTCCTTTTCCCACGATGCTTTCCTGCCTTTCAGCGACAAATTTCATAATTTAAGCTACATTCAATTTGTAGTCTGCAAATGTTTTCAATTTGGACCAGTCTAAAATTTTGTCATTTTGTACAGGGATAACCCTTAAACCTTAAAGCTTATTTGAAAACCTATCACTAGGGGAAGTCTTAACAGATACCCTACAAAATGAAAACAGCACCGTGTATTATCTGCAAATATTTATCCAGAACTGCTCAATATTTTTCCAATTCAGTCTAAACCTATGTCAGTCATCCCTAGTCTGGATTACCTGCCCCTATCACTACGTTATTGGGTCAGGCAAAGCGCAATAATGGCGGCCTCCATGGTGACCTCAAGCTTAGCACTGAATGCTATCCTATTTTTCTTAATTTCATGTGATCCAGTTTGATCAGTGAATAAAATGAGATTAATTTTGCGCAAAATATACATTACCAAATCTAAAACATGCTCTTGGGATATGGTTTAAATATAAATTTGACTGTGAATCATTTTAAAAGTAGCCCTGTTTTCGGACGTTATGTCGGTCAATTGAAATTTCGGATACTTTAAGCATTTCTGATACGTATTTTTTCTCGCTAAATAAGAACTACAATTAAAAAAACTAACTTCCATTACTTTTTTGCAACCGACCTGTTTTCAATTCAGACTATAGTAGGATTTGATCAAGTGAAATAACAATAATCCGTTACTTCTGCATATTACAAACGGGGGCTGCCATTATTACGCTTTGCCTGACGTACTTTTAAAGTACGGCGGGGTACCAGACTAAGTCATCCCTACATGTGCGAAAACTGTTACTTCATTTATAATGCAGTTCAAAGAAATACATGACAGAAACCATAGCAAACAGAGAAAATGCTCAATTCCAAGCACTTTCTTCGTTTGCCTCAAGTTTTTCTAAACACTCTACCAAATGACAAAACCTTAGACTTGACCAAATAGAAAGCTGTTGTAGATAACAAAATACGTCAAAATTTGAAATTTGTTTTTGAAAGGGGTAGAAAACATTGCGGGTAAAGGAGAAAATGCTGGTTACCAGCATTTTCTCCTTTTCCCACAATGGTTTCAAACGCATTCTTCCTCATTTAAAGTTGGGATTGTTTGGTAAAGGTTTAAATTGAATGTATGTGTTTTGTATAGTGTTTACTAGCAGTCAAGTGCTTTCAAAATTAAAAACTTTGAAAGCAAAGATTTCACAAAAATTTAGAAAATTAATGCTTTTTGTGCATGACATATAAATGGGGCCTGTATTCCAAGGTGGAACGATGAGGAAGAATGCTTTTGAGAATATAGTGGGAAAAGGAGTCTCCTTTTCCAACAATGGAAGGATGGACAAATTTTCTCATTAGGGCCAGCTTTAACTCAGTCTGCAAACACTTTGAATTTGGACCAGTCCAAAATTCTATTGTTTGGAACAGTGTTAAAGGCTAAACTCATACACAAAAAATTCAAAATGTCATCTAAAATATTTTCTTTGTATTGATATTTTACATGTCATTTTCATGAAAAATATTTTTCAACAGCTGTAAGCATTATACAGAGATATTTAACCCATTACTATGCAAATGTGACATGTATAACCCACTGTGGTACATACATGTACGTAATGGAAAATGTGGTGGGAAAAGAAATAATTGCTTGCCATACAAAGTTTCTTTTAAACTTAAAGGTTAATTGATTGATTGAATGAATGTTGTGTGGTGTTTAATGCCATTTTCAACTGTTTAGAATAGTTTAGTTATATCGTGACAGCTAGTCCGTTCCTATTCATGCTTTCCTGGAGTTTCTCTTACCAGTACTTTGCACAATATTCTTCCCGATGCACTGGCTTCTTTCCCTCATAACTATTGTGCAAACAATGATCAGCGGTGAAAAAGGAATGAACCCTGTCCCACTGACTGTCATCAATCCTTGGAAGAAAATTGGCCAAGCTAGGGATTCAAACCAGCGACCCCATTCTCAAGTCTTGTATGCTACCGACTATGCTACCGGAACTCAGCTACAACTTAACCCTTTACCACACAATCCCGACTTTTAACGACCCTGAGAAAGAAACCTTTT
Organism: Tridacna gigas; assembly: GCA_945859785.2. Lineage (NCBI taxonomy): Eukaryota > Metazoa > Mollusca > Bivalvia > Cardiida > Cardiidae > Tridacna > Tridacna gigas. Next base: position 47,908,176 of record OX244040.2, read on the forward strand.
CAAACCATTGTGAGAAAACGAGAAAATGCTGGTAACCAGCATTTTCTTCTTTTCCCATAATGTTTTCTACTCTTCCAAAAACAAATTTTAATTTTTGATTCACGTTTATTTTGTCATCTGCAAAAGCTTTCAATTTGGACTGGTCTAAAGTTTTGTCGTTTGGTAAAGAGTTACAGGAGTAAACTCTTTACATGCAATGTTTTCTTTACAACTTTCCCCATAAGCTTCCGTTTTGTTTTTCTTGAACTAGGTAACCAGGATTTTTCTTTTTCCCATAATTCTTTCAACCCTTTCCAAAAAAAAAACCGACTCACATTTTGAGTCACATTTAATTTAAACTCTGCAAATGCTTTGAATTTGGATAAGTCTAAAATTTTGTTTGTCCAGTAAAAGAGTTAAAGCCTCCAGGAGTGACAATGGGTGTTAAAATGCATTTGAATTTAAATCAAACTTTTTAAAAGTATGAAAATTATTGTGAAGATGACAAATAGCTATTGGACAGTCTGTCCAAGAGTTAGTCACTGGCAGAAAAATGAATCCTAAAACTAGATTGGTTATCTCCCCTGATATAGCAAGCGTATAGGGATCGGTACAGGCTATTAAAAACAGGCGGAATTCTGCCCATCTATTTTTAGAACAGCCATGTCGTGAGACTATTAGATATTCAGGGAAGGTCACTCTCACTTCCTGAGCAAGGGATTTTCCAATATTTTTGACGTTATGAGTAAGTGAAAATGTATTTTTGGTATCACTTTTTAATGTTTATGTCTGCCAATATTCTTTCTAGTTTTGATTACCAATTTCAGATTGTGCAAAATATCGCCGTGTTACCTATACAGCCAAACTGGAAATGTGTAAGCTTCTCTGATTGGCCATTCTGTGATACACATGTGGCCCAATGGAAAGCAACGACACAATAGCCTGTGCCAGTTGTAATAGGTATATCTACAATGGGTACCAGTTCATCCTAAAACCAGGTAAAAAGAAAACTAAAGATAGAGCAATTGGTCACTTTTAACCTACCTTTAAAATTCATTTTTCTGCCTGTGACAATCATCAACTCTTGGAACGGCCGTACAATAACAGACTGTCATCTTCATGATAATTTTCATACCTTTAATTAGTATGATTTAAATTTAGATGTATTTTAACACCATGTTTACTTTTGGTTGCTATTGGGGCTTTAAGCCGGAGACAGTAAAATGCAGAGAAATGATCTAAAATACCTCAATAGTCAAACCACCTACCAAAGAACAAACAGTGCTTCAGTGAACAAGTGGTACAATTAATCTTAGCTTATCAGTAAAACTTTTTTCCATGAGTGTAATACCCACTTTTATATTGGCCCTTACCTTTGAAGCCCATATAGTTCTATAAGAACAGAAAGGCAAATCAAGAAAACCTTTATCTCTTTACCATGCAATCCCCACTTTTAAGGACCCTGACTAAGAAGCCTTTTGAAAACATTGTGGGAAAAGCAGAAAATGCTGGGTAACCAGCATTTTCTGCTTTTCCCACAATGTTTTCCACCCTATCTAAGACAAATTCCATTATTTGGTTCACATTTAAATTGTCATCTGAAAATGCTTTCAATTTGGACTAGTCTAAATTTTTCTTGTGTGGTAATGAGTTAATCCAGTACCCCACAAGCATGAGTTTTAGTCACCCCGATAAAAAGGGCTATTGAAAAAATTTTTTGAAAACAAGGAAGTGCTAATAAACAGCATTTAGAGCAAATGCTGGTAACCAGCATTTTCTCATCTTCCCACAATGTGTTCTACCCCTTCAGAGACAAATCTAATCATCTGAGCCACATTAAGTTTGTAATCTGCCATTGCTTTCAATATGGGCAAGCCCAAAATTTTTGCATGTGGTAAGTTAACTCTTTACCACACAATCCCGACTTTTAACGACCCCAAGAAAGAAGCCTTTTGAAAACATTATGGGAAAAGAAGAAAATGCTGGTAACCAGCATTTTCTTCTTTTCCCACAATGTTTTCTACCCTTTAAGAGACAAATTTTATGTTTCAGCTGCATTTGAATTGTCGTCTGCAAATGCTTTCAGTTTGGACTAGTCTACATTTTTGTTGTGTGGTAAAGGGTTAAGCAAATAGAGATAATGTTCATTATGATCAATTTGTCTTTTTTTTTTTAAAAATTCCATGTTTTCTGTGCAACATCTGCCCCTATCTTTGTTACGATTCTGGTCTTCAATTCTCTCCCTAACAGCTTTGAAAGAAAATGAGAATGGAATTGAGAATAATGGCTATAACAGTAAGGTCATTGTCTTTTTTTTTATCATGCCTGTCAGGCATTTAACTCATGTCTATTGAAATATGAGCCATGCTCTGTGAAAAGGGGGCTTAATGCATCTGCAAAAAATATTGACCCATGTCAACATGGGTGGAAACTCTTTGCTTTTGGTAAATTCTCTGAATGTCAAAACCTCCAGTTCAAGTCAACTGGTAAACAAAATGGATTTTGTAGATCTACAATTATGTGACTTAGTATAATCAATCACAGAGATGCACTAAGCCCCCTTTTGCCACAGCATGGCTACTTGCACGATACGGACATGAAGAAATTCTTAAAAATTCTTCTTCTCTGAAACGGCTGATCAGATTTTGAAATAATTTCACAGAAATGTTCCTTGGGTGACCCTTTTTGCAAATTGTTCGAGAAATTGTTATCCGTCTAGAAACATGGCTCTGATGGCTGTGGGCTACTTACACTATAGACATGAAGAAATTCTTAAAAATTCTTCTTATCTAAAACTGCTGGTCGGATTTTGAAATAATTTCACAGAAATGTTCCTTGGGCGACTCTTTTCAAAAATTGTTCGCAAAATTGTGATCTGTCAAGAAACATGGCTCTGGTGGTGGGGGCTATTTGCACTATAGGGACATGTAGAGGAATTTCTTAATTCTTCTTCTCTGGAATGGCTGGTCAGATTTTGAAATAATTTTACAGAAATGTTCCTAGGGTGACCTTTTTCAAAAATTGTTTGGGAAATTTTTATCCGTCGAAAAACAACACCTAATTGTTGGCACCTGCATGTGGTGCTCTTGTTTGACTTATGTTTTTTAACTTACCTGAGCACAAAGTGCTCATGGTGAGCTATTGTGATCGTGCTGTGTCCGGCGTCCGGCGTCAACTTTCTACCTTGCGTACGCTCTAGAGGCCACATTTTTGGTCCAATCCTCATGAAACTTGGTCAAAATGTTTGTCTTGATAAAATCTCGGACAAGTTTGAAATTGGGTCATGTGGGGTCATGTGGGGTCAAAAACTAGGTCACTAGGTCAAATCTTAGAAAAACCTTGTGTGCGCTCTACAGGCCACATTTTCAGTCAGATACTTGTGAAACTTGGTCAGAATGTTGGTCTTGATAAAATCTCAGACGAGTTCGAAATTGGGTTATGTGGGGTCAAAAACTAGGTCACTAGGTCAAATCTTAGAAAAACCTTGTGTGCACTCTAGAGGACACATTTTCAGTCAGATACTTGTGAAACTTTGTCAGAATGTTTGTCTTGATAAAATCTTGGACGAGTCCAAAATTGGGTCATGTAGTGTCAAAAACTAGGTCACTAGGTCAAATTAAAGATATACCTTGTGTGCACTCTAGAGGCCATATTTTTCGCTCAATTGACTTGAACATTGGTTAGAATGTTTTTTTTAATTAATCTCAGATAACTTTGAAATTGGGTCACCTGGGGTCATAAAGTAGGTCACTAGGTCAAATTATCTCTTTACCAAACAACAAAAATTTAGACTGGTCCAAATTGAAAGCATCTGCAGACGACAAAATAAATGTAATTGAAAAATTGAAAATTGTTTTGGGTAGGATAGAAAACATTGTGGGAAAAGGAGAAAATGCTGGTTACCACCATTTTCTCCTTTTCCCACAAGGTTTTCAAAGGACTTCTTTCACAGGGTTGTTAAAAGTCGGGATTGTGTGGTAAAGAGTTAAAGAAATACCTTGTGGACACTCTAGAGGGCACATTTTTCGCTCAATTGACTTGAAAATTGGTCAAAATGTTTGTCTTAATTAAATCTTGGATGAGTTTGAAATTTGATCACCTGGGGTCATAAACTAGGTCACTAGGTCAAATTAAAGAAATACCCTGTGGACACTCTAGAGGCCACATTTCTTACTCAATTGACCTGAAAATTGGTCAGAATGTTTGTCCTGATGAAATCTAGGATAAGTTCGAATTTGGGTCACCTAGGGTCATAAACTAGCTCACTAAGGTCAAATTAAAGCAATACCTTGTGGGCACTCTAGAGGCCACATTTTTTGCTCAATTCACTTGAAAATTTATCAGAATGTTTGCCTTAATTAAATCTTGGATGAGATTGAAATTGGGTCATCTGGGGTCATAAAGTAGGTCACTAGGTCAAATTAAAGAAATACCTTGTGGGCACTCTAGAGGCCACATTTTTTTGTCTTGATGATATCTCAGAGGAGTTCAAAATTGGGTCACATAGGGTCATAAACAGTCACTGGGTCACATTGAAGAAATACCATGCACTCTAGAGGCCACAATTCTAGCTAAAGTGACCTGAAAATTGGTCTACATATTTGACTTGATGATATCTCAGATCAGTTAGAAATTGGGTCTCACAGGGTCATAAACTAGATCACTACGTCAAATTAAAGAAATGTATTGTGGGCACTGTAGAGGCCACAGTTTTTGCTCAACCGACCTGAAAATTTGTCAGCATGTTTGACTTGATGATATCTTAAATGGATTTGAAATTGGGTCACATAGGGTCATAATCTAGGTCACTAGGTCAAATTACAGAAATAACTTGTGGGCACTCTACAGGCGGCAGTTCTTGCCCAATTCACCTGAACCTTGGTCAACAAGTTTGTTTTGATGTCTCAGGTGAGTTTGAAATATGGTCACATAGGGTCATAAACTAGGTCACTAGGTCAAATTGAAGAAAGACATTTTGGACACTCTGGAGGCCATATTTTCAGCTCAATTGACCTGACTATTGGTCAGAATGTTTGTCTTAATAATATCTCAGACGAGTTTTAAATTGGGTCATTATGACCCTGGAGTGAAATTTCGCCTATTGACTCAGGTGAGCAATCCAGGGCCATCATGGCCCTCTTGTTTAACAGGTGCAGGATTTTCCCTTGACTTTCTGATATGGGGGTCATATGACCTCCTTTAAATGAATAAAAGAAGGTAAATATTTAAATTTTGGGGGTCATTCAGAAAATCAGGGGGTCTAAATTCAGAGAAACAAGGAGTCAGGGAAACCCTGCAAGTGTTGCTTTTATTTAACAAGTGTATTCTCATTCAGTAACAGCTATGAATACTATGCTAATAAAACTGATGCAACCTCATTTCCACCATTAATTCAAACCTGAAAATGACGAAATATATCTGTCAATGGTACACTTTTGAAATTCTGACATAGCATCAAAAAAGGATTTAACTTTCCCATCGCTCACTCAAACTACAGTTTACTTTCTCATAACCTAAACCATCTTTGATCCAATCGTCCGGGAGCCATTTTGGTTGAAACTTGTGTCATTGTGGGGTTTTATTTTCTTTGCTTGAACAAGGGGTAGGGACTGGCCCAGTTGTGCTTTCCGAAGTAATACTTTCAACAGGTTTTGCCTTTTTCGCACCATTGATACTTCCAAAATACTCAGAAAATCGCTTCATTTTGATCTTGAATGATCAGCAGAAGCTCACAGAATCGTAACTTCTGTACCCATTGTTTCTTCCGTAACAGTCGAATACAAAGATCGATAGCAGGCTAAAATTCTCACTGGCAAGCTCAGTATTATGTTTATTGAGCAGAAGTGCGCCTGAGGTTGGTTTAGAATTGTGCCATCTGGGACTTTAGGGGGCCTATGGCTCAATGGCGCCCTTCTAGATTGAACACTGTATAATTATATGGTACAAAATGCATGAATAGAATTGCACGACAAAAAACCATGATTACCCTGGCTCCAAGAATCCGCAAAAAAAGGGCAACTTTCCTTGAGGAATACATGATAGAATTTTATTTGCTTGATGGATCAGAATTAACATGAACCTGACCAAGAAAGCAGTGTTGAGAGAGCAGACAAACAGTTTATCACCATTAAATATTGATTTGAAGTGGCAATTAATTCCACTCAGGTTCAACTCAATGAAGAACATAGACAGAAAAAGCATACTAACATTGTTTAAGACCTTTACCGAACAATCCCTTGTTTTCACTGCTCTGAGAAAAATGACCTTTGGAAACATTGTGTGAAAAGGAGATTTTAAATGCTGGTAAACAGCAGGGGTGACTTTAACTCTTTTACCATACAATCCCGACTTTTAACGACCCTGTGAAAGAATCCTTTTGAAAACATTGTGGGAAAAGGAGAAAATGCTGGTAATCAGCATTTTCTCCTTTTCCCACAATGTTTTCTACCCTTCCCAAAACAAATTTCAATTTTTCAATCACATTTAATTTGTCGTCTGCAAATGCTTTCAATTCGGACCAATCTAAAATTTTGTCATTTGCTAAAGAGTTAATCACTGAATAAATTTCTGCTGCAATTTTTTAACCCATGTGATGTTTTCTGTAGCTGGCAAGCTATGACAGATACTGTAAGTATCTTTTGCTCTGATGAGTTGAAAAGCTGTGTCAGTGACAGCAGAATAGGGTTTGGAGCATCAGTCTGTAACATCAAGGGCTTGACCCAGTGATAAGCAGGCTAACCTCTGAAACTACCCAAATCACAGTGAGAGTACTGGTTAAGATTTCCAGGAAGCAATCATTGAGAGTGATTACCAGTAATATAAGTTACAATTTGTTTCACAGTCAATAAAAATAAACAGGTTTCAACTAAATGCTGTTCTGAACAACACAACTGAGACATGATAGACACTTTTTACATAGAGTTAAAATAAATATTGGATTGTAAATTTGAAAGTGAAGTTGAGCAAGAGCACCATATGCAGGTACATGTACCAATGCTCGGCTGCAAGTGCTTGATTTCCAATGAAAATTCTAAGTCAATAAAAGGGGCATAACTGTGTCAAAAATACTTTGATGATTACCTGCCTTTGTTGTATGAGTTCCCCTTTTGATAGTTAACTGCTAGTTCAAGTTTGAAGTAAATATCTTTAGTAATAACAGAGAAATTATAAAATGTCAACAATAGGGCCACTGGCCCTAAAGGGCTCACCTGATTAAAGTCATCTTCAGCTGGTAAAGCTGAAGAGATCCTGGTTTTAATAATGTAAAACAAATGAGTGTATTAACTCTTTACCACACAATCCTGACTTTTAACAACCCTGAGAAAGAAACCTTTTGAAAACATTGTGGGAAAAGGAGAAAATGCTGGTTACCAGCATTTTCTCCTTTTCCCACAATGTTTTCCACCCTTCCCAAACAAGTTTTACTTTTTCATTCGCCTTTATTTTGTCGTCTACAAATGCTTTCAATTTGGACCTGTCTAAAATTTTGTCGTGTGGTAAAGGGTTAAGTGACCTACATTTTGAACCAATGTGATCCAATTTCAAACTGTCCAAGATATCAAGAAAAACATTCTGACCAAGTTTCGTGAGCATACGGCTGAAAATGTGGCTTCTAAGGTGCACATAAGGCCTCTCTAAGATATGGTCCAGTGACCTACTTTGTGACCTGATGTGATCCAGTTTGGAACTTGTCCAAAATATCATTAAGACAAACTTTCTGACCAAGTTTCATTGGAATCAGGTTGAAATTGTCACCTCTATGGTGCACACAAGGTTTATCTCAGATTTGGCCCAGTGACCTACTTTTTTACCCAATGTGACCCAATTTCAAAATTGTCAAAGATATCATCAGGACAAACTTTCTAACCAAGTTTCAAGCTCCAGGCTTTACATGTGGCCGACAGACTGTACACAAGGTTTTTTTCTAGGATTTGGCCCAGTCACCTACTCTTTGACCTGACACGACCCAATTTGGATCCTGTCCAAGATATCATTGAGACAAACATTCTAAGTTTTAAGAGTATTAGAATGAAAATGTGGCCTCTAGATTGCACACAAAGATTTTCTAAGATTTGATCCTGTGACCTATTCTTTAACCCAACATGACCCAATTTCAAACTTGTCTGAAATATCAACAAGATATACATTCTGACCAGTCTTTATCAGTTTAAGGTGAAAAAGTGGCCTCAATGGTGCACACAAGGTTTTCCTAAGATTTAGGCCTGTGACTTACTTTTTGACCAAACATGACCCAATTTTGACCTTGTCTGAGATCTCATTAAGACAAACAATCTGATCTAGTTTCATGAGTATCAGGCTAAAAATGTAGCCTCTAGGGTGTACACACATTTTTTTTTCTAAGATCTCGCCAAGTGACCTACTTTTTGACTCAACATGACCCAATTTCAAACTTGTCCGAGATATCATAAAGACAAACATTCCAAACAACTTTCATGATTTCAGGCTCAAAATGTGGCCTTAGAGTGCACACAAGGTTTTCTAGGATTTAGCTCAGTGACCTACTTTTTGACCCAACACGACCAAATTTCATATCTGTCTGAGATATCATCAAGACAAATAATCTGACCTACTTTTATGAGTATCAGGCTAAAAATGTGGCCTCAAGAAAGCACACAAAGTTTTTCTAAGATTTGGCCGAGTGACCTACGATTTGAACTGACATGACCCAATTTCAAACTTGGGCAAGATATCATCAAGACAAAAATCTGACCAAGTTTCACGAGTATCAAGCTGAAAGTGTGGCCTCTAGAGTGCACACAAGGTTTTTCTTAGATTTGGCAGCGTGACCTACTTTTTGACCTGATGTGACCCAATTTCGATCTTGCCCAAGATTTTATCAACACAAACATTCAGACCAAGTTTCCTAAGGATATGGTAGAAATGTGGCCTCAAGAGTGCACAAAAAGGTAAATGTTGACGTCTGCACGACAAATGACGTATGACAGATACCTGACACAGCACGATCACAAAAGCTCACCTTGAGCACTTTGTGCTCTGGTGAGCTAAAAAGGGGGCATAACTGTGTCACAAATGTTTTGATGGTTATCTGCCCTTGTTGTATTGGTTCCCCTTTTGATAGTTAACAGTTAGTCCGAGTTTGAGGTGTCAAAAAGTTTTTGCTTTAAACAGATGCAGACAGGGCTATGACAATACCCCAATGTTTTCTTTGATAACAGCTGATCTAAAAATTAAAGCTTTTAAAACTGAAAGCACCATATAATAATTTTCCAAACAGCTAACATAATAACATTCTACATCCACTTGTAACTGACCACTGCTAACACAAAACTCTCCCAGTATTTGAAATGCTCTAGAAACAGAGAAAATTATCTATTTTAAAACCATTATAGTATTTTGTGGACAAGACACCTGTAACACATAGCTTGTATTCACCCTTCACCACAATTTAACGACCCTGGTGGGAAAAGCTTTTGAAAACATTGTGGGAAAAGAAGAAAATGCCGGTGACCAGCATTTTCTCCTTTTCCCACAATGTTTTCTACCCTCTCAAAGAAAAATCTCATCATTTGAGCAATATTTTTCTTGTCATCTGCAAATGCTTACAGTTTGGACAGGTATAAAATTTGGTCATGTGGAAAACAGTTAATGGTCTTTTACCCGCCAGCCCATAATTATTGTTTAAGTTTCAGACATTTTCCAACTGACAAATTGTAAATATTACAGGAGATAAGTTACTGTTCTGCCACTGAAAAGTCAAAAGACAGTCATAGAAACATTGTGACAATTGGAGAAATTGCTAATCACAAGCCATTTCTCAGTTCCCCATGATGTTTTCAGACGAGTTCAGCCACAGATGTATCACAAATTGGTCAACCATACAGAAAAGGATGTCTTCCAAGAAAATCAATGCTCCTCTTGTCAGTGTCTTCACTCCTTTGCTCAACCCTGTAACTCTTTACCAAACAACCAAATTTTGGACTAGTCCAAATTGAAAGCATTTGCAGATGAGAAAATACATGTGACTCAAAACATTGAAATTTGTTTTGGGAAGGGTAGAAACCATTGCAGGGAAAGGAGATAATGCTGGTTACCAGCATTTTCTCCTCTCCCTCAATGTTTTCAAAAGCTGTATTTCTCAGACCATCAAAAGACGGGACTGTGTGGTAAAGACATATTTTCTCCAAAATAAAAGCATTTACAGATGACAAACTAGATCTATATGTGGCACAGTTGTCAGGATTTGTCCTTGAAAGGATAGAAAACACTTCTATACTTTTTCCACAATGTTTTCCAAAGCCATCTTCTTCAGGGCTGATACAATTTGGGAGTGTTTGGTAGAGGGTTAACCCATTACTTCACAGGCTATATCTAGAATTCACCGCAGAATTTAACAACCCTGTGAAAGAAGCCTTTGGAAAACATCTTGGGAAACAGTGAAAATGCTGGTAACCAGTATTTCCTCCTATTCCCATAAATGCTTTCAATAGCCTATTTTCTCAGCATCGTTAAAACTTGGGATTGGTTGGTAAAGGTTTAACCTTTTACCAAATGACAAAATTTTAGACTGTGCCAAATTGAAAGCATTTGCAGAGGACAAATTAAGTGTAGCTTAAATAGTAATTTATGTATTGGATTGAGTAGAAAACATTGTGGGAAAAGGAGAAAATGCTCTTTACCAGCATTTTCTCCTTTTCCCACAATGTTTTCAAAAGGCTTCTTTCTTAGGGTCATTAAAAGTCAGGATTGTGTGGTGACGGGTTAAAATATCTACCCATAATCATTCCAATAATTTGGACAAATTTGGAAGTTGCACTTCAGTATCATGAAATTTTATTACAACAGTAACCTCCTAATCTACATTTTCACCACAAAAACATAATCATTCCCATTCAAGCATTAATTTCCATTTCTTTTATGAAATATCACAGACATACAATTACCAAAGCACCTTTATGAACAGTCTTTGTACTCAAAAGAAAAGCTAGCAACTTTGAACTTGCATATTCTTGCTTTACCATACAATCCCAAGTTTTGACAACCCCTAAGAAAAAAGCCTTTGGAAAACATTGTGGGAATAGAAGAAAATGCTGTTAACCATGTTTTTGACATGATAGTTTTCTACCCTTTCAAGGGCAAATCTTTCCATTTCAGCGACGATCAATTCATCGTATGTAATTTCTGTCAATTTTGACAAGTCATAAAATTTTGTTGTTTGGTAAAGAGTTAATTCTACTAAAGAGTTAAGTCTTTTACTACACGACAAGTTTGACTTGTCCATATTGAAAGCTTCTGCATACGACAAACTCAATCTGGTTCAGTTGATGAAGTTTATCTTTCAAAAGGTTGAAAATATTGTGGGAAATGGAGAAAAGGCTGGTTACCAGCATTTTCTCCCTTTCCCACCATGTTTTCAAAAGCTTTCTTTCTTTGGGTCATTAGAACTGCGGATTGTGAGATAAAGGGTTGACTGATGCAATGCAGGAACCAGCCTGTTGATTTTGCGGACTATATCGATTTAGATCAGACTGCACACAACATGCAGAGCTGTCATTCACTTAAATACACGTTCTGCTCAGAAAAATTTCAAAATAAAAACAATATTCCTGTTTTTTTCTGCTAATTGAAGAAGTCTGTTTCGATAATTCAGTGATCTAAGGGTACCATTATATACAGGTTAGTATGTCAAATACAATAAATGTAAATCAAAATGCTAATTCATGGTGCACAGCAATGACCTATGAGGGGTGATTGATAAGTTGTGAGCATCATATGTAAGCATATGACTTTTAGCGGACAATTAATGCATTATTTTGTAACATTATCTCCTTCAGCATCTACGTGTATACAGTTTCACCAGCAATGTTTGAGGGTCTCAATGCAACTTTTAAAGAAGTCCTTTTCTTGACCATTCCGGGGGTCTGCCACTGCAAGTATGACATCATCATCTGACCGAAACTGGGAACCGAATGGCCTTTTTCAATGTTGGAAACAGATGAAAGTCTGATGGAGCAAGATCATGCGAAATGGGCAGATGCTCGATAAATTCAAAACCACAATCATTAATGGCAGCTATGGTCATGACAGACTTGCTCTGTCAGCGATTTTGTCCATTTTGCAAAAATCACTTGCCTTTTTTACATTAGAGACCGAGTGCTACCTCTTAGACATAAACTGACAAATTGCACTAAGTCTTCTGGAACACAGCCTTAAAAAGCCAGGAAATGGCAGTGCTGAAAAAGGAAATCCCTGCTTAAAGGCCCAATAGAGGCAAAAAAACCCCACAATGCAGCTGTTAAGATGCATTTAAGTAATCATACCATTTAAAAGTATGGAAAATATTGTAAGAATGACAATCTAATTTTGTGTTTAGTAACTGGAATAAAATTGAATTTTACGATCAGGCAAAAAGTAAACAAAAGAGAGAATTAAACCTGGTAACTTTTAACCTTGTGTTGATATTAATATCTCTGCCAGCCACCAACACTTGTTCCGACTGTACTGTGAATAACAGATTGTCATCTTCATAGTAATTTCCATACTTTTACATGGTATGATTTAAATTTAACTGCATTTTAACACCTGCTTTGTTTATACTTCTGGCAGCTAATGTTACTTAAACCCAATACCACACAATCCCGAGTTTTAATGACCCCAGGATATTAGACTTTTGAAAAGAGTGTGGGAAATGGAGAAAATGCTGGTAACCAGCATTTTCTCCTTTTCCTACAATGTTTCTACCCTTTTAAAGAGAAATTCCTCTATTTGAGATACAATGAATTTATTGTCTGCTAATGCTTGTAATTTGGACAAGTCCATTATTTTGTGGTGTGGTAAAGGGTTTACAAGGCTCAAAACTTATCAATCAGCCCTCATGAATATCGAAATCTCAGAGATGTGGCAGAACATCCAATTTGTTCCTTGTTTCAAGTGTCTTGATGCTGCTTTCAACACTATTTCAGTCACATTACTCAGCCAATCTTTTATCTGTCTCTTTCCTTAGAGGTTTCAGCAGTTCTAAACTGAGGCTCAGCACTATCTTGCCTAAGGACACTCCTATTCCACTTAGCCCCGCCAGTTGGGATCAAACCCTTTTCTCTACAGCTGTAAAAACACTGGATTGTTTGGAAAAAGGTTAAATGTAAAGAAACTATTTTTTTTTCTTGTTTTTTGTCAACTTTGTGGGAAAAAGAGTACTAACTTCTTAAACACACCATTCTACAAAAATTTCCCACAATGCTTTCAAACGTGGTCTATTTTAGACATGCATTAGAGGTAATGGACTGAGGTATTCCCCCAATACTCATGTAAACCAAAAATAAATCATAATCATTATGAACCATGCTCTTTGAAAAGGAGGTTTAACCCTTCAACACACAATCCCGACTTTTAACAACCCCAAGAAAGAAGCCTTTTGAAAACATTGTGGGAAAAGAAGAAAATGCTGGTAACCAGCATTTTCTTCTTTTCCCGCAATGTTTTCTACCCTTTAAGAGACAAACATTATGTTTTAAGCTACATTTAAAATGTCGTTTGCAAATGCTTTCAATTTGGACTAGTCTACATTTTTGTTGTGTGGTAAAGAGTTCATGCACCTCCCAATAGTCTCGATCCATGTCACCTTACATAGCTAGCGCAGGCTGACCCGAGTTGAAACTTTACTGCTACTGATGAATTTTCTGAAGAGGTCCATTCAACCTCGATCATGATTGAGCCTGTGTAGACAAAATGGATCTTTTTAACCTTTTACCAAACAACAAATTTTAGACTCATCCATACTGAAAGGATTTGCAGATGACAAATTCAAATGTGCAAAAATTACGAACTTGGTCTTTAGAAGGGCAGAAAACATTGTGGAAAAAGGAGAAAAGGCTGGTTACCAGCATTTTCTCCTTTTCCCACAATGTTTTCTAAAGTACTTTTCCTTGGGGTCGTTAAAACTCGGGATAGTGTGGTAAAGGGATAATGAGATCACTTACTTAGTATAGCGCATTTCGAGGATGCATTAACTCTTTACCACACAATCCCGACTTTTAACAACCCTGAGAAAGAGACCTTTTGAAAACATTGTGGGAAAAAGAGAAAATGCTTGTAACCAGCATTTTCTCCTTTGTCTGCAATGTTTTTTACCCTTCCAAAGACAAAATTTGATATTTAAGTCACATTCATTTTGTCGTCTGCAAATGCTTTCAATCTGGACAAATCTAAAATTTTGTCATCTGGGTAAACCCTTTACCGCACAATGCCGCCTTTTAACAAGCCTGGGAAAGAAGCCTTTTGAAAACATTGCAGGAATAGGAGAAAATGCTGGTAACCAGTATTTTCTCCTTTTCCCACAATGTTTTCTACCCTATCAAAGAAAAATTGCACCATTTGAGCCATACTGAAATTGTTATCTGCAAATGCTTTCAATTTGGACAAGGCTGAAATTTTGTCATCTGGTAAAGGGTTAAACATGACCTTTTTCCCAGAGCGCCGCTTATCTGGATCTTGTACAGGCACAAATATATGAATATTTTCTCAATTAATAGTTACGAATATGTACGCAATAGTTCTTATACAATAAATGCAACTTAACCTCCTTATTCAACCTTTTATGGCACAATCATCAGTTTCTTATATAGTAGTACATTGGACATTTTCAAGTCAATGAAAAAATGGTTCAGTCACAATTTTTTACAAATAATTTGACAGAGTTGATAAAAGATCATACTGCATAGAATGTGCAGCCTGATCTTAAAGTTTGCAAATGTAACTGCTCCTGCCCTTTGTACCCCAAAATCATGTATATATTACAGATCAGTTTCTTAGATAATATTAATCTTAATAATTCTATAGCTTTTGTCAAGTGATAATACTGTATTGCATTAAACATGTTTTATGCTACAATGATTATATAGATTTTGTTTCGTGATATTACTCTATTGAATTTGGCACATCTTTAATGCTTCTTAACCCTTTACCAGACAATCCTGAGTTTCAACGACCCTTAAGGAGAAGGCTTTTGAAAACATTGTGGGAAAAGGAGAAAATGCTGGTTACCAGCATTTTCTCCTTTTCCCACAATGTTTTCTAACTTTACAGAAAAATCCCATTTTTTCTGTCAAAATTATTATGTCGTCTGCAATTAGTTTCAATTCAGACCAGTCTACAATTTTGTCGTCTAGTAAAGAGCTGATTACCTGATTACAAAATTTTAGTCTTGTCTAATTTGAAAGCATTTGCAGACAACAAAACAATATGGTTCGAAAGTTGGAATGGTGGAAAAAGGGTAGACAACACTGTAGGAGGAGGACATAATGACTGTTACCAGCATTTTCTCTTTTTCCCTCAATGTTTCCAAAGTCTACTTCCACATGGTCTTTAAACCTTTACCAAAGAATCCCATGTTTTCACCACCCTGAGGAAGAAGGTTTTAGAAAACATTGTGGGAAAAGGAGAAAATGCTGGTAAACAGCACTTTCTTCTTTTCCAACATATTTTCTACCTTATTTAAGACAAAAATCATCATTTGCACTAAACTGAATTTGTTTTCTGCAAACACTTTCAATCTGATCAAGTCAAAAATCTTGTCGTGTGGGAAGGAGTAAAAACATAGTACCGTGTGGTAAAGGGTTGAAATGATTGACTGATTGATTTTATGGTGTTTAAGGCTGTTTTTAACATCGAGTTATATCCCAGTGGCCAGTGCACCTATCCAGGCTTTCCCAAGTTTCTTTTACCAGTACCATGCACGATATTCTTTCCAAGTCACTGCCTGCTTTCCCACATAACCATCATCGAAACAATGGTCAGCGGTGAGAGTGGCATGAATCCCGTTGCAATGGCTATCATCTGAATTCTCAGACAGAAATTGGCCAAACTGGGGATCGAATCAGCTACCTCCTATTCTCAAATCCTGTACACTACCGACTGAGCTATTGGGGCTCAGCCAAAGGGTTGAAATAAAAACTCCCCCTCTGGAATGTGAGCTCAATGACCTATTGAAGCTTTGTAAAGGTCATTTGCCAGAGACACAATGTTTGGTCAATGCTTGTTACAACATTTTTGTCATTATAATATCCTTTTTATCAACAAATAATCATTTCACAAACAGATACATTACCACACAATCCCGAGTTTTAATGACCCAGAGGAAAGGCCTTTTGAAAGCAACATGGAAAAAGGAGAAAATGATGGTTACCAACATTTTCTCCTTTTCCCAAAATGTTTTCTGGCCATTCAAAGACAAATCACACCATTGGGGTTATATCTGAACTGTCATCCTCTTATGCTTTCAATTTGGACAAGACTGAAATTTTTGTTGTTTGGTAAAGAGTTAACTGTTTACCTCATGGATGAGTATTTAGACTCTTCCTGATAAACAGTTTATCTGGCAATAAGTATTTTGAAAAGTGTGCATATACCAAGAGCATTTGCAGACAATGAATATAATATAGCTCAAATGAATAATGAGATTTGTCCCTTGAAGGATAAAAATATTGTGGGAAAAGGAGAAAATTTTGGTCTTTACTATACAGGATTGTTCAGTAAAGGCTGAAGCACATGAAACTTCTATGTTCAGTGGAAGAAAACTCATTAACACTTTATGTAGTCATCCAGAAATTGCAAGATGCAGTGGCAACTTAAAGTAATGGGAAGTATTCTACGGATCAAATCAGAGAGGGGTGTGGGGGATGGGGGTGTATACAAGGGTAATGGGAAGTATTCTGTGGATCAAACCAGAGAGGGGTGTGGGGGATGGAGGAAGTGGGGGGGGTGTATAAAAGGAAGATAACCTATTTGACAGTCTACAATCATTCTTTCAGAGTTACCTACCTTATTTGAACTGAGACACACACTCCAATCGCCAAGTCTTATTCAATTAACACTTTCCCAAACGAGAAAATTTTAGACTTGCCCAACTTGAAAGCTCTTGCAGACAACAAAATAGCTGTAACTCAAAATTAGAAATTTCAGCTTTGTAAGGACAGAAAATATTGTGGGAAAAGAAGAAAATGCTGGTTACAAGCATTTTCTCCTTTTTTACACACAATGTTTTCAAAAGGCTTCTTCCTTTGGGTCGTTAAAACTCAGGCTTGTGTTGTAAATGGTTAATCTCAAGTCATCAAACAAATTTTCTTTCCATAATATGTATTTGAAAAGTGTATCATACCCTATACGAAACAAAATTTCAGATTTTCCTAAAATAAAGGGATTTGCGGGTGACAAATTAGGTGTTTCTGATCAGCTTTTTTTGTCCATGAAAGGTGCAGTGACCGCCATGATATGACCTAAGCTGTTAAAACAGCATTAAACTCCAATACACATAAATTTAAAGATCACAATCTCAATGAAGCATGGTTGCATAAAACGTTCATTTCTCGAAGATGCGTGCATGTGCAACTTTCAATAAATTTATTTTTCAGTTGTATGAATATTTAACTATATTTATAATTGAATCATCACTTTGCAAACCATATCATCTCCAAACCAGCATTTTCTCCTTTTCCCACAATGTTTTTGTCAAATGCAAAATTAATGCTTTTAGTTTGGAAGAGTCTAAAATTTTGTCCTTTGGTAAAGAGTTAAGATCAATACTTCCTCGATAATCAAATGAATGTTGATAGAATTGCAGCCAGTGTAGATCATGATCAGACTGCATGTTTTCTTTGATCCTCACTTTCTGTTTTCCTAAGACATTCTGGACAAGAACTGCCATGAAATTGCAATCATTAGAGTTATCCTAGATTTTAACAAATCTAAATACAAAGGCCAATGAAAAAATAAACCTTGTAGTAACAGGAGAAAATGCTGGAAATCAGCATTTTCTCCTTTTACCAGAATGTTTTCTACCCTATCAAAAATAAATCCCATCATTTGAGCCATATCTAATTTCATCTGTAAATGCTGTCAATGTAGACAAGCATTTAAATTTTGCAGTTTGGTAACAAGTCGTAGGTTGAATTGATTGATTTTCCGTTTATTTATTGTCAGCGATGGTTGCCCTTGTGGGCGTCACCTGCAGGAAACTGTTAGTTTCATTACGGGGATGATGCAAGATACAGAAAGCAACCTATCCTAAGTTAACTCTTTACCACACAATCCCGACTTTTAACGACCCTGAAAAAGAAGCCTTTTGAAAACATTGTTGGAAAAGGAGAAAATGCTGGTAACCAGCATTTTCTCCTTTTCCCACAATGTTTTCTAACCTTCCCAAAACAAATTTCAGTTTTTCAGTCAGTCACATTTATTTTGTCGTCTGCAAATGCTTTCAAATTGGACTAGTCTAAAATTTTGTCGTTTGGTAAAGAGTTAAGCCTGTTTCTTGAATGTGCTTGTTGTATAGCACCATCACATGGCACCTCAGTCTAACATCTCATCTGAAAGACAATTAGCTAAGTTTTACGTAGCCAGCAGTGAAGCTCGAACCAGAACCCTCGGGTGGCCAAGGACTTGATTTTTACTAGTCCTATCACTTCAGTTATTTGGGCTGATCAAAAATAAGGTGAATAAGCATACTTACGAATATAGATTTCCCCATTCTCCGGCCCTATCTTGTTCCTGTAGACACACCCTGATACGACCGTCTGCTTTAATATTGTTGGCCATGGCTGATTCCAGAGCATTGTCCCAGTAGAGCTCTATGCTGTGATGTGTTACCTTGCCAACGACAGGTGGGTCTGGACGTGGAAGTTCTGAAAAGAAAGAAAATCGATCTTCATATAAATACAAGCAAACCTGGTTTAAGCTAGCAACCAATGAAAGTCTTAAAAGCAGTCTCTGAACTCTTTACCTAATGACAAAATTTTAGAATAGTCCAAATTACAAGCAATTCCAGACAACAAATTAAATGTGGCTCAAAAAAAAATCGGTAGTAAATAAAATGTCTTCGAAAGGGTAGAAAACATTGTGGGAAAAGGAAAAAATGCTGGTTACCAGTATTTTCTTCTTTTTCCAAAATGTTCTCATTTTAAGGCACTCTTCTTCAGGGTCGTTAAAACTCAGGATTGTATGGTAAACGGACTGCGAAAACGGCCAATTGGGTCAACATTTTTTGCAGATGCATTAACCTTTTTCACAGAGCATGACTCAAATGTATTTATCCCTTTGTTACACAGAAAAAAGTTATTCAATTACTAGTATGATGAAATTTCACAAAAAAAGTACCAAAAACAGGCTAATCCAATAATGTTTTCTACAGATCTGCGACACTGCATTGAAAACCATGTTCGTCAAAAACGATCCCTAGCCCTGACCCTTACCCTAACCTAGACAAATTGTGACTCAAATATTCCTCACAGAGAGCTTTTCGTGAAATTAATCTAGAACTTTTGCGATTGGTATTTTGAAATATACATGGATTTCAAAAAGATACCCTTTCAACGAAATGTTGAGCACCAGTTTTCTACATGTATTTGCGTCTATATTTTAGTTATAAAGTCATCATGAAAATTACCTGTCTTTTTTAAACCATTGAGTGCCAAATAAACCCAACTGACATTTTCAGCCTTAGAAATATAGGACTGAAAGAGCTGCAATTTCATTATTGCCTTTGAGTGTTTCAGGAAAGCGGACAGTGTAGATCACAGACCAGACTGCACATTTTGTGCAGTCTGATCTTGATCTGCACTGGCCGCAAAGGTAACTTTAGTTGTGGAAGGGTTAAGATTTTCTATAACACTTGCCAAAGAAATCTGGTTGGATACCACTTAAAGTCATCCAATTTCAGACTATGTTTCAACATGGAGGTGTCCAAAATGTGGGTTAACTTTTCTGTATAGAAAATAAATCTCAATAAACCTCCTCTAATCAACACAAAAGAAAATTCACAGGTTGAAATACCTTTTAAATGCCTTTCATATAAAAAGGTTGGATACTTAGTAAATAATAGAAAATAAACATCCACGTTTTTATACACTTGAAGATCAAATGATAGGGTTTTCATAACTCTTTGGAATATTAAATAACTCTTTACCACATGACAAAATTTTGGACCTGTACAAATCCCATGCATTGCAGATGAAAAATTAACTTAACCCTTAAAGCGCCGAATAAACTCAATGGATATTTTCAGTTTAGACCAACACCAAGATAATTACGATTTTGTGGTCACTTTTTACGTCTAGAGTCTCAGCGAAACGGACAGTGTAGATCAAAGATCAGGCTGCACATTTTGTGCAGCCTGATCTTGATCTACACTGGCCGCAAAGGCAACTATAGTCGTGAAAGGTGCTTTAAGGGTTAAAAGTTGCTCAAATGGTGGAAATTGTCTGTGAAAGGGTAGAAAACATTGTGGGAAAAGGAGACAACTGCACAGAATGTGATCTTGGTTCTTACAAGGAGTGTTCAATCCTGGATGCACATAAGCACCTAAAATTTGATTCTCCGTAGGTTTCACGGAAATTTTTATTTTGTTCGCTCAAATTATTCTCCTCCAACAGATTTACAAAGTTTCAGTCTCCGGATCCAATCTTTAAAGGCATTTTCATAGTATTTTTTAGGTATACTATGAAGACATTGGAATATTGCAGAACCGAGGTGTTTGTGCTTAACAAATTTTCAACATGAAAGGTAATTTTTTCAGCTTTGAAAGCAAAAAGAAGTCACAAGGGGGCAAGGTCGGATGAATAAAGAGGGTGGGGGAGCACAACGACTTTTTCCTGCTTCAGAAAGTCTTGCACCTCATACAAAAGACGATGACTGAAACTGATAGCAACACAAGTTGAAAGAGATTAGACAGAAAATGAATTCCAGTGTCTTCATAGTATACCTAAAAAAGACTATGAAAATGCCTTCAGAGATTGGATCCGGAAACTGAAACTTGGTATATCTGTTGGAAGTGAATGCTTTGCGGGAACAAAATAAAAATTTCTGTGAAACCTACGAAGCATAAAATTTTTGGTGCTTAGATGCATTCGTAATTCAACACTCCTTGTAACTGCCTGCTTATTTACCAGATATTCTACTAAGAAGTAGTTTTGAAATTGCATCTTTAATACTGACTGAGAATATCCATCTCATTAACCCTTTACCACACAAAGCCACTTTTTAACCCTTTAATGTTGACTTTCAATGACCCTGGGAAAGAAGCCTTTTGAAAACATTGTGGGAAAAGGAGAAAATGCTGGTAGCCAGTATTTTCTCCTTTTTCTGCAATGTTTTCTATCCTTCCCAAAACAAATTTCAATTTTTGAGTCAGATTTATTTTGTTGTTTGCAAATGTTTTCAGTTTGGAAATGTTTAAGATATTGCTGTGTGGTAAAGGGTTAATTTACTACCACAGGGTAACATTATTATCCCTTTACCAGACAACAAAATTTTAGCCTTGTCCAAATTGAAAGCAATTGCGGACGACAACTTCACTGTGGCTCAAATGGTGCAATTATTGTTTGATATGGTAGAAAACATTGTGGGAAAAGGAGAAAATGCTGGTTACCAGCATTTTCTCCTTTTCCCACAATGTTTTCAAAAGGCTTCTTTCCCAGGGGCGTTAAAAGGCGGTATTGTGCGGTAAAGGGTTATATTTTGCCAATGAAGGCCCTACATAATGTGAAAACTTTAAGCAGAAGCCATAAAATTCAATTTATATGGAGGTTGCTTGCATGACACTGTCATCTGCACTTCCAATTTTTCCTAGATTTTATGATGATGGACAAACCCTACATCCATCTAACCCCACTTTTTTTTCTAATTTGTTTGTACTGAAGTTTGAATGCCCTTTTCAGGTCACATCATGGCAGTCAGTACACCTACACACGTGTTTAATGGCTTTCTCACACCAGTACTGACACAACTTTCTTTCCAAACCACTGTTTACTTTTCTCACATGCATCAGAGGTGAGAGGCCAGACAGAAAAGTATATCGACCTAGAATTTCAGAATGTCGGTAAACATGATATACGAATGATATTTTACTAAAGGTGAGAGAAAATTGCAGAAAAAAGGAGAAAATACTGGTATTTTTTCCTTTTCCTAAAATGTTTTCAGAATCCTTCTTCTTCTGGGTCATTAAAACTCGGGATTAATTTGGTAAAAGGTTAAAATAAGACTCCAGGTCTTTTAGCTGTCCACACTGTATCATGTATGGCGTCAATTGCTGATATCAATTGCAATAATTCAGGGATGATTTTCTTGAAATCATGTAAAACAAAAACCATATTCCATTGCTTCTATATGAGGGAAAGGATTAATTCAGGGGAATTTTTATGCCATTCAAATCTAATTTTCTATTTAATATGATAAATCTGACTTTAATCCCTTTGAATCACATCTTAATTCATAAACCTTTATATTGAAAACATGTAGGGATCTTCAGGGCTTAAAGTATCTCATGCATTTATATTCTGTCAACACTCTACCAGACAACAAAATTTTAGGCCTGTCTAAATTCAAAGCAGTTGCAGACGAAAAATCAAATGTAACTCAAGTGATGAGATATCACAGTCTTTGAAGGGGTAGAAAACATGGTGGGAAAAGGAAAAATGCTGGCTACCAGCATTTTCTCCTTTACCCACAATGTTTTCAAAAGCCTTCTTCCCCTAGGTTTTTTAACCCTTTACCACACAATCCGGGGTTTTAACAACCCTGAGGATATAGCCTTTTGAAAACCTTGTGGTTAAAGGAGAAAATGCTGGTAACCAGCATTTTCTCCTTTTCCCACAAGGTTTTTAGACACTTCCACACACAATTACCACCATTTCAATTAATTTTATGTGTCGTCTGCAAATGCTTTGAATTTGCACCAGTCTAAAATTTTGATGTCCTGTAAACAGTTAACAGGTCTGTTTGATAACGAACTAACTCTAAGAGCACCAAATGAACAAAATCCAAAATTTGAGTTAAGAAAAAACTCCCAATTTCAGTTTCAGCCTTGCTGACAGTTAAGATCATACATAAGACTGCATGCACTTTTAGTGTAGTTTGATCTTGATCCAGAATTTTTTTTTAAAAGCAACTCTAGTTGGGTTTGTTATTCTTAAGGGTGAGATAGATACATGCAGGCCAATATCCAGCTTGCACAATCTTATCTTTACATTTGCATTCCTAACACTTTGCCAGATATAAAAAAAAAATTAGCTGTGTCAATACTCCAACTTTTTGCAGCCATCAAATTAAATGTGGCTCAAACGTTGAGATGTTTTTGAAACCACAAAACAGATTGTGGAAAAAGGGAAAATGCTGGTTACCAGTATATTTTCCTTTTCCCACATTGTTCTTTAAAAGCTTTATTCCTCAGATTTATTAACACAAAGTTTACCAATTGACAAAATACAAGACTTGCCTAAATTGAAAGCCTTTGCAGAAGACAAAATGACTGTGACTGAAAAATCAAAAATTCACTTATGGGAGGGTAGAAAACATTGTGGCATTACGAGAAAATGCTTGTTATCAGCATTTTCTCCTTTTCTCTCAGTGTTTTTAACGGGTCTTTTCCCTATGGTTGTAAAAACTTGGGATCATGTGGTAAAGGGTTAAAAACAGAATTGTTTGGTATGGGATACGAGGGACACTTTTTAAGTTCGTAGAGTAAGCCTATAACTTTTTAACGCGATTATGAAGTTGCACGATTTTTTACACAGAACTTGCGTAATCATTCCTCTCTCGAACGGTGTCACGGTATGCGGCGCACGAGGTCCACGTGCGCGCTGCGCTGGGTATTTTCAACACGTGGTTTTATACACTATAGTAAAATATAGCGTTCAATATGGATGGAAAAATCTCTGAACAGAGGGTATATTGTAAGATTCGAGCACAGCTCGGGTTTCCGCCAACAGAAATTCATGCTGATTTGCAAAAAGTTTATGGGAATGGTGCTTTAAAATATGCTACAGTTTGCAAGTGGGTACGTCGTTTTAATGATGGTCGGGAGTCAATTGAAAATGACCCTCGGGTGGGTAGGCCGGTTTCCGTTTTGACGGAAAAGAACGTTGCTACTGTGAAAACGTTAATTGAGGAAGACGCACGTTATACCGTGCAAGAGATAGAAGAATTAAGTGGCATTCATTTGTCAAGTGTTTTGAAGATCTTACGTGAACGACTTGGGCTACGTAAGATCTGCGCGCGCTGGGTGCCCCATTTGCTCACTGACGAGCAGAAACAAAGTCGGGTTAGACTTACATCGCAAGTTATAGAAAAATATTATAAATGTGACCCACGTCGTTTGGAAGAGATAGTTACAGGTGATGAAACCTGGATCTATCATTTTCAACCCGATTCTACGGCTAAAAATAAGGTTTGGGTTTCATCTGAGGGCGACAGACCTGTCATTGCGCGCCGTTGCAAAACATCAAATCGCATGTTGTATGCGATATTCCTTGATTCGAAAGGTCCAGTCCTTCAAATTCCAGTCCCGAAAGGTAGTTCTGTCACTGGAAAGTTTTACAGAGAAAGTGTTCTTACTCAACTTGTTGATTTCTATCAGAAACGCAGACCGCGCACCGGTGTCCGCGGCATCAAATTACTCCATGATAATGCACCGGCCCATAAATCCACTAAGGTACAGGAATATCTGAAAGAATCTGGGCTCGATGTCTTAGATCATCCCCCATACAGCCCTGACCTGTCCCCCTGTGACTTTTGGTTGTTCCCAAGACTAAAGGAAATGCTGGCAGGGCACCATTTTGAATCCCGTTGTGGTATAGGCAGTGCGGTCTACCAGTGTCTGCAAAATATACCTAAAGAGGACTACCGGGCGGCGTTCCGGAAATGGGTAGATCGGTGTAAAATGTGTGTGGAGGCAGACGGGGCATATTTCGAAGGTCTTAGATAAATAAAATTTTGATATTTCAAGCGGTTTTAAAAAGACCGCCCTACTCTACGAACTTAAAAAGTGTCCCTCGTAACTGACCTTACCTGCTGATACAAGCAGATGATTTTTGAAACAGCTTATTTAAACTTCAATCTGAAAATTCCTGAAAATATTCTGACAATTTTCTATGAGACTTAACCGCTAAGCGTGACCTACTGACCTCTTGTGGACAGTGTAGATCAAGATCAGACGGCACAGTCTGATCGTGGATCTACACTGTCCGATAACGAGATATTTTTCTCCAAAGAATGAGTTTGAAAAACATGTAGTATTATTCAGGCTTTTACTATGAGCTTGAAAGTAATAAACTTATTTAGCAGGATATGGGTTCAGTTTTTTCTGGAAACCTGGCCCTGATATCTGCCCTGTCAGAGGTAAATGGAAAGCTCATACATTTACACTGGCATTGAACAATTTGTCTTTGTTTCACCAATAACAAATGTCTGGTACAAATAAAAAATTTATAGAAACCCTGCCATGTATCAATTGTTTACCAAACAATCCCAGGTATCAACAATCCTGACAGTAAGGCTTTTTGAAAATATTGTGCAAAAAGGAGGAAATGCTGGTAACCAGCATTTTCTCCTTTTTCTACAATATTTTCAACCATTTCAAAGACAAATCCCATCACTGAGTGACATTTAATTAGTTATCTACAAATGCAGCTTAATGTTTCATTTTGGGCAAGCCCTTTAACTCTTTAACATACGACAAAATTTGACACTTTTCCGAATTGAATGCGCTTGCAGACAAGAAAATTAATGTGGCTCAAAAATTGAAATTTATATTTGAAAGGCTAGAAAAGATTGTGGGAAAAGGAGAAAATGCTGGCTACCAGCATTTTCTCCTTTTCCCACAATGTTTTCAAAAGGCTTCTTTGTTAACGTCATTAAAACTCGTGATTGTGTGTAAAAGGTTTATGGTTTGCCTTTCTGTACAGACTTTAAAAATCATTCGATCAGTTTGTTTGAGCTGTGCTTTAGCATGCTTCCATCAGCATTTCAGCGACATGAAAACACATTTTTCATGTACAGATATTTCCTTTTTTTCCCAGTACTAATGCTAGGCCAGGGCACTGCAATGCCTAAAGCCAAGGATAGTCCCATACATCAAGTGCAGCAAACATCAACCCAGAGGCTTTAGATAATGAATCCGCCATACCAACAACCATTGCAAGCTCAGTGGATTCCACTGTTTGTATGGTGTTTCATGCTGTTTTCAACATTATTTCGGTTTTATCGCAATGGTCAGTGCACCTGTCCATGCTTCCCAATGGAGTTTCTTGTACCATTTTTCTCACACTATTCTTTCGAAGCATCTGGTTGCTTTTCTACATAAACACGGTCGAAAACAAAGCTCAGCATTGAGACAGGAATGAATCCTGTCGCAATGCCTAAATCCTTGGAAATTAAATGGCCAGCCTGGAGTTTCCAACCAGCAACCCCTTGGTTTTTCCAAGCCCTATACGTTACTGACTTAGCCAGTGTTCCCACTCACATCTCTTTTTGGGAGTGCATGCGCTCCCTGGAATACAAGTTTGGGAGTGCAAGAGAAATTCTAGAAGTGCACTTAATATTGACAATTATAGAGCATCTATGGAGGACAGTAAGGGTATGTTGTATTGAAAATTTGTTTTGATGAGTCTTACTCTGCAGTCAGCTGCTCTTGAAAACAATATGGGTAATTTAAAAAAACAAGACGCTTGTAATAATTTCCTTACTCACGTGACCAGTTTCAGAGGGACAACTTACAGCCTGATGGCCAGTAGAATTTTCCATTGCACTGTCAATTTCAGACACTAATTAGGTTTCACTTATTGTTTTATAGAGATGTTTATGTAAATTTACTGTTCAAAGTCATTGATAAAACTGAATAGACAGTTTGAAATGCCTATGATTGGACGATGTCAAACCAATTTTTGTTGTGTCATGGGTTTTCGCGTTTCTTGCAGCAATCTTTTTTTCATGCCTGTTAAGTTTTGGAGTAGTATTTCCGCATGATCTGACATAGATTTGTCAATAAGAATAACATGTAACTTCAAAACCTTTGATTTTACGCTAGAAAAGCGGAATGATACCAAGTTTGATTAGCTGTGATAAACAGTGACTTTCACACTTGTTAACTTGTCCCAATTGGCGCCACTGGTGATCGACAACAGGAGCCCTGAAATCTGTGTGTGCATGCACGTTTCACTTCATATTTTTGTGCGTGATTATTCAATTTAGTGCGTGAATCACGCACATATGTGCGTGAATGGTAACCCTGCTTTGCTAATAGGGTCTGTTGCAAACTAGTCTTACATATGATGTAAACAATAAATTTTAACCCTTATCCTGCTAATTAAGTTAAATGAAACTTTCAAGCCGATAGTAAAACCCCAAACAATGCTATTTCAAACTTTTTCTTTGGAGAAAATATCTTCTTATCGGACAGTGTAGAACAAAGATCAGACTGCACTTTCTGTGCAGTCTGATCTTGATCTACACTGTCTGCAAAAGGTCGATGAGATGCACTTAGCAGCCCAAGGGTTAAAAGGTAGACAGTGAAGCTATCTGCATACAAATCATCTGGGCTGATAAAACAGACTGCCTAAAGTATTTGATTACCTCCATTCCTTTTCATGAATAAATTTTCTAGGACATCTTGCCTAAGCATGTTACTGATCAAGTCAGAATTCTTCACAATTAACCCTTTACCACACAATCCTGACTTTTAACAAGCCTGAGTAAGAGGCCTTTTAAAAACATTGTGGGAAAAAGGAGAAAATGCTGGTTACCAGCATTTTCTCCTTTTTCCCACAATGTTTTCTACCATAGTATTATTATATAGCAAGACAAATTTCATCATTTGTGCAGCATTTGATTTGTCATCTGTAATTCATTTCAATTTAGGCCAGTCTAAAATTTTGTTGTTTGGTAAAGGGTTAATACCAAAAGTAGCTAATATCATACCTTGATATCCTGCTTAATAAAAGAAATAAAACTTTCAAGCTGATAGTATAAACCTAAATTTTCCTATTTCAAAGGTATTTTTGGAGGAAAGATATCTCCGTATCTGACAGGGTAGATCAAAGATCAGATGGCATGTTTTTTGCAGTCTGATCTTGATCTATGCTGTCTTCAATAGGTCAGTGAGTCGTGCTTTGCAGCCTCAGGGTAAAGATATTTATCTTACATCAACTGAGAAAGAAGTTCTTGCAACTTATACTAATCTCTCTCGATTCTGCTTCCTGGAAACCTTACCAGTATTGGGGCAAAATGTATGGGCCAATGAAGAGACCAAAAATTTAAACCAGCTCCCGGGAATCTAACTTAAGCCCTTACAGTTGAAAGGCTGACACACTACCTTACAACCACAGGCTCCAGATATGTAGCTGTGGTGAAAAATAACTTGTACGGTACAATATCACCCAAATTGTTGATATTTTTTCTTTTATTCTAATTACTGATGTGTTCTATATTTGTTATACAAGTTAACCCTTTATCACACAATCCTGAGTTTTAACAACTGTGAGGAAGAAAGCTTTTGAGAACACTGAGGGAAAAGGAGAAAACACTAGTAACCAGCATTTTCTCCTTTTCTCGTAATGTTTTCTACCTTTTCATCAACACTTTTCATTTTTTGGGTAGCATTAAATTTGTCTGCTGCAAATTCTTTAGATTTGGACTGGGCCAAAATTTAGTTGTTTGGTCATGCGATTAGTCAAAAAGCTTCCCCCCACCCACCCACCAATTTCTCCTAATTACGAACAAAACTTGGCTAGATCATAGACATAATAAACAAAGGATGGTATTTTACTAGGGTGCATGAATAAGAAAAGCTTAACTCCAACCTACTAAATAAATAAACAAATATTTACATAATTATGTAAGAGATCAATTGCATAAATTGCACACAAAGGCTTGGAAATTACTGTTTTTGTTATGTAACATAACAAAAACAGTAATTCCAGAGCCTTTGTGTGTAATCTATGCAATAACATTAAGCCAATCAATTGCAATTTAAAGCTTTAAGCCTTACAACCCAAGCTTAAGTTGCTTTTAATGGCATTTCAAATCAGACTCAACCTGCACAAAAGATGCATTTTCTAGATTCATTTGTACTGCAGTTTAATGCCCTTTTAACAGCTTAGGTCATATCTAGGCAGTCAGTGCACCGGTATGCATGTGTTTCTTGGCTTTCTCAGACCAGTAACTGACACAACTTTCTAAGTCATTGACTTCTTTTCTAACATGCATCAGAGGTAAGAGGTAAAAAAAATTGCCAGAAAGAAACTGCCGCAACCGGCTTTTTAGCCTGCAACCACCTGGTCATGAGTCAGATACACTAACCACTGAGCTACCTAGCCAGGCACATTTTCTAGAAGCATGTTGGCATGTGATACGTTTTGTTCAACATTGTATGCACCAGGTCAATGAACTATTGTTGGTTATGAAAAATGGCATGGCTTACTGGTAACTGTAGCAGATAATTGTCACCACATCTGCAAGTAACACCTATTTACAAGTGGTATCAGCCTGTGGAGCAACATGGGCCATCTTATAACTCTTTACCAAACAACAAAATTTTGGACCAGACCAAAATGAAAGCATCTGCAGACGAGAAATTAGATGCAGATTAACTGGTGATTTACATATTGGAGGATAGAAAACATTTTGGGTAAAGGAGAAAATGCTGGTTACCAGCATTTTCTCCTTTTCCCACAATGTTTTTAAAAGCTTTTTTCCTTCAGGGTTGTTAAAACTTGGGATTGTGTGGTAAAGGATTAAGAAAAAAATTACTAAACTATTACCGACAGTTTTTGAGATAAAGATTTTCGAAGTTTGCTCTATGGCTTGTATTGAGTCAACTCTTAACCTCACGCAAAAAATGTAGACTTGTCCAAATTCAAGCATTGGCAGAGGGCAGTTCAAATTGTAGAAAACATTGTCTGAAAAGGAGGAAATACCTGCATATTCTCCTTTTCCCACAATGTTTCCAATAGGCTTCTTTCTTAAGTTAAAACTTGGCATTGTGTTGTACAGATCTAGAGTTAAAACAAGAGGGCCATGATGGCCCTGTATCGCTCCACTGGCTTATAAATATAAATCATCAATACTAAACATTTCAATTCTGAGCCAAATGGTTTCAAAATGAAGACTTACAAAGTTTTCTCTGTAAAAGCCCATGTGAAAGTTGAGACCTGTAGGGCAAAGCCATTTTTGATCCCAGAGCTATAATTACTTGGCCCCTGGTAGAGGTCCACAAGATAAAGCCACATGCCAAAAAAATACAAGTCTATGCTCTATGGTTATAAATAAGGTGATTTTCAATTTTTGTCCATATGAAGCCTCTGTAAAACGTAAGGCCCCTGATGCAAGGCTAATTTCAAAAAAAAAAAAAAAAAAATCAAAAAAGGAAGATTTCTTAAGTTGTCACCATGTAAGCCCATGTAAAACTTGTGACCCCTGCAGTGGGGCCAATTTTGACCCCAGGGCTAAAATTTTGGCCAGCTTGGTAGTGGCCCACTAGATATAGCTACATGCAAAATTTGGTAGCTCTAGGCCTTATAGCTAGGTACAGGAAGATTTTTAAAGTTTTCTCTATATATGCCTATGTAAAACTTGTGACCCCTGGGGCAGAGCCAATTTTGACCCCAGGGCTATAATTTGAAGAAACTTGATAGAGGTCTACTACATAAAGCTACATGCCAAATTTGGTAGCCCTATGCCTTATGGTTTCAGACAAGAAGATTTTTAAAGATTTCCAATATTTTTCAGTTTTGTTGCCATGGCAACCAGAGTTTTTGAAGGAATCAAATTCTTTCAAGGAATTCTGAAGAGGACCATGGCAGGATCATTTCTGTAAAGTTTCATGAAAATTGGATGGGTAGTTTCAGAGAAGAAGATGTTTGAAATAAAAGTTAACGCACTGACGCACGCACGCACACAGGGACAGACGCACGACGGACACCGGGCCATGATGTAAGCCCGCTGGCCTTCGGCCAGTGGAGCTAAAAAAACCACACACCCACAGCAGCCATATGTTATTTGACAGATCCAAATTCTAGCACAAAATCTCGAAGAGGTGACTACCCAACCACAGTTCTTCATTAACTGAGGTTTTTAAATACATCTGCAACATACCATGAACTTTAAATCTAGCTCTTGTACTGTCAGTAGTTTCAGCGAAGATTGTTCAGAAAAAAAATGTTAACGCACAAAAAGACACGTGAAGGAAACAGAATGATGACCATTATGCTCAATCATGCCCTCAGCCAGTGGAACTAATATTTGAGCATCACATGCTGGTGCCAAGAAATCTGTTGATTTTCGTTCAAAATTCAAAGTAATAGAAGGGGCATAATTGTGTCAAAAATATTTTGATGGTTATCTGCCTTTATTGAATAGGTTCCCCTTTTCAGAGTTGACAACTAGTCTGAGTTTGAAGTAAATACCTGCAGTAATGACAGAGATATGAAATGTCAAAATTTTTGTATGGTGAAGCAGACATCGACAACACAGACGATGACAGCCTGGACAATAACCTCAATGTTTTATTCAAAAACAGCCAAGCTAAAGATCAGACTTAGTAGACCCACAATCAGACTGGACAGACAGACTGACAAACCAAAATACCTACATACACTGTCTACAAAAGCAACCTGTGCTTGGTTCAAATTCTTTGGCTAACATGATAACATAGATACGCTGCAAGAAAAGGTTTTCTCATTATTTTTCTCCTCCTTTGCACTTTATTTAAAATTCTGTCTCAGACAGGTGAATGACAAGTCTTTGATCAATGAAAGAAAGTAAACAAAAATATCGATAGTGCAAACTGGTTGACACTACAAGTCTTAGTGACAGTCCACATCAATATTGTCTATTGGAAATGTGGCAGTATAACAGGGTTTTTAACCCTGTACCACACAATCCCAACTTTTACCCAGAGAGAGAATCCTTTTCAAAAGATTGTGGTAACAAGCATTTTCTCCTTTTACCCCAATGTTTTCTACCCTGTCCAAGGAAGAAATCATCACTTTAGCAACATTTAATTTGCCATCTGAATTTGGACGTGTCCGAAATTTTGTTGTTTGGTAAAGAGTTAACCCTTAAAGTGCCTTTCACAACTATAGTTGCATTTGCGGCCAGTGTAGATCAAGATCAGGCTGCACAAAATGAGCAGCTTGATCTTTGATCTACACTGTCCGCTTTGCTGAATAACTGTGGACAAAAGCAATCATGAAATTGCAATTATTTGGGTCATATTTCTAGGATGAAAATGTCTGGCAGATTTTTTCGGAGCTCTAAGGGTCAAGTCTTTTGACAATATCTCAGACTTGTCCATTTTGAAAGCATTAATGCATACGATAAATTAAATTGGCTCAAATGATAAAATGTGCCTACAAAAGGGAAGAAAACATTGTGGGAAAAGGAGAAAATGCTGGTTAACAGTTGGAATGGGAGGTATTTCCTTATTTACCAATA
Organism: Tridacna gigas; assembly: GCA_945859785.2. Lineage (NCBI taxonomy): Eukaryota > Metazoa > Mollusca > Bivalvia > Cardiida > Cardiidae > Tridacna > Tridacna gigas. The sequence goes on from OX244040.2 coordinate 47,940,390, forward strand.
TGATTTCAATAGCAATCTACAGTATAACTATTGATCAGTTGCAACTGCATTTTCTCCTTTTCCTACAATACTTTCAAAAGCTTTCTCCCTCAGCGTTGTTAAAATAAGGGATTGCATGGTAAAGGGTTAAAAGTTCATTTTGAATTACCAGAACATAACAAATGTATTGTAGAGGGAACAGGGGTACAGAAAATTAAGGAAGATCATAATTTTGTAACCCTTGGTGTAAATTTACTCTGTCAAATTAAAGAAAATTTAATGTCCATTTTTAGCAAGCATTTTACTCTTTATCAAACAATCCTGAACTTAACAGACCCTGAGGAATGGGCTATGAGGAAACAAGAGGGCCATGATGGCCCTGGGTCGCTCACCTTAGTAGAGTGCCTTAAAGGTATTTCTTTAATTTGACCATGTGACCTAGTTTCTGACCGCAAGTGACCCAATTTCAAACTCAGATTTCATGAAGACAAACATTCTGACCAATTTTCAAGTCAATTGAGCACAAAATGTTGCCTCGAGTGCCCTAAAGGTATTTTTTTAATTTGACCTAGTGACCTAGATTATGACCCCAGGTGACCCAAATTTGAACTGGTCTTGGACTATATCAAAAGAAACATTTTTACCAATTTTCAAATCAACTGAATAATAAATGTGGCCTCTAGAGTGCCCACTAGCTATTTCTTTAATTTGACCAAGTGACCTAGTTTATGACCCCAGTTGACCCAAATTCAAACTCATGTGAGATTTTATAAAGACAAACATTCTGACCAATTTTCAAGGCAATTAAGCAAATAATGTGGCCTCTAGAGTGCCCACAAGGTATTTCTTTAATTTGACCTAGTGACCTAGTTTATGGTTCCAGGTGACCCAAATCCAAACTCATCTGGTATTTCATCAAGACAAACATTCTGGCCAAATTTCAGGTCATTTGAGCAATAAATGTGGCCTCCAGAGTGCAAACAAGGTATTTCTTTAAATTGACCCAGTGAACTAGTTTATGACCCAAGCTGACCCAAATTAATCTTATGTGAGACTTTATAAAGACAAACTTTCTAACTAATTTTCGAGGCAATTGAGCAAATAATGTCGCCTCGAGAGTGCCAACAAGGTATTTCTTTAATTTGACCTAGTTTATGACCCAAGATGACCCAATTTTGAACTCAATGAACTTGTTGTGCTTAGATGGGCAAACAAACTTAGAAGAGAATCACTACATACCAAATATCAAAGCTCTACGCCTTCCAGTTTTAAAGAAGAATTTTCAAGAAGTTTTCCTTCTTTGTTCCTATGTTCGAACTTGTGACACCCGGGGCTGGGCCAGTTTTGACCCAAGCAGCATCCTTGGAACAAACTTGGTAGAGGTCCACTAGGAGATGCTACATACCAAATATCAAAGCTCTACACCTTCCCGTTTAAGAGAAAAAGAAATTTAAAGTTTTCCTTCTTTGTTCCTATGTTCGAACTTGTGACCCCTGGGGCGGGGCCAGTTTTGACCCAGGGGCATCATATGAACAAACTTGGTAGAGGTCCACTCTGAGATGCAAGATACCAAATATCAAAGCTCCACACCTTTCGGTTTCAGAAAAAAAGAATTTTAAAGTTTTCCTTCTTTGTTCCTATGTTCGAACTTGTGACCCCAGGGGCTGGGCCAGTTCTGACCCAAGCAGCATCCTTGGAACAAACTTTGTAGAAGTCCAATAGAAGATGCTACATACCAAATATCAAAGCTCTATGCCTTCCCATTTAAGAGAAAAAAAAAAATTAAAGTTTTCCTTCTTTGTTCCTATGTTTGAACTTGTGACCCCCGGGGCAGGGCCAGTTTTGATCCCAAGGGCATCATATGAACAAACTTAGTAGAGGTCTTCTAGGTGATGCTACATACAAAATATCAAAGCTCTACACCTTCCAGTTTCAGAGAAGATGATTCCTAAAGTTTTCCTTCTCTGTTCCTATGTTCGAACTTGTGACCCCCGGGGCAGGGCCAACTTTTGCCCCAAGGGCATCATATGCATAAACTTGGTAGAGATCCACTAGAAGATGCTACATACCACATATCAAAGCTCCATGCCTTCCTGTTTCAGAGAAGAAGATTTTTAAAGTTTTCCTTCTTTGTTCCTATGTTGGAAATTGTGACCCCCGGGGCGGGGCCAGTTTTGACCCCAGGGGCATCATATGAACAAACTTGGTAGAGGTCCACTAGGCAATGCTACATACCAAATATGAAAGCTCTACGCCTTCCAGTTTCAGAGAAGATGATTTTTAAAATTTTCCCTCTTTGTTCCTATGTTTGAACTTGTGACCCCCGGGGCAGGGCCAGTTTTGACCCAAGGGCATTATATGAACAAACTTGGTAGAGGACCACTAGGAGATGCTTCATGCCAAATATCAAAGCTCTATGCCTTCTAGTTTTAGAGAGGATGATTCTTAAAGTTTTCCTTCTTTGTTCCTATGTTGGAAATTGTGACCCCGGGGACGGGGCCAGTTTTGACCCCAGAGGCATCATATGAACAAACTTGGTAGAGGTCCACTAGGAGATGCTACATGCCAAATATCAAAGCTCTACGCCTTCAAATTTCAGAGAAGAAGATTTTTCAAGTTTTCCTTCTTTGTTACTATGCTCAAACTTGTGACCCCCGGGGTGGGGCCAGTTTTGACCCCAGGGACATCATATGAACAAACTTGGTAGAGGTGCACTAGGCAATGCTACATACCAACTATGAAAGCTCTACGCCTTCCAGTTTCAGAGAAGATGATTTTTAAAGTTTCCCCTCTTTGTTCCTATGTTCGAACTTGTGACCCCCGGGGCGGGGCCAGTTTTGACCCCAGGGACATCATATGAACAAACTTGGTAGAGTTCTACTAGGAGATGCTGCATGCCAAATATCAAAGCTCTGTGCCTTCTAGTTTTAGAGAAGAAGATTTTTAAAGTTTTCCTTCTTTGTTCCTATGTTGGAAATTGTGACCCCCGGGGCGGGGCCAGTTTTGACCCCAGGGGCATCATATGAACAAACTTGGTAGAGGTCCACTACGAGATGCTACATGCCAAATATCAAAGCTCTACGCCTTCAAGTTTCAGAGAAGAAGATTTTTAAAGTTTTCCTTCTTTGTTACTATGCTCAAACTTGTGACCCCCGGGGCGGGGCCAGTTTTGACCCCAGGGACATCAAATGAACAAACTTGGTAGAGGTCCACTAGGAGATGCTACATACCAAATATCAAAGCTCTGCGCCTTCTAGTTTCAGAGAAGAAGATTTTCAAAGATTTCGCTTTTTTTTCCTTTTTGTTGCCATGGCAACCAGAGTTGTGGGTGGAATTCAATTCTTTGAACAATTTTGATAGAGCTTCACCCAAGGAACATCCCTGCCAAGTTTCATCAAGATTGGCCCAGTGGTTTAGGAGAAGAAGATGTTTAAAGAAATTGTTGACGGACGACGGACGACAGACGACGGACATCGGACATAGGGCGATCACAATAGCTCACCTTTAGCACGTTGTGCTAAGGTGAACTAAAAATAAGTACCAGTCATGCTCTAGTCTATCAAATGGCGGTATAACCCTGTGCAAGACGACAAAATTTTAGCCTAGTCCAAATTGAAAGCATCTGCAGACGACAATTTCAATGTAGCTAAAATGTTGCAATTTTTCTTTGATAGAGCTGAAAACATTGAGAGAAAAGGAGAAAATGCTGGTTACCAGCATTTTCTCCTTTTCCCACAATGTTTTCAAAAGGTGTTTTTCCCAGGATCATTAAAAGTCAGCATTGTGTGGTAAAGGGTTAATGCATCTGCAAAAAGTACCAACCCATGTCAGTCTGTTGAGTTCCTGTTGATTGCACTTTCAGCTGTTGGAAGACATTTTATATGCAAAGAGCAGTAAGTAGTCGCTGTCTTAATAGTAGCTTCAGCAGGATATTTCAGCTACTGTACATTGGTAACATTTTCTGTATACCAAATTATCAAACAATTAATCCCATGTTTTTAAGTACCTTAGTACCAAGGCTTTTAGAAACATGGAAACAGGAGGAAACGGAGCTAAGAGGCATTTTCTCACCATGTTTTCTCCTTTACTAAAAGATTTATTACATCATTTAAGATGAATCATTCATATCTTATAGAATATCTTAAAGTTTTCAACCAAAGTGTGTAAAATTTCAACTATTGTACCTAGAATTCAGTTTTAATTTTCTAATTTAATTTCAGGCCTCAAGAAAAGAACCTGTAAGGTGAAGGCCATGAAATGGGTACTCAAACAAAATGCTCTTTACCACACAAGAAATTTTTTCTTGCTCATACTGAAAGTATTTGCAGACAACAAACTCTTGAATGCTAGAATTGTCTTTGAATGGGTAGAAAACATTGTGGAGAAAAAGGAGAAAATGCTGGTTACCACAGTGTTTTCAGAATTCTTTTTCCACGGGAACGATGAGACTTGGGATTGTTTGGTAAATGGTTAAATTCTTATCAAACATTTCATATCATCAAGGTCAAAATTGCCTATTACAGCATATTCCAACCATTTTTATGACTACAATTTATCAAATGGCACAATTATTGCACCCTTTATGTCAAAAACTTTGTTTTACTCTACCAGACGAAAAAGTTGACTTGTCCATATTGAAAGCATTTGCAGATGACTAAGTCAAGTTTCCTCAAATGATGGAATTTATACATCGGAGGATAAAAACATAGTGGAAAAAGGAGAAAATGCTGGTTTCCAGCATTCTCTCCTTTATGGGACAATGTTTTCAAAAGCTTTCATCTTCAGGATCATTAAAAGATGGGATTGCTTGGACAACAATCATTGTCATACTTTGTTCTCTTCTCAGTGAATTAACTCTTTAACAAACAGCAAAACTCTTACACTTGTCCATATTGGAAGCATTTGTGGACAAAATATTCAATGTGACTGAAACCATGAAATATCTTTGTCAAAGGCTAGAAAGCATTGTGGGAAAAGAAGAAAATGCTGGTTACCAGCATTTTCTGCTTTTCGCACAATGTTTTCAAAAGTCTTCTTTCTCAGGGTGCTAAAATCTCTGGACTGTTTGGTAGAGGGTTAACTCCTTACCAAACGGCAATCTTTTGGACTTGTCCAAATTGAAAGCATTTGCAGACGACAAAGTAAATGTGACTCAAACACGGAAATTTGTGTTGGAAAGTGTAGAAAACACTGTGGGAAAAGGAGAAAATGCTGCTTACCAGCATTTTCTCCTTTTCTCACAATGTTTTCAAAAGGTTTTTGTTCAGAGTAGTTAAAACTCAGGATTGCATGGTAAAGGGTTAAACAAATTAAACCAGAATTTTTTTTCCTTTTCCCAAAACCAGCTACATGTCGTCTGCAAATACTTTTGAATTTGGGCAAGTCTCAGAATTTTGTCGTTTGGTAAAGCTACTTATCTCTTTACCATATAATGACACGAGTTTAAACGACCCTGAGGAAGTAGGCTTTTGAAAACATTGTGGGATAAAGAGAAAATGCTGGAAACCAGCATTTTCTTCTTTTCCCACAATGTTTTCTACCCTTTCAAAAACAAATCTTATCAACTGAGCATTGCATAGTTCCTCCTCTAAAAAAGCTTTGAAAATGGACAAATATAAAATTTTGTTGTGTGGTAATGTATTACGAGGGACACTTTTTAAGTTCGTAGAGTAGGGCGGTCTTTTTAAAACCGCTTGAAATATCAAAATTTTATTTATCTAAGACCTTCGAAACATGCCCCGTCTGCCTCCACACACATTTTACACCGATCTACCCATTTCCGGAACGCCGCCCGGTAGTCCTCTTTAGGTATATGTTGCAGACACTGGTAGACCGCACTGCCAATACCACAACGGGATTCAAAACGGTGCCCTGCCAGCATTTCCTTTAGTCTTGGGAACAACCAAAAGTCACAGGGGGACAGGTCAGGGCTGTATGGGGGATGATCTAAGACATCGAGCCCAGATTCTTTCAGATATTCCTGTACCGTAGCGGATTTATGGGCCGGTGCGTTATCATGGAGTAATTTGATGCCGCGGACACCAGTGCGCGGTCTGCGTTTCTGATAGAAATCAACAAGTTGAGTAAGAACACTTTCTCTGTAAAACTTTCCAGTGACAGAACTACCTTTCGGGACTGGAATTTGAAGGACTGGACCTTTCGAATCAAAGAATATCGCATACAACATGCGATTTGATGTTTTGCAACAGTGCGCAATGACAGGTCTGTCGCCCTCAGATGAAACCCAAACCTTATTTTTAGCCTTAGAATCGGGTTGAAAATGATAGATCCAGGTTTCATCACCTGTAACTATCTCTTCCAAACGACGTGGGTCACATTTATCATATTTTTCTATAACTTGCGATGCAAGTCTAACCCGACTTTGTTTCTGCTCGTCAGTGAGCAAATGGGGCACCCAGCGCGCGCAGATCTTACGTAGCCCAAGTCGTTCACGTAAGATCTTCAAAACACTTGACGAATGAATGCCACTTAATTCTTCTATCTCTTGCACGGTATAACGTGCGTCTTCCTCAATTAACGTTTTCACAGTAGCAACGTTCTTTTCTGTCAAAACGGAAACCGGCCTACCCACCCGAGGGTCATTTTCAATTGACTCCCAACCATCATTAAAACGACGTACCCACTTGCAAACTGTAGCATATTTTAAAGCACCATTCCCATAAACTTTTTGCAAATCAGCATGAATTTCTGTTGGCGGAAACCCGAGCTGTGCTCGAATCTTACAATATACCCTCTGTTCAGAGATTTTTCCATCCATATTGAACGCTATATTTTACTATAGTGTATAAAACCACGTGTTGAAAATACCCAGCGCAGGGCGCACGTGGACCTCGTGCGCCGCATACCGTGACACCGTTCGAGAGAGGAATGATTACGCAAGTTCTGTGTAAAAAATCGTGCAACTTCATAATCGCGTTAAAAAGTTACAGGCTTTCTCTACGAACTTAAAAAGTGTCCCTCGTAATTCTGTACCAAATGACAAAATTTTACACTAGTCGAAATTGAAAGGATTTGCAGACGACAAAATAAATTTGACTCAAAAATTGAAATTTGTTTTGGGAAGGATAGAAAACATTGTGGGAAAAGGAGAAAATGCTGGTTACCAGCAATTTCTCCTTTTCCCACAATGTTTTCAGAAGGCCTCTTTCTCAGGATCATTAAAAGTTGGGATTGTGTGGTAAAGGGTTAAGGGAGATACCCTGATCCAAGTCTAGAGCCTTGAAAATCTACTGGTAAATCCCCTTGACAAAACCGTTAATAATCTTGAAAATTATGATTTGTAACATTGAAAGTGAATTTATCACATAATCATGAAAATTACAGTCATGTCCTCGCAATGTGTCTGTCGCTGTTGACACAATATTTCTTATCTCTTGCAGGTACTTCAATATTATCTTGCAACACTTGGCTCTAAATGTAAAGATTTCTGTAAATGTACAAAATTGCTTGAAACCTGCAAATTTTTCTTTCAGCAATTTCTTTTTTCAAATATATTCACTCATCAAGCCTTTACCACACAATCCTGAGTTTTAATGACATTGATGAAGAAAACTTTTGGAAACATTATGGGTAAAAGAGAAAATGTGGGTAGCCAGCATTTTCTCCTTTTCCCACAATGTTTTCCATCCTTTTGATCAATTTTAAGTCACATTCAATTTGTTGTTCACAAAATTTTCCATGCTTTCAATTTGCACTACATGTAGTCTAAAATTTTGTCATAAAGTAAAAGTTAAAAGTACCAGAAGAAACCAATACATATTTTCAGTACAGAGTAAAAACCCAGAAAGAGAAATATCAAGGTTTTTTTCTCTTTGTTCAGAATGTCATGGCAAAGCAGACAATGTAAGTGAAAGATCAGACTGCTCTTTTAGTGCAGTCTGATCTTGATCTACACTACCTGCATTACCAACAAAGTAGTGAAAGACCCTTTTAGAGTTACATCCTTATTCATGTTGACTTCTCCCTCTATACTTACACAACAAAACTCTAGAATTCTCCTATTTGAAGTATTTACAAACAACAAATTAAAATGTGGCTCAAATGACTGACTTTTTTTTCAGAAAGAATAGAAACAAGAGGGCCATGATGGCCCTGTATCGCTCCACTGGCTTATAAACCATAAATACTACACATTTCAATTCTGAGCCAAATGGTTTCAAAATGAAGACTTACAAAGTTTTCTCTGTAAAAGCCCATGTGAATGTTGAGACCCGCAGGGCAAAGCCATTTTTGATCCCAGAGCTATAATTACTTGAACCCTGGTAGAGGTCCACAAGATAAAGCCACATGCCAAAATAATACAAGTCTATGCTCTATGGTTATAAATAAGCTGATTTTCAAGTTTAGTCCATATGAAGCCTCTGTAAGACATAAGACCCCTGATGCAAGGCTAATTTAAAAAAAAAAAATCGAAACAGGAAGATTTCTTAAGTTGTCACTGTGTAAGCCCATGTAAAACTTGTGACCCCTGCGGTGGGGCCAATTTTGATCCAAGGGCTAAAATTTTGGCCCGCTTGGTAGAGGCCCACTAGATATAGCTACATGCAAAATTTGATAGCTCTAGGCCTTATGGCTAGGTACAGGAAGATTTTTAAAGTTTTCTCTATATAAGCCTATGTAAAACTTGTGACCCCTGGGGCAGAGCCAATTTTGACCCCAGGGCTATAATTTGAAGAAACTTGATAGAGGTCTACTACATAAAGCTACATGCCAAATTTGGTAGCCCTATGCCTTATGGTTTCAGACAAGAAGATTTTTAAAGATTTCCAATATTTTTCAGTTTTGTTGCCATGGCAACCAGAGTTTTTGAAGGAATCAAATTCTTTCAAGAAATTCTGAAGAGGACCATGACAGGATCATTTCTGTGAAGTTTCATGAAAATTGGATGGGTAGTTTCAGAGAAGAAGATGTTTGAAATAAAAGTTAACGCACGGACGGACGCACAGACGGACAGACGCACGGACCCACGACGGACACCGGGCCATGACATAAGCCCGCTGGCCTTCGGCTAGTGGAGCTAAAAATTGTAAGAAAAGGAGAAGAAGCTGCTTACCAGCATTTCTCCTTTTCCCACAATGTTTTCAAAAATCCTTTTCCTTAGGGTATGTACAACATGGGATTGATTGGTAAACAGTTAATCTAGTGTTGTCAAAGATGTCTTCTGCATTGTGTGTTAATAAGTTAAAAAGTTCCCACTTACTCTTGTTTGTTGCTGGATCATCTTCCTGCCCCGTTTTACAATCAGGGATTTCTGGATTCCCTTCTTTAACACCATTGATTTGTTGCCCCTTTGTATGCTTTCCTTTTGCATTCACAGTATCACCCATTTTCCTTCCAGTTCACTTGTAACTCTTGACCAACAGATCACAGTAACCGACACAACCAAAAAAGATAGTTCCTGCGATATTTGAAATCAACTGTTGATTTTCTCCTTAATCAATCTGCTAGTTTCACAAACTTTGCACTTAGGTTGTTTAATCCTTAAAACTGTTCAATAGATAAATTTGTACCACCATAATAAAATTGATAGTAGCATAAAACATGTAATTGCTTTATCTTTACCTTGTGTTTTAATGACCCACGAGGAGATGGCTTTCGAAAACATTGTGGGAAAAAGAGAATAAGCTGGTAACCAGCATTTTCTCCTTTTCCAATAATGTTTCTACCCTACTAAAGATTGGAATGGAGCTACATTCAATTTGTCATCTGTAAATGCTTTTAATTTGGACAAGTCTATTATTTTGTTGTTTGGTAAAGAGTTATTTCAACTTAAAAGGACTATTAACCCTTTACCACGCAATCCCAAGTTTCAACAACCCTAAAGAAAAGGGCCTTTGAAAACATTATGGAAACCGCTATATAACCCTTTACCAAACCACAAAATTTTAGACCAGTCCAAATTGAAAGCATTTGCAGACAACATAAAAAATGTGACTGAAAAATGAAAATTTGTTTTGGGAAGCGTAAAAAACATTGTTGGAAAGGGAGAAAATGCTGGTTACCAGCATTTTCTCCTTTTCCAACAATGTTTTCAAAAGGCTTCTTTCTCGGGGTCATTCAAAGTCAGGATTGTGTGGTAATGGGTTTATAGAGATAGGGCCAACTGCATAGGATAAAAATAATTGTTGAGGAAACCTGATTCAATTAGCCATAACTGTAAGTCACCAAAAGAGAACCTCAGCAGACCCACCACCCATTGTGCCAAACAGAAAAGGTGGGAATCCTCTGAGCATTTAATCCTTGACCACGCAATCCCAAGATTTAACAACCCTGAGGAGGAAGCCTTTTGAAAACAATGTGGGAAAAGGAGAAAATGCCGGTAACCAGCATTTTCTCCTTTTCTCACAATGTTTTCTACCGTATCAAAGACAAATTTCGTAATTTGAGCCACATTTGAATTGTTGTCGGCAAAATTGTTTTCAAGTTGAACAAGTCTGCATTTTTTGTGGTAAAGAGTTAAATTTCATCACTCACTACCTTTTCAAATGACAACTGAGTTGTCGCCTCTTTTAGTACTGTTTCACTGACCGAACACATTACAGAACAATTTTCTTTTTTTTTAGACTGGTATACCAGACACTACTACAAAATATACATGTACCATGAACAACTATCGACTTATTATAATCATGGTAAAAGATGTTTTTGTATGCAGCCTGGAAAACATTGTTGGAAAAACAGCAATTGCTTGTTCAAGCAGTCACTTCTTTTCCCATATTTTCAAAAGAGGTAACTGCAGACATAATAAAAGTCCCATTTGTGCTGTCAAAGGAATAAAAGTGGGACCATATTAGTACAGAAAATGGACAGATCCTAAAATTCAATATTTATCTAAAATCTTTCACACTTCTGAAAAGGTAACTTAAAGTCTCCCAACACTTATCTCTGACCAAGCTGGGGACAACTGCACTGATTTTAAAAACAGTGTAGGTCAAGCTCAGACTGCAAAGGCTGTTTGAAATGATTATTATGAGCAATTTTGGCCAGAAAAATTAAATTTTGCAACAACTGGACTTTCCCAACAACCTAAAAGCTTCCATTTTCTTGACCGTTTACCAAAGAACAAAATTTTTTACTTTTCCATAATAAAAGTATTTGCAGATGACAAGTTAAAGGTGGCTCAAATGATAGAATTTGTCTTAGACAGGGTAGAAAAAATTGTGGGAAAAGGAGAAAATGCTGGTTACCAGGTTAAAAGGCTGTCTTACTCAGGGTTGAGATTGTTTTTAGAACAGACAACAATGCTATCAGTTGAATGAATTCATGCCTGGATCCTTGATTTTCCATATTTTTACTAGGTGCTTGCATTTAAACTTGGGATAATCCATTGAACTTGTATTTTGACCAGCATCACCCTCAGTATAAACTGATGTATTAGACAACAGTCTTGTACTATATTACCTCCTTAACATAAACCAGAGCCAATTCTCAGTATTTTTCACATATTTCTAAGCTTGAAAAGATTAAGTCATTTAACTTTTATCCTGTTCTGCGATAATCATCTTCTATCTGGTACATAGAGCTGAACAAATGGATTAAATTGAGGGATTAATAAGTCAAAACTTTGGAAGAGGTCAAGCTTTTCTCCTCCCACTGTGAGATGGAAATTTTAATACTGCAGTGAATATATTGAAGGAATCTGATTGGTCAAGCACTGGGTAAATTTGAACATCAGCTTTGAAATAATGGTATGATGATAGTAATAGTTTTGACCAGTCAGATGCTGTATTGGACTATCTGATTGGTTAAAACTATTTTTAGCATCACACTTTGATTTCAAAGCACAATATTCAACTTGTTGACCAATCAGATTGATGCAATATATTCACTGCAGTATAAAAATTTCAATCTCATGGTGGAAGAGAAACACTTGTCTGCTGGATCCAATTTAGTTTTGACTGTATCACTCCCTCTGTGTTAATCTATTTGTTCTGTTGCATGTACCAGATTGAAGATAATTATCACAGACCATCATAAAAGTGAAGATTTTTTTCCCAGTCGAGCTAAGAAATATGTGAAAAATACTGACAGATGACTCTGCATGGTGTGAAGCAGGTAATATATTTGGACACCATATCTTACATGTATCTATTAGGTTGAAGAGGGTGATGCAAAGCCTTGTTAAAAACCATGTGCCCATGGTACAATCACATGGTACAATCACATGGTTTTTTACACAGCATGCAAAAATTGTGAAATTTTTGACAAAATGCTACGGTAAGGGTAGTGTTTTCTGTTTTTGTGTTTGAATTTATCATTAGATCTCTGCACTAGATTCAACCTACTTATGTCCAGATTGATTGACAAACATACCATTATAATGTCATAAAAATCCACAATCATTGGTTACACCTTGTCATAATAAAGTTTTAAGCAATGAATGTCAAAAGTGAATATTTCATCATTAATTCCATAAATTTTCATGACAAGGTCTTCTCAAAGATTTCGCCATTCTTTCATGTACGGTATCAAAACTATGTGACTGTTTCCCTGAGTTTAAAGTTACAAATAGACAGAGTTCAGAAGGAAGTATTTACCTGTAGTTTCACTTTTAATTGAAATTCTTTCAGAATGAACATATTTTGATATTTGAGAATGATGCTGCTTAAAAAGGCTATCATGATTATCTACTAAAAAAAAAAATCTGAAAAAAAAAAAAAAAAGAAAACCCACAATCTGCAGCTGTACGTGACAGACTAAGGAATTACAGATGTGTTTGTATGATCCCAATTTGGTCCTTGCATTATAAATACTAGTTTTGTAAGTTTGATATGCCTGAAAATAACCTGTACATTAATATGTTAATATGCTTGCAAACTTTACAGTTGATCATTTAATAAGAAGGAATATGTGTGAATAACAATTTTAAAATAGTCTTTCTTGATGAAAATTGCATCTAAAATCTGAAAGGATCAGATTGATTCTTTACAAAATGACAGATTTTCATTTGACCAAATTGATGGTATTTTGCAGGTGACAAATGTTGAGATCTGAATTTAAAAAGGTAGAAAACTGTGGGAAATGCTGGTTACCTTCTTTTTCCACACTATTTTTTAACCTTTCAAAGACAATTCATTTGAGACACATCTTGTCTTAACACATGCTTCAAATTTGGATTAGTCTAAATGTTGTTGTTTAGAGTTACAGCGTTACCATAAATGTACAGGCATGGCAATGTGCTTGGTTATGCAGTTTTGTACAATTTTTCACCTGATCTTATTCTAAATAATTGTCAAAACCTGCATAATTATGAAGTAAACCCAATCAGGGGAAGAAGTGAAAGGAGATTCCTTAACTAGAATTATACAGTAATTAGAATTCTAAAGTAAGTGATATGCAAATTTAATTAATCCTTTACCACATATTATAATCTCAGAATTTAATGACCTTTAGGAAAAAGGCCTTTGAATACACTGTGGGAAAAGGAGATGATGCTGATAAACCAGCATTTTCTCCTTTTCCCACAATGTGTACCCCATCTTTTGAGCCACATTTTACTTGTCGTTGGCGAATGCTTTGAATTTGGACATGCCTGAAATTTTGTGACCTGGTAAAGAGCATTTTCTCCTTCTCCCATAATGTCGTTTACCCTTTCAAATACAATTTATACTATTTCAGCCACATTTAGTTTGTTGTCTGTGTGTTCTCTCAGTCTGGACAAGTCTGAAATTTTGTCCTCTGGTAAAGAGTTAACCTTTTACCACATGATCCCGACTTTTAACAATGAGAATGAGAATGGAAGCTTTTGAAAACAATGTGGAAAAAGGAGAAAATGCTGGAAACCAGCATTTTCTCCTTTTCCCACAATGTTTTCTACCCTTCCCAAAACGAATGTTATTGTTTCAGTCATATTTATTTTGTCGTCTGCAAATTCTTTCAATTTGGACAAGTCTAAGATTATGTCATTTGGTAAAGAGTTAAAAAGAGTTAAGGATTTTAATTACTTCATGCTGAAAAGTCCAAATCCAAAATAAAACGGTAATAAAATTGTCTATCAATTTCCCAACAAGTAATTGGGTTTCAGAGTTTTGAATGACAAGAAAAGAAAACACTCTTTCTTACATTTCATTTAAGTTTGGACTTGCCTTTACCCTTTGTAACATGTTTAACCCTTAACCACACAATCCTGAGTTTTAAAGACTTTAAGGAAATGGCCTTTTAAAAACATTGTGGGAAAAGGAGACAATGCTGGTAAATGGGCATTTTTTCCTTTTCTCACATTATGTTTTCTACCCTTCCAAAGGAAAATTTCTATTTCAGAATCACAATTATTTTGTTGCCTGCTGTTACAGCTTTCAATTTAGGCAAGTCTAAAGTTTCGTTGTTTGGAAAAGTGTTAAATGACCCTGAAAAAAAAAAACGCTTTTGAAAACATTCCTGGAAAAGGAGAAAATGCTGGTAAGTAGCATTTTCTCCTTTTTCCACATTGTTTTCTTCCCTTTCAAAGCTTGAATCAATGAACCATCATTTAAAGCATAATACAGGGTGTTTCATAATATCTGCCACCATTTTATACATCAAAAACTTTAACATAAAAAAGAAATTGTGTTTTTACATTTAACCATGTTATTGTACATAGAATAAAGTTTTATTTGATATATAACATGTAGGTATTACCCTTGTAAATACACGCAGTTTCAAAATTCTTTAAAATGTCAATTTTATAGAATGTGTTCTAAATGACGTCCATTCTGGCCAATAACGACGTCGACTCTGTGCCGGAAATTTCGGATTACACATGCACATGTCTCACTGCTTATGATCTTCATTTCTCTCTTGATTGCAGTTTTAAGTTCAGTTGTGGTCTGTGGGGAGTGCTTATAGACCCTGTCTTTAAGGTATCCCCAGAGGAAAAAATCAAGTGGGCTTAAATCCGGGGAGTGTGGTGGCCACTCAATATCTGTTTTCAATGAAATGAAGTTATCACCAAAGGTCTTTTGTATCCAGTCAATCACATTTCTAGCTGTATGAGGAGTTGCACCATCCTGCTGGAACCATGTGGTGTTTATATCAATTCCCTTACGTCTCAAAGCTGGTAGAAATTTGTTTTTAAGAATATTTAAATAGCGGTCTTGATTTACAGTCTCCACAGTTCCATCCTCATCCTCAAAAAAAAAAAGGGCCAATTATGCCCTCAGAACTTAATGCCGCCCACACTGTAACCTTCTCAGAGTGGAGAGGTTTTTCAATATAAAATTCTGGCTTTTCAGTTCCCCAAAATATGGAATTCTTCTTATTCACTTGTGCATTTAGATAAAAGTGGGCTTCATCCGAGAACCATATCTGTCCCACGATATCATCATTTTCCTTTACCCATCTTGCAAATGACAACCTGCTTTCGATATCTGTTGGTTTGAGGTGTTGCATAATAGAAATTTTATATGGAGTCAGTTTTAAATCATATTTTAGCATTCTGTAAACACTTGAATGGCTGGCAATGTTAGTAATATCTCCAAATACCATTCTAACAGATTTTCTTGGTGTTTCTGTGATCACCGCTTTAACCTGTTCAATTGTCGCTTCATTCCGCACGGACTTAGGGCGACCCAGATTATTGTGTCTCCCATCTTCAATTGAGCCCCTAACTTCAAATCGCTTTACAATTCTATGTATCTGTTTTTTATCAAGTTTACCTACATCTGGATACCTTTTCTGCATAGTTCTAATCACTGTAATAGGTGATTTAGTTTCATAATATAATTTAACAATTTCTTTGCAGTGATCCTTAGTTGGCGCCATCTTGGAAAACTGACCACAGGAAATGACGTCATAAATGACGTTATGATATTGATGTTTTCCCATACTTTATTAGTCAAATAAAATTTTAATATATAAGCTTTCAAAGGGTGTACATATCATTGTTTTATCCTAATTAACTAAAAAGATATAAAACTTTGTAATGGTGGCAGATATTATGAAACACCCTGTATGAACAATCTCTTTCACTGCCATAATGCTTGCAAATGGTGTCTACAGCAAGACAAAAAAATCATCTCACTGGCCTCTCAAGTATGTATAAATATTGTGATACCTATACTGATAATAGCCTAGAATTCACTATTTTTCACAAAACACAACCACAAGTCCACTTACTTATCCAAATAAACAGTTAACTGTACAAAAGCTGAAATGCAACATGCATCGTCTAAGTAAAGACTGTCTGAAATTCCCAGTAACAACCCAATAAATGATTCTGTTTCAAGTCACTTTTCTATTTACACTTCAAAGAAAAATGTTGCCCAAAAAACCCACTTAAGTTCTTTCAATTAAACAGCCTATGATTAATGATTGATTTTCACACAGCCACCTCAAAAGGAACACACAGTTTCTTACTTGTTCTGATCTGGAACTCTCTCATTTTAATCCTTATACATGCATATCAAGTTTACTTTTCACTCGCTCCTATTTGCATAATTACAACGCACTAGCTGTATACAAGTATCTCCCCACTTTTTATCGGGTCATCTAAAAGCAAAACATCTAGTAAATATCGAAGTATTTTAAAAAGTCAATAATTTCATTTCTGCATACAATCTGTCCAACCCTTTACTGGCTAGTATCATATTACTTCATATGTATTAACCCTTTGCCATATGATCCAAAGTTTCAACGACCCAGAGGAAGAATGCTTAGGAAAACATTATTAGAAAAGAAGAAAATGCTGGGTGGCAGCATTTTCTCCTTTAACCATGATGTTTTTCTTTTACTAACTAGAGTTTAAGTTGTCTGATATGGTGTAATTAAAAAACAAAATTTCCATTACATGTAATGCATGTACATATATATGTAACCAGTTAGTTGAGTTTAAAAGGGCAAGGAAAGTTGAAGTTGACTTCTGCCAAGCAGCAAGTGCTTTTTTACCTCATATACTTATTAACTCTTTACCACACAATCCTGACGTTTGACAACTCTGAGAAAGAAGCCTTTTGAAAACATTGTGAGAAATGGAGAAAGTGCTGGTTACCAGCACTTTCTCCTTTTCTCATAATGTTTTCTACTGTTTCCCAGAGCAAATTTCCTTTATTCAATCAAAATCATATTGTCATCTGCAAATGCTTTCAATTTGGACTAGTTTAAAATTTTGTCATTTGGAAAAGAATTAAGGAGTTACTGTTCAAGCCATCTGCTAGTACGAAACACTTTATGGTCACATGTAGGACTGTATGTACAGTTGTGACAAAAATGAGGTTGGGGTGTACTAGCTTAAAATGAAAGTAGAAGGAGTAGAGGACAAGCATGTATGAAAGTATTTGGTTCAGCTGGTCAAACTGATAACATGGCACATACAAGCTATTGAAAACTGAAAGTGAGCCCACAGGCATCGTTATGCATGATGTATTTGGTTCCGGCCAGTTCAATCACAGAAAAGCCTAAAATCCTTTTGAAAAAACTGTGCGAAAAGGAGAAAATGTTAGTTATCAGCATTTTCTCCTTTTCCAGTAATGTTTTCTATCCTGTCAACCAAACATTGCATCATTTGCATCCCATTCAATTTGTCGTCTGCAAATGCTTTCACTTTGAACAGGTCTAAAATTTTATTGTTTGGTAAAGAGCAAAGAGTAAGCTACATACAAAATGTAATTCAGTATGTTGTCAATACATTGTGGAAAGAATCCTAATGTATGAAGCCAACCTATCACTCTGGATTGTAACAGCTGGCCAAATTAAGTATTTAAGACTACCCATTGAGAAAAGTAAATATGTGCCAAATTCATGGAAATAAAAATCTGATTTAACCAATACCTCGCAATCCAGAGTTTTAACAAACCTAAGGAAGAAGCCTTTTGAAAACATTGTAAGAAAAGGAGGAAAATTTGATGCTGGTAACCAGCATTTTCTCCTTTCCCCACAATGTTTTCTACCTTTCTAAAAGCATATTTCTATTTTTGAGTTGCAATTACTTTGTCATCTGCAAAAGCTTTCAATTTGGTCAAATGTAAAATTTTGTCGCTTGGCAAAGGGTTAATGTATGACATTTCACAATTTTCAAGGCAATTATGAATTGCTTATGAGAATAATTAACCCTTAACACACCTTCCACAACACTGGTTAAATCAAGATCAGACTGACAAAACATACAGTCTTATTTGCACTGTCCAATTTGCCATGCACTGCGGACAAAAAGCAACCTTAACACTGAATTTGTTTTGGTCTTATTTCTATACAAAAAATGTCTGTTTGGTCAACTTGGTGCTGCTCTAAGAGCACTTTATGCCATTTCTCTTAATTATGCCATTATGTTGAGCCCATATAGGAGACAAGTTTACCAATTTTTAAAAGTCAGTGACTGACGAAAAAGTGCTAACAAGAACACCATTATGGCCCTGTATCATTCCACTGCTAAATAAATGTGCAATTACACACCCCTCCAAAATGGGGATCAACTTTGATCCCAGGACTATAATTTGAACAATCTTGGTAGAGGTCCCTGATATCACTCTACATACCAAACGAAACAATTCTAAGCCAGATGGTTTGGAACAAGAAGATTTTCAAAGCTTTTTCTATAAAAGCCTACATGGAATGTGTAACATCCAGGAGGGTGTCATTTTTGACCAAAGGGTTATAATACATTGAATCCTAGTTGAAGTCCCCTAGATGAATCTACAGATAAAATAATAGGTCTGGGTTGAATGGTTACAAACAAGGGAATATTTAAAGTTTCCACACTATGAAGCCCGTGTAAAACATGTGAACCCAAAGGTGGGGCTAATTTTTAACGTAGGGCAAAATTTTAAACAAATTTGGTAGTAGATGAAGCTACAAGCCAAATTTGGTAGCCCTAGATTTTATGGCTAGGAACAACAAAGTTTTTTAAAATTGTCACTTACATAAGTATATATTAAACTTGTGGCCCCCCCCATGCCGAGGCAAACTTTGACCCCGGGCTATAATTTGGTCAGCTCTGGTAGACAATGAGACATGCTAAATAATACTGATCTAGCTCTCACCATTAGCGACAGAAGCTTTTTTATGTTTTCATTATATGCCCATGTAAGCTTGTGACCCCTAGGACAAAGCCAATTTTTAGCCCAGGGCTGTAAGTTGAACAACCATGGTAGAAGTCCACCACATGAAGCCACATGATAACTTTGGTAGCCCCTGGTGGCCCTAGGCCTATTGGTCAGGAAGAAATATAATTTCAAAGTTTTCACCATAAAACCCCATGTGATCCTCCCAGATTGGATCAGTTTTGACCCCAGGACTATAAAACCAGACTTCTTACTCAAATTCTTCAGAGGCCAATGCCAGGATCATTTCTGTGAAGTTTAGTCAAAATTGGAGAAGCAGTTTCAGACAAAATATATTGAAATAAAGTTAAGACACACACAGATGGATAGAGGGGTGCACGACAGAGACATTGTTTTGCTAGGACAGCACCCTGGCCTCTGACCAGTGGAGCTAAAAATGAGAGAGGAAAATTTCATGCAAAAGGATATCACGTTCACCTGCTTTTGCCACATGTGCATGTGTGTTCATAAATATATGAAACCTAAATCCATTTTGATAATCCCTATTTTGCAATAATGTAGCACTGAAAGCTTTATAAGTTTTGAAAGGTAAAATATTCAATAAATCAAATTTAAAACCCTTTACCACACAATCCAGCATTATGGCATTCCTGAATGAGAGGGCTTTTTACAACATTTGGGGAAAAGTAGGAAATGCTGGTACCTGGCATTTTCTCTTTTACACACAATGTTTTTAACCCTGTCAAAGACAAATTCCTTTCATTGAGCAACATGTAATTTGTTGTCTGCAAATTGCTTTGACTATGGACGAGTCTAAAATTTGGGGGCCTGGTACATGTAGATAGTCAGTCATTTTCTCTACATTTAACCACATAAAAAAATCCTAGACTTGCCTGCAATGAAAGGACTTGAAGACAACAAATCAAGTGTGGCTCAAATTTTGAGTTCTGGTAAAGGGATAATTCAGTTTATGAAAGAGGTACACTGACCCCTTTACCATATGGCAATATTTTAAACTCTTCCATATTGAATGCATTTGCAAATGATAAATTCAGTGTGGCTGAAATGTAGAAATTTGATAGGGCAGAAAACATTGTGGGATATAAAGAACAAGAGGGCCATGATGGCCCTGTATTGCTCCACTGGCTTATAAATATAAACCACGAAGAAAAGTCTTCACTATATAAGACCTTATAAAACTTTGACCTCATGGCTACAGTCTGACTAAATGGGGAATATTGTATTAGAAGAATAACATGCCAAATGTGGGAGTTCTTGGCCTTATGGCTGGTAACAAGATGGTTTCTGAACTTTTCACTCCATAAACCCATGTAAAACTTGTGATCCCTGGTGCAGGGCCAAACTTGATCCTAGAGCTGTAACTTGGGCCCTCTTTGTAACTGTCCACTAAATAATGCTATAATTATATGCAAAATTTGGTAGCCTAAGCCTTATGGCTATGTACACCAAGATTTAAAAGTTTTCCCTATGTAAGCCTATGTAAATCTTGTGAACCCCCCCCTCCAAGTATGAGGCCAAATTGACCCCAGGACTATACTTTGGGCACTTTTGGTAGACTCCAACTAGATCAAGCTAAATGCCAAATTTGGTAGCTCTAGGCCTTATGGTTTCAGACAAGAAGATATTTAAAGTTTTCTCTATATAAGCCTATGTATAAAACTTGTGACCCCTGGGGAAGAGCCAATTTTGACCCCAGGGCTATAATTTCAAGAAACATGATAGAGGTCTACTACATAAAGCTACATGCCAAATTTGGTAGCCCTATGCCTTATGGTTTCAGACAAGAAGATTTTTAAAGTTTTCTCTATATAAGCCTATGTAAAACTTGTGACCCCTGGGGAAGAGCCAATTTTGACCCCAGGGCTATAATTTGAAGAAACTTGATAGAGGTCTACTACATAAAGCTACATGCCAAATTTGGTAGCCCTATGCCTTATGGTTTCAGACAAGAAGATTTTTAAAGTTTTCTCTATATAAGCCTATGTAAAACTTGTGACCCCTGGGGCAGAGCCAATTTTGACCCCAGGGCTATAATTTGAAGAAACTTGATAGAGGTCTACTACATAAAGCTACATGCCAAATTTGGTAGCCCTATGCCTTATGGTTTCAGACAAGAAGATTTTTAAAGATTTCCAATATTTTTCAGTTTTGTTGCCATGGCAACCAGAGTTTTTGAAGGAATCAAATTCTTTCAAGAAATTCTGAAGAGGACCATGTCAGGATCATTTTTGTGAAGTTTCGTGAAAATCGGATGGGTAGTTTCAGAGAAGAAGATGTTTGAAATAAAAGTTAACGCACGGACGGACAGACGGACGGACGGACAACCGGACGGACGGACAGATGCACGACGGACACCGGGCCATGACATAAGCCCGCTGGCCTTCGGCCAGTGGAGCTAAAAAACACTGGTTTCCTTCATTTTTCTCATTTTCCCACTGTGTTTTCGAAAGCCTTCTTCCTCAAGGATTAATTCATCTATTTATCTATTTATCACCAAATTGACATGTCAGTGTTGTATCTCCATATACCTAGCTTTTAACACTCCCCTGCGAGGAATTCAACAAACAGTTCTAGAACAGTTCTTGAAACTAATTCTTGAATAGTTCATGAACATTAAATGGCCATAATTCTAGAACTGATGTTCAAGAACTAAATCAAGAACTCCTGCGAGGAATTCAAGAAATAGTTCTAGAACAGTTCTTGAATCTAGTTCTTGAATAGTTCATGAACATTAAATGGCCATAATTCTAGAACTGATGTTCAAGAACTAAATCAAGAACTTCCTTTAGAAAGTTCTAGAACAATTCTTGAATCTTAAGTTCTTGAAAAGTTCATGAACATTAAATGGCCATTCTAGAACTGATGTTCAAGAACTAATTCAATAACTTCCTGTGAGGAATTCAAGAAACAGTTTCAGAACAATTCTTTACTCTAGTTCTTGAATGGTTCATGAACATTAAATGGCCATTCTAGAACAATGATGTTCAAGAACTTAATCAAGAACTTAAAAAAAAGGTTCTTAAACAAATTCTTGAATCTGTAATTCTAGAAGTATAATTTAAGGTTCATGAACAATTCTAGAACTGGGTTACAGAACTTATCTAGAACAATAATTTTATGATCAAAACTAAAACTTTGGTATCCTTCTACTTATCTGGAGCTATGGACTCTGCATTTCAAGATTCAAGCTGCTAGGATCTTTTTCTGGTCAGTGAGTCGCTACAAAAAAGGACAATCAAGACAACAAACAATACACAAACAATCTACAATTTATGTTTTTGATTGTCATCTCTTTACCAAATGACAATAATCTTATCCTCATTCATACTAAAAGCTTGCAGACATCAAATTAAACGCCACTCAAATGATAGGATTTGCCATTGAACGAAGAGCAAATATGTAAAAACAAGAATGCCAGCACCATTTTCTCTTTTTTTATTCAAAATCTGTTTACAGGATTGTAACAAAACATGTCAGTGAGAAGTGACATATCGTGTCAATGTGGTAGTATCCCATAATTGTATCTTATATTTTGATCTTTAAACAGACTTTAATCTAATTCAAATGATTGCATTAATGTACTAGATACAAACAAGACATTTTGAAATTTTTGGTAAAATCGCCAATCTGAAATCACAAACACAACTAGAGGCGCTTGAGCGCCTGTATCGCTCCACAGGCCTGATATTTCTATAATGGCGAAAAGAAGTTTTTAACAATTACCATTCAATCCTGCATTTTAGCTCACTGAAGAAAAAAGGTATGGAAAAAACTTGTGAGAAAAGAAGAAAAAAATGGTAACCAGCATTTTCTTAGTTTCCCACAATAATTTCTATCCTTTTTTAGTAATTTGAAGATATGTTGTCTGCAACAGGTCCTTTCACAAACCATTTTGGGTGGGGAAACATCAAAATATAGAAAATATGTCTTTCTCAGGGTCGTTAAAAGTTGTGATTGTGTGGTAAAGGGGTAATCTAAAAGAACAGCTAGGAGGGCAAATGAATGAATGTTATAGCAATATAGATCAACTTACATCAATACACCAGATAGAATGAAATATGCTGGCATACAATGAACACCTAATCCCTAATAATCAACTTTTCACAGTCACAGTTAGAATGTCTTCTGTGGCAAACAACACAAAATGGTCTACAAATGCATTTACATAAATCAAATATCCTGCTCCAGGGCACAGATTAATTCTGGTGTACTGAAGTTGCGGGATCAGTTTGACTGGATAACATTAATGCCTTATCACAAATGTAAAGCCCTGTCCCACTGTGTACCAGGTCACCAGGATTTACACCCCTTCTGTCCACTCTGCATTTACTCATTAGTAGGTCAACAAACCTTTACCAGAACTAATAAAAGTGCAGAGGTTCTCTTGTTCTATATCAAAAGGACTATAAAGTACCTACAACATGGGGGTTTTGTTATTAAAATACTTTTTCTTTTTTATCTTGGCATGGTTACTCAGGCTTAGTAATAAGGCAAAACTGAAAAGCTCAAGTTGTGAAAGGTGCTCAAGCTTTTATCTTATTTATGGCCAGTGATATTTTATTACTAGTACTAACTAATAGCATATCATTGGAGTAAATTGTGATCTTAATACCAAGGAAAATGTGTGGGCTTAAATAGGACAGCCCTGACTAGGTCAAGTCAATCCTATTTTCTTCCTTTTTCTTTGTTAGTCGATAAAACTAACACAATAAATAGTTTTGGAGAAGAACATTTTTTTGAAATATAAGCCTTGTCTATAAAAAAATGTGTTTTTAGGTGTATCATTTTTTTAAAAGGAATCTGGTATACAACCACCATAGAAACAATTTGGCAGACAACCACCATAGGAACTTACCTGCAAAACAACAATGAAATCCAATGAATAGTTTTAGAGAAGAAATTTTTCAAAGATTTTACTTTATACCATAAAAGGAAAATGAGTCTCCCATAAAAGCCATGTTTTTTGACAGATCATTTTTTTTTAAAGGAATTCTGTAAACCTGTATCTAAGGAACATTCCTGCAAAATAATAATGCTATCCAAATAGCGGTTTGGGAGGAGAAGATTTTTAAAGGTTTTTTACTTTGGTTGCCATGGCAACCAGAATTCTTCACGGAACACAATTATTTGAAGGAATTTGAAAGAGGACCACCAAAGGAACATTCCTGTGAAATTTGGTAAAAATCCAGTCAATAGTTTCTGAGGAGAAGTTTTTGAAAGAAAAAGTTTACGGACGCACGCACGCACGGACGGACGCACGACGGACACAACGCCATGACAATAGCTCGCTGGCCTTCGGCCAGTGGAGCTAAAAAACTCCGGGATGAACTGGTTTGGGGACGAAGGAGCAACGGCCGATCGACATAAAACAACGGTGGACAAAATATTGGAAAGCATCACGAGATTAGATCTACTGAAAGATATTCTTGATAAATTGATGTTCTTCAGTCTTCCGTTCTGTTGCGGGCTTCCGCAGAAGACACACGCAAAAAACACGAAAATGCAAACGATTCTTACCTGACATTCAAGCATCGTCCATATTTCTTCCCTATGAAGTCATCATCCGGATCTGATTGCGCTTTACAGAACTAGCCAATGAAAACGAACAAGAAGAAATCGACATCCAACCACAAAAGGTGGAGAAGAGCTCGGCCGATATTCTATGCATCTAACGGATTTAAATTGGACAACCGTTGATTGCGCACGTCATGTATTTGAAAAATGCCACCTAGCAGAAGGTAATGTTGAATAACAGATTACCCGAGATTTTCCGAATGCGGTGCATGAAAAAAAAAACCGAATTTCACAGGATTTCAACACTTGATGACCATATTTCACCAAAAAATGACAATTTTTATTTCCGCAGTGATAACTTTTGACCTGAAATGAAATATATTTATGTATAGTATAATTTTATGCTAATTTTCTGGAAAATATCTTTTCCTAACAATAATTTGTCAGGGTTTCTTCTAATTCCATTTGAAAAGATTTTTTTTGACATGTTAGCGATAATTACATAATAAATTAGCTGAATGAATATAGCCATGGCGAAGAATTAACTATTTGATGTGAAATACGGTCATAAGAGGTGAAATATGGTTATCAAGCTGTTCGAAGTGAAATCTGGTGTTACCATGCACCCTTCCGAATGAAAGTAAACATAAACATGTTTCTCCATATTCTCTACGTTTCTTTTTCAGAAAACCGCAAGTTTGCGATTTTGTCAACCAGCATGACAATTAAATAAGGGTTAGTAAACTATTACATCGTAGATCTCTATCTGTTAATATTTATGACGAGATTAATACGAAGGAAAATGATAGGTGTAAATAATTTAGGTAGATGTAGGTATCGACTTTCGGTTTCATTCTCACGAACTTGCCCTCAAGTGCAAGTTCCCCTGCAAAGTCATACAATTTCTGCTTTTCATTGCATTTTTTTTTTTTTTTTTATCAATGATACTTATATGATAATATCCAGAAAAAAAAGTTTGCAATAGTATCGTCGAGTGACGATGAAACACAAAAATCCAGGCCAATGAACATTAAAACTTTACATGTTTTTGGATGGTACTAGAAATAAACAAGTCTTATCATTATTTCAGCAAAGTTTAACAAAGGACTTCTGAGTAAAATTGATTGTCCATAATTTTCTTATTGATTGCTTAGGTGAATAAGGTTTTAACCCTTTATATATAATAAAGCCACCTTAAACACAATCACTATTGTTCACTTCACATCTATATTGTGATATTAATAATAAGTCCAACAACAACAAAAAGTTACTATAAACTCTTAAAGTTTCCGTTTTTAACTTTTTTTGTTTGACTCTTGAAAAATTAGATTTGACCCCTGAAACTTTTGGGTCAATGGGTCATCTATTCCTGAATTTCCGAGGCTAGCTTAAGTCCTGCTTATTCACCAACTGGACTTATTCAGTTTTGGGCTTGACTCTACCATTACGTAAGAGACTGCAGCAATGCAGAGATTGCTTTAACTTAATTTTAGTAGCAAGATAAAAGTTGATAAAGAGCCATTGTGTAAATCATCCGTAGCACATTATGCAATCCCACATAGATCAAGTGGAAAATGAAGTGGCAATTTTCAAAACATTGTGACAGAAAAAAATTCAATTTATCTGATTGACTTCAAAAATGTAAATGAGTCTGCAACAGTTATATTACTGCCATTTCACATAAATCAGGGATAATATATGGACACATGTATGATCCCTGCATAAATACACTAGACCTCATGGCTTCTAATGTTTCTGAAAGTTATGCATCTGAAATGTAAACAAGCATCTGAAACCACTTTTATGCAAACTGAAGGAAAGACAACTTGCTAATTTTTGCCATTACACAAATTTGCAGCAAAACATACAAGTTTACCAAATTCTAGATTTCCAACCGTTCAAGAACTGGTACAGTTCTAGAACCAGGGTTTGGTCAATGTATTAAAAGCAATGTTCTGGAACCATTCGTATTCTAGGTCAACTGTTCAAGAACTTTCAGATTAGTTCAAGAACTGGTAGTGTTCTAGAATTAATGTTCTTTCACTTTTGTGTGTTTAGAACCAATGTTCAAGAACCATTTGGGTTCTAGAACCTCAGTTCAATAACTGTTTTAAAAGTTCAAGAACAGGTCTAATGGTTCAAGAAAGATTCTTGAAATTTCATGAACTTTCAGATCAGTTCAAGAACTGATGGTGTTCTAGAATTAATGTTCTTTCACTTTCGTGCTTTTAGAACCAGTATTCAAGAACCATTTTGGTTCTAGAACCTCAGTTCTTGAACTGTTTTATTGGTTCAATAAAGCCAATCTGCTGTGAGTTCCAACATGTAGTATTGGAGACACAGATTTTTTTATTTTCAGTTTTGTTGCAGTAATTGCAAATAGTGTTATTTGAAAACACTTTGAGAATGACCATAGCAAGATAATTTCTGTGAATTTAATCAAAATTGGTGCAAAATTTTCTCAGAAACTTTTCTCAGAAGAGTTTTATACAAGAGGGCCAAGATGGCCTTGAATCGCTCACCTGAGCTTGCATATCTGTAGTTTTCACAAGATTTTTCTAAGGTTTGTCCCAGCTACCTCCTTATTTTTACCTGGTGTGACACATTTTCAAACTTGTCCGAGATATCATGAAGGACTGACTGATTGTATGGTGCCTAATGCCATTTTCAACAATATTTTAGTTATGCTACTGCAGCCAGTGCACCTATCCATGCTTTTCCTAAAGTTTCTTTTACCAGTACTCTGCACAATATTCTTTCCAAGCCACTGACTGCTTTCCTATATAACCATCGTTGAAACAATGGTAAGCGGTGAGAGAGGAATGAATCCTGTGGTAATGACTATCATCAATCCTCAGAAAGAAATTGGCCGAGCCAGGGATCGAAACAGTGACCCCCTGTTCTAAAGTCCTATATGCTACCATCTGAGGTACCGGGGCTTGGCATTGTAATGATTATATGATGAAGAAAAGCATTCTGACCGAGATTATATCATGACAAACATTATGGCAACTTTCATGAGTACTGGAATGAAAACGTGGCCTCTAAGAATGTAAACAAGATTTTTCTAAGACTTGCACCAGTGACCTACTTTTTGATCTGATGTGACCCATCTTCAAACTTCTTCCAAGATGTCATCATTAAAAACATTTTGACCACCTTTCATGAGTATTGGACTGAAAATATGGTCTCCAGAGCTTACACAATATTTTCAAAGATTTGACCTGGTGGCCTAGTTTTTGAACAGAAGTTGCACATTTTCAAACTTGTCCAAGACAAAATCAAGACAAACATTCTGACCATAATTATGTTTCACAAGTATCACGCTGAAAATGTGGCCTTTGGAGCATACACAAGGTAAAAGTCAATGAGCCAGACACAGCATGACGACAAAAGTTAACCTTGAACACTTTGTGCTCAGGTGACCCCAAAAAAAGTTGACACAAGCACATAGAGATGGATGGTCACAGAGTGAGCACAGGGCCATGGCATAATCTTCTGGGCCTTCAGTTGGTGACACTGAAACTAGGCCACAGGAGGAAAAAAGTGTTGATTCAGTGCCCAAAGGGCAAACTCACAGAACCTCAATTATCACACAAAATCAGCCACCCTAGAATTTAAGGTTCACCACACAGTCCCAACCTTTAAGACCCTACCAAAAATTGCTTTTGAAAACATTGTGGGAAAAGGAGAAAACACTGGTAACATAACCAGCACTTTCTCCTTTTTTCTATAATGTTTTTTACCCTAATGAAGACTGAAAAGATCATTTGAGCTACATTTCATTTGTTGTTTGCAAATGCTTTCGATTTGAGTGAGTCCAAAATTTTGTCATTTGGTAAAGGTTCAGAGCAATTTGAGCATCTGAGGGCCATAAAAATCAATCAGTAAATCAAACAGTTATTGAGTGTAAACTTTCATTGGTTATTTCCTGTTGTCAGTGCTGTTGTTTGAGCAAGGTAATTGATATGCAATCAATATTAAAGGTAAAATAGTGTTGAAATACTGTCCCTTTTCAAATTTACAGTCACACATTTTCTGTTCATTATTCCTTTTCCACAAGACAAAATTTTACACTTGTCCAAATTGAAAACATTTGCAGACAACAAATTATGTATGACTCATATGGTAGGACTTGTCTCTAAAAGGGTAGAAAACATTGTGGGAAAAGGAGAAAATGCCAGGTGGTAACCTGCATTTTCTCCTCTCCCACAATGTTTTCAAAAGGCCACTTTTCTCAGGTTCGTTAAAACTAGGGATTGTCTGATAAAGGTTAACCCTTTTTTCTAGCCTTTCAAAAGCAAATCCCATTGTTTAAGTCTTTATCAAACCATAAAACTTTAGACGTATCCAAGTTGAAAGCATTTGCAGACAAAACAAGTGAAACTCAAACAGTGAAATTTATTTCTTTGAAAGTTAGAAAACACTGTGGGCAAAAGTAGAAAATGCTGGTTTCCAGCATTTTCTCCTTTTCCCAGAATGTTTTCAAAAGCTTTCTTTCTCAGCTGGATCGTTAAAACTCTGGATTGTGTGGTGAAGTGTTAAACAACACTGATTATTTTGTTTGCAAGTTCTTCAACCAGTCTAAAATTCTGTCCTCCAATAAAGAGTTAGAGGAAAGGAATGTTTAACCTTCATTATATGGCAAACTATGTGAGAAAAACAGGAATTGCTCAACACAAAGAATTTCTCTTTACCCACAATGTTACCCAAATTTGTCTACTCCAGGGGTATATTAGCCATATTTGTACAGAAATTTATTAGTTGTATATATGTGCCTTTTTTTTTTTCCAAAAGTAGAAGATGCAAATTCAATATTTTACTCTTTCTGAAGGGGGAGAATTGAAATCCTAGAAATTTCCAGTGCTTGTCTGTGTGTGATCTAAAGTTGATGGACATTTTCTTTTACACTGTATACCAGTCTATTAAATTTAGAACTTCCCCAAAGTGAAAGAATCTGGACAGCAGATGGCAATATACATGTGGCTCAAACTACAGTACTTTTCTTTAACTCTGCCACAAGGCAGAATTTGAGACTGGTAAAAACTGAAAGCATTTGCAGAAGTAAATTCTCCTTTCGAGGCAATAATTCCAAAATTGTATTGTGGGGCAGGTGGAAAAAAATCCCCAGCAGATGGTAATGTATTAACAAATACCAAAGGTTTGTTAACTCTTTACCAGAAAACAAAATTTTTCAATAAGAAAGCATTTGCAGACGGCAAATTAAAAATGACCTGAATGTTGGAATTGAAATTTGACTGGGTAGAAAACATTGTAGGAATGAAAGAAAATGCTGGTTACCAGCATTTTGTCCTTTTCCCACATTGTTTTCGGAAGCTTGCTTTTCTCCAGAATCTTGATAACACTGTATTGTTTGATAAGGGATTAGCCCTTTACCAAAAAATTCAGAGTTGTAAGGACTATGAGAAAGAAGGCTCTTGGAAACATAGTAGGTTAAGGAGAAAATGCTGGTAATTTTCTCCTTTTCCCAAAATCTTTTCCTCCATAAAAGATGAATCCAAAATCAGTTCAGCCACATTGATTTTGTTGTCTGCAAAATGCTTTCAGTTTGGTTGAGTCTTTAAGTTTGTCCTTTGGCAGAGCGTTAAAGTGCTATACATTAGAAAAAGTTAAATAAACTGGAAGTGTCAATTAATACACATATATACATGTAATTCAAAACTGCTTTTCATAAGTAACCCTTAGACTGCTTAACCCTTAACTCTTTAACAAAGGACAAAATTTTAGACTGGCTGAAATTGAAAGCACTTGCAGATGACAAACTAAATGCGACTTTAAAACTGAATTTTTTTTTAGGTTGGGTAGAAAACATTTTGGGAAAAGGAGAAAATGCTGTTTACCAGCATTTTCTCCTTTTCCCACAATGTTTTCAGAAGGCTCCTTTCTCAGAGAAGTTAAAAGTTGGGGTTCAATAACAGATTGTCATCTTCACAATAATTTCCAATCTTTTAAAAGATAAGATTTAAATTCAAATGTATTTTAACACCACTTTGTTTACTTTAAGATACTACTGGGCCTTTAAGAACTGTATCACAGGTAAATTCTATCATTTGAAACACGTCTAACCCTATACCACACAATCTCCAATTTTAACAACCCTGACGAAAGAGGCTTTTGAAAACACAGCAGGAAAAAGAGAAAATGCTAATTACCAGCATTTTCTCCTCTTCCCACAATGTTTTCAAAAGGCTTCTACCCAAGGGTCATTAAAAGTTGGGGCTGTTTGGTAAAGGGTTGAAGCTGGTAAATAAAGCATAATAAATAACCTTACTAAATATCATTTTCAAACAGTGAAGCAAAGAAACAACACGTGTGCAGTCTGATCTTGATCAGCACAGTCTGCATAGCAACTGGTGTTGTCTTAGCACACAGGAAACGTAATATAAACTGTTGACCAAACCATAAAGACTACTCCTTTCTGCAAGCATTTGTGGAAGACAAATTACTGTAAGGTTAAATGAAATGATGTAAATTACCTTGGTGTGGGTAGAAAACATTGTAGGAACAGTTAGAAAATGCTGGTAACCAGCATTTTCTCCTTGTCCCACAATGCTTTCCAAAGCCTTTTTCCTCAGGGTTGTTAAAACTCATTGATTGTTTTGAACAGGGTTTCTTGTGTGCTTTTAGTTCAGTACATAGTGACAAAACTTAACAATGGATGCTGTTGACAATTTCTTCTTTATGAACAGTTACACACCCTTTATATGAACATAAAGACAGCTTTAGGTACCTTTGCCAACAGCCTAAGTAAATCTTTATCATATGAACTGTGCTCTGGGAAAAGGGGGCTTAATGCATCTGCACAGGCTGACCTGGGCCAAAACTTTTACCTATTGGTCAATTTTCTGTATGTCCAAGGACCAGTCTACTTCATGATTAAATCGGTTATTAAAAAAAAAAAAAGTGGCTATTACGCATCTATGATTATATGATGGCTTGATTGGTATCATGTATCGCAGTAATGCATTAAGTCCCCTTTTGCCAGAGCATGATCCATATAAAAACAATAAAACTTTCGACTAGATAAACTGAGAGAGACTACATTTACTCTTTACCACACAATCCCAACTTTTAATGACCCTGAGGAAGAAGGCTTTTGAAAACATTATGGGAAAAGGAGAAAATGCTGGTAACCAGCATTTTCTCCTTTCCCCACAATGTTTTCTACCCTTCCTAAAACAAATTTCAATTTTTCAGTCACATTTATTTTGTCGTCTGCAAATGCATTCAATTTGGACCAGTCTAAAATTTTGTCGATTGATAAAGAGTTAAGACAAAATGATTTTTGGTTCAAATGACGAGTTTTCTTTAAATAGTTAAAATGGCAAAAAATATTATGTGAAAAAGAAGAAAATGCTGCTTTCCTGCATTTTCTTCATTACCCATCCAGTTAAACTCATGATTCCTCAGGGTCATTGAAACATGAGCTTGTTTGGTGATCGGTTAACGTGTTACTTTACTTTTCTTGGGCTTGAGACCGAAACAGTAATTTTTCCTAAACATTGTGCCAAGCAGTTGCTTATTGCTATTAACCCTTTCCCAAATGACATTTTGGACTGGTTCAAATTCAAAGAGTTTGCAGACGACAATTTTAAATTTGATGAAAATGGCAGGAAGTTCTCAAAAAGGGTAGAAAACACTGTGAGAAAAGGAGAAATTGCTCGTTATGAGCAATTTCTCCTTTTCCCACAGTGTTTTCAAAAGAATTGTACTGAAGACACGTGAAAACCAGGGCTTGTTTGGGAAAGGGTTAATCTAGTTTCTGAGTTTCTCTGTATGTTTGTATGGTGTTTAACACCATTTTCAACATTATTTGCTACTGTCAATCCTGGAGTTTTTTTATCCAGTATTTTGCACAATATTCTTCAATAGCCACTGGCTGCGATCCCACATCACCATCGTTAAAAAAATGATCAGCAGTGAGAGAGGAATAAATTTCTGTTGCAGTAACTAGCATCAATCCTTGGCGAAAATTGGCGGAGCTGGTGATTTTAACAAGCAACACCCCCCCTTCCCACTCCAGGGCCATAGTTCTAACAGTCTTGCTACAGGTCCACTAGATGAAGCTACATGCAAAATTTGATAAACCTAGACCTTACGGTTAAGGATCAGAAGATTCTTTTAGTTTTAAATGTATTAGCCCATGTAAAACTTGTGACACACCCCCCCACCACCCCCCTCCAAACCCCCGGTACAGAGCCAATTTTGACCCCATGGCTAAAATTGAGACAATCATGATCAATAGAGGTCTAATTATGAAACTGCGTGCAGAATTTCGTAAGCCTTTGGCTTTCAGTCAGGATTATGAAGATTGTTAAAGTTTTCACTTTAAAGGCCCATGTAAAACTTGTGGCCCCTGTAGCACTGCTAATTTTGACCCCATGGCTATAATTCGAATAATCTTAGTAGGCGTCTACTTAGATAAAGCTATACACCATATTTGGTAGCCCTGTGTGACACCCACTGCTGGGTCAGTTATGATCCCCGGGCAATAATCTGAAGAAGTTTGGATTAGATCTTTTAGATAAAGCTACATACAAAATTTGGTAGCCCTGGGTCTTCTGGTTTCTGACAGGAATATTTTAGAAGATTTAGATAATATGGATAAAAGAAACTCCAAAAGAGCATGGATAGGTGCACTGGCCACTGGGATATAACTGAAATAATACTGAAAAGGGGTTAAACACCACACAATCAATCAATCAGCCAGCTTGACTGAAAACCTTTTCTCACAACCTTTTTGCAGAGATTTTGCCGTACTTGTATCTTCATTGCAGCGTAGACGGCTTTGCTGAAGCCTGTGTCTTAAACAGTTTTGTAAGTTTCAACTAGGATGACATTGTTTTACAGTTAAAGTCAACAGCCAATACAAAATGACGCCATTAATTACAAGCTAGCCCCAAAGATTTGTATCTGTCTGTCTATAAACAATCCAGAGTGAGAACCAGTCTCGTATTCTCTCTTTTGTATTGACATAAAAATAGGGTACCAGTACCTATTTTAGTAAAAAACTGGGATTCCTTAATACACATTTGGAAGTCAGAGAGAAAAAAGTTTCAAATGCAAAGTCAGCATCGAAATCCAACCATAAAAAGGTGTTTTTGCAAGCACGATTTCCTGTATGTGCAGTGCACATACAGATTTTGATTTGTTTTATACTTTTTACGTGTTTTAACTCTTTACCACACAGTCCCAATTTTAACGACCCTGAGAAAGAGGCCTTTTGAAAACATTGTGGGAAAAGAAGAAAATGCTGGTAACCAGCATTTATGTCTTTTCCCACCATGTTTTCTGCCCTTTTTAAAGACAAATCTTATGTTTTGATCGACATTTAATATGTTGCCTGCAACTGCTTTCAATTTGGACTAATGTATAATTTTGTTGTGTGGTAAAGCGTTAATCAATTTGTACATGATTCACATACATATGTACGTGAATGGGAACACTGAGCACGAATGTATGGGCAGAGGCAAATGTATGGGCAGATACAGGGTCATGCCATATGCTCTCTGGCCTTCAGCCAGTAGAGCTAAATATTACAGAAACAGGAAGCTCATCAGAAGAAATCATGTTGGTAGAAGTTAGTCAGATACAAGTACTTAACAATTTATTTGTATATCCAGTCCTAGTCAGAGGCTACAGATACTTCTCTGTACATAGAAATACTGCCTTATAGTAATTTAACCTGGTACCCTTACCTCCGAGGCTAGGGATATATGGTGGTCTTACCTATTTTCTTGGGACTAAATCATAAATTTTAGCTTACACTTATCTAAATGAAGAACTGATTACAAAAAAACACTTTAAAAAACAAAAAAATCAAATGTAAATGCATATAACAACATACACTCCTCGCGTTTTTTGCTCAAGTCCGCGAGCCGCGACGGACCAATTTGTCCGCGGCAAATCTGCTGTACAGGTATCGGCCGCGGAAACGCGACGGACGTGTCACCGCGGCCTCAGAAAATATCGGGCAACTTCACAGCAGGAGGTAAACGCGGTGGATCGCGGCGACTGTGCGAGGGATCGCGGGGGAAAATTCGCCAGGATGACTGTAAATTTTTATACATAAATATCTGTAATTTTCCCCACTGTTTTGGGAACCAGAAACTAATTCTTCCATTACGACCGCAACATTTTCGTACCATTAAATGCGGATATAAGCTTTGCCAACAGGGATTACTTAAGTTAGGATGCCACGAAACGTTATATATCATTTTAATCAGCTATTCGCTAAGTTACAAATTTGTAGGCCTATCCCATATTTAGTGTTAGCGATATGAAATTTCGAATTTCGGATTAAAAGTGCAATTTCATGCTGGATTCCAAAAACCGAAAACCAAAGTTACTACTTCTTGATTGTTTGTGACTCACAAGCGTGTACTTTAAAAGAGGAAAAATTCCGACTGGAATCCCAATTAATAACTTAACCCTTAGAGCGCCGAAAATCCATAACGTAATCTACAATTTAATTTGAAAAAAAAAAGAAACCCAAGAACCAGCATTTTTTCCATGTTGTTTTCGTCCTACAAGAGCGCAAGGTGTACATCCAAAATCAGACTGCACATTTCGTGCAGCCTGAACTTAATTTATGTAAGTCGCAAAGGCAATTATTGTTGTGAATGCCGTTTAATGGGTTAAAGAGCAAAAACGTGTTTACAATGTAGCATTCACGAAAATTTACCAGTACACTCGCGGTCTGAAACTGCACACTAGGAAAAAAAAGCACTATTTAAAGTTCGTGTACAACAGGCTCCAGGTATATTTTCATCACACATTCTTTCTTACCCTTCATTAAATGAAACAGATAGAGCAGTTATTAGCCATTCCTTTTTTTTATTCTGATGATAATTAAAAACTTAAACACAACTTAAAAATTATACTACCCTGTACGTGTATATTATCACACTGTTTATCGTCATTTTCTCAGTCTCTGGGTGTAAGGAAACCAAAGGGTAACGAATAAAACTGTACATATTATATTTAGCTTTTTCAAAATGCAGGCTGAATCGTCAGAAAAACAAAACATCGGTCCACATTTTGAACTAAAATGATCCTCTTGTTCTCTTAAATAAAAACCTGCTCTTTTCATTGCCTTCTAACCCTTTACCAAAACATTCCCTGATTTTTTTTAAAACACTGAGGTAGAAGCATTTTGAAAACATTGTGGGCTAAGGAGAAAATGCTGGTAACCAGAATTTTCTCATGTTCCCACAATGTTTTCTACTCTGCTAGAAACAAATTTCAATTTTTGAGTAACATTTATTTTGTCCGTCTGCAAGTGCATTCAATTTTGACCTGTCTAAACTTTTGTTGTTTGGTAAAGGGTAAAATAACATATGCAAACATAACACAAAAGAGAGACAAGGGTTAACTCGGTATTTCTTTGATGTTGGGTATAGCACTCTGGCAGTGTGAAGTACTGTCCCAGTTGTTAGTTCCATATGCACGTATCATACTAAACCGACTGACACTTTTTTATACGACCTTATCTAACCCTTCTTAAATATTTACGACTTAGATTCCGATGATGGATTTATACCAGTCCATTTGGTAAGTCAAAATAACTATAGATCTGTTTAATTTTCTGTAAGAAATTAAAAAATATTCGAATAGCGGCGAATGTCTAGAAATATGTCGCTTAAAATGTCCGGAATATTTTCTCCTTTTTTTTTTCACCAAAGTTATTTTTAAACCGAAAAAATGGATACATTTCCCTCTCATCATTTTGCTGCCATTAGGCCTAGATATTGGCGGATCCCATCCCATCAACTTTGCTGAACATAGTGTTATCTTTTGGACTTGAAGGTTATCCCGGCTAGAATATCTCGCCATATCGCAACAGATTTAGCTCATTACCAAATGACAAAATTTGAGGTTTGTCCAAATCGAAAGCATTTGCAGACGACAAAATAAAAGTGGCAGAAAATTTGAAATTTGTTTTGTGAAGGGTAGAAAACATTGTGGGAAGAGGAGAAAATGCCGGTTACCAGCATTTTCTCCTTTTCCCACAATGTTTTCTAAAGGC
Source organism: Tridacna gigas (assembly GCA_945859785.2). NCBI lineage: Eukaryota > Metazoa > Mollusca > Bivalvia > Cardiida > Cardiidae > Tridacna > Tridacna gigas. Next base: position 47,976,945 of record OX244040.2, read on the forward strand.
TTCTTTCTCGGGGGCGTCAAAAGTAGGGATTGTGTGGTAATGGGGTTTAACTTTCGGCACTTTGGTAGTTTTCGAAAACGAGACTGGGGTTCTCTTCAGCATCTCAAACCTTTCAGCATAAAGCTGCTTTTGCAGAGAAGACCAAGATCAGAAAACGTAATGCGTTCACATCTTGGAACTTAACTGTCTGAGAATATGAAAGACTTTTTATTATATTCAAGTTCCCAGAAGGCAGATTCGAGAGAGATTGACTTGTTTCTCAATCGATTTAAAATAAATATGTTTAAACTAACAGGCAATTTAAGAAGAAGGAAATGGATTAAAATGTCTACTAAAAGGAGTGAACTCAATTGGATACACAATATTATTTCTATTTCATCATCGTTTTGGGGAAAAAACCTATATATGAAATAATATGTCAATAGAAATTGTTACAACAAAAAACAAAATCACCATTGCACTAAATAAAGCCGTTTCCCTTCGAACTGGTAATCGGATGACCTACGAAAACAACCATACAGTGAGTTATTTTCTCGTTGAGTGCAAATTGAAATGAGCCATACTCTGTGAAAAGTGGTTCTAATGCATATCCTCGACGCACCAAGCAAGCCATCACAAAACATGGATCCATTTCAGCTTTTTTTTTGTGTGTGAAAGGGTGCAAAACATTGTGCAAAATTTATGGAAAATGATGGTTACCAAAATGTTCTTCTTTTCCCTTCACGTGATTTTTTTTCCTAATAGCATCTTTGAACCTGGGACGATGTGTTAAAGATTTGAAAATCTCAAATTTTGCGCACCAGCATATGATTTATATTTCTTCACTGCGGACAGGTCAATCTTTTAACCTTTCACAAATCAGTTCTGTGCCTTAACCCATTACCACACAGCAAAATTTTAGACCTATCCAAATAGAAAGCGTTTGCAGACGACAACTTCGAGGTGGCTCAAATGGTGTAATTTTGTTTTAATAGGGTAGAAAACTTTGTTAGAAAAGGAGAAATTGCTGGTTACCAGCATTTTCTCCTTTTCCCACAATGTTTTCAAGAGGCGTCTTCCTCAGGGGTGTCATAAGTCGTCAGTGTGGTAAAGGGTTAATGACCTTGATGGTGAGTCTTCGAATATGATGTTACAGCGGGCTTTCGACATTTTTTCCCCTCTCTTTTCACAATACATTCGACCGTTTCAAAGAAATATTCCGGAATATTCGTAACTTTTTTCTTCTCTTTCCGCCATGTTTTCAAAAGTTATTTATCTAAGGGTCGATATAACCCGGAATTGTGCCATAAAATGAGAGCCAACAGCCGATTCTACACTAGATATTGTATTTCTTATTCATTCATTGAATTTATGGTTTGGGATTAGATCAAACTACATATTTTGGACAGCCTCATCACAGCGTTCAAATTTTAGTCATCTTCTGTAACATAAAGGGTGTACTCGTGCTTGAAAAACGGTACTGTAAATTCGGTAACTGTTTGGAAGGACTCCCTCATTGTGTCGGGAATACGCAATGTCGTTTAATCTCCGACACCCGCTGAGATTGCCCAGTGTGCGCCTTCGGTCATAGTGCACTCTCGTAAAATCATACTATACGCTTAGACACCCTTTATGACCCGTTACCCAGTAATTCCGAGTGTGAATGATTTTTTCGGAAGAAAAAATTAAGTGTAATTTTCCCATTTCCAAAATTCTCTTTCGTTTTTTCAGATACTACTCCTACAGTATGAGGAAAAACCGACATATCTGTACGGCTTTGCAGCATTTGCTCTTACAATATGGACCCAATATCATTAAGGGCATTCTGTGCAGTATGATCTTGATTTATAAAGCCCTTCTGTAGCTCTCAGCTGCGTTATGGTTATTTGTTCCTTAGACAACACGATTATTTTGAACTTTTATCTAAGCAATCGTTCATTCATAAGTTTGGGAAATTATATCCTGATAATATCTCTATATTATTCGCTATGCATTTGTTATTGTACAAAGTTTTTGATCCTATCAAAGAACAATTGTACCATTCTAGCCACGATTGTAGAAAAAAAAAAGTATCAGGAAAAAAGGAATCAAGATAAAAATTATCACAAAAAAAAGTATTAGGAAAAAAAAGCATCAGTTCTCAAAACAGAAACTAAGTTAATATGTTATTTATCGTAGATATTTGGTTGATAGGTTATATTGATTTTGTCAAAAAAAATGTGGATATTTGTATATCTTTTACTTTTTCTGGCCTTAGATTGAGAAGAAATGTGCAAACACTTGTGTTTGTTGATACCTACAAAGGGTTAGGCAATAACAATAGTCAAATGTTTTTGACTTGTGCAAATTCATAATTTTTACAGAAACTGATTCTTTTTTTCCTGATACTTTCTTTCCTAGCAAAAATTGATACTTTTTTCCGATACTTTTTTTCCTGATACTTTCTTTCCGATTACCTCCAGCCACAATGAAATGAAAAAGTTGGTTTAGTGGGTAAATTTCATTCCTAATACAGACAGTGTAGATCCAAGATCAGATTGCATACACTATGCAGTCTGCTCTTGATCTATACTGCCTATTAACAGTCCTTAACCCATTACCACACAGTCCCTACTTTTCACACCCCTGAGAATGAAGCCTATAGAAAACATTGTGGGAAAAGGAGAAAATGCTGGTAATCAGCATTTTCTCCTTTTCCTACAATGTTTTCTACCTTTCACAAAACAAAATTTCAAATTTTCAGTCACTTTTATTTTGTCGTCTGCAAATGCTTTCAGTTTGGACTAGTCTAAAATATTGTCCTTTGGTAATGGGTTAAATCGTGCATAACAGGTTAAGGATTGGTGAATGTCTGCATGGGGGAAAAGGAAATTTAAACAGAACAGAACGACCCTTTTATTCACCCAGGTATAAACATATATAATGTTTAAAGCGTCATTTAAACATTATATAAACCTTTAATATTAAATCCACTCAATATTCTTCGGAGACAGAGTGAATAATTTTAACTTGTATAAACCTTCAGTATCATTTGCATTACAATAATTTTTTGTATATGTATACTACTTGTTGACATAACTAATAACAATTTAATCCTCAAAGTCAAATGTGGGAAAAGATAGTGCAACCTTCTTTGCTTTTCGGGAATTTTCTGCTGAAAAGTGTGCTTTAACCCTTTCCCAAACAAGCCCTTGTTTTTACGTGCCTGCAGTACAAGTCTTTTGAAAACACAGTGGGAAAAGGAGAAATTGCTCGTCACGAACAATTTCTCCTTTTCTCTTAGTGTTTTCTGTTCCTTCGGGTGATTTTCTGCCATTGTTATGAAAGTTAAAATTGTTGTCTGCAAACTCTTTCAGTTTGGAAGAGTCTAAAATTTGTCGTTTGGGAAAGGGTTAAAACGATTGATAACATGTCCGAGTATAAATATATCTTGATTTTCAACATGCTTGCCTTTGATTTTTACTTCCTAGTAAATACTAGCAGTGGATATTTTGCTTTTCTCGGGGGATTCTCTTTTTGCCCGTTTCAGTGTATAAGATATTTTTTCTCTTGTCATTCTAGCAAATAACAAGGTGTTTACCGAGAAAATTGAACTTTAAATAAGAGCCATACTCTGTAGAAAGAGGACTAAATGCCTCTGCGGAGAGTTTCGATTCAGGTCTGCCCGTGCAGTCCACGCAGGCTGACCTGAGCCAAAACTTTTCGCTACAAGTCAATTTTCTGTACAATATGTCAGAAGCGTACTCTATCTAATGATTGAGCGAGGCATTACAAACTTATGGATCTACGAAATTCATTCTTTGTAAACGACCAATGCAATCATTAAAGAGATGACGCTTATAGCAGAGAAAAAAATGATAACCGAAAATAATATTAGCTTCATTTTTTTTTAGATAAATGAAAGAGACTACTATAGTAAATAAATGTATATGGAATGAAGACATTGAAATCCATTCATTCTTTCCTTCTTACACTCGCCCACGCAATTTTTGACTCGTTCACTATTTTTTATCATAGAGCCAATTACACCTTCTGGCATTAATTACATGACACTGTCACTTCCTATCGCTGATAAGGCATCATATGTCTAATACCAAGTTACTAAGATTTTGTGGAGGTGATAAATTGTCATTCTTAACCCATTACCACACAGTCCCTACTTTTGACGCCCCTGAGAAAGAAGCCTTTGAAAACACTTTTCCCACAGTGTTTTCTACCCTTCCCAGAACAAATTTCAATTTTTAAGTCACCTTTATTTTGTCATCTGCAAATGCTTTCAATCTGGACGATTCTAAAATTTTGTCGTTTGGTAAAGAGGTAACAGAAGTTGGTTTTTGAAAGAAAAATCATGAGAACAATGACTGGCCCCATCATAGCAAGATAATATTACAGTGTATTCGAACGGCAACCGGAAAGAACGTATAAATGGAAAGAATCGGAAAAAAGTATCAATTTTTGCCAGAAAAGCAAGCATCGCGAAAAAAGATTCGGTTTTTGTCAAAGCTGTTTCTTTCAAACAATTATTGTAAATGATATGATTAAACTTTTTTTAAGTGCGAGATGGAAACAATTTGTTTCTCTTATCACATTTTTAAGGACTTTCTACGTTCTCAAGTTGTTAAAAATGTAATTTTGTAAGAGTTGGGAATATTGTAAGAAAAGCGATAGTTTAAGATAATTTCAGAAATGTAATTAAAAGGATGATTAAAGACAGTATATCATTAACAGTTTGGCAATATCATTGACTTTAAAAATTAAAGTGAACACTATTAGACCTCAATTAGGATTATACAGTTTGCACAATTCTTCCATATCTCAGGTCACAAAAAGTAAAAAAATAACATTTCTTGAACAAAGTCAATTTAACTTATCAACTAACGCTAAAATTTTCAAGTCACATACATGTGCTTTAATAAGATTAGTCTCTTTGTCAACCGATACTTTTTCTCCTGCTACTTTTTTCCAGTTTTTCCTGCAGTCTATTCAAACACCCATTCAGCATGCTAGTAGAACTTAACAGTCGTTCAAGTCTTCCAAGGGTTGTAGAGAAAAGTTATGGCAAATAAAACTTTACAAAACTTATGCCACAATCAGTAAGATTCCATCGTAGAAACCGAGACAAAGAGAAGGAGCGAGAAAGAGATACGGAATAAATAACAAAAATATGTAAGAGGGAAAGAGAGATATTTTATAAAGAAGGGAATAAATGGAAGAAGGGAAAACAAAACTCGGCGTTTGATGCCCATTTGGAGAAAATTGTTCATTGCTTTTGGATATCGAGGCGAGAGGGAAGGTCGCAAACTCTTTACTTAAGTTTCAGAATTTACATGAAATAAAAGAATCTTGCATACCACTGAAAAGACAAAAGTGATCTGCAGGTTTTGTGGACCAAAAATGAACATGTACGTTATGTGTGCTCTGACCTTTATCATTGTTGGTAGTCTTCACGAGCAAAACCCCACACACAAATAGACAGGGAGGTTGACAGGTTTACAAACTGTCGAATTCGTTTGTGACAGGGTAGAAAACATAGTAGTAAAGTATATTGAGAAAATGCTGGTAATCAACACTTTCTCCTTTTCTACTTTATTTTCAAAAGTACCTCAGGGTAGTTAAAACCCGAGATATATGGTAAAAGGTTTAAATGTTTTAATTCTATAGCCGATAAATCGCTTTGCAGTGCTGAATATTATCTGTTGTCTTTTAAAAACTCTTAACGATTCTCACGAAAATACATAAAATTACTTTTTAAAAGAGTAAACTTATACGGTATTTGGGTTAATTCTGGAGTAATTTGCTAACCGAACTAAAAAAATTTACCTGTATGATCGCGGCGGTATCATCGCGGTCGAATTTATTGCGTAATCAGACTGCCGCGGTCCGCCAGGGATCGCCGCGTTTAACATCGGTCCGGGTTAGTCCGCGTTCACCTATGGTCTAAAATCGTTGGGTCCGCGCTAAATACATCGCGGACAGCGAAAATAGCAAAATCCGCGAGGAGTGTACTGTAAATTCTGCCTGAATCATGTATATTCAATGGCGAGAACCTTTTTCACCCTTCAACCTTTTGCCGGAAGCTGAATTGGTGCATGGGAAAACATGCCCTCATTTCGTGGCTTTCAATATCAATAGAATAGCTCATAAATAAAAAGCTAACATTCATTATGTACACCAAAACTTATTAAAAGCCTTAACTATCACAAGGAGGAACTGTTTTGGACAATGAAAATGAGCAGCTCTGAGTCAATTATCTGAAGTTTTTGGAGCGCGATGAAAAGGATGGATTAGTGTCGGCCATTTGCCCTCTCGTGACGGCAGCATCAGGATACTAAAATAACAAAAATTAAGGCATTCTGGTCCCTTCTATCAATTTATATGCACCTATGAGGACAGATTAGGAATTTTTTCAACACTTTTTTATTGTAAAATATCTGAGAACTATTGAATATCTTAATAAAAGGGCTTGAGACATTTTCTCTCTGTAGCAGCGAATGTTCTGGAAAAACTGTTCATTCATAAGCGACTGAACAAAATTGGTCACGAAATTCTCTGATCTAATTATAGACCGGAATCTTGTCACATTATTCCTGTACAGTCACATGACTTTTTGGCATCAACTATGACTATGTCACACGTTGGGAATTTTTCTGGATTAAAATAAAGTATCAGACAGAGAATTTAAATTAGGCACATATGGGGTTGAAAAAAATGATAAGAGATTTGTCACTAAAACCGATCTTTCATTTAGTAACATGTGTACTGTCTTGTTTTTGTTGCATTTTATAAATTAGCAGCAGTGACACTGTTGTTTACATTCAAATTAGCGGTTCACTCAAAACAGTGATGTCATTCACTTCATAGTTCACAAGAAAACTTGGATATCATTTCGGGTTCGAAAACAGGTACCCCACGAAAATAGGTACGTCGACCATAATACTATACCAAGAGACACTGCCCTACAGTATAATATAACCAAGTAACCACCATTTTGTCCTTTTCCCACGATGTTTTACCCTTCCAAAGACAAATTTCAGTTACTTAAGTCATTTTTGTTGTCTACAAACGCTTCCAATGGGGACAAGTCTAAATTCCTGTGTTTTTGTATGGAAGTTAAACAAGTCAGAATACAAGTTTCGGGTTGTTCATGTAAAATAACAGTCCGGATACAGATCAATTCACTCGGTTTGGAGGGCCTTGCCTTTCGTTATAATCGAAAATGGAATGCTACAAACCTGACTCCTCGAAATAGTATTTCTGAGTGCGAGCATTTTGTGTTATATGGTATGCAATGGCCATTCTGTTCTTTAAATGTTCAATTTTAGCTTTAGTTTGGGCTTCTTGGAGAAGTATTTTCTGTGTCAGACAGACGCTTTTTCGTTTTTCTATGCATGGGAATATCGGAATGGATGAAAATGAACCGGAACGGACTGGAATCGGTATGACTGAAATTCGAAAAGGAGTCCTTTTCGCAAAAAGAAATGACTTAAATGCGAAAAAGACTTCTTTTTTCGGGGGATTCTTCGTAGATCTGACGAAAAAAGACTCCTTTTCGCGAAAATGACTCTTTTTCGTAAATTAAGTCTGAAATAAGACAATGACTCCTTTTTCGTACCCACAAATCTAGATTTCACGAAAAAGACTCCTTTGATAAAAAAAAAAAAACTTTATTCTCGAAAAGGACTGTTCATAGATTTGGAGATATAAACCACTTTTTGGATGTTCAATATTTTAATGAAAGGAACCAGTCCGTTTCGGCAGAAATAGAAATTCTTTTGGCAATGGGAGTCATTATTGGGAGTTTTTTTTTTGAAAAGGAGGTCATTTGAAACAAAGATCGTATATAGCAATAATTTACGATCCCTGTTTGAAAAAAAAAGGGGGCGGTATAAAACGCAGTCATTATAGAACATACAGTTAAGCAGACAACATACACAAAGAAGGAACAGGTGATAAAACGCAGAAAACATAGATTAAATCAAAGTACTGAAAGTACTGACAGACTAGCGAATTTGATTGATTGATTGATTGATTTTTGTATGGTGTTTAACCCTGTTTTCAACATTATTTCAGTTATGTAGCAGTGGACAGTCCACATATCCATGCTTTCCTGGAGTTTCTTTTACCAGTACTCCGCACAATATTCTTTCCAAGCCACTGGCTGCTTTCCCACATTTATATTATAACCATCGTCAAAAGGTGAGGGAGAAATGAATCCTGTTACAATGGCTATCATCAATCCTCGGAAAGAAATTTGCCGAGTCGGGGATCAAACCAGTGACCTCTTGTTCCCAAGTCCTGTACACTACCGACTGAGCTGCTAGGGCTATGTGTGCTATTGGTTAACAGTAATCCAGTTTAAGTTTAACCCTTAACCTGTTAAAAATGTTATACGAAACTTTCAAGCCGATGATAAACACCTGAATATTGCTATTTCAAAGTTACGTTTTGGAGAAAATAATATATCCCCTTATCGGACAGTGTAGATCCAAGATCAGACTGCATGCTCTGTGCAGTCTGACCTTAATCCACAATGTCCGCATAGCGTCATTGAGTCGCAGTAGTGCTGGTAAAAGAAACTCCAGGAAAGGATGGATAGGTGCTCTGGCCACTGGAATATCGCTGAAATAATGTTGAAAACGGCATTAAAAACCATGCAATCGATTAGTCAATATCCAATAGCACAAGATGTAGTTAACTATTTAACTCTCTTTACAAAACGAAAAAATTTACGCCAGTCCAAATTCAAAGCTGTTGCAGACCATAAATTAAAAGTGGCTGAACTGATGAAACCTGATTCCAAAAGGGTAGAAAACAATGTTAGAAAAGGAGAAAATGATGGTTACCAGCATTTTCTCCTTTTCCTGCAATGTTTTCAAAGGGATTTTCCCCCAGTATCGTTAAAACTTGGGATTGTTTGGTAAAGGGTTAATATTCAAGACTAGAATAACAGTTTAACATGACAGTTTAACTGTACACAATGATCTAAATAATGAGTAACTGAAGGAATGACAAGGGTTCCCTGTCTAGTGAGGGTTAATGTGACTGGGATTTGCTATAAGTTACCTAGGTGTATCTATTAACCCTTAGTCTGCATATCGCGACTCACTAACCTTTTGCGGACAGCGTAGATCAAGATCAGACTGCACAGAACGTGCAGTCTGATCTCTCATCTACACTGTCCGATATGGAGATATTTTTCCTCCAAAAATCCCTTTGAAACAGGAAAGTTTTGGGCTTAAATGCTATCGGCTTGAAATTTTCATTTCTTTTATTCAGCAGGATAAGGGTTAATAGATTCACTCATGATGTTACAGTGGTGTTGAAAAAAGTGATTCTCTGCTTTGTATAGGTCACTTAATTTACATATAAGCAAAGATCTTGTACCTTATAAATGACATCTTGTTCAGTTTATTACTTTGTAAGACGACATGTTCAAATTGGAATGGTAGAGATTTAGTGGTTTTTGTCAAAATTGTCATAAATAACAAAATTAAGATTTATAACAGAGAGTAGTATTGTGAGGCAGTATTTGGCAACTGTGGGTTTTTTTGTTTACTTTGACTCTAGGTCAATCTTGATGCCTATAGACTAGCTTCGATAGTCCAAATTTAGAGCGAATTCTATGACACTTAACTCTGAAATTCACTGATTTTGTGTAATTGGCTTACACAGACTTTTTACCCGCATGTTAATTTCACACATCAAATGAAACAGACGCGTCTGTTTGTTGATCTACGAGGACCTATTTTTCTTGAAATAGAGGAGTGAATCGTCTTCAGTCACCTTCCGAAAAGCTATCCGATTGGTTAGATAATTATTTATGCATTGTGGAGAAAAGTAGGTCCTAATGGCGTCAATTTTACTGCTTTCGATTGGCTTATTACAACTACAATTTATTTGTTGCTGCGGCAACACGATCATAACAATGATCTGATCTAAAATATTTTACTTTTACCTGAAACTATGTTTTTCAAGAATTTGATTTCATTCTTTTTGTAAATTTGAAGTTTCTCCCTGTTGCTCCGATTCAATTTACAATGATATGGAACTGTTTTTGTCCTTTTGTACTCGAGATATATCGAACTATTTGAAAGGTGGTTGGATAAAACTGTTCAGAGGCATTTGCAGCAAACAGCTGAGTGATTACATATGAAGGCTCTCGCCTTCCAAAAATGAATCCGGTAGCACAGTCGGTAGCATGCAGGACTTGAACTCAGGTGTCGCTAGTTCGGATTCCCGGTTCGGCAAATTTCTTTCAATGATTCATGATCAGTTATCGTGGCAGGGAATTAATCTTGTTTCACCGATGATCTTTTTTTCGACAATAGTTATGCTGAAAAGCAGCCAGTGCCTTGGTAAAAAACAATGTGCGAAGTAGGATAATGGTAAAGAAATTCCGGGAATGCGTAGATGGGCGTACTTGCCGCTGCGATACAACTGAAATGATGTTGAAAACACCATACAAGCAAATCTTATCGTTAACAGAAGTCCTCATTTGAGAAGGAGTCTTTTTTGTGTAATGTAAATTTCTTTTCCCGAAAAGGACTGAGTTCTGACTTATTCCTCTTCACTCCTTTTCGCTAGAAGTCCTTTTCGTATTTTAGAAGTACCCAACGAATGGTCTTAAATGGGAGGGAATTCTAACATATATGAGTTTGAAAGCCTGAAGAATATAATTTTGTCAACTTTTGCCATCAGAAATAGATCGAAATTGACTTTTGAAACACTGAAATAGACCTAGATAATTGGATAAATGTGTAATTTTGAAACGAAAAAATTCATATTTTGACTGTTGGAGCCGAGGAATACACTTTGTCCGTATCACTGGGCAACTAATAAACAACATGGCTGACAGAGTGAATTGCACGGAATGTTTCTCATTGGTATTGTTGTATTCTGTATTTATATGACACAAAAATGATTACTTAGTAGAGCGATTGGATAGAATCTACTTTAGCAAATCCCGCTAAATTTTAGTTCATTATTTGTTATTCAAGACTTGCATTCTATACATCTATGCTCAGGCTGCAGCGGGGGAGTCGGGGCGGCAGCCTCCAATCAAATAGTAAAGATAAACAAAGCAAGAATAAGTAAAACAAGAACAAAAAAAGTACTTCGCTAGCGCGTTGTTTACTAGAGGCCGCTACAGTAAATGCGTTCCGAAAGCTGCTGCTTTTTTATTTCTTTTGCGTTCCTCTCAATTTTTAGATCGGCTGTCTGAAGTAAATCGGAGGAGAAAAGTGTGCCCGACGCGGGACTCGAACCTACGACCTCTTGAACACTAGTACCACAGGTCTATGAACTGAGCTAGCTCAGCAACCAGTCATGAGTCTATCCAACGTCGACTACAACACTCCTCCCCCTCCCGATTCTGTGGGAGTCACAACTCCCCCTGGACCCAACTGATCGCCAGTGCCGCAAACACACGTTCACTAATTGACCTTATTGCCAATGAAGTAAATCAGGGGAGAAAAATGTGCCCGACTCTACCAACTGAGCTAGCCGTGCAACTGGTTGTGAGTCTGTCCAATGTCAACTACAACATGTCTTGAAATTTAAATTAGGATATGAGATGAGACAGATTTTTACACTTAGATCAGGTCTACCTAAAAAGTATTCAGGACTATCAGGAGCGCAAACAAGAGTCCAATAGCATCATGAACAAAATAATACCACTTTGCCCATTTATTAATGTAAATATTGTGATGATAGAGTCATTTTATTTTTTGACGGTGTTAGAAATGTAATAAATTGCTCTTTTTTTACATGTCAGTGAATTAAACTGCCTATAAATGAATATTGTCAGAATTGTAGTGATGCTGGGTATCAGCACTGTAGTCCAGAAAGTCAAACTGATGTGGCAGGAAAAGTATGTTGAGCCTTATGGTACAAATATGAAAGTGGCAACATTCATTTTTCATGTTATCATATTTGAGCCATGCTTTGGTAAAAGGGGGCTAATGCTTCTGCAAAAGTTATCAACCCATGTCAGCTTGTGCAGTCTGTGCAGGCTGACCTGGGTTGAAACTTTTTGCCATTGGTCAATATTCTGCATGTCAAAAGACAGTTCACATCATGATTCAATCAGTTGTTAGACAAACTGGATTTTATGGATCCATAAATATGTGATGACTTGCTTTGTATCATGCATCATGGAGATGCTTTAAATCCCATTTTGCCAGGGAATGGCTCATTTATATTTTGTATCATTTTTCCCTCCCACAGGTTCATGAACTTACTCCTCCTTTAGCAAGTTTTGAATGAACAGAATATGTTGAAAATTTGACTGGGCATCAGTAGAAGATAGATCAAAATTCAAAATGTCAGCCAAAACAGAAAGGTTAAAGACCCCCTTACTTTTCCCTTGTGCGGCAAGAGTAACCATGCCACAGCTGGGATCTGAAGATGCAGACATGAAGGATGGTCTGAAGTCAGGAAGATATGCTCCAGATACCATTGTCCTCAAGTCGTCTGGTCAGTTGGAGGGACCTGTGGGTAAGGAATACTTGAAGAGGGTAGCAACAGGACTTAGCTTTGAAGAAGATGTTGTCAGGGAAAGGTGTTTTCATGCCTTGCCATACGATGAAAAATACATGTTTGAAGCATTTGATATTGGAGATCTAGTTCCTATTCCTCCCAAAACAAAAATTCCTGTTGGCAGACACAATGCCAGAATAGATGTGAGGCATATGCCATGTAATTTAACAAAGTCATCCAAGTCTCACCTTAAACCATTAAAACGTCGGATAACAATACGGGCACAGCAAATGCACATGGAAGCTGTAAAGCGAGAAGAAATGAGAGAAAGGTTAAAGAAGAAAGATAAAGAAGGCACCGTGGAAGGAGAAGAAGGTGAACCAACAGCATCATCTGAAACGAGTTTGGAGCCAACTGAAAGTTTTTTCCTTACTGAAACAAAATTAGAGTCTGAGCCAAAATCTGAGGTGACAGAAGAGACAAAGGATGTCAAGCAGATGGAGGCACCGATGTCAAAACATGGCAATGATTGGGATGCATACCTCATGTCTATTATCAGTTCAAATACAGCAAATTGGATCGTATATGAAAGGACACCAGCTGGTTCTCAGGATAGAGAGAAGCTGGAAACTCTGCTGAAGAAGTGGTATGGGGAACCAGAACATACTGATTTAGTTAGAGAAGACACAAGTGATAATGAGCGTGATGCTGATGAACAGGAAGAGAGGAAGCCTAAAAAGAAATGGAAAAAGAAAGAAGCTAAGTAAGTATGTAACTGAGCCATGCTCTGGGAAAAAGGGGGCTTAATGCATCCCTGTAATGCATGATACCAAGCATTAGCAAGTCATCACATGATCATGGATCCATAAAGTCCATTTTGTCTGACAACCAACTGAATCATTAGGTAGAATGGCCCTTTGACATACAGAAATTTGACCAGTAGCGAAAAGTTTTGACCCAGGTCAGCCTACGTAGACTGCGCAGGCTGACCTGAGTAGATACTTTTCACAGATGCATTAAGTTCCCTTTTCACAGAGCATGGTTCAGTTGTGTATTTGAGGAGGCTTTCCATCTATCTATGTCTTTGATAATTAGCTGTTTATCAGACTTTAAGCTGTATTTAAAGCATTTGCAGCCAACACTTCCATGGCTCAAATGATAAAAGATGTCTCTAAAAGAGAAAGAAACATTGTGGGTTAAGATGCTGGTATCCGTCATTTTCTTCTTTTCTCACAATATTTTTTTTAAGGATTTCTTCCCTTTGTGGGGATCATACAAGCACAGAATAGTTTGATAACACAACTGTTTATGCCCCTGCCATCAATAGCATTGGAAAAAATTGTGGAAAAAGGAGCGTAAAAATTAAAGCTTGTTGCAATATTTATTTGAGCCATGGTTTGTGAAAAGGGAGCTTAATACATTTGCGAAAAGTATCGACCCAGGTCAGCCTGCGCAGTCTGTGCAGGCTGATCTGAACCGAAACTTTTTGCTATTAGTCAATTTTCTGTATGTCAAAGGACAGTCTACATCATGATTAAGCATTTTCTCCTTTTTCATACAATGTTTTCGAAGGCTTTTTTCTCGGGGTCGTTAAAAGTCGGGATTGTGTGGTAAACGGTTAAATTCTTAAAGTGCAGCATAAACTCAAAGGCATTTTCAGTCTAGAATTAGACCAAGATAACTACAAATATTATGGTTACTCTTTGCCAGCATTGTTTCAGCAAAATAGACAGTGTAGATCAAAGATCAGACTGCACATTTTGTGCAGTCTGATCTTGATCTTCACTGGCCGCAGATGTGACTATAGTCGTGAAAGGCGCCTTGAGGGTTAAGGGTTAAGAACATTGCCTGTGTCTCTGTTTTTTCAGTCTTCTTGAGAAAGTATATAACCTGGGAGAAGAGGTAGAGCAAGAAGCTGTAGACCCATATTCAGATGACAACAAGGCACCATTTTACAGACAACCTGCTGGATTAAGACGGGCTAAAAAACATGAGGAAAAGGAAGAACTAGGTAAAATTTGTGTTTTGGTTGTATGGTGTTTGACACTGTTTTCAACATTATTTCATTTACAGTGTATCACAGTAGCCAGTAGATCCATGCTTTCCTGGAGTTTCTTTTACCAGTGCTTCACACAATATTCTTTCCAAGCCACTGGCTGCTTTTCTACTTATCCATTGTCAAAACAATGATCAGCGGTGAGAGCAATAAATCTTGTCGCAGTGGCTATCCTCCATCCTCATAAAGAAATTGGCGGGTCTGGAGATTAGAACCTGTGACCCCTTGGTAAAAGGTTTGGATTGCACTGATTGATTTTAGTACTTGGATTCAGACTATTTTTTTAGTGATTTTGAATACCTGTACATCAGCTTGTGAGAAAGCAAGCCATTTTGAAGTAGGATGGAAAGTATTCTACTACTACTACTTCTATATGAGCCATGCTCTGGGAAAAGAGGGCTTAAAGCATCTCCACAATGCATGATACCAAGCAAGTTATCACAGTATCATAGATCCATAAAATCCAGTTTGTATAATAACTTACTGAATCATGAGGTACACTGGTCCTTTGAAATGCAGAAAAATGACCAATAACAAAACAAAAAGTTTCAGCCCAGGTCAGCCTGCGTGGACTGCGCAGGCTGGCCTGAATTGATAATGTTTGCAAATACATTAAGCTCCCTTTTCAGACAGCATGACCTATATCTTCATTGCATTACAACAAAAAATGTTTTATATCATTTACAAATGTGGGGGGTAGTACTTAGCATTTTATAATGAAATACATGTACATCATTTAACCGAAGAGCTCACTATTTCCCTGCTTGTTATCCCTCACAAAACAGGATCAGGCTTAAGTTGCTTTTATGGATCATGTAGATCAGACTGCACAGAATGTGCTGTCTGATCTTTGATCTACACTTTCTATTACTTTGTTACACATTCTGGCCAAAACAATCTTAGTTCAGCTGTTTTTCTGTATTAACCCTTTACCACACAATCCCGACTTTTAACAACCCTGAGAAAGAAGCCTTTTGAAAACATTGTGGGAAAAGAAAAAAATGCTGGTAACCAGCATTTTCTTCTTTACCACAATGTTTTCTACCCTTTAAAAAAAGAATTATGTTTTGAGCCACATTTGAAATGTCGTCTGTAAATGCTTTTAATTTGGATTAGTCTACCTTTTCGTTGTGTGGTAAAGAGTTAATTGAAAAGGGCTATTTCATTAAATTAGCACTCTGAAGGTTAATGCTCTTAAAGCTAAAAAAAGGAAAGGCACATTGTCTCAGTCAGTATGAAAAATTAGGTATTGCAACTTCTAGGCTGTTTTTGTCAGAATATCTAGTAAGAAAGAGAAGAATATATCAATTGAATAGACCTTAAAGATACATCCTTCAGCTAGAAAGATAAAAACGTAATAGACTGTAGAATGGTTAAGAATTTAGTCAGTTGCGTAAGCATAGATAAATTGCCAACATATGTTGTAAGGGATAAAGAAACTCAAGGGATTTGTCTTTGATTTAAAACCAGAAACAAAAACAATGATTTTTTGGATTGCCTCCTGAAGATGAAATGCATTTTCTATCTGTTGTAATTTGTGTACTTTGAGACCGTCAGAGACAAAACTTGGCATGAAGATACAAGAATGATTATAGTTTCATGAAATAGATTCATAAAATAAAGATGAAACTGGTTTAAAACCAGCTGAAAACGAGTACAGATGTATCTTTAACTCTGAATTTATGAAATGGACCTTTCCAATTAAGTATTACAGATTTCACATTCTATAGGTAAAGAGTGCACTATATTGTGTACACATTTATCATAGTTTATCATAGTATACTATACTAAAGTATTATTATTACTATTACTATTATTATCATTATTATTACAATGTACTTTCCTTTCCAGTTCGCAGTATGAAAGGTTTGTAAATGTTAAAAATATGTGTTAACAAACTACCATCTGCTTCTTACATTTTTACAGCAGACAATATTTGATAAAATTGTTGCAAAAGGAATAGTTGCTTATAACAAGCAATGCCTGCCATTGCCACAAGTTTTTTCATGTGTATTTAAACCATGCTGTGGCAAAATGGGGCTTAATGCATCTCCATGATGCATTATACCAAGCAAGATTATAGATTCATTAAGTCTATTTTTTCTAACAACCGACTGAACCATGAGGTAGAATGGTTCTTGGACATGCAGAAAATTGACCAATAGCAAAAAGTTTCGGCCCAGGTCAGCCTGCGTGAGCTGCGCAGGCTGACCTGGGCCAATACTTTTTGCAGATGGATTAAGCCCCCTTTTCAAAGAGCATGACTCATTTATCTAATGAACCATAATTTATAGAGATTATCAACATCGGTATTTTATAAGGCCTAACAAAAAAATATCTGTGTTTAGGGTTTAGGTCCCAGATGCTGTAGGTAGGGTAGTTAGGGGTAGGGCTTTCTTTTTTTTTTCCAGAAACTTGTTACATGGACTATGTACTGAAATCCCCCCCCCCCCCCCCCCCCCCAAAATTTTTTTTTTTTCAATTGTAGTATAAAAAGTTTAGGATCGGCAGCATTTTCTAGGTAGGGTCGGGAAACCCTAAACACAGATATTTTTTTTTTAGGCCTAAAGGGATGTTTTCAAAGGCGTCACCTGCATAGTAGTTCTTGTTTCATGGTGGTAATGTGTGGAAATGCATTTGTACTGAAAACTACATGATGACCAATTATAATGGCTTTAACCTTGCATGATAAATACAGTGAGAAATAGACCATGCTCCATGATTAGGGGGTTTAACCCTTTCCCAAACAAGCCCTGGTTTTCATGCGTCTGCAGAACAAGTCTTTTGAAAACACAGTGGGAAAAGGAGAAATTGCCCGTAACAAGCAATTTCTCCTTTTCCCACAGTGTTTTCTACCCTTTTTGAGAACTTTCTACCATTTTCATAAAATTTAAAATTGTAATGTCTGCAAACTCATTCAATTTGGACCAGTCCAAAATTTGTCGTTTGGAAAAGGGTTAATGCATCCAGGTGATGCATCATACCAAGCAAGTCATCTCTTAACCCTTTACTACACAATCCTGACTAAAGACCCTAAGAAAGAAGACTTTTGAAAACATTGTGGGAAAAGGAGAAAATGCTGTTAACCAGCATTTTCTCCTTTTCCCACAATGTTTTCTACCCTTCCAAAAGCATATTTCAATTTTTAAGTCACATTTATTTTGTCGTCTGCAAATCCTGTTGATTTGGACCAGTCTAAAATTTTGTCGTTTGGTGAAGGGTTAATTATAGATCCGTAATATCTATTTTAATTAACAACCGACTGAATCATGAGGTAGAATGGTCCTTGGACAGGCAGGAAATTTACCAAAAGTAAAAAGTTTCAACACAGGTCAGGCTGCGCAGACTGCGCAGGCTGACCTGGATCAATACTTTTTTGGAGATGTGTTAAACCTCCTTTTCACAGAGCATGGCTCAAATATCATAACAACTATTAATGAATTTAGTTTACTTTTAAAGGTTTTACTACAACTGTTATCAAACTAATGAGCTAAAAAGATAGCTGCTCTACAACAGGAAATGTGAAAGGAAAAAAAACTGAAATTAGGCTCAAATCAAATCTGTTTAACTATTTGCAAACAATTAACTATTTGCAAACAAGTGCTTGTTTGTTAGACTCTCAAGAAGTATGTTGAAAACATGATGGGAAAATATGAAATTTCTAGTAACTAGCAATCTCCCTCTTGCATTAACCATTTCTGCCATTTGAACCCGTTACCAGACAACAGTATTTTAGCCTTGTCCAGATTGAAAGCATTTGCAGACGACAATTTCACTGTGGCTCAGATGGTGCATATTTCCGTTGATAGGGTAGAAAACATGGTGGGAAAAGGTTCAAATGCTGGTTACCAGCATTTTCTCCTTTTCCTACAATGTTTTCAAAAGGATTCTATCCCAGGGGTGTCAAAAGGCAGCATTGTGCGGTAAAGGGTTAACCATTTTTGCCATTTTAACCCTTTACCAGATGACAATATTTTAGCCTTGTCCAGATTGAAAGCGTTTGCAGACGACAATATCACTGTGGCTCAAATGGTGCATATTTCCTTCGATAGAGTAGAAAACATTGTGGGAAAAGGTGAAAATGCTGGTTTCCTGCATTTTCTCCTTTTCCTACAATGTTTTCGAAAGGCTTCTTTCCCAGGGGCATCAAAAAGCGGCATTGTGCGGTAAAGGTTTAAAGACAGTTGCAACATTTTAGCCACATTTTGTCATCTGCAAACACTGTAGATAGGGATAAATCTAAAATATTGTCTGATAAATAGTAAAAATTACGGAGGATAACAAAGGAGAAATTCTCAAAGGGAAATACCTAATTTTGTTACCGTCTTTTAATTAAGATTGCACCACAGCTGGCCAACTAGAAAAATGACTAATAGTCTTTCAGATAAGACAAACCAGGGTCCCACATGATGGTGCTATACAATGAGCACATAAAAGAACCAGGATCCATATTCAAACACAACTTCTGATTGGCTGAACCAAATAATTTAGCCAGTCAGAAGTTGTGTTACCTTCAAATTCGGAAAATTCTTTGGCATACAACAAAGAGTGTACTTAAGAATGGTTGGTGAATACTGACCAAGGCTTGGGATAGGTTTTGTACTGTCCCAAGTGACATATTATATAATATTTTGGAATCATCCGGCATATAAGCAACAGGTTGTGACGAATTTACGGAAAAACCAATCAATCTTCCATGGCAGTATTTATTGGACCCTAACTGTGAAATTGGTCATCTTGTAGAGTTACTGTCAAATATTTTGAAAAGCTTTTCGTTATGTGCATTCTGTGATGTAAATATAATAAACATGTACATGCTTTTGCTGAAAAGTAGACCTGTGAGACTCTAAATGATTTTTTAGAATCATCTTATTCTGAAAATAAAAAAATACAATACCAACATGAGAAAAGGTTAAACTATATTGTTCAATTTGTTGTTAAGTTATCCAGCAACTTATGTTTTTTTTTTTTAGGATTATCTCATTAACTCTGTACCACACACTATCCCGACTTTTAGCAACCCAGAAGAAGAAGCCTTTTGGAGACATTGTGGGAAAAGCAGAAAATGCTTGTAACCAGCATTTTCTCCTTTTCTCACAATGTTTTCTACTCTTCCAAAAACAAATTTCAGTATTTGACTCACATTTAGTTTGTGCTCTTTCAATATGGACTGGTCTAAAATTTTGTCGTTTGGTAAAGAGTTAAATTGTCTACTGCAGTCAGTTGCAGATGATAGACATTGCTTAACCCTTTACCACACAATCCCAACTTTTAACGACCCTGGGAAAAAAACCTTTTGAAAACATTGTGGGAAAAGGAGAAAATGCTGGTAATCAGCATTTTCTCCTTTTCCCACAATGTTTTCTACCCTATCAAAGAAAAACTACACCATTTGAGCCAAATTGAAATTGTCGTCTGCAAATGCTTTCATTTTGGACAAGGCTAAAATTTTGTTGTCTGGTAAAGGGTTAATTGGCGGAATTTGTCTTCAAAAGTATAGAAAATATGGTGGAACAAGAAGAAAATACTGTTCAGCAGCATTTTTCCATAATGTTTCCAAAGCCCTTTTTTCTCCATCCTCATTGACCCAGTTCCGATGTATTCCGTAAACTACATTCATTGCCCCTGGATTATCTCGCGTACGTTTTCTTATTCTCATCAATTATTGATGAAGCATTTTGATTGGTAATCTAATTTCATCAGTGAAAAAATTTAATCTATTTTTATCAACCATATGCAATAATTTCTATTTTTACCTTGTCTACAACAAGTCAAATCGCTTGTTTCAAATCAAGCTTCGCGATACTCTAAATATGGCTGAGGCCATGAGCATCATTGACAAATGTTTACAAAAAGCATTCAGCGTCATCCTGAAAGAGTTCCAGCTTAATATACAAGGGTTTGTAATGTCTGCCCTGGATTGTCATAAGGCAAATGCCACAGAAGGAAGGCCCACCAGCGGCCGCCATATTCGCTGATAATGATGTGGGTTTTACCCTGTTTATTCATAGTAACAGAAGAAATGTGATTATCCTCCACTACAAGAGAGTATTGTTATGTTATCGACAATTTGATTGGCTATTGGATGTAACTCGCAATCTTATGAATATTCATAGAAACGACTGTTTCGCAATTGAATGTCCCAGGGGTGATGAATGGTAATACTTCACACCTGGGTTAAAGAGGGTGTTTTTTCTCAGGATCATGAAAACACAGGATTGTTTAGTAAAGGTTTTTAAAGTCTATTCTCTGTAGTCCATTAGTCTTTGAAGGGCAATATTATCATCAGGGCATATTTAACATGTCATCTGCAAATGCCTTCAATTTGGACAAGCCTAAAATTTTATTGTGTGGAAAGAGTTAAAGGTCCATGGCATTATCACTTTTCAAAAGCCAGGCCCTGTGTTAAACTTTAACAAAACTTCTTTCTAAATGTAGTAGAAAAAAGGAAAATAACAGGAGCACATTGAAAGGAATTTCTAATAAAATGTCGATTATACTTGCATCAAAGGTCAAGGTCTTTCCTCAAGTTATCTCATTATTTTTCAGACTTTTTTATTGCAAGCTATCACAGTCAAACCTCATTTAATCACAGAAAGTGACAGAATGCCTTGAAGAGTTATATTCATGAAGATTCTTAACTCTTTACCACACAATCCTGAGTTTTAACGACCCTGGAAGAGATGGCTTTAGAAAACATTGTGGGAACCAGCATTTTCTCCTTTTCCCACTATGTTTTCTACCTTATTAAAGGCAGAAATAATCATTTGAGTTTTATTCAATTTGTCGTCTGCAAATGCTTTCAATTTGGTCCAGTCCAAAAGTTTGGCATTTGGTAAAGAGTTAAGTAATTCTAATGCTCCAATTCTAGTAACATTACAAAACATGCATGTATAGTTGAAACAAAGCCATGCAAGCTTTATAGGCAAATGCGGGGAGTAGGGTTTAACTCTTTACCACACAATAAAAATGTACACTTGTCCAAATTGAAAGCATTTGCAGACGACAATTAAAATGTTACTCAAATTAGGAAATTTGTCTTTAATTGGATGGAAAACATTGTGGGAAAAGGAGAAAATGCTGGTTACCAGCATTTTCTCTTTTTCCCAGAATGTTTTCAAAAATCTTCTTTCTAAGGGTCATTAAAACTCAGAATTGTGTGGTAATGGGTTAATTTCTTAATTCAACCTGTAGAACGCTGAATAAATGGAATGGACAAGTCATGTCAGGTAGAAAAACCCATCGTACAATGTAACCCTTTTCTAGGTGACAAGAAATTTTAGACTTGTCTGCATTGAAAGAATTTGCAGATTACACATCAACTAATACTCAAAATGATTGTAATTGTCTTTGAAAGGATAGAACACATTGTAGGAAAAGGAGAAAATGCTGGTTTCCCACAAGGTTTTCTAAAAGCCTTCTCCATCAAAGTTGTTACCTTTCGGGATTTTGAGATAGAGGGTTAAAGGTGTTTCAGCCAGTATATCAAAAGACAAGAATGTAAATCAAGGACAGACTTAACACACTGAGAGCAGTCTGATCTTGATCTGTGGTGTCTGCTAAAGCAGTTGAAGCTGTGCTTAGTGCTCTGAGGTCTAACCCTTTACCACACAATCTTGAGTTCCAACGACCCTGAGAAAGAAAGCTTTTGAAAACATTGTGGGAAAAGATGAAAATGTTGCGAACCAGCATTTTCTCCTTTTCCCACATTCTTTTCTACCCTTTCACAGCCAGAAAGCATGATTCTAGCCACATTTTAATTGTCATCTGCAAATGCTTTCAATTTGGCCAGCTTCAAATTTTTTGTCATTTGGTAAAGAGTTAGCATAAGTAGAAATAGAAACGAAAAAAGCAAGAAAGCAATTCAGAAATAATTGGGCCTCTGTGAAAAGGGGGCTTAATGCACCTGCAAAAAGTATCGACCCAGGTCAGCCTGCGCAGTCCTCACAGGCAGACCTGGGCCGAAACTTTTCGCTATAGGTCAATTTTCTGCATGTCAAAGGACCACTCTACCTCGTGATTCAATAGGTTGTTATATAAAATGGATTTTAGGGATCTATAAGACTGTGGTTACTTGCTTGGTATCATGCAGCACGGAGATATATTAAGCCCACTTTTGCCAGAGCATTAGTCAATTATCTTAGTGTTTCTTGTATTATATGCTGCTTTGCATGGTAATGTCATTCTTTGCTGATGTTTCTTGGTGCATGTTGACAATGGTAGGATGTTAATCTACCGGTATGTCCCATTTAATCACTGTCCTAAATCATTTTACAGTAAATTAACTCTTTACCACACAGTCCTGAATTTTAATGACCCTGTGAAAGAAATCTTTTGAAAGCCTTGTGGGAAATGGAGAAGATGCTGGTAACCAGCATTTTCTCCTTTTCCCACAATGTTTTCTACCCATCCCAAAACAAATTGCAGTTTTTCAATCACATTTATTTTGTCATCTGCAAATGCTTTTAATTTGGATGGGTCTAAAATTTTGTCTTGTTGTAATGGGTTAATTGGCTTTATTTAGGCAGTATTGTTCATGAGCTTCTGAATGTATTGAGTTGACCCTTTACCACACAATCCCAACTATTAACGACCCTGAGAAAAAAGCCTTTTGAAAACACTGTGGGAAAAGGAGAAAATTCTGGTAACCAGCATTTTCTCCTTTTCCCACAATGTTTTCTACTCTTCCCCCAAAAAATTTCTAATTTTGAGTAACGTTTATTTTGTTGTCTGCAAATGCTTTCAATTTGGACTGGTCTAAAATTTTGTCATTTGGTAAAGACTTGAGGGGTGTCTTGTAGTTTCATCGTATCTGTCTGTTCCATGTGTCCATGTGTGCATGGGACAGTTTCTATTTGTTACTCATAAGTGTGCATAGGACAATGACACTCATTGTATATATTATGTATGCAACATACTGATAAAAGTAAGCAAAAATGTTTTTTGACATTAACTAGACATGATATTGTTCTTAAAAACCATTTTTTTAAAATACCAAAGTACAAATGTAGTTACACTATGCATATACAATGTAACCGGTAACCATGATTTGGTTTTTAACTCTTTACCAAACAACAAAATTTTAGATTGGTCCAAATTGGAAGCATTTGCAGACAACAAATTCAATTTAGCACAAATTATGATTTTTTTTTCTTTGAAAGGGTAGAAAATGTTTTCAGAAGTTCATTGTTTTTGGGACCATTAAAACTTGTGAGTAAGGGGTTAAATTGCATATAAATATGATAAATTTCAAAAACAACATTTTATCAGTTTTTAAACAGGAGGCCATCTGATATTGTTTTAGAGCAAAACTTCAAGGGAGGGATTTTTTAAAGGGATAACTACTGCAAGGCTTTGCAACATAGAGTTAATTGACATGTCCTGGATTGTGTGTACAAGTATTCAAAATCAAAATGGCACAAGTTAGGAATTGAAGTTTTAGCAAATGCTTGTGTAGATTGAGAATCAGGGAAAAAAACAGAATATGGCCTCTGAAGACATTACACTCAATTTCAGAAATAGATTGATATACATGTATATGCACAGTTCCTTAACCCAAACGACAAAATTCTAGACTGTCCAAATTGAAAGCATTTGCGGATGACAAATTGAATTAGTTCAAATGTTGAAATTTGTACTAGATAGGGTAGGAACATTGTGGGAAAAGGAGACAATGCTGGTTACCAGCATTTTCTCATTATCCCATGATGTTTTCAAAAGGTTTCCTTCTTGGGCTCGTTAAAAGTTGGGATTGTGTGGTAAAGGATTAATTCCAGTTTGTCATAAAAAAATAGAGGAAAATTGTCAAAATCAGTTCTTTCACTCCTTACCACTCTATAAAATTTTACACTTGACTTTATTGACAGCTTGAGGGTGACAAATTGACTGTGGCCCAAAAACTGGAATTTGTTCGGGGAGGGGTAGAAAACACTGTGGGAAAATAGGGAAATGATGGTTAAGGGCATCTTCTTCACTTCCGACAATGTTTTGAAAAACCATCTCCAGTCAGGGTTGTTAAAACTTGGAATTGTATGGTAAAGGGTGAAAGGAAGGGGGTAAAATTTAATGTTCACTGTTGTTTAATATATTTATGTACATAATGTATGTGATAGCTATAATTATGTGCTTTATTTATGGAATGAACTGTTAACTGTTGCTTAACATGATTATCTTAATTATTTTATGTGATAACAGGGTGCTTTATTTATGGAATGAAATCTTGGCAATTCATTTGACTATTGACCATACAGCTTGTCAAACAATATTTTTTAACTCTAATTTCAAAAGTCATACTCAGTGAAAACTTAGGTGTTGATAATGCATCTGAAAAAACTATCGAACCATGTCAGCCTGTGTGAACTGGGCAGGCTGACGTGGGTTGAAACTTTTTTGTCAATGGTAAATTTTCTGCGTGTAAAGGACCATTCTACCTCAATCTATTGTGTGGTTCTGCCAGTTTTTAGGAAAAATGGGTTTGTCCTATGTGACAACTTGCTTGGAATAGTGCATTACAAAGATGTATGAAACCTCTTTTTCACAGGGCATGACCCATATACAAGTGACAGTTTGAATTAGGAAAAGAAATTATTGTTTGTTACATTTTCGTTGATTTTGGGAAAGTCTTTGTCATAAAAATGTTGACAAATGTAGATTCAAGATCAGACTATGCTCTGTGTAGTTCAATTTTGATCTGCATTGTCCACAACAAGTACTTTGAATAGTGCTTGGGGAGCACTAAGGATTGATTCAGTGACAGAAGCATTTTTACAGATATAGTGAGAACTGACAAATAGGGCAGTAATACAAGTCTTACATTTCAGCGGTACTTTTAATACTTATGGTTATTTTTCATGTATTAGTATCATAGGATTATGTCTGTCTTTCAAACTTAATGAAAGGATAGACTAGTATGATTTAAAAGCCAGTCTTTACATCATTCTAGATGTACAACTGCTTCAGATGCAGTTTCTTAAGCATCCTTGTTTCCTTCTTCAAACTGTGAACATGATTTAACTCTTTACCAAACTACAAAATTTTAGACTGGTCCAAATTGAAAGCAATTGCAGATGACAAAATAAAGGTGGCCCAAATGATGAAATTTGTCATTGATAGGTTAGAAAACATTGTGGGAAAAGAAGAAAATGCTGGTTACCAGCATTTTCTCCTTTTCCCAAAATGTTTTCCAAAGGCCTCTTTCTCAGGGTCGTTAAAAGTCGGGATTGTGTGGTAAAGGGTTTTTAGCAGATATTGGTAGCAGGGACAAGACCTTCAGTGCGTTGCAAACAGATATATGGTACTAATAAACTCATTGGAAAAAGACTGGTAAACCATGGGTCCATGTGTCAGGAGTTAACAAAACTACTTAGTGCATGCGACTAGGTGTTTTGGCATATGGAAAAAATGCATCTCTTTATCTTTTATCTGATCATCTTGAAAGCTCAATAGCAGCAAAAATAAACAATGCAGGTGTTAAAATGCATTTGAATTTGAATCATTACCTTCTAAAAGTATGGAAATAATTGTGAAGATGACAGTCTGTTATTGTACAGTCGGTCTAAGTGTTAGTCACTGGCAGAAAAATTCATTTTAAAACCATGCATGTAAAAAGTAAACAAAAGATAGAACAACCTGGCAACTTTTTGACCTACTTTCAATATTTATTTTTCTGCCAGCGACTAACACTTGGACCAATAGTCAAAATCCATCTTTTTCAGGGTTATTGAAATGTGGAATTGTGTGGTTAAGGGTTTATTGAAAACGTAAAGAATTATTTCATTTATTCAGGTGCTATCAACACAACAGCTGCCAGTATCAATGTTCAGACATTCAAACCCCCACCCCCTCCCACCCTGAGAGATTTCATCAACCCTGATGTAGGGAAGTACATCTATGAGACACAGGATATGTTTCAACAAGAGCAGCTGACAGGTGAGCTTGTGAATAAAATGTTCATGAAAAGGTTGATTGATTGATTATTTATAATTATGATGTTTAATGTTGTTATCAATATTATTTCAGTTATATTGCAGCAGCCAGTGCTCCTATCCATACTTTCCTTGAGTTCCTCTTTACTTGTACTTCGCAAAATATTCTTCCCAAGCCACTGGCTGCTTTTCCTCCTAACCATAAATCGAAACAGTGATCAGTGGTGAGAGAGTAATGAATCATGTAGCAATGACTTTCATCAGTCCTTGGAAAGAAATTGGCCGAGGTGGGGATTCGAATCAGCAACTTCCTTCAGAGCTTATGATGGTTGTGTGATCTCTCCATGGCATATTGAAGAAGTCACAGTGAGCATTTGTTAGGTTGCAACAAGGTGTTACAAATGGTTGACAATCAAAACTCATTTTAGCTAGTTTACTGAGCATGTACAAGCAGGGACTGGATATGGCTGCAATCTCTATGATTGCAAGGAAGATACCAGTTATATTACTTTAATTGCATCTTGGCTTTGAATGCCCTGCCATTAGTATCACAAACAGTTTGGTGCTGAGCTTTTGACATCCATTCTGCAACTGACTGGCATCTGATTAATGATGGTTCCTTTATTGGTTAGAGCATTTGATGTGTAATCTTAAGGTTCTGGGTTTAATCCTTGTTGGCTGTGCAGCTAGTATAGAAGGGGTGAGGCATGGCAGAATGGTAGCCTTATACTCATTAACAGGGATGTCGCTGGTGTTTGAAAAGTGGTGCGGCCTTAATGCGTTCCCTGTGTGCAGAAGGTATGAGTGGGTGTGGACAGCATGAGAAGGGAGTGTTGCGCTGTCATAAGGGAGTTCAAGGTACCTTCCCTGGAAAAAAAAAAAACGGGTTTAAGACCTTGTGATTTAATTAAATTTTGAGACCATTGTTGCTTATGAAACTCTCATTATCACTTATCACTTGACTTTTAATCACCTCCCTTAACAGAAAAGCAAACAAGGAAAAATGAAAAAAAAAAGTGCGATGGCTAGTGTCATATTTGGTCAAAAAAGTAGTCCTGCCATGGCCGGACAATCCAGAGCACTGACAATGGGCTTGATTAAAACCTAGTAAACACATGCTGCCACAATTTAATATAATAAACCCTTAACTAAATAAATCTTTTTTGTACTACTCCAGATTGAAAGCATTTGCAGATAACCAATCAAATGGGTTGCAGTTGGCTGGATCTGTCTTTTGTAAGGTAGAACACATTGTCGGAAAAAGGAAAAAATGCTGGTTACCAGCATTTTCTCCATTTCCCAACAATGTTTTCAGAAGCTTTCTGATGTGGCTTCTTATCACAAATTGATTGGTGCATTTGTAAATTCTGTTTGCCTAACATCTTACCAGACAGCAAAATTTTAGACTTGTAGAAACTGAAAGCATTTGCAGACAACAAATTTAATGTGGCTTAAACAATGAGGTTTTTCCCTGAAAGGATAGAAAGCATTGCATGGAAGAAAGGAAAATACTGGTTACCAGCTCTTTAATGAGTAGGACCCCTGGTGTAAACACATGTACAATGTACATGTATAACATCTTATTGCAGGGACAAAGCAGTTATATGATCCGTTTGGTGACAAGTCCAAGATAGTTCTAGAATCCAACAACAAGTACAAACGACACCTGCAGACTGGTTTCCCAAAGTCTCCAGAACACTGGTTCCCAGAAACAGATGCCGAAAAAGAAATTCTGCTGCGAAACAAAAAGAAGCAGAAAAAGTTTGAAAGAGGTCTCAGACGTTGGAAGAAATTACCAGAAGCAATTGATGTAAGTTTTATCGTTAACTCTGTACCACACAATCTCGACTTTTAATGACCCTGAAAGAAAAGTCTTTTGAAAACATTATGGGAAAAGGAGAAATTACCAGAAGCAATTGATGTAAGTTTTATCGTTAACTCTTTACCACACAATCCGACCTTTAACGACCCTGAAAGAAAAGGCTTTTGAAAACATTGTGGGAAAAGGAGAAAATGCTGGTGACCAGCATTTTCTCCTTTTCCACAATGTTTTCTACACTATCAAAAAGAGAAATCATCAGTTTAGCAGCACCTAATTTGTCGTCTGCAAATGCTTTCGATTTGGTTTAGTCTAAAATTTTATCATTTGGTAAAGAGTTAACCCATAAAGCACCTTTCACTACTTTAGTTTCTTTTGCAGCCAATAAAGGTCAGACTACACAAAACATGCAATATTATTAGCTCACCTGAGCACATAGTGCTCAGGGTGAGCTGTTGTGATCGATCGTTGTCCGGCGTCCATCCGTCCGTCCGTGTGTCCGTCCGTCCCTCCGTCCGTCCGTCCGTCCGTGAACAATTACTTAAAAAATCTTCTCCTCTGAAACCGCCCAACAGATTTCAGTGAAACTTCACATAAATGATCCTGAGGTGATGCACTTTCAGAAGACTTCAAAGATTTGAATTCCATGGAGAACTCTGGTTGCCATGGCAAACGAAAGAAAAAACTTTAAAAATCTTCTAGTCCCAAACTGTAAGGGCTAGAGCTTTCATATATGGCATGTAGTATCATCTAGTGGCCCTCTACCAAAATACTTCAAACAATGGCCCTAGTGTGGAAATTGGCCCTATGTTGTGGGTTCTCGGATTTCACATAGAGATAAAGAAGGAAATCTTTAAAAATCTTCTTGTCCCAAACCGTAAGGGCTAGAGCTTTCATATGTGGCATGTAGCATCATCTAGTGGCCCTCTACCAAAATACTTCAAATTATGGCCCTAGTGTTGAAAATCGCCCTATGTTGTGGGTTCTCAGATTTCACATAGAGATAAAGAAGGAAATCTGTAAAAATCTTCTTGTCCCAAACCATAAGGGCTAGAGCTCTCATATATGGCATGTAGTATCATCTAGTGGCCCTCTACCAAAATACTTCAAATAATGGCCCTAGTGTGGAAAATGGCCCTATGTTGTGGGTTCTCGGATTTCACATAGAGATAAAGAAGGAAATCTGTAAAAATCTTCTTGTCCCAAACCGTAAGGGCTAGAGCTTTCATATTTGGCATGTAGCATCGTCTAGTGGCCCTCTACCAAAATACTTCAAATTACGGCCCTAGTGTTGAAAATGGCCCTATGTTGTGGGTTCTCGGATTTCACATAGAGATAAAGAAGGAAATCTTTAAAAATCTTCTTGTCCCAAACTGTAAGGGCTAGAGCTCTCATATTTGGCATGTAGTATCATCTAGTGGCCCTCTACCAATATACCTCAAATAATGGCCCTAGTGTGGAAATTGGCCCTATGTTGTGGGTTCTCGGATTTCACATAGAGATAAAGAAGGAAATCTGCAAAAATCTTCTTGTCCCAAACCGTAAGGGCTAGAGCTTTCATATATGGCATGTAGCATCATCTAGTGACCCTCTACCAAAATACTTCAAATTATGGCCCTAGTGTTGAAAATGGCCCTATGTTGTGGGTTCTTGGATTTCACATACAGATAAAGAAGGAAATCTTTAAAAATCTTCTTGTCCCAAACCTTAAGGGCTAGAGCTTTCATATATGGCATGTAGTATCATCTAGTGGCCCTCTACCAAAATACTTCAAATAATGGCCCTAGTGTGGAAATTGGCCCTATGTTGTGGGTTCTCGGATTTCACATAGAGATAAAGAAGGAAATCTGTAAAAATCTTCTTGTCCCAAACCGTATGGGCTAGAGCTTTCATATTTGGCATGTAGCATCATGTAGTGGCCCTCTACCAAAATACTTCAAATTATGGCCCAAGTGTTGAAAATGGCCCTATGTTGTGGGTTCTCGGATTTCACATAGAGATAAAGAAGGAAATCTTTAAAAATCTTCTTGTCCCAAACCATAAGGGCTAGAGCTTTCATATATGGCATGTAGCATCATCTAGTGGCCCTCTACCAAAATACTTCAAATTATGGCCCTAGTGTTGAAAATGGCCCTATGTTGTGGGTTCTCGGATTTCACATAGAGATAAAGAAGGAAATCTTTAAAAATCTTCTTGTCCCAAAGCATAAGGGTTAGAGCTCTCATATATGGCATGTAGTATCATCTAGTGGCCCTCTACCAAATTACTTCAAATAATGGCCCTAGCGTGGAAACTGGCCCTATGTTGTGGGTTCTTGGATTTCACATAGAGATAAAGAAGGAAATCTTTAAAAATCTTCTTGTCCCAAACCGTAAGGGCTAGAGCTTTCATATTTAGCATGTAGCATCATCTAGTGGCCCTCTACCAAAATACTTCAAATTACGGCCCTAGTGTTGAAAATGGCCCTATGTTGTGGGTTCTCGGATTTCACATAGAGATAAAGAAGGAAATCTGTAAAAATCTTCTTGTCCCAAACCTTAAGGGCTAGAGCTTTCATATTTAGCATGTAGCATCAGCTGGTGGCCCTCTACCAAAATATTTCAAATTATGGCCCTAGTGTTGAAAATTGGCCCTATGTTGTGGGTTCTCGGATTTCACATAGAGATAAAGAAGGAAATCTGTAAAAATCTTCTTGTCCCAAACCATAAGGGCTAGAGCTTTCAATTGTGGCATGTAGCATCATCTAGTGGCCCTCTACCAAAATACTTCAAATTATGGCCCTAGTGTTGAAAATGGCCCTATGTTGTGGGTTCTCGGATTTCACATATAGATAAAGAAGGAAATCTGTAAAAATCGTCTTGTCCCAAACCTTAAGGGCTAGAGCTTTCATATATGGCATGTAGTATCATCTAGTGGCCCTCTACCAAATTACTTCAAATAATGGCCCTAGTGTGGAAATTGGCCCTATGTTGTGGGTTCTTGGATTTCACATAGAGATAAAGAAGGAAATCTGTAAAAATCTTCTTGTCCCAAACCGTAAGGGCTAGTGCTTTCATATTTGGCATGTAGCATCATCTAGTGGCCCTCTACCAAATTACTTCAAATAATGGCCCTAGTGTGGAAATTGGCCCTATGTTGTTGGTTCTCGGATTTCACATAGAGATAAAGAAGGAAATCTGTAAAAATCTTCTTGTCCCAAACCGTAAGGGCTAGAGCTTTCATATTTGGCATGTAGCATCATCTAGTGGCCCTCTACCAAAATACTTCAAATTATGGCCCTAGTGTTGAAAATGGCCCTATGTTGTGGGTTCTTGGATTTCACATAGAGATAAAGAAGGAAATCTGTAAAAATCTTCTTGTCCCAAACCATAAGGGCTAGAGCTTTCATATATGGCATGTAGCATCATCTAGTGACCCTCTACCAAAATACTTCAAATTATGGCCCTAGTGTGGAAATTGGCCCTATGTTGTGGGTTCTCGTATTTCACATAGAGATAAAGAAGGAAATCTTTAAAAATCTTCTTGTCCCAAACCGTAAGGGCTAGAGCTTTCATATATGGCATGTAGCATCATCTAGTGACCCTCTACCAAAATACTTCAAATTATGGCCCTGGTGTTAAAAATTGGCCCTATGTTGTGGGTTCTCGGATTTCACATAGAGATAAAGAAGGAAATCTTTAAAAATCTTCTTGTCCCAAACCGTAAGGGCTAGAGCTTTCATATTTGGCATGTAGCATTATGGTGTTGAGCTCAGTTGCATTTCAGGTGAATGATTTAGGACCATCATGGTCCTCCTGTCTTTTATCTAAGCTGTCTGCTTCACTGAGATATTCTGGGTGATGGCAACCTTGAAAGAGCTATGGTTTATAAAATGAAAAGTTGTTTTGCGTTTAATACATGCTCTAAAGGTTAATATTGGTACCATGCTTTATGCTAAGTAAGAAAATAGCCTTCGGAACCAGTGTAGATTGACATCATTCTGTAAGGGTTTTCATCAGTACTCGAATAAAAAATGTCACTGTTTTCAAAGTCAGTCAGATTGCTATCGCTGACTTTTGATTGAGCACTTGATTTGGATAGACTGTAAAACTATTCTTTACTGTTTACATCTTGACCAAATGAGATATTTAATGGTTGAGTTGTACCTTTCCTCGGCATCTTTTTCATGCCAAATAGTTTTAGTTAAATATAGACACATGTATGCCTCAGCAGTGTGTTAGAGTGAGGTATCTGGAAGCCAGGATCAGTAACAGCCTTATATCCCCGTTTAACTCTTTACCAAACGACAAAATTTTAGACTGGTCCAAATTGAAAGCATTTGCAGACGACAAATGTGACTCAAAAATTGAAATTTGTCTTGGGAAAGGTAGAAAATATTGTGGGAAAGTTTTCAAATGGCCTCTTTCTTAGGGTCGTTAAAAGTCGGGATTGTGTGGTAAAGAGTTAAAGAGTGTAAGGCTGTTCCAATGTTTCCAGATATGCATATACAATATTTTGGTGCCAAAGTTTGTTTTATGTGAAGAATGTATATGTTCTTTGCCATAGAAAAACATTTTGATGCAGTAATATTTCATTTTGACTGTATAGATAGGTAGGACTAGACTTCTTAGTTCTGTAGATCAAGTCTCCCTTGAATCAGATTAAGCCTATAACAGTAAAGATATCTCTTAGAAAGAAAAGAGATACTTGTCTTGTTTTATTTATGGCA
The DNA here is from genome assembly GCA_945859785.2 of Tridacna gigas. Taxonomy (NCBI): domain Eukaryota; kingdom Metazoa; phylum Mollusca; class Bivalvia; order Cardiida; family Cardiidae; genus Tridacna; species Tridacna gigas. Next base: position 48,009,908 of record OX244040.2, read on the forward strand.
GGGTCGGATATTTTATTAACATCAGTGTGGCCATAAAAACGGTGGATTTACTGGTGCATTATTAAAACTTGTCATATTTTTTACTTTTCAAAGCATTGACTCCAAATGTGTCTATTAAAAACAGTGTTAAAATTGGTCACATTGATATGAAAACATAGGTAATGCAGATCATTTCAAGAATGACTAGCTGTTTATTGTCCATTTCTAGCGCATGGCAAACAATTTTATACCAGTGAAAATCTTCAGAACCTAGAAGTTAACATGCTGCCATAGGTGTTTAACCCTTTCCCAAACTACAAGTTTTTTGACTCTACTAAATTCAAAACGCCTACTGATGACAAATTCAGAAGTGGTACAAATTAGTTTAAGTTCTATGATGAGGCAGAAAACATTGTGGGAAAAAGGAGAAAATGCTGCTTACCAGCATTTTCTCCTTTTACCCAAATTTTTTTCAAAAGCCTCCTAGCTCAGGGTCATTAAAATTCGGGATTGTGTGGTAAAGGGTTGTGGTTATCAAGTCTGTAAATGTGTGAGAAAATGTTTATTTTCCATGTACAACACATTGATTTTTTTATGGCTGTCTTTGGTTGATAGACCTTGCCTGTTCTCATCAACATTCATATTGTGGATCTGGGACAAGTGGTCAACCACCAGTTCCCAACCCTGCTTTGGAAAATTTTGGACCTATATTTTACTCAATTTTAGTATAATAAGGTTCCATGGTGTATGTTCTTCAGGATGAAACAGATGCTGTACCTTATGGTTATGACAAAGAATTTCATAGAGAGCCCAGTCCAAATACCATGAAAATGGGGAAGAAGAATTATACTATTATGAAAGCCAGTTAGTTGCTTTGAAAAAGTGCCCTACCCCATCCCCATTTTACAATCAATTCTGATCATGACTAACATGTTTGTTTCAATGAATGCTTTCTTAGTACCAATGCGTGCACCTGGTGACTGTGACTGTGCTACTCAGTTTGTGTGATGATAATTTAATCAGCCAATATTTTTTTTACCCTGTTTTTTCTTGTTCCTGAAATGATAATCATTTTTTTTTAATCCCATGCCTCAACCAAATTTTTAAAATATATACCAGCATAATAGATTTTGTTTAATGGGAGAAATGTTTCTAGTGTCTCACCCTTTTACCATCTGCATTCAAAGGACGGGAAAACTTTTTTGAAGGCTGTGCATCTGCACTTGTGCTTTTATTTTATTTTTTTGTGAATAAGAAATACAGAGACGACAATAACAAAAGCAAAAAATAGGAAGGTTAAAAAACAAGGGAAGAAGTATCCAGGGCTGTCAGTTTGGTGAAAGAATCAGATCTCAATAATAGCCCCCATTATTTTCTACCATTAAAATCTACATTTTTAGCTCCACTGGCCGAAGGCCAGCGAGCTATTGTCATGGCGTTGTGTCCGTCGTGCGTCCGTCCGTTCGTCCGTGCGTGCGTCCGTAAACTTTTTCTTTAAAAAACTTCTCCTCAGAAACTATTGACTGGATTTTTACCAAATTTCACAGGAATGTTCCTTTGGTGGTCCTCTTTCAAATTCCTTCAAATAATTGTGTTCCATGAAGAATTCTGGTTGCCATGGCAACCAAAGTAAAAAACCTTTAAAAATCTTCTCCTCCCAAACCGCTATTTGGATAGCATTATTATTTTGCAGGAATGTTCCTTAGATACAGGTTTACAGAATTCCTTTAAAAAAAAATGATCTGTCAAAAAACATGGCTTTTATGGGAGACTCATTTTCCTTTTATGGTATAAAGTAAAATCTTTGAAAAATTTCTTCTCTAAAACTATTCATTGGATTTCATTGTTGTTTTGCAGGTAAGTTCCTATGGTGGTTGTCTGCCAAATTGTTTCTATGGTGGTTGTATACCAAATTCCTTTTAGAAAAATGATACACCTAAAAACACATTTTTTTATAGACAAGGCTTATATTTCAAAAAAATGTTCTTCTCCAAAACTATTTATTGTGTTAGTTTTATCGACTAACAAAGAAAAAGGAAGAAAATTGGATTGACTTGACCTAGTCAGGGCTGTCCTATTTAAGCCCACACATTTTCCTTGGTATTAAGATCACAATTTACTCCAATGATATGCTATTAGTTAGTACTAGTAATGAAATATCACTGGCCATAAATAAGATAGAAGCTTGAGCACCTTTCACAACTTGAGCTTTTCAATTTTGCCTTATTACTAAGCCTGAGTAACCATGCCAAGATAAAAAAGAAAAAGTATTTTAATATCAAAACCCCCATGTTGTAGGTACTTTATAGTCCTTTTGATATAGAACAAGAGAACCTCTGCACTTTTATTAGTTCTGGTAAAGGTTTGTTGACCTACTAATGAGTAAATGCAGAGTGGACAGAGAAGGGGTGTAAATCCTGGTGACCTGGTACACAGTGGGACAGGGCTTTACATTTGTGATAAGGCATTAATGTTACCCAGTCAAACTGATCCCGCAACTTCAGTACACCAGAATTAATCTGTGCCCTGGAGCAGGATATTTGATTTATGTAAATGCATTTGTAGACCATTTTGTGTTGTTTGCCACAGAAGACATTCTAACTGTGAAAAGTTGATTATTAGGGATTAGGTGTTCATTGTATGCCAGCATATTTCATTCTATCTGGTGTATTGATGTAAGTTGATCTATATTGCTATAACATTCATTCATTTGCCCTCCTAGCTGTTCTTTTAGATTACCCCTTTACCACACAATCACAACTTTTAACGACCCTGAGAAAGACATATTTTCTATATTTTGATGTTTCCCCACCCAAAATGGTTTGTGAAAGGACCTGTTGCAGACAACATATCTTCAAATTAGTAAGACATATATAAAAAAAGATAGAAATTATTGTGGGAAACTAAGAAAATGCTGGTTACCATTTTTTTCTTCTTTTCTCACAAGTTTTTTCCATACCTTTTTAGCTCACCTGAGCACAACGTGCTCAAGGAGAGCTATTGTGATCGGTCATCGTCCGGCGTCCGTCCGTCCGTCCGTCTGTCCGTCCGTCCGTCCATCTGTCTGTCCGTCCGTTAACAATTTCTTTAAAAATCTTCTCCTCCTAAACCAGATGGCCAATCTTGATAAAACTTGGCAGGAATGTTCCTTGGGTGAAGGTCTACAAAAATTGTTAAAAGAATTTAATTCCATCAAAAACTCTGGTTGCCATGGCAACAAAATGGCTGAAAATTGAAAAAATCTTTAAAAATCTTCTTGTGACAAACCATAAGGCCGAGTGCATTCATATTTTGTATGAAGCATCATTTGGTGACCCTTTACCAAAATTGTTAAAATTATTCCCCTGGGGTCGTATTTGGGCTTTACCCGGGCGCACCATATTTTACATAGAAACAAAGAAGGAAATCTTTAAAAAATCTTCTGATGACAAACCATAATGGCTAGAGCATCCATATTTGGTATGTAGCATTATCCGATGATCCTCTACCAAAGTTGTTAAAATTATCCCTCTGCGGTCATATTTGGGCTCTGCCCGGGCGCACCCTAAATTAAAATCTTTAAAAATCTTCTTCTGACAAAACATAAGGCTGAGAGCATTCATATTTTGTTTGAAACATCATTGGGTGACCCCTTACCAAAATTGTAAAAATTATTCTCTTGGGGTCATATTTGGGCTTTGCCCGTGCGCACCCTATTTTACATAGAAACAAAAAAGGAAATCTTTAAAAAATCTTCTGATGACAAACCATAATGGCTAGAGCATTCATATTTGGTGTGTAGCATTATCTGATGATCCTCTACCGAAATTGTTAAAATTATCCCTCTGGGGTCATATTTTGGGCTCTTCCCGGGCGCACCCTAAATTAAAATCTTTAAAAATCTTCTTCTGACAAAACATAAGGCTGAGAGCATTCATATTTTGTTTGAAACATCATTGGGTGACCCCTTACCAAAATTGTTAAAATCATTCCTGTAGGGTCATATTTGGGCTTTGCCCGGGCACACTCTATTTTACATAGAAACAAAGAAGGAAATCTTTAAAACTTCTTCTGATGACAAACTATAATGGCTAGAACATTCCTATTAAGTATGTAGCATTATCTGATGATCTTCTACCAAAATTGTTAAAATTATTCTTCTGCGGTGATATTTGGGCTCTGCCCGGGCGCATCCTATTTTAAAATCTTTAAAAATCTTCTTGTGACAAACCATAAGGCTGAGAGCATTCATATTTTGTTTGAAGCATCATTGGGTGAGCATTTACCAAAATTGTTGAAATTATTCCCCTTGGGTCATATTTGGGCTTTGCTTGGGCACACCCTATTTTACATAGAACCAAGAAGGAAATCTTTAAAAAATCTTCTTCTGACAAATCATAATGGCTAGAGCATTTAAATATGGTATGTAGCATTATCTGATAATCCTCTACCAAAATTGTTAAAATTATCCCTCTGCAGTCATATTTGGGCTCTGCCCAGATGCACCCTATTTTAAAATCTTTAAAAATCTTCTTGTGACAAACCATAACGGCTAGAGCATTCATATTTTGTTTGAAGCATCATTGCTTGACCCCTTACCAAAATTGTTGAAATTATTCCCTTACGGTCATATTTGGGCTTTGCCCGGGCACACCCTATTTTACACAGAAACAAAGAAGGAAATCTTTAAAAAATCTTCTGATGACAAATCATTAATGGCTAGAGCATTTACATTTGGTATGTAGCATTATCTGATAATCCTCTACCAAAATTGTTAAAATTATCCCTCTGCGGTCATATTTGGGCTCTGCCCAGATGCACCCTATTTTTATACGCCCGTCGAAGACGGGACGTATTATGGGATCACCCGTGGCGGGCGGGCGTCCGGGCAGGCGGGCGGCGTCCAGTTCTTTGTCCGGAGCATATCTCCAAAACTATACTACCTACGGTTATGAAATTTCATGAGTGGATAGATCTCATCAAGGGGGAGTGCAGTGCACAGGAATCATAACTCTTGCTTCCTTAATTTTTGAGTTATTGCCCTTTCTTGTTTTTCATACTTGAATTTTGTCCGGTGAATATCTCCAATACTATACTACCTAGGGTTATGAAATTTCATGAGTGGATAGATCTCATCAAGGGGGAGTGCAGTGCACAGGAATAATAACTCTTGCTTCCTTAATTTTTGAGTTATTGCCCTTTGTTGTTTTTCATACTTGAATTTTGTCCGGTGAATATCTCCAATACTATACTACCTAGGGTTATGAAATTTCATGAGTGGATAGATCTCATCAAAGGGGAGTGCAGTGCACAGGAATCATAACTCTTGCTTCCTTAATTTTTGACTTATTGCCCTTTCTTGTTTTTCATACTTGAATTTTGTCCGGTGAATATCTCCAATATTATACTACCTAGGGTTATGAAATTTCATGAGTGGATAGATCTCATCAAGGGGGAGTGCAGTGCACAGGAATCATAACTCTTGCTTCCTTAATTTTTGAGTTATTGCCCTTTGTTGTTTTTCATACTTGAATTTTGTCCGGAGCATATCTCCAGAACTATACTACCTACAGTTATGAAATTTCATGCATGGATAGATCTCATCAAGGGGGAGTGCAGTGCACAGGAATCATAACTCTTGCTTCCTTAATTTTTGAGTTATTGCCCTTTGTTGTTTTTCATACTTGAATTTTGTCCGGTGAATATCTCCAATACTATACTACCTAGGGTTATGAAATTTCATGAGTGGATAGATCTCATCAAGGGGGAGTGCAGTGCACAGGAATCATAACTCTTGCTTCCTTAATTTTTGAGTTATTGCCCTTTCTTGTTTTTCATACTTGAATTTTGTCCGGTGAATATCTCCAATACTATACTACCTACGGTTATGAAATTTCATGAGTGGATAGATCTCATCAAGGGGGAGTGCAGTGCACAGGAATCATAACTCTTGCTTCCTTAATTTTTGAGTTATTGCCCTTTGTTGTTTTTCATACTTGAATTTTGTCCGGAGCATATCTCCAAAAGTATACTACCTACGGTTATAAAATTTCATGCATGGATAGATCTCATCAAGGGGGAGTGCAGTGCACAGGAATCATAACTCTTGCTTCCTTAATTTTTGAGTTATTGCCCTTTGTTGTTTTTCATACTTGAATTTTGTCCGGTGAATATCTCCAATACTATACTACCTACGGTTATGAAATTTCATGAGTGGATAGATCTCATCAAGGGGGAGTGCAGTGCACAGGAATCATAACTCTTGCTTCCTCAATTTTTGACTTATTGCCCTTTGTTGTTTTTCATACTTGCATTTTCTCCGGTGAAAATCTCCAAAACTATACTACCTAGGGTTATGAAATTTCATGCCTGCATACATCTCATTAAGGGGGAGTGCAGTGCACAGGAATCATAACTCTTCCTTCCTTAATTTTTGACTTATTTTCATACTTGTATTTTGTCTCGAGCATATCTCCAAAACTATACTACCTATGGCTATGAAATTTCATGCGTAGATAGATCTCATCAACTGGGAGTGCAGTGCACATGAACCATAACTCTTGCTTAATTTTTGACTTATTGCTCTTTCTTTATTTTGAAACTTTAATTTTGTCCAGTGCATATCTTCAGAACTATACTAGGTAAGGATATGAAATTTCATGCGTGGATACATTCCATCAACGGGAAGTGCTGTGCATATAAATTTCAACTCTTGCTTGCTTAATTTTTCAGTTATTGCCCTTTCTTGTTTTTTTTTCGAACTTGAATTTTGTATGATGCATATCTCTCAAACTATACTACCTCGGGTTATGAAATTTTAGGGCTGGATACATCTCATCAAGGGGTAGTGCAGTGCACATGAAATATAAATTGCTTATTTTTTATGCACCAGCATTTTCTCCTTTTCCCACAATGTTTTCTACCCTTTCCAAACCAAATTTCAATTTTTGAGTTACATTTAGTTTGTCAACTGCAAATGATTTCAATTTGGACTAGTCCAAACTTTTGCTGTGTGGTAAAGAGTTAATAGTAATACAATAATAAACAAGAGTTCCGTCAACACAAATACACTGCCATTATCTTCAATCAACAGTAAAAAAAATATTCTGCACTACTATTTTTCTATACCTCCCCTTTATCATTATTATGCCCCAACTTTACAACTTGGGGTAAGACGGGCGTATCTTGCGACAATTTGCCGCTCTTGTTAAATCTTTAAAAATCTTCTTGTGACAAACCATAACGGCTAGAGCATTCATATATTGTTTGAAGCATCATTGCTTGACCCCTTACCAAAATTGTTGAAATTATTCCCTTACGGTCATATTTGGGCTTTGCCCGGGCGCACTCTATTTTACACAGAAACAAAGAAGGAAATCTTTAAAAAATCTTCTGATGACAAACAATAATGGTTAGAGCATTCATATTTGGTATGTAGCATTATCTGATGATCCTCTACCGAAATTCTTAAGATTATTCCTCTGCTGTCATATTTGGGCTCTGCCCGGGTGCACCCTAATTTAAAATCTTTAAAAATCTTCTTCTGACAAAACATAAGGCTGAGAGCATTCATATTTTGTTTGAAACATCATTGGGTGACCCCTTACCAAAATTAAATGACTGGCCAATCATGTTGGATACCTTGTCATGTAATTTTTTTGTAAATGGCAAAACTATTACATTATATACAACAACTGCCTGTGTTGCAAATGATAAAAGATGCCTATTCATTGTTTACCAACTTACAACAATTGATAGTATTGCATTAGTTGTACTAATCCTTCAAATTCACTTAGAAAAATAAAGCAAAGCCTATCATGAAGTCATGTTTTTTATTTGTTTGGCTGTTTTCAAAGAAAATCTGAGGTATTGCTATAGCCTTGGCATCCATGTTGTTGGCGTTCTCGATGTAGGCACCCGCATGCGGTGCTCTTGTGTCTCCCCACATTGATAAATTCAGAGCATTATGTCAGTCCAATTATCCAAAACTTAGAATTGTGTCTCCCAGCTGTTGTTTCTGGCAGCACAATCTGTCTGTCTCTCTGATCATCTGCTTTTCCAATTCCAGATGAAATCTCTGAATATGTTAGGATGATTTTGATATAATTTCATACATTTGTTCAGTATAAGCTACTGGCAGTTGTGTAAAAAACCAAAAATTTCATAGGCTCAAAACCAGGGTATGCCTTATTTGAAAAGAATAGCCTGCCCTTAATAGACCATATAGGTTACAAATATACTCAGGTGAGCGATATAGGACCATCATGGTCCTCTTGTTTCTTTAGTGAGCTAAAATGCAGGATTGAATGGTAATTGTTAAAAACTTCTTTTCGCCATTATAGAAATATCAGGCCTGTGGAGCGATACAGGCGCTCAAGCGCCTCTAGTTAACAGTAGCTTCAAGAATCAGAATAAGTTCTGTATTTGAGAATCTCTGTTGGGTGTGGAGCAATAACATGCTAAAGTCCAGTTGAAACAGCCCTTCCTCTCCTGTGTTTTATTTTAACTAATGAGTTTGGCACAAATTATCTAACAAAGTTTGACCTGGTTTTACCTGTTTAATATACGTTACACAAAGTATTCTCCCAACCCACATTTCATTCAACAGGATACAGGGGAATTGTTGAAGGTGCTGCCACCTGGGGAAGACTTGGACTTCCAGAAGTCTGCGGACCATCGGACACGTAAGACTGCAAAGAACAATGCCTCTCTGATGCAAATCAGTCAGTATTTACTTTTTCTTCAATTTTTTCTCATCATAACGTGAAGATAACTCATTGCTGTTCATCTTTTTTCATGGATTTATCCTTTTTTTGTAAGCATTGATAAAAACTGTTCAGGTTACATATACGATTGAAATTAATGACAGCCAGAAGACTACAAATTAACACTGATCAAACATCAATTCCATATTTAGGAAAGTCTCAACGAAGAGCAACTGCAGATTTTACTGTTGGGATTTTGAATCAACAGTTTACCAATTTTGTAGCTTTATTTTGTGATAATACCATAGTGCTTTGTTTTTTTCATAAATAATAACCTAATTCTCTTGCATCAGCAATAGTGTTGACACTGAAAATTTACCTGAGTGCAAATCTTGGTCTGTATTCACCAGCCATTCTTAAGAACACTCTTACTCTAATTCTGGATTTAGAAAGCAACACAACTTCTGATTTGTTAAAACATTTGGTTTAGCCATTCAGAAGTGTTGTTACTTTCAAATTTCTTCAGAATGTTTTTAAGAATGGTTGGTGAATAAGGACCCTGTTTTTTTTCATGATAAAAGAAAATTACCATTTCATGTGACAGTCTATCAAAGCAAATCTCAGTATTATGAGGTTATTTACCATGCTTGGCTACAATATTGGATGAGTACACTGCAGAACCAGTCTATGTCACAGAGTCCAAAGTACAGACTGATTCTGCAGTGTACCAGTGCAATAGAATTCAGTATTGTACCCAAGCATGTTAAATGACCTCTTTACTTCACACTTATGCACTGACTTTAAAATAACCAACAAATGTTTGGGCCATTGAATTAAAAAATATTTTAAACAAAACATATGAGATTTTTCATGCAAATGATGGTGATTTGTGAAAATAGATTTCAGTAGAGTGCTCTCTCATGCAACCATCGATTTTTGGGACTCAAGCCTTGTTTTGAAAAATCCATATTCCTGGGCTCTTGCCTCTTTCTAAAAATCTACAGTCTGGATTCTACAGAGTCCAATTATGGATTCAAATATTTATGGAAGTATTTAAACAATTTCATTGGGCGTTACATTTTAGGTGTGAAATAATCCTTACCATATTTGATACTGTTGTATAGTTGATGAGACAAGAAAACTTGATTTTGCAAATCATGGAAGTGATGTGAAAAAGTACAATCCAGATGAATTGTTAAGAAAGCTGCAGGAAAAGAAACAGCAGGAAAATATCCTTAGCCCTTTGACCATAAGTTTGTGAATGAGTTGCATTTTGTATTGAGTTGCAATCTAATTTACATGTTATACAGAGTTATTGTTTTGGTTTCATTTCTCTTTCTCTTGTACTCGGATTTTACAGTTAGGACATGATATTTAATATACACAGGCTCTATGACTGAAAAGCAGCAACTAGTTTCTCTCTCTCTTTTTTTTTTTTTAAATAAGATTTTTTTCTTTATTTTAAGCAGACTAAATTCATTTTTTTTTAACCATCTGATTTATTCTCAAGATATCAGTTTTTGATTGTTTCATTAACATTGTATGTCAAAGCTAACCGTCTGGTTGGCTGAGACATTGTGTTTCACAAATAATTAAACATAAACATGCTCTGCTTTAAAGGAAGAGCTTTTGAAAATAGCTTAAATCAAGATTGGATTGCTCAGTACATGCAGTCTAATATTAATACACACAGATTTTGTTCAGACTGGCCAAAATAGTCTTAAAATTGCCTCTTAAAGTTATTCCTGAGAGAAAATGTCTATTTTTTGTAAATTCTAGCACTATACATGCCATACAGGCAAACACATTTTTCCTGTAGAAAATCTTTTTGTCTTGCAGCAAATCACATTGGAAATCATTGTGGAAAAGGAGAAAGTAACGAGCAGATTTCTCCTGTTGCCACAATTTTCTCACAAATATAGAAGAAAACACAGAAATACCTCTGTTCTTTTCTTTATCTCAAGAGTGAACCCTTGGTTTGATTTTTGTTTGTTGTTCAGTGTATTCAGAGGTTATCTTTGTCATCTTTATAATCTCATTGTACAAGTATCATTTTTCCATACATTTCATAATACTTTTTTGTTAAACTTAACTCGAAGCATACAAAAAAAATCTAAATATGACATTATTGAAAATAATGTCAGATGGTCATAAAAATAAGGCTGAAATGTAAAAAAAAATGTGACTGAAAAGTAATAAAAATAAATAAAGATGTGGCTTTTAAAATGTAATGAAAATGTGGCTGACATGTTATAAAAACGTGGCTGACATGTTATAAAAATGTGGCTGAAATGTAATAAAATGTGGCAGAAATGCTGGAAATTATCTGTGAAATGGCAGAAACATCTTGGGTAGAGAAAAAAATGCTTGTTACCATCATTTTCTTCTTTTCCCACATTGTTTTCAAAGCCCTTTTCTTACAAGATATTTGGTAAAGGGTTAATTGGCCGCAAGCATAATTTTGCATTTTTTTTAAGATCGTATAGATCAGTATCACAAAGCGTTTAACTTGCAGTCTGATCTTGGACTTACTCTGACTCTTATCCTTGTTACCGATGCAGTGTAGTGTACTTGAGTAATTCTGTTATAGCCATAATGATTTTCAAAGGTTTTCATTCTCATCTGTCTTGGATGAAACATTAGTTTTGCACATTTGTCATCACTAGGATTTTCCACTTATGACAGTGTTTTTTTAAACATTGACCTATGTATACAACAGAGAAAAGTATAAGGAATTTATTTAGTATGGCTTACTTCATTTAACCTGATCCTGATCTATATGCTGAATATTTAATTAGGCATATAAAGAGACCTCCGACTATTATTTGGGAAATTTAATTTTGCATTTGCTGAAGTTACAGAAGACTTGACCTACTTCTTTGTTAGGTACTTACTCGGGTAAGCAATTTGATTTGCGCATACCACACAAAATATTTCCGTGACCATTTGGAACATTTGTTGAAGGCAGCCCCCTGCTATGCCGAAGGTAAAAATAGAATTTTAATTTATGTAAATGATGTTGACCTGGGTCAGGTTAAATGATGTGAGTTATATATGATTTTATCATGTAAAATTTAAGGTTTATTGTTTTGTAAGAAACGCACATTCTGTTGAAGAGACTGCTTTCTATGCATGCAGAAACAAAACTGATTATTTCAACATACCAAAATGTGCTCTCAAATATCCTATTAAAGAAAATTGAAATGAAATAAATGTATCATCTTTTCATCTCACTAAAATGTGTATTGTTTTCAAAGAGAAATTTCAAGGTTATATGTTCTCTGCATTTAGGATTTTGGGGCATGTTTTTTTAATTGTAAAGTATATTTTGGAGTATCAATGACATGTTCTTCATATTAATGAATCCGACTACATGTGTTAATTTTATGAACTTGATGGAATGACACTGGTAAGTTCATGAATGTGACAATGTCCTACCATAATACAGTTCCTGCTTAACCCTTTACCACACAATTCCGACTTTTAATGACCCTAAGAAGGAAGCCTTTTGAAAACATTGTGGGAAAAGGAGAAAATGCTGGTCACCAGCATTTTCTCCTTTTCCCACAATGTTTTCTATTCTTCCCAAGACAAATTTCAATTTTTGAGTCACATTTATTTTGTTGTCTGCAAAAGCTTTCAATATGGACCAGTCTAAATTTTTGTCGTTTGCTAAAGAGTTAAGCTTACAGAGTACAAGAATGAGATATCACGATTTCTGTCAAAATTTTGATTTGCAATGTTCATATTTGTTTTTTAATTAACCCCTGGAGCCAAAAAATAAACCCAACAAGCATTTTCTATCCAAAAAATAAGACCCATATAATTGCAGTTTTAAAGTCGATTGTTTTTAGAATGTCTCAGCAAAGCAGACTGTGTAGATCAAAGATCACACTGCACATTTTGTGCAGTCAGATCTTGATCTTCACTGGCTGCAAAGGCAACTCTAGTTTTGAAAGGCGCTTCAAGGGCTAAAATGCCCAGGTAGGAGAAGTCCAAGTGTATATCTCTCCAGTTCTCCTCTGAAGCCTGTGGTATGGGTAATCATTACAACTTTCTCTTTGAGACAATTCTTCTTAGTACCCACAACACAGGTTTTAGCGAAAAAAAAAATGATTTAACAGTTTGATTACTAGTGTCAGAGCTCTAGATGACAGGGAGTGATGGTATTCTAAATCCATTATTTCTCTTCCAAACCCAATGTTGTGGGTACTCATTAGAATTGTCTCGATGAGACAATTCTAATGAGTACCCATAACGTAGGGTTTAGTGGAGAATAATTAATATTTTCAATTTTGAAATCAAAATCACTCCCTCTGTCTGGAGCTCTGCTAGTATTATCTTCTTATCTGGACCTCAAAATTTTTGTTACAATGTTTTGAGGTCCAGATTAGAGCAAAGTTATCAAATTGTTCATTATTATCATTGCTCACAATTTTCACCATGTTTTTACTTTTCTCTCACAGTTGATGAATGGCGCACAAAATGGCATCTGGCAGGCCAGTACTCAGACAGCACGCCAGACGATCTCATCAAGGATATGGCCGACATTCAACCACATGTACGGTTAAAAGCAATTGCAACATGTGCTAAAGCTGCAGATTATAAGCCACCAGCAGGTTTGTTTTTGTATTTACAGTCAACTCCACATGCAGACAATTTTTTTCCTATTACTTTACAGCCAACCACTTTTGAAAACGGTGACAAAAGTGGAAATTGCATGTAATTAGCAGTTGCTTGTCTCATGATAATTATCTCTCATTTATTGTTGCTCATATGAATTATTAGCAATTTTGCAAGGACATTCTTTGAAGTTGTTTGCTGGAGATTTATATCCAGAGTCAGTGTAATGTGATACATGAATTAACTCTTTCCCAAATGACAAAATTTTGGGCTGAACCAAATTCAGAGCATTTGCAGACAACAAATTAAATATGGATCAAATGATGACTTCTGTTTTTGATTGGGTAGAAAACATTGTGGGAAAAGGAGAAAATGCTGGTTACCAGCATTTTCTCCTTTTCCCACAATGTTTTCTAAAGGCCTCTTCCTCAGGGTTGTTAAAACTTGGGATTGTGTGGTAAAGGGTTAATGTAATTAACCCATTACCAAACAATCCAGAGTTTGAACAACTAGAGGGTGGAAAGTGTTTAACTCTTTACCAGAGGATAAGATTTTGGACTAGCCCAAATTCAAAGCCTTTACAGACAACAAATAAAATAAGGCTCAAATGATAGTATTTGTCTCTGAAAGGTTAGGAAACATCATGTGAAAAGGAGAAAATACTGGTTACCAGCATTTTCTCCTTTTCCCACAATGTTTTCAAAAGTCTAATTTCCCAGAGGCATTAAAACTTGTCATTGGATGGTAAAGAGTTAAAAACATTGTTGGAAAAGGAGAAAATGCTGGTAATCAGCATGTTCTCCTTTCCCCACTATGTTTCCTATCCCTTCTCTAAAAAAGAATACATTACAAGAACCACATTTAATTTTTAGACTATAGATGCTTTCATTATGGACAGGTATAAAATTTTGTCATGTGGGCTTCAACAAATACCACAGTACCAAACACTCTGTATATAAAGGTAGTTTTCAGTTTGATACACTGCCCAGATTGATGGTGAAATTTTTTTTAAATGTCAAGGTAAATGGCTCTGTTTGTCCTTTATGCTTAGTTTTATCAAATGATTCATGCATAACATTGCAGCAAACTTATGTCCAAATTTAATGGTACCATAATGGTGTCACAGAATTCACAGTCTCCATAAACACCCTGTCATGATATTTTTAGATCAGTATTCATTGCCTGAACTTTCATGACAAGGTGTTTAACTCTTTACCACAATCCTAAGTTTTAACTACCCTAGGAAAAGAGCCTTTTGAAAACATTGAAGGAAAAGGAGAAAATGCTAGTCTACCTTTTCAAATACAAATTCCATAACTTGATCCATGTTTAAATTGTCATCTGCAAATACTTTCAGTTTGGACAAGTCTTTATTTTTGCATCCTCGTTGACCCAGTTTCGATGTATTCCGTAAACTACATTCGCTGCCCCTGGGTTACCTCATTCTCATGAATTATTCATGAGGCTTTTTGATTGGTAATCTCAGTTTTTAAGTGAGAAAATTTAATCTATTTTTATCAACCATATGCCATCATTTCTATTTTTACCTCGTCTACAGCCAATCAAATTGATGAATGTAGTTTACAGAATACATCGGAACTGGGTCAACGAGGGTGATGTCACCCCTGCTAGATACCCCTATGGACTGCAAAAGCATGCTGTATTTCTGAATATTTGCCTTTGTATACAAGGATTTGTAATGTCTGCCTTGGATTGTCGCAAGGCAAATGCCACAGAAGGAAGGCCCACCAACAGCCACCATATTTGTTGATAATGATATGGGTTTTACCCGGTTTATTTATAACAACAGAAGAAATGTGATTATCCTCCACTACAAGAGAGTATCATTATGTCATCGACAATTCGATTGGCTATTGGGTGTAATTCGCAGTCTAATGAATATTCATAGAAATGACAGTTTCACAGTTGAATGTCCCAGGGGTGATGAATGGTAATACTTTACACCTGGGTTAACGAGGGTGCATTTTTGTCATGTGGTAAAGAGTTAAAGAATGTATGAATAGAAAGTATAAATTTTTGTTAAGAAGGCAGTTTGCATGAAATGCGAGAGAAAGATAATCTACATGAATCATACCTTAAAACATGAGCAGCATTACTGTGGTCAAAGAAAAATTGCTTGCTACAAGTATTTTCTCCATGTTGCAATAAATGTTGACTTAACCTAAAATAGTAATAGTGGTAAGAAGGAAAGAAAAATGGAGAAAAAGCAGAATAATTTTTACTTTTTGAACAGACCATGGTATCCATTTGGACTTCATGACCAAGGCAGTACAGGAGGAAGCTTTGCCAGAGAAACTGTTTGTTGCTCTAGAATGTCTATTGGATGATCCAGTAATCAAAGTACGGAAGGCAGCAGCTATAACATTGTATTCCTTGAATAGACCATGTGAAAAGGTAGGTTTCTTGATGGATTATTCCTCTCACAACAATACATATAGTTGTCTTTGCAGCCCAAAATGTGCACTCTGATCTTTCATCTATACAGTCCACTTTGCCGAGACATATTGGAAAAGAGCAACGTTCGAATTGAAATTATTTGGGTCTTTACTCCTAGACTGAAAATGTCTGTGAGGTTTATGTGGCACTCTAAGGGTTTATAATATCTTAGCATAGTCTGTGTTGTCTCTATTACTAATATCTTGTGAGAAAGTTTGGTTATGAAGACATAGTTTATCACTTGTAAATTTTAAGCATACTGTGCTGCAAAAGATTGTGTTATACTACAAGGCACTAACATTTACCCTCTATCCATCCCCAGGCCTGTCAATCCTTCAATCTGTCTATCCCCTAAGTTCAGATCCTGCAATAACTCAGCAACTTTGGTATTGTTCCTAAATGATGAATACTGTGAAAAGAAAGCTTTTTTACCCACAAAAAAAAACTATAACTTTATGCTGAAGTTCTTCTTTCATACAAATAAGGTTTTTATTCTATCAAGATGTCAATGCCTTGACACCCCAAAAATGTTCTTTACTTTCCCCAAACCAGATAAGCTTTTGCTTAACCCTTAGAGCTCCAAATAAACCTATCAGATATTTTCATCCTAGAAATATGGCCCAAATAATTGCAATTTCAAGGTTGCTTTTGTCTACAGTGATTCAGCGAAGCGAACAGTGTAGATCAAAGATCAGGCTGCACGTTTTGTGCAGCCTGATCTTGATCTACACTGGCCGCAAATGCAACTATAGTCATGAAAGGTGCTTGAAGGGTTAATAACCGATTTAAGTCTCTTTATACCTTTACCACACAATCCTGACTTTAAAGACCCTGAGAAAGAAATCTTTTGAAAGCACTGTGGGAGGAGAAAACGCTGGTAACCAGCATTTTCTTCTTTCCCACGATGTTTCCTACCATATCAAAGACAAAGTTCATCATTTTAGCTACATTTAAATTGTCGTCTGCAAATGCTTTCAATTTGGACAGTCAAAGATTTTGTCGTTTGGTAAAGTGTTTACCCCTCAATGAAACAATCCCATACGATCAACGAAAATAATTGATTGATTATATTAAAAACTTTACCTATGTGATCTAATGTAATTGCAAAGAAAAATTAAAAGATAGCTAAAGATTGAAAGGTAAGAAAAACATAGACATGTGTTATCATAAACATTATTTTGTACATTATGTAAAATGCAGGCAGAAGAAATCCTTTATGAGGCCCTACAAGGGGAGAACCCTATAGACAGATGGGCTGCTGCACAGTGCCTGGCACATTTTGGGGTCTGTGACTCGGATGTCGTGGGTGAGATCCTCAAACAGGTTATGAGTACAGAGGATACCATCAAACATGAACGGGGAATCAGCATGATGGGAATATTGAGTGTCACCTCTGTGAGTACAGCTGACTCTCTTTGTTATGAATTTTAGATTCCTTAAATTTGAAGAAATCAGACTCAAGAAAGGAATGAAAAATATATAAAAAATAAATGAGCCATGCTCTGTGAAAAGGGGGCTTAATGCATCTGCGAAACGTATCAACCCAGGTCAGCCTGCGAAGTCTGACCTGGACCAAAACTTTTCACTATTGATCAATTTTTTTGTATATCAAAGGACCAGTCTACCTCATGATCTAGACAGTTTTTCAACAAAATGGATTTGATGGATCCATAATAACGTGTCGACTTGCTGGGTATCATCCATCACGGAGATATGTTAAGCACCCTTTTGCTAGAGCATGGCTCAAATTAATGCTATGAAAGTCAAGAAAACATTGCGAAAAAAGCAGAATTGAGGAATAGTAGTTTTCTTTCTATAAATCAATTTTTTTTTTCTTTTTTGAATGGGCAAGAAAGTTACAAGCAATTTTAATCAAATTTTTGTTTCATTTTTTCACAGAGACTAGTCCATTCCATGGTAGCAGAACAGCTAAACAGCAGCAGTTGGAGACACAAAGTGATAGCCTGTAAAATACTGCCCACTCTTAGAGGTGATATTAATAGGGTAAGTGGAATAGAGGAAAAATATTAATGGCATAAATGGACTAGAGGAAAGACTGAAGAAAAATAACTTCTAAGGATGGGCCAAAGAAATATTACCTATGTATTTGGATTGTACGCTACTTTTTAATACTCTACCAAAGAATCCTATGTGTTAACAACACCGGAAAAAATTGCCTTTGAAAACATTTTGAAAAAAAAGAAAATGCTGGTAACAAACATTTTCTCCTTGTCCCACAATGTCTGAGTCTTCTTCCTTAGGGTCATTAAGTCTTCTTCCTCAGGGTCATTAACTCTTTACCACACAACAAAATTTTAGACTTGTCAAAAATCAAAGCATTTGCAGACAACAAATTAAAGTTGGCCCACATGATGGAACTTGCCTTTGAGTGAGTAGAAAACATCGTGGAAAAAGGAGAAAGTGCTGGTGACCAGCATTTTCTTCTTTTCCCACAGTGTTTTCAAAAGGCATCCTCCTCAGCTTGTTAGAACTTGGAATTGTGTTTTAAAGGGTTAAATCTTTTGATAGTTTTGTAAAGAACTGAACATTGAATAAACTGAATGATTTTTTTTACAGGATATTGTAAACAAACTGTCAGACTTAATGTGGAATGATTGGCACTCCGAAGTACGACGGGCAGCCACCCAATGTTTGGGTAAAACTGGACATGGCAGAGACGTACATGATGATCTATGTAAATGTATAACTGAGGGTGATGAGAGGCTCAAACTTGAAGCCATCAGCAAAGTCGGACAGCTTGGTAGGAACTACATTTTTTGTGTATGTGTGTATGTATCTAAGACCTATGTCCAAAGGCAAAAGAAACATTTGTAGGGATTTTATGAAAAGCCATTGTTTAAATGAGACTATTTGATTTGTGGTATTTTAGCCCTTTCAGCCAGAAGAGGGTCTAAGATGGGAACAGGAGAAAATGCTGGTATCAGCATTCTACTTTTTTTCACAATAATTTTTAGCCTTTGAAACACAACTTTCAGTATTTAAGCCTCATTTAGCTTGGACAAGTTGAAAATTTTGTCACCTGGTTAATACACTGTCTCCTGCAGATGACTTTTCTTGTCCCAGAGCAGACTCTGAAAACATTGTGGAAATGAAAATGTTGCTTTTTTGCTTCATTTTCTCTACCTCAAGGCTAAAAAATGGTCAGCATTGGCATAATAGTGCTACTGGTCACAGTTTGTGCAGTGAATTAAAAAAAAAAAGACAAAAGAAGGACATACTCCCTTGCCTGAACAAGGAAAATTTCTTGGTTTGAGCAATCTTACCTCTTGGGGCATGGAATAAACCATTCAGAAGTTTACAGAAACAAAGCCCGATTTCAAGGTTGCCTTGAACCAGAATGTCTCAGCAAACCAGTGTAGATTAAACATCAGCCTCCATGTTTTGTGTGGTCTGATCTTGATCTACGCTGGCCACAGAGGCAAATCTAGCTGTGAAAGGTGCTTCAAGGGTAAATATACATCAAACAGGAATGTCAGAGTTAGTTGAAAAGATTTTGTGAAACGAAGCAACTTGCTTGACTCAAGCAGTGGATCCTTTTCTAACAATAGTTTATACTTTATATTTCAAATGGCCCAAGTTTTTTTTTTTTTTTTTTTTTTAATGAGCCAGACTCTGTCAAAGGGGGGTTTAATGCATCTTCATGATGCATTATACTAAGGAGGTCATCACATAATATCCAATTTGTCTAACCAGGGGCAGAATAATGGGGCAGAATGATCCTTGGATATGAAGGAAATTTACCAAAAGTATCAACCCATGTCATCCTGAACGGATTGAGCAGGCTGCTATGGGTTGATACTTTTTAACTAATGCATTAAGCCCCCCTTTTCACAGAGCATGTCTCAAATATAAAGCTATGAAATTATATGCACCTTCTCTTTCCATTCAGGTATAATGACTGCCAAGTTGCTACCATCCTTCCTGCAGTGTTTTGAAGACGAGTATGTGTCTGTGAGATCCGAAGTCTGTATCACTTGCGGAAACCTAGAGATCAAGGACGAAGAAGTCATAGCGAAACTTATCCATCTGGCAACCTTTGACAATATATGGAAAGTGAAAGCTCTAGCCTTTCAAGGTAAGTGAAGACCATAATTTTTAGTTTTTAGTTGTCCAGTCCTTTGTTTCACCCTATACCACACATCCAGTGTTTTAAACCCTTACCAGATGAGAAACTTTGGACCAGACCAAATTGAAAGCGTTTGCAGAAGACAAGTTAAATGTGGCTCAGATGATGATTTCTGTCATTGATAGGGTAGAAAACATTGTGGGAAAAGGAGAAAATGCTGGTTACCAGCATTTTCTCCTTTTTCCACAATGTTTTCAAACGGCTTTTTCCTAAAGGTCATTAAAACTTCGGATTGTGTGGTAAAGCGTTGATGACCCTAAGTAAGAAGCCTTTTGAAAACATTGTGGGAAAAGGAGAATATGCTGGAAACCAGCATTTTCTCCTTTTCCACCCATGTTTTATACTCTTTCACAGCTAAATCTCATAATTTCAGCCACATTTGAATTACCATCTTCAAATGGTTTTAACTTTGATGCCTCCAAATTCTTTTCGTTTGCTAAAGAGTTAACAATTCTGACCATTAAAAAAAAAAAGCCTTTTGAAAGCATTGTGGAAAAAGGAGAAAATGCTGGTAATCAGCATTTTCTCCTTTTCCCACAATGTTTTCTATTTTTTCAATGGAAAATCCCATCATTTTAGGCACATCTAATTTGTTGTCTGCAAATGCTTTAAGTTTGAGTAAGTTAACAATTTTGTTGTTGGGTAAATGACTAAACCTTTATCAGAAGACAAAAGTTGAAATTCATCCAAATTTAGAGCATTTAGCAGTTAACATCTAAATGTGGTTCCAATGGATGGATTTGTTTCAAGATGCAGGTTACCAGCATTTTCTCTTTTTCCCTCATTGTATTAAAAATGCTTCTTCCATAGGGTTATTAAGTCTTTACCAGATGACAAAATTTTAGCTTTGTCCAAATTGAATGCATGTGCAGACGACAAATTGAATGTGACTTATTAAACCATGAAATTTCTCTTTGATAGGGTAGAAAACATTGTGTGAAAAGGAGAAAATGCTGGTTATCAGCATGTTCTCTTTTTCCTACTATGTTTTCAAAAGCACAAAAGATTGTGGGTAAGGGGTTAAAACTTGGGATTGTTTGGTAAAGGGTAAAACCCTATAGTGTAACAATAGTTTCAGACAGGAGCATCAACTGACTTTTCTAACTTCAAAGATCATTCTGAATTCCAAGACAAACCATCTGTATAGCTTTTTATTAGCTAACCACAGGGATTGTCCTAGAGACAATATAGCAAATAGATAGATTTTTATACCCCCGCAAACGAAGTTTGTGGGGGGTATACTGGAATCAGCCTGTCGGTCGGTCGGTCGGTCATGCGGTCGGTCGGGCGGTCGGTCTGTCTGCAAAATCTTGTCCGGACAACTCCTCCTACAGTTTCTGTCTGATTCACGTTAAACTTGGCAGAAGTGTTCATTAGGAGCTGTAGATGTGCAAGACACACATTTTGTAAAAATTCCATCAAGAATTACTGAGTTATTGCCCCTGATTTGACTTAAAAATGCTTGTCCGGACAACTCCTCCTACAGTTTCTGTCTGATTCACTTTAAACTTGGCAGAAGTGTTCATTAGGAGCTGTAGATGTGCAAGACACACATTTTGTAAAAATTCCATCAAGAATTACTGAGTTATTGCCCCTGATTTGACTAAAAAATGCTTGTCCGGACAACTCCTCCTACAGTTTCTGTCTGATTCACTTTAAACTTGGCATAAGTGTTCATTAGGAGCTGTAGATGTGCAAGACACACATTTTGTAAAAATTCCATCAAGAATTACTGAGTTATTGCCCCTGATTTGACTTAAAAATGCTTGTCCGGACAACTCCTCCTACAGTTTCTGTCTGATTCACTTTAAACTTGGCAGAAGTGTTCATTAGGAGCTGTAGATGTGCAAGACACACATTTTGTAAAAATTTCATCAAGAATTACTGAGTTATTGCCCCTGATTTGACTTAAAAATGCTTGTCCGGACAACTCCTCCTACAGTTTCTGTCTGATTCACTTTAAACTTGGCAGAAGTGTTCATTAGGAGCTGTAGATGTGCAAGACACACATTTTGTAAAAATTCCATCAAGAATTACTGAGTTATTGCCCCTGATTTGACTTAAAAATGCTTGTCCGGACAACTCCTCCTACAGTTTCTATCTGATTCACTTTAAACTTGGCAGAAGTGTTCATTAGGAGCTGTAGATTTGCAAGACACACATTTTGTAAAAATTCCATCAAGAGTTACTGAGTTATTGCCCCTGATTTGACTTAAAAATGCTTGTCCGGACAACTCCACCTACAGTTTCTGTCTGATTCACTTTAAACTTGGCAGAAGTGTTCATTAGGAGCTGTAGATGTGCAAGACACACATTTTGTAAAAATTCCATCAAGAGTTACTGAGTTATTGCCCCTGATTTGACTTAAAAATGCTTGTCCGGACAACTCCTCCTACAGTTTCTGTCTGATTCACTTTAAACTTGGCAGAAGTGTTCATTAGGAGCTGTAGATGTGCAAGACACACATTTTGTAAAAATTCCATCAAGAATTACTGAGTTATTGCCCCTGATTTGACTAAAAAATGCTTGTCCGGACAACTCCTCCTACAGTTTCTGTCTGATTCACTTTAAACTTGGCATAAGTGTTCATTAGGAGCTGTAGATGTGCAAGACACACATTTTGTAAAAATTCCATCAAGAATTACTGAGTTATTGCCCCTGATTTGACTTAAAAATGCTTGTCCGGACAACTCCTCCTACAGTTTCTGTCTGATTCACTTTAAACTTGGCAGAAGTGTTCATTAGGAGCTGTAGATGTGCAAGACACACATTTTGTAAAAATTTCATCAAGAATTACTGAGTTATTGCCCCTGATTTGACTTAAAAATGCTTGTCCGGACAACTCCTCCTACAGTTTCTGTCTGATTCACTTTAAACTTGGCAGAAGTGTTCATTAGGAGCTGTAGATGTGCAAGACACACATTTTGTAAAAATTCCATCAAGAATTACTGAGTTATTGCCCCTGATTTGACTTAAAAATGCTTGTCCGGACAACTCCTCCTACAGTTTCTATCTGATTCACTTTAAACTTGGCAGAAGTGTTCATTAGGAGCTGTAGATTTGCAAGACACACATTTTGTAAAAATTCCATCAAGAGTTACTGAGTTATTGCCCCTGATTTGACTTAAAAATGCTTGTCCGGACAACTCCACCTACAGTTTCTGTCTGATTCACTTTAAACTTGGCAGAAGTGTTCATTAGGAGCTGTAGATGTGCAAGACACACATTTTGTAAAAATTCCATCAAGAGTTACTGAGTTATTGCCCCTGATTTGACTTAAAAATGCTTGTCCGGACAACTCCTCCTACAGTTTCTGTCTGATTCACTTTAAACTTGGCAGAAGTGTTCATTAGGAGCTGTAGATGTGCAAGACACACATTTTGTAAAAATTCCATCAAGAATTACTGAGTTATTGCCCCTGATTTGACTTAAAAATGCTTGTCCGGACACATCCTCCTACAGTTTCTGTCTGATTCACTTTAAACTTGGCAGAAGTGTTCATTAGGAGTTGTAGATGTGCAAGACGCAACTTTAGTGAAAATTCTACGAAGAATTAATGAGTTATTGCCCCTGATTCACATTTAAAATGCTTGGTCTGCACTTTTTTACACTCATTTAGTTTTGTGTCCAATTAAATTGATACTTTGCATAAATATTCACCAGGAGCAGTAGAGGTTCAAGATGCATTTTTCGCAAATGTTTGCCAAATTAATTACCCCTGAATTTACTCAAAACTTCTTGTCCAGAGAACTATTCCTTCAGTTTAAGTCTTATTCACTTGATAGTTGTCATGATATTCACCAGGAGCAGTAGATGTGCAAAGCACAAATTTCATGAGTGTTGGCCTAATGATTACGGAGTTATTGCCCCTAAATTGACATTGCAGAGTTATTGCCCCTGTGACATGAAATATAGGGGCGGGGGTATTTATCACCTTTAGTGATAGTTATTCTAGTTCAATCTGAACACGTACATATCCCTTCCCTTGATCCTTAAACTGCTATATAAATAGAATCAAGATTTCCAGCCAATCATATATACTGAAACATTACAAGTGCTTGTTGTGGGGAAAAACTGAGGGTAATCGACAGTTTAGACTGACCTTGGTCTACGCTGTCCGAAAAAAAAAAAACATTGAGTCGGGCTTTGTGGCCTAAAGGTAAATATATCATATTCTCTGTTAATCATTTGCATTTGTGATTGAAATTGACACCTAGAAAAGATAATCCTGTGAGTGATGTGGTCTCACAAATACTTAGAGTTACCTCCCTTGGGCAAAGAAACAAACCTAGCAATACTTTGTCAGTATCAATACTCCTTGCTTCATCGAAATCTCAAGAAAATTAAGTTGATATTTAACTCCAAACAACCAAATTTTAGACTAGTCAAAATTGAAAGCATTTGCAGATGACAAAATTTTAGACTACCATAGTTCAAATTGAAAGCATTTGCAGACAACAAAATAAATGTGACTCAAAAAATTTAGATTTGTTTTGAGAAGGGTAGAAAACATTTGTGGGAAAAGGAGAAAATGCTGGTTACCAGCATTTTCTCCTTTTCCCACATTGTTTTCAATAGCTTTTTCTCTCAAGGCTGTTAAAAGTCAGGATTGTATGGTAATGGGTTAGAGTGATTTCAAAAAACCACTCCTAGCCCCATTCTGTATTGGATAATGTAGATCCAAGATTAGAATGCACTTATTGTTAATGTGGTCTTGATCTAGGGTTTGCACAGGCTTGACCGGTACTTCAATATGAAGCTCTGTCTTGAAAAGTCCTTGAAAACAAAACTTGTCTTGAAAAGTGCTTGAAAATTGCCCATAGACCTTGAAAAGTACTCGAATTTCCGATGTTCTTGTATTCTAGACCGGTTAAATCTCGCTGGTAATCAAAAGTTAAAGTCTGATCAATGGCAGAGGTGTGAGAATGGCGTTATAAAAACATGATAAATTTCTTCAGCGGGATAGGGAAGTGCCGAAACAGATAGGTACAAATGTATCGTATCTTTCTGTATGTGTAGTCTCCCTTGCCAAGTGGCCTCGCAAAGAAGTCCGAATTAGTCTTGTTTTAACACAATTTATTGCAATGGGAAATTGTGTTTTAAGTAAAGAGTGGCCCAAACGATATCCTTGGGTAAGAGAAACGAATTGTTGTCATAAAGCGTACTGTTGACATCGATATTGCGTGAATGGCACCAACTTAACTCTTACACTGCTAAGCGCCACTCAATGACCTTTTGCGGACAGTGAAGGTCAAGATCAGACTACACAGATTTTGCAGTCTGATCTTAGATCTACACTGTCCAGAGTTCCAGATAGAGTGAGTGATTTTGATTTCAAAATTGAAATTGTTAGTTATTCCCCACTAAACCCTATGTTATGGGTACTCGTTAGAATCGTCTCATCGAGACAATTCTAATGAGTACCCACAACATAGGGTTTGGGAGAGAAATAATGGATTTAGAATACCATCACTCCCTCTTATCTAGAGCTCTGCACTGTCCGATATTGAGATATCTTTCTTAAAAAAATACCTTTGAAATAGCAATACTTGTTTTTTTTACTATTGACTTGAAGTTTCATTTTAGTTATATAGCAGGTTAAAGGTTAATAAATCTTAACTTTTTACCACACAATCCCGAGTTTTAACGACCCTGACGAAGAAGGCTTTTGAAGACATTGTCAGAATAGGAGAAAATGCTGGTAACCAGCCTTTTCTCCTTTTCCCACAATGTTTTCTACCATTTCAATGACAGAAATTATCATTTGAGCTACATTTATCTGCAAATGCTTTGAATTTTGTCTTGTCCAGAATTTTGTTGTTTGCTAAAGAGTTAAATGAAACTGTTGGCACCAAGCAGCTGTCCTGTAAATAAGTGTAAATGTGTTCAGAAGTTTTTACACATACTTTTTGTTATAAAAGAGTTCATTGTGACATTATTTGAAAGAAGTTATCAGTTTTTTAACCCTAAGTTTTTCACTGTATATAGCCCTTATGAATGACAATGCAATAATTTACGGATCTGTGTAAGTATCATTAACTCTTTACACGACAAAATTTTAGACTGGTCCAATTGGAAAGCAGATGCAGACGACAAATTAAATATGACTCAAAAATTGAAATTTGTTTTGGGAAAGGTATAAAACATTGTGGAAAAAGGAGAAAATGCTGGTTACCACCAGCATTTTCTCCTTTTCCCACAATGTTTTCAAAAGGTGTCTATCTCAGGTTCGTTAAATGTCGGGATTGTTTGGTAAAGAGTTAATAAAGTAGTCCCTAAAAACTGTATCTCTGGTCCCTGAAAAGTCCTTGAATATGACTTTGCGTTTTGCCTGTATGAACTTGGGTTTTGTATTCACCAACCATTCTTAGGAACATTCTTAGATTTGAGATTTTCTAAATCTGAAAGTAGCACAACTTCTGATTGGCTAAACCAAATGGTTTAGCCAATCAGAAGTTGTGCTACTTTCAAATTTAAAAAAATTCTAGGAATATTCTTAGGAATGGTTGGTCAATACAGACCCTGTTGATCTTTACTGTCCACTCTAGTATCTATTGACATGGCAGGTATCATTAGGGTTTAGACCAAACTATATTACTTGTTGTGAGATTGCTTATGTTAAAAAAAAGCAACACGAAGCCCGCCTTATTGTTATGACTTCATGATGTTATGACAGCATGCCACTAGAGTTATGGAGAAACAAATCTGGAGTGATGAGACCCTCTCATAACTTATCATTGTGATGTTCATCTTGTCATCGTATTTTTATGGGTTTCGATGATTACTTCCGTGAAAAGATTATGGTTGATTAATTTCCCATATTCGGGGGCAGTGTTCTCCAACCATTCTAAATAATATAATATTGCCATGCTCTAAAAAGGGGGTTTAATGCATCTGCAAAAAGTATTGACCCAGGTCAGCCTGTGCAGTTCCGTTCAGTTTCGAGACTTTTTGCCTTTGGTCAATTTTCTGCATGCATAAGGACCAATCTACCTCATAATTAAGTTGGTGGTTAGACAAAATGGAATTAATGGATCTCACATTATGCGAGGTCTTGCTTGGTTAAATACTGTGTGGATATGCATTAAACCTGCTTTGCCAGAGCATAGCACATATATATGAGCTCTGTGAAAAGGGGGGCTTAGTGCACTTGCAAAAAGCATTGATCCAGGCCAGCCTGCACATTCGGCGCAGGCTGACCTCTGTCGAAATTTTGCTTGTGGTCGATTTTCTGCATGTCAAAGGACCAGTGTACCTCATGATTCAGTAGGTTGTTATACAAAACAGATTTTAGGGATGTATAATACTGTGATGACTAACTTGGTATCATCCATCACGGAGGTGCATTAAGCCCCATTTGCTAGAGCATGGCTCATATTATTCTAAATGTGATTTGCTTAGACTTTCAGTTTCAGGCATATAACCAGGTGGTTATTTTAAAGATTAAAGTCTAACACAATATCACTGGTTTCTTAAAATTGTCTCTTTATCAATCAAGTAGACAGTAGCATACATGATAGTGCATAATGTATCGTACGTGAAACGGTGAAACCATGTATCTGAAATGTACAATAACAACAATACTAAATACTTGTTCACAGAAATAACTTGATACTTCCTGCAAAGTAGATATCATAAAAACAGGTTTTAACCAAACTTGTCCAATCTACCCAAGTACCAACAACCTAGGACTTTATGCCTTATCCAAAGCATAAAGAAATGGGTTGACAGAAACATTCTTTCAATTATGTACAAAGTTAATACTAAAAAGACACTAAAGACTCCATAGAACAAGACATACAACAAACATTGAATTACAGCACATTACACAGTCACTTACCAGTTCACAGAACTGAGTACAAGTGGGATTCACAGAACTGAGTACAGGTGAGGTTGTCTATCACACCAGCTCCACACTGTGCAGTTAGTTGCTGTAATAAGAAGAACATGCAAGAATAATATTATGAATAAAACATGCAATGTTAAAACTCAGTCGTTGCCTAAATTAGCCAATGCTGCCGTAATGAACGCGCAAAGTCAGTGAACACGAAAACTCATAATAATACGGTAATTTCTCAATGCACACGCGTAGAAATAACAAGCTGGCTTAATGCAACTTATACCGAAAGCCAAATAAGCTTACAAAAACCAGTTAAACTTGAAACAAAGGATAATTTTCTAATATGGCCAAGATGGCCGTCTAAACACAATGAAATCTGCCGCTCAACTGAATCACCTGACTTAAAAAATGCAATGGTTTCAATGAATGGAAATGAACGAAACGGACATTAAAATAACCAAAAGGAATGAGGAACATGGAATCAAAGTACAACCAGTACTGTACACACATAAAGGAAAAACTATCACCTGGTCACAGGTAGTCAGATGGCTAAGTCTCAGAGTTTGGAAACAGACTTGTAGCTAGAGTGTTTGCTGAGAAAGGCCCCAATTAAAAGACACATAATATACTATTCATAGCTTGATAGGGACCAATATACATTTCAGTATGAGCCATTCTCTGGCAAAAGGGGGCTTGATGCATCTCCATGATTCATGGTAACAAGCAAGTCATCACAAAATTAAGGATCCATTAAAATCCATTCTGTCTAACAACCGACTGAATCATGAGGGATACTGGTGCTTTGATGTGCAGAAAATACACCGGTAGCAAAAAGTTTTGGCCCGGCTCAGCCTGCGTGGGCTGCGCAGGCTGACCTGGGTCAATACTTTATGCAGATGCACTAAGCCCCCCCTTTTCAGAGAACATGGCTCATATATTTTCATGAATCCAGTTTTGCATTAGCAAAGGAACATTTCCACAGGTGTTCTTTTCTAGCAGTGTGGCAATGTAGTGCATTGAAACACCTGATATATACTACATGTAAATGGACTGTATCTCATGTCAAAAGATTTTCAAAATTTGGGAATAAGACATGGTGATACCTCACTGAAAAAATATGTAGAACTCCAGTGGCCAAATTTTGTCATTCTGTTTGTCTTGATAATATCTCATATGAGTTCTAAAATTGGTCATCATGGGTCAAAAAGTAGGTAATTAGGTCAAAATATCTTGTGCTACTGTATAGGCTACATTTTCTGCCCAGTGCTTTATCATATTGTTTTTTCTTTATAATATCTCAGAGACAGTACCATCTAACTCTTTTACAAACCCTACATATTTTGAGTCGTTCACATTGAAGGCATTTGCTGATGACATATTCATTGTGACTCAAAAGATGAGTTTTGTTTATGATAGGGTAGAAAACATTGTGGGAAATAGAGAAAATGCTTTCCCACAATATTTTCAAAATCCTTTTTCCCCAGGGTCAGTAAAATATGTGATTTTGTGGGAAAAAGTTATATGTCATATTTGTTGCACATTATTGAAAAGCCATCCAGGGCCATCATGACCCTCTTGTTTATTTTAGAGGGTGGTGGATGACTTAAATGTTATTGACAATACTTGAAGTAATGGACATTTTTTTTTTGTAGAGAAATCATTACAACTTGCCTTGAATCTGTTTTCAGCTTTCACTATTCTGTATTACGGTACATAGCTCTTGATAGAGGGAGTGATTTTGATTTCAAAATTGAAAATATTAATAAGTCTCCACTAAACCTATGTTATGGGTACTCATTAGAATTGTCTCATAGAGACGATTATAATGAGTACCCACAACATAGGGTTTGGAAGAGAAATAACGGATCTAGAATACTATCACTCCCTCTTATCTGAGGGTCTGTATATTAATGTCTTGAACTTCAGAGACTCCAAAGTAGTTTACAGAGTAGCCACTAAAAATAATAAAGATATCCTGTATTTCTAATGAAGCCACCATCTCACAGCACATCCAGCATTGCTGTCTGCTTGCTTCAATGCAAATATTTGACAAGGCATGAAGGGAATAAAGTTCCTGGATGTTCATGTAAATGGTAAATCTATTACTAGTAACCCTTAATTGAACAAGCCTGTGTTTCCACAACCCTGAAAAAAATGACTTATGAAAACATTGTGTGGAAAAAGAGAAAATGCTGGTAACCAGCATTATCTCCTTTTCTCCACAATGTTTTCTACAGTGGCTCAAAGAGAAACTCTATGAGTTGAGCCCGTTTTAATTTGGTTTTCTTTAAATTTCTTCAGTAGGAATGAGTCTAAAACTTTTTGGGTGATACGGTGTAACTGTTACAGCCAAAGAATTTGAGTACAAATCTTTGGCCCCCCCCCCCCCACACACACACACACACAAGAGAGCTTGAAAGCCTATCCAAGTAAAAACTAATGATCACATTTCCCTCAAGTGTCAGAATCAATAAACTGACCTTTTTGCCGACTGAACACAGAATGGCTGATGGTCATTGTTAGCTTGACCCTTCCCC
The DNA here is from genome assembly GCA_945859785.2 of Tridacna gigas. NCBI lineage: Eukaryota > Metazoa > Mollusca > Bivalvia > Cardiida > Cardiidae > Tridacna > Tridacna gigas. The sequence goes on from OX244040.2 coordinate 48,040,175, forward strand.
ACTGTGCATGTCTATCATGTTTTCTGACAACATAGAGCAGAGAGGTCTTGTAGGAAACACATTCATGACATTGTTACTTGAAGTACTGGCCAAGATTCACCAAATATTTCATTCAGCAAATGTCTCTGGTGATTGATCAAATCCTTTGGCTGTATTACAGTAGGTGATATGGGCACGTAGGTTTCTTCCATGAAAATAGACCGCCTCACTGCTCTAAGGTTCATAATACTACACTGAAGAAATACACAAGTCTAAATCATTATTAACTCTTTACCAAACGACAAAATTTTAGACTGGTCGAAAATGAAAGCATTTGCAGACGACAAAATAAATGTGACTGAAAAATTGAAATTTGTTTTAGGAAGGGTAGAAAACATTGTGGGAAAAGGAGAAAATGCTGGTTACCAGCATTTTCTCCTTTTCCCACAATGTTTTCAAAAACTTTCTTCCCCAGGGTTGTTAAAAGTCGGGATTGTGTGGTAAATCTGGTTAACTCTTTACCAAACAACAAAATTTCAGACTTGTCCAAATTGGGAGCACTTGCCGACGTCAAATTGATTGTGGCTCGAATTTGTCTTTGAAGGGATAGAAAACATCATGGGAAAAGGAGAAAAATGCTGGTTACTAGCATTTTCTCCTTTTCCCACAATGTGTTCAACAGGCGTTTCCGCAAGGTTGTTATATATAACACTTGGGATTGTATAGCAAAGGTTTTATGTGCTGGCCCTGTATTCACCAAATGCTCTTAATGGCATTCTTACTGTAATTCTAGACTTGGAAAGTAACTCAATTTCTGATTTGCCAAACCATTTTAACCCTTTACCAAACGACAAAATTTTAGACTAGTCCAAATTAAAAGTAGTTGCAGACGTACAAAATAAATATGACTGAAAGACTGAAATTCATTTTGGGAAGAGTAGAAAACATTGTGGGAAAAGGAGAAAATGCTGGTTACCAGCATTTTGTCCTTTTCCCACGATGTTTTCAAAAGGCTTCTTTTTCAGGGTTGTTAAAAGTCGGGATTGTGTGGTAAAGAGTTAATATATTAACCCTTTTCCACACAATCCCGAATTTTAATGACCCTATCAGGAAAGGCTTTGCAAAACGTTACAGGAAAAGGAGAAAATGCCAGTAACAAACATTTTCTCCTTTTTCCATAATATTTTCTGTCATTTCAATGACAACTTCCCATCATTTGGCAAATAGTTAACTCTTTACCAAAAGACAAAATTTTGGACTTGACCAAATTGAAAGCATTTGCAGACGACAAATTGAATGATATTCAAATGTTCCGATTTGTCTTTGATAGGGTAGAAAATATTGTGGGAAAAGGAGAAAATGCTGGTTTCCAGCATTTTCTCCTTTTCCCACAGTGTTTTCAAAAGGCTTCTTCCACAAGGTCATTAAAACCTGGGATTGTTTGGTAAAGGGTTAATAAACATAATTAATATATAAACATTTTGCGTTACTTTCAAATTTATAAAATCATTGAGAATTAGACTAAAAATGCAGCTATCATGAGAAGCTGTGAAATGAGTAGTTGTGAAAACAGCGCCCGATGTCTGAGAGGAACTGTTTTTCTGATGTATTAAATTATCTTTTGACAGAAAGTGCCTGCTGTGCAGATAACTTGGAAAATGTTTTATGTAGAAAATAAGTAATCTTTATGAGTTATTGTTGAACATATCTGAAAACAATGTTGATGAAGGAAAAATGTTCATTACTTTCGATTTCTATATTTGCCACAAAAATATTTAGCAGCATAACAATGACAGTCTCTGATGATGGTGATGTGTTAGCACATGTATCAGTCATGTTTTTGTTGACAACATACTTAAAGATACATCTACACTCGTTTTCAGCCAGTCCTTTCATCTTGATTTTATCAAACTAGAATCATTCTTGTGTCTTCATGCCAAATCTTGCCCCTAGCAGTTGCAAGGTTGCATAGCTTACGACGGATAGAAAATGCATTTCATTTTCTTGGGGCCATCAAAGAAATCATCACTGTGACATCTCTGGTTTTAAATCAAGGATATATGTATTTATTCCTTACACAATATATATGTGATTTATCTATGTTTACAGAGCTGACCAAATTTTGAACCATTCTACACTCTATCAAATTTTTACTGTGGTGTTTTTTCTGTCTGGCTGTAAGGATGTATCTTTTATATACAATTAGAAAAAAATATGTAGAAAATACTTTCATGATATTCAATTTGATGAACTGATCTCAGAGAATTAGAATTGATGAAAGAAAAGTCAAAGCCATGTTCTTAATCCATGTCCCTCAAATGCAATTTTCAAGACTGTTTTGAATGGTAGATAAAATTTTATATGCTGTTAAAATTATGCTATAGTTTTTAGTTAGGATTTGCCAGCTTTTTGATGGATCTTTCATCACCATAAATGTTTTGGGGACGTGCTTAACCCTTAAAGCATCTTTCAAGACTTAGCAGCCTTTGCGGCTGGTGTAGATCAAGATCAGGCTGCACAAAACATGCAGCCTGATCTTTGATCTACACTGTCCTCTTTGCTGAAACACTGGAGACAAAAGCAAACATGAAATTGCAATTATTTGGGTCTTATTTTTAGGATGCAAATGTCTGATAGGTTTATTGGTGCTCTAAGGGTTAAAATACTGTATAACAGTGATTATTGTCATATTATATGAGCCATGCTCCAGCAAAAGGGGGCTTAATGCACTCCTGTAATGCGTTATAGTGGGCAAGTCATTACATTATCATTGATCCATAAAGTCCATTTTGTTCAGCAACCAACTCAATCATGAGGTACACTGGCCCTTTGACATACAGAAAATTGACCAATAGCGAAAAGTTTCGGTCCAGGTCAGCCTGGAGTCAATATGTTTCGCAGATGCATTAAGCCCCCTTTTCACAGAGAATGGCTCATTTACAAATGTCACCTATTAACCCTTTACCACACAAGCTTGTGTCTCAATAAGCTAGAAGAAGGAGCCTTCTACAGACATTGTGCACAAAGTAGAAAATGCTGGTGTTTTATACCCCTTGTAAGACAAATTCCATTGTTTGAGCCATGCACTATTTATAATGTCCTCTACCTTTCTTTGAATTTAGACTAGTCTAAGATTTTGTCATCTGGTAATGAGTTAATCAAAGCTGTAGATAAGTCAGCTTTGGAGATGTGCTTAACCCATTACCAGGCATTGCCAAGTTTAAATGCCCCTGGAAAATTAGACTTTTGAAAACATTGTGGGAAAAGGAGAAAATTGTAACCTTTCAGAAACAAATCCAATTTTTGGAGCCACATGATTTGTTGTCTGCAAATACTTTGGATTTGGACCGGTCTAAAATTTTGTCATCTGGTATTAAGAGTTAAAACACTGCATAACAAATTATTATTGCCTCATAATTCACAAATGTCACATATAAAAGATACTGGTATCCTAAAATTACTCATTTTGGAGAAGATGGTTAACGCTTTACCACACAATCCGAAGTTCTAACAACCCTAAGAAAGAAGGCTTTTGCAAACATCATGGGAACAAGAGGACCATGATTGTCCTAAATCGCTCACCTGAAATGCAACTCAGCTGTCATAAGTTTTCCCTCTTTATCTCTATGTGAAATCCAAAACCAACAAAATATGGCTAATTTTCACACCAGGGCCATAATTTGAAGTGTTTTGGTAGAGGGCCACTAGATGATGCTACATGCCAAATATGAAAGCTCTAGCCCTTACGGTTTGGGACAAGAAGATTTTTAAAGATTTCCTTCTTTATCTCTATGTGAAATCCGAGACCCCACGACATAAGGCCAATTTTTAACACCAGGGCCATAATTTGAAGTATTTTGGTAGAGGGTCACTAGATGATGCTACATGCCATATATGAAAGCTCTAGCCCTTACGGTTTGGGACAAGAAGAATTTTAAAGATTTCCTTCTTTATCTCTATGTGAAATCCAAGAACCCACAACATAGGGCCATTTTCAACACTAGGGCCATAATTTGAAGTATTTTGGTAGAGGGTCACTAGATGATGCTACATGCCAAATATGAAAGCTCTAGCCCTTAGAGTTTGGGACAAGAAGATTTTTAAAGATTTCCTTCTTCATCTCTATGTGAAATCCGAGACATCACAACATAGGGCCAATTTTTAACACCAGGGCCATAATTTGAAGTATTTTGGTAGAGGGTCACTAGATGATGCTACATGCCATATGTGAAAGCTCTAGCCCTTACGGTTTGGGACAAGAAGATTTTTAAAGATTTCCTTCTTTATCTCTATGTGAAATCCGAGAACCCACAACATAGGGCCAATTTCCACACTAGGGCCACAATTTGAAGTCTTTTGGTAGAGGGCCATTAGACAATACTACATACCAAATATGAACGCTCTAGGCCTTACGGTTTTGGAGAAGAAGAATTTTTAAGTTTTTTCATTCTGTTGCCATGGCAACCAGAGTTCTTCACTGATTTCAATTCTTTGAAGTATTTCGAAAGAGCATGACCTAAGGATCATTTCTGTGAAGTTTGATTGAAATCTGATTGTTAGTTTAGGAGGAGAAGATTTTTTTTGTAATTGTGAACGGACGGACGGACGGACAACGGACATTGACCGATCACAATAGCTCACCTTGAGCACTTCGTGCTCAGGTGAGCTAAAAAAAGAGAAAGTGCTGGTAGCCAGCATTTGCTCATTTTTCCCACAAAGTTATCTAACCCATGACATACGCATCCAATTATTTTTGCCAAATTTTTTATGTTGTATACAATTCCTTTCATTTTGGACTTGTCTGAAATTTTTTTGTGTTGTAAAGGGTTAACCCTTTACCACAAAATGCCACCCTTTAATGACCCTGGAAAAGAAGCATTTGTAAACATTGTCGGAAAAGGAGACCAGCATTTTCTCCTTTTCCCACAATGTTTTCTACCCTATCAAAGAAATATTGCACCATCTGAGCCACATTGAACTTGTGGTCTGCAATTGCTTTCAATTTGGACAAGGCTAAAATGTTGTCGTCTGGTAAAGGGATAACTTAATTTCAGCAAAAAAAGATCTATTGTAAGAGGAAAGAGGAAAAAATGACCAACAAAGTTCATTGACATGTACTTTATATGCAGAAAGGGCTAACTTTCTCAGCAAATTAACTTTATTTCTCCTGTCTCAATTATCTTTACTACTGTATGTAAATGATGGGTCAATTACAGTCAAGGCAACTATTTGGAATGTGAACAGTTATACTTTAGCCATTTCTGCAGCAGACTTTTTGCAATGGGCAGTTGAGCATTTTTGAAAAGTTTGTTGCAATAGCAAAGAAATAACATCCATTTTTGGCTTGGCGAAGAAAACATTGAGGTATTGTCGTAGCCCTGGCATCTTCTGTGAAAACTTTGGCATTTTATAATATCTCTCTTATTACTGAAGATATTTGCTTCAAACTTGGACAAGTTATTAATTATCCAAAGAGGAACCTATACAACAAGGGCAGGTAACCATCAAAGTATTTTTAATGCAGCTACGCCCCCTTTTTTATTTAAAATTTTCACAGAAAATCAAGCAACCACAGCAGAGCATCTGCATGTGGTGCTCTTGTTTCCTTTTGTCACAATGTCTTTGTTCCTTTGTTGTATTGTCTTAGTACTTATTATCACCATTTCAATAGAGTCATATCTCTTAGCATTCTTGCAAATACATGGTTAGAAAATAAAGTCTTGCGAGCCAGCACGCCATTCTAGGAACCTACATCGTGCCTGTAAAACAAAAAAATCATTACCCGTAACAGGGAAAAAGAAAATGCATTGCAGTGAAATGTGTCTCTATTAGTAGCGATGGCTGTGTTTGATCCCACTTCACATAATTATGATGCCATTGAATTTTATTTACCCATGGTCCATGGTCCAGGTAGTAGGCCTAAACACACCTTTATCTTGAAGAGTTCCACTAATGGAAATAGGAAGTTTGCAACCACTTGTGTATTAAGGAGTATAATACTTGAAATCTAAACATGACCGTGATGGACAGATACAGGATATTAGATCCATACATATTTTGATATCAGATTATTTTCTCTGGATATTGTACATTTCTATGTAAATGCTTGTTTCCAATACTCCAAGAATTGGTTCAGAAACCTGGCCATTCCCGATAAAATTGTATGCACTTTTTTCTCTCTGTTGTATAATGTCTTACAAGATTGGTTGATTTCTGATCATTGGTATGGTATTTTTATAACTAGCTTGTTTCCTTAACCCTTTACCTGGTTCGAATCCCCAGCTCTGCCAATTTCTTTCCAAGGATTGTTGATAGTCATTGCAACAGGATTAATTCCTCTCTCATCGCTGATCATTGTTTTGACAGTGTTTATGTGGGAATGCAGCTAGTGGCTTGGGAAGAATATTGTGCATGGGGCATGGGCCTGGCAGGCTTCGGGGCATTAAGCACCATATAGTCAATCAGTCTTGACCATTTACCACACAATCTCAAGTTTATTGTGAGAAGAGGAGAAAATGCTTGAAACCAGTTTTTTTTTATCCTGCCAAAGATATTTGAAATTGTCCCCCCTACTTTTTGACTGGTATGGGGGGGGGGATTTCCCCCCTCATTTTCAGAGGTGTTGGTATACCCCTCACCTATAAAGAGAGGGCAATATACTGGTTTCACCATGTCTGTCTGTCTGCCAGTCTGTCCATCCATCAATTCATCTGTCTCGTTTTCGTTTGCATGCTGCAACTCAAAGGCCATTTGACCTAGGCCCTTTAAACATTTATACAAGTGTGCCTGATAACCAAAGGAGGTGCCCTACTGTTTTGGGGTCACATGGGTTAAAGGTCAAGGTCACAGGTCAACTTTGTTTTCTCTCTTTGTGCTGCTTCAGTGACAAGGTGCTGGTGGGGATATTTTTGTCCACTTTGCAACAGTTCTAGATAAGGATTTTAGCAGTTTCAAGCACTAACTAAAGTCTGTAAATCTACCATATTTCCAACATCTGCCATTGCAAGGCCACTAAAGTCTAGGAATTACATTATTTAGAACTACTGATTGTAAACAGAGGCAGGGGTCATGTCAAAGTGAATGCAAATATTTTGTAAGTCTGTCAAAGGTTTTTAGTGAAAACTGTTTCCAGCTGTTTAACCCATAGGCCACTAGGCGCGACTCCAGGACCTTTTGCAGACAGTGTAGATCAAGATCAGAATGCACAGAATGTGCAGTCTGATCTTGGATCTACACTGTCTGATAAGGAGATTTTTTTTCCCCTAAAATAATTTTGAAATATCATTATTTGGGTTTTTACTATCGACTTGAAAGTTTTATTTTAGTAATATAGTAGGTTATGGGTTAAAAGCCATGCTACACTAAGTACTTATTTTAAGAGTCACTGCGGGAAGGAAATAGAATTTAAATTTTTGTCTGTGCATATTCTGTAAAAACAAGGGATTTAACTAGCAGAATAATTTATGTCCCATCAATTTTTGCAATGCTTTTCCTATTCACCACACAACCCTGAATATAATCAACCCTGTCTAAGAAAGCTTTTGCAAACATTTTGGGAAAAGGAAAAAAATGCTGGTAAAAAGCATTTCCTCCTGTTCTCACAATGTTTTCCTTTCTCAAAGATAATTCCACCATTTTAGCCACTTTTAACTCTTTACCACACAGTCCAGAGTTTTAATGACCCTGAGAAAGAGAGCCTTTGAAAACATTGTGGGAAAGGAAGAAAATGGTGGTAACCAGCACTTTCTTCTTTTCCCACAATGTTTTCTACTCTCTCTCAGCCAAATCTCATAATTCTAGCCGCAATTAAATTGTCATCTGCAAATGCTTTCAATTTGGACGAACCTAAATTTCTATCTTACAGTAAAGAGTTAACCCTGTACTACACAATCCTGACTTTTAACGACCCTAAGAAAGAGGCCTTTTGGAAACATTGTGGGAAAAGGAGAAAATGCTGGTAACCAGCATTTTCTCCTTTTCCCACAATGTTTTCTACCCTTCCAAAAACAAGTTTCAATTTTTCAGTCACATTTATTTTGTCGTCTGCAATTGCTTTCAATTTAGACTAGTCTTAAATTTTGTTGTTTGGTAAAGAGTTAATTAAATTTTTGTCATCTGCAAACACTTTCAAATTGGACAGGTCTAAGATTTTGTTGTCTGGTAAAGAGATATCAGACTTGAATGGTGTTTTTTCGTCACTTTCAACATTTTCAGTCATATCATGGTAACAGCTCATTATTTGTCTATGCCCTGAGTTTCCCCAGTACAAGGTCAGGGTTCTGAAGTGTCTTGCCTGAGGAAACTCCCAGGAAGGACCCAGTGCTTCCAGTGAGACTTGAACCTAGAGTTTCCTAGGTTACAAGTCGTACACTTTACCACTGAGCCATGCAGGACCCCAATTACCTGAAAATTAACCCTTTACCACACAATGCCAATGCCCCTGAGATAGAACACTTTGGAAAACATTGAGGGAAAAGGACCAGTATTTTCTCATTTTCCTGAAATGTTTTCTACACTATGACAGACAAAATTTATGTCTTGAGTAACATTTAAATTGTGGTCTGCAAATGCTTTCAATTTGGACCCGGCTAAAATTTTGTCATCTGATAAAGGGTTAAATTTTAGACCTGTCCTTACCGAAAGCATTTTGGAGATGGCAAATGATTTATAGAATGAGATTTGCAAATTGAAAAGATAGAGATAATAATTTTTGGAAAATGAGAAAACTGTGATAACAGTTTCTCCTTTTCCTACAATGTTTCAAAATCCTTTTCCCCCTAGATTCTTAAAAACACGGGACTGTTTGATTAAGGGCAGAAAATGCCCTCTCTATTAACCCATTACCACACAATCCCAACTTTTAATGACCCTGAGAAAGAAAGCCTTTGAAAACATTGTGGTAAAAGGAGAAAATGCTGGTAATCAGCATTTACTCCTTTTACCACATTTTTCTACCCTTTCAAAAACAAATTATAATTTTTGAGTCACAGTTATTTTGTCGTCTGCTAAAGCTTTGAATTTGGACAAGTCTAAAATTTTGGCGTTTGGTAAAGAGTTAAATACGCAGTCATTTTAACTTTACCAGACAACTAAGTTTAGACTTGTCCTAATTGAAAGCATAACAGGTGGGATTTTTCTTTGACAGGATAGAAAATATTGTTGGAAAAGGAGAAAATACTATAATTTACAGGCATTTCCCCTTTTTTTCCACATGTTTTTCCCCAAATGCTTTCCTCCTCAGGACTGTGGGAACTTGGGATTTATGGTTTTAGGGTAAACCTGCTGAAAATATATACCACTACATTTAAATGTACATTGGTCTATTACAAAGTTGAATTTAACGTGTTTGTTTTAAATCTTCCAGTTTTTTTTACTTTACACTTTACCAGACAACAAAAGTTTAGCCTTGCCCAAATTGAAAGCATTTGCAGATGACAATTTCAGTGTGGCTCAAATGGTGCAACTTTCTCATGATAGGGTAGAAAACATTGTGGGAAAAGGAAAAAATGCAGTTATCAGCATTTTCTCCTGTTCCCACAGTGTTTTCAATAGGGTTTTTCCTCAGAGTCCTTAAAAGTCGGGATTGTGTGGTAAAGGCTTAAAACTTCATGTTACATCGAAATAATACTCTTGCATGTTTGGCGGGGAGCTACATAAAAATCTTTGTGATGTCTTCTCATATTCTGATATCGCGAGATATACCAGGTATTAATGTATTTCAATCAAAGAAAAAAATGAATTTTCCCATGATTCTTTCGACTTTTACAATTCCATTAATTTTCATATTTTTTCTGACACAAGTTCAGCACTTTATTTCAAGTAATGACAGGGCTGCTTTGCTTAGACCTTCTTTTCACTACCATACATCCTCATACATCCTCATGATTATAATGACTATCTCCTTAGGAATCGACCTTCAGATTCTACTTATGGGCTTCACCCCACTTGGCAAGGTGGATGATGCAGCAACATATTAACTCTTTACCACACAATCCCGACTTTTAACGACCCAGAGGAAGAAGCCTTTTGAAAACATTGTTGGAAAAGGAGAAAATGCTGGTAACCAGCATTTTCTCCTTTTCCCACAATGTTTTCTACCTTTCCCAAAACGAAATTCGATTTTTCAGTCACACTGATTTTGTCGTCTGCAAATGCTTCCAATTTGGACCAGTCTAAAATTTTGGCATGTGGTAAAGGGTTAAACCCAAAACTTCCGAGTCATGGACCATTCTTAATGGTATTCTTTAAGTCTAATCATCAGGACTGTTCCAAATTTTAAAGTAACACAGTTTCTGAATGGTTTAGCCAATCAGGACCTGCATTACTTGTAAATTTAGAAAACTCTTGAGAATAAGCTTAACAATGTTCATAGAATGATTGGCGAATATGGACCCTGCTTTTAACTTTCCAACGGAAACATTAATTTTGCCAACAGATAAGCTCCAAAGTTGATCGCTACTTTAACCCTTTACCATACTTTTAATGACCCTGGGTAAGAGGCCATATGAAAACATTGTGGGAAAAGGAGAAAATGCTGGTAACCAGCATTTTCTCCTTTTCCCACAATATTTTCTAACCTATCATAGACATATCCCACCATCTAAGTCATATTTGATTTGTCGTCTGCAAATGCTTTCATTTTGGACAAGTCGAAAATTTTGTCGTTTGGTAAAGGGTTAAGTAATGATTTGAGCCTCAGAGTAACTAATGATACTCTACCTATGATTTAACTATGACGGAATTGTTTCACCAAAATGTATCGGAGTTGATGCAACATGGGAAGTGACCATTTGTTTATGTATAACACTCTACCACACAATCCAGACTTTCAATTACCCTAAGAAAGAAGCCTTTAGAAAACATTGTAGGAAAAAGAAAAAAATATTGGTAACTAGCATTTTTTACTTTTTCCACAATGTTTTCTACCCATCCTAAAACAAATTTCAAATTTTGAGTCACATTTATTATGTTGTCTGCAAACTGCTTTCAATTTGAGCTAGTCTAAAATTTTGTTGTTTGGTAAAAAGATAATTAAATGTACAACAGTATCCTTGTCCATGTTGCTTTAGGGTTCCACAACAGTATTGCTTTATTCCATTAGTAACTGTTGGCTGAGAAGTCTTGTAGCTTTCCATCATAAAAATATTGTTGAAATCTGCAGAAAGGTTGGAAATTATTCATATACGATCACAGTTCTTTGAAAGAAAAAATGTTAACAAAGATTTACATCATGGAAAACTCCTTTCAGCCAATTTGTTTCAGTAGGCTACAGTTGTCGTAATTGAGTTCTCAAACAGAATCAGCTACCAAATCTATGTTTGAGCTTTTTGTGATGTTGGCTTGCTATGATGTCAGTACCACTGATGACGATGCAGAACATTATACATCAGGGAAAAATAACGAACAATGACTTTGCTGTGTTCTGCTGTTGACATTCTGCAGTATCTTTGGCTTTCTACAGAGTTTCATTCCTTTACCAAACAATCCTTTCAGGTTTTCACCATTCTGAGAAAATAGACTTTAGAAAAAATTGGAGAAAAGGAGAAAATGCTGGTAACCAAAACGTTTTCTACTGTACCAAAGATGAATTTCATTATTTGAGTGACATTTGATTTGTCATCTGCAGATGCTCTCAAAATGGAAGAGTTTAAAATCTTGTTGTTTGGCAAAAAGAGAAATTTGCATTATGTCTGTACCAACTTTGATTAAAAGGCCACAGACCAAGATCTCCTTAGAAATATTTTAATTTTTCTAAAGAATAAACATTTGGGAAAAAAAAAGAACTGTAAACTTATACCAAAATCCCAAAGATGTGTTGCAGCCAAAAACCCCCAAAATTTATAGCAGCTTGTAATTTTAATGGCTCCTTGACAGGCAGATCTTGAGTTTGTTATCTTGAGTGCCCATCTGTCATCCTCTAATTACATATAATTGTCAGTAATTAATAGTCTTTTACCCCCATTATGTTCTTAGAAAAAAATTGCCCTGGTATACCTATGTTTAGCACAAGGCATACTCCATTTATAAACTAGGTCTGAAAACAATCCCATGACCCTTACCTCATTTAACTCTTTACCAAACGACAAAATTTTTGAATGTCTGAATTGAATGCATTTACAGACAACAAATTAAATGTAGCTCAAATGGTGACATTTGTCTTGGAAAAGGTAGAAAACATTGTGGGCAAAGGAGATAATGCTGGTTACCAGCATTTTCTCCTTTTTTCACAATGTTTTCAAAAGTCTTCACCCAAAGGGTCGTTAAAACGTAGGAATGTTTGGTACATGGTAACCCTCATGAACGCAATGAGTGCTTTTACATCATAGTTGAGCACTGAGTACCAACCAATACCTTAATCTAAGAGATATAAAAAACTTGCCATTGAGGGCGTTCATGTTTTGAGTTCCAATTCAGCCAAAATTGTTGTTGTTGTTTGACGAAACTTTTGTCAAGAATAGTATCTTTGTTGCTGTTCTCGTATTTTGTTTCTGTAGGATAAGTTCATTATCTTGAATTGTCCTTTTTGAGCTGTGAATTGATAATAGTGATCAAAGTTTGATTTACTCGTCTTTAATATGTCTGTGTATATACATGTGTGTATACTTATAGCATGTAAGAAATAGAACTAATGACTGAAGGAAGGATTAATTGTTCTATAATCCACTGTGAATGTAATTATAAGATGTAAGACAGAAATAATGACTAAGGACAGGAAAGCAGGAGCAGAGGTCAAGCTCCCTCCCCCTTCCTATATAATGTATTTCTTTTTTGGTGTATGTGTGAGTAGGGGGGAGGGGTTTCAAGGACTGTTTGGTCCTACACCTTCCACTATGTGAAAACAATTTGGCTTAATTGGCAGCGATCTCTTAATTTCCCACAGTGTTTTCGAAAGTAGTCTGCTGAATGACGTAAAATGCTGTCGGCAGGAGGTACATACAGAGTATTATGTTGTGGTAACTTTCCTTGTGCTTGTATTGGATTCAAGCAGCGTGAGAAAAATAGATGTCGCGCAAGACCGAAAGTCAAAATTTTCTTAAGCACCGATAAGCAAATGCTGTGACTAGGAAAGTTACTTTGATATAATAATGCCTTTTATTATACAGTCGAGCCGCGTTTATCTGGGCTTCACTTTTCCGGATATCTCAAGATCTGGAAGAAAATATCAGGGAACGAATATTTTCTGTAGAAATTTTACTTTTTACTCCGGAAATCGGCGTTCCGGAACCGGAATGAAACAATCGGGAACGAAGAGTTAAAAGACAGTACAAACCTTATCAGATAAACCGGACATGACCTGACTATGTATCACAAAATTTAGACTTATTATTTTCCTCGGTATCATTGTAGACTGGTTTCATAGTTATCGATATAGGCTACTCCAAGCGATTTCGGACTGGTGCTAGGTACGCGTGAATAACACATGTCTCAGTCGAGTATCATTCGTAGCAGACGCTTTTCACACCTTTTGAAAGCGCATGTATAAATTAGAGGTGTTTTCGAAATGTGTTAAATGGCTGTCTCGTGCCACCGTTAAGTTTCAAATTGACAGATTATCAATACCCGTAGTAATGGTGTGATGAAGTGACAATTTCACGCTTTTGTTGCTTAATTATTACTTGATTAGTAATTAATACTTAGAAATAAATTTACTCCTAATAGGCTATAAAGATAATTAAAAATATGCATTCTTTCATATCGATTCAATTGTCAATCAATATTCTCAACTACTCTTTGTCATTTTACCACTTTGAAAGTACGATTATCTGAAGTCAACAGAATGTCTACACCAACCAGCAAAAGACAGCGAGTTGAAGTTTCCACTTCGGTGAAAAAAGACATTTGTCAATACAAAGAAGACCATCCAAAAGCCACTATCGCGGACATTCGACAACACGTAATGAAATCCATGTCTCTCGACATTGGAAAATCAACAGTCGGTGACATTCTGAAAGCGAAAGAGAAATGGCTCCGCATATCCGACGATTCGCCCGACCTTCTTTGATACAGAAAACCAAAACACCAGCAACTAGAAGATGCAGTCTTCCTATGGTTTACAGACATGAGTTCCCACCACACAGCTATTAATGACGAAATGCTTATCACGAAGGCCAAGACACTCGGTGACCAACTCGACATCAAGGATTTCTCCTTATCATGCGGCTGGTTACAACGTTTCAAGACACGATGCGGCATCAAACGAAAACTGTACCATGGTGAAGTTGAGAGCGCCGACAAGACTGTAGTAGAAGAGGGAAGATCAAGTTTGCAGAGGGTTCTCGCAGACTATGATCCAGATGATGTCTACAATATCGACGAAACTGGTCTGTTTTTCCGACTCGGCCCTAATCACACTTTAGCAACCACGAGTGTGAGAGGGGTGAAGGCCTCCAAAGACAGAATTACAGTCGCCCTGACTGCTAACGCTACTGGTAGCCACAAGCTTAAACCGTTCGTCATTACTAAAGTACAGAGACCACGCTGTTTCGGGAAGACTTACAACCCACAGACGTACATGCATTACCGCCACAACAAAAAAGCATGGATGACTGCCGAGCTTTTCATTGACTGGTTGAAAGCATTCGACAGACAGATGAGATTGGCTGGTCGTAACGTCATACTGCTGGTAGACAATGCGGCCAGCCATTCCCAGGGAGACCTACGACTTACAAACATCCGCCTACACCACTTACCACCAAACACAACCGCTCATATTCAGCCAATGGACACCGGTATTATCAAAGCATTCAAAGCACATTACCGAAAACTTTTGGTCAAACACTACATCGACTGTGCAGAAGACGATAGAGACCAGACTGTAAACCTTAGAGAAGCTTTAAATATGGTGAAGACAGCCTGGGACTCGGTGACATGTAAAACAATTGCCAACTGTTACAGACATGTTGACATACTCACAGCACCCGACCAAAAACCCAACCAAACCAGCCAACAAACAGACGATGACGACATCCCTCTTGTAGAACTCCAGCGTTTGATGCGCCAACTTCCAACAGATTCTGCTCAGATGTCAGCAGACGACTACGTACAGATCGACACACAGGAAGAAACAGGTCAAAATCTGAGTGACAATGACATACTGAATCTAGTAGCAAAGACAGAAGAAGAAGAAAATTCCGACGATGAAACGCCCGACTCTGATCCGCTTCAACCAGACATTACTTTACAAGAGGCCCAATCAAGCCTCCAGACTTTGATATCATTCTTTGAGCAGATGACAGCCGGAGAAAATTCTGAAGACACCCTTAGCACTCTTTGGAAACTATCCAAGCAACTTAAAGAAAAGGGCGTGAAGGAAAGCAAACAGAAGAAGCTGACAGATTTCTTTACCAAATAAGAAATGACAAGCCCAGACAAATGACCCTTTTCAGGGTAAAAAGAAAAAAAAACAGTCCTTTTCAGGACTCAAAACAGACCAGAAAGTTTCTTTCTTTCAAATTGTCACATCAAATACAAGGGAAAACATGCGCATGTACAGTACATTTAAAACACTGTACAGTACATGCTGCGGGTTTTTTTCCTTTCGTCCATTTCATGGTGTTTTCAAAAGTCGAGCTTTTAAAAAACCCACCTGTTTGTACAATAGGTAAACATGTACGATGTAATTAGGTACAAGGGAAAAAAACTGGGACGAAACACGTAAAAAACAAAAAGGCAAAATGCAAATTTATGACAACTTATTTTAATATACGTCTAAACAATCGTAGGAATATAAGACAGACATGTAAACAGGTACTTGTGTAAGTCAAACGCAATTGTAATTCTTACGATGCACGGTGTCCTTTATCAACATGGAAGCAGTGGTGATCCCAGTGCTCAACCCTATCCCAGTTCGTTGATACGGAAATTCGGCTTATCCGGAAACATTCTTAGGAAACAGAAGTGTCTGGATAAACGCGACTAGACTGTATACCTACAACTTCCAACACCAACTTTTTCAGTTAGCAACATTTTATTAACTCAAAGGACTCAAAGTCCTGGAAAGTGGACTTGTAGAGTCGCATAAAGCTGAAATATGTTGTAATAATAAATAACATCACAAGGAAGACATGTGCAATCATCTTAAATGGATTTAGCAAGGGCAGGGAAAGTCAAAATTGTTCTGCCAAGCGGGCCACGCAGTAACTGTTATTCCACTACTTAGTAGTGGTAGTTTGATTCATCAGTCTTAAGCGGGTTTTTGCTGGTATTAGATTTCAGAATAAATATCTATAAATGTGTAGGACAGTATATACAGTAGTGACGAAAGCGAGGTTGAGGTGTATCAGCTGAAACTGAGAGTAGAATGGGAGCAAGCGTGAATGACAGTATTGTTGGTTCAGATCAAACCAGTATCGTAGTACAGGGTGAGGGTGCATGCGTTGTTACGCATGATGTATTTGGTTCCGGTCAGAACGATCACAGTAAGCAGATTTGCTATACAAATCTGCTGAAAATGGTAAACAAAATGAAACAATTAGGCTATGGTCTAGTTCGTAGTAATTTTTATGAACAGTGGATGAATATTGTTGTGTAAAATTGTGACTAAACAAATTGCAAATCCACCTGTACATTATAATTCCACACGCAGGATATGTCATTTTTACCACATTTTGAACAGTATTTGACACTGTGTAGATACAGATTTTTTTTTCTGTCATGTGTGATATCTCATCTGGTGCAAAGCAAGTATTTCAGCCAGAAAATTTACTGGTACATAATAAAGAGTTTTATTAAGAAAATCTTTATTTTACCTTGAAAATACAATCAAATGAAACTGATTTTTATTTTATAAATGACTCAACAAGTGGATGGTATAGATCCAAGACCAGAGTGTACATCCAGTGCACTGCGATCTTGATTTATGCTGTCTTCAATGGGCCCTGGTGCTGAAAGGGTTAAATCTTTACCTTACAATCCTGACTTTTAATGTCACTAGTTAGAAAGAGGCTTATGAAAACATTATGGGAGAAGGAGAAATGCCACCAACCAGCATTTTTTCCATTTCCCACAGTGTCTTCTACCTATTCCTCGACACATAGTTTTGAGTAATATCTGATTTGTCGTCTACAAATGCTTTCAATTTGGGTAAGCCTAGAATTTTGTGGTCTGGTTAAGAATTGACCCTTGACCAAGTGGTCCCAAGTTTTAACGACCCTGAAGATGAAAGCTTTTGAAAACAATGTCTGAAAAGGGGAAAATATTGATTACCAGCATTTTCTCCCGTTCCAGCAATGTTTTCTAGTCCATCAAGGATTACAAGAAATCATCATTTGAGTTACATTTATTTTGCTGTCTACAAAATGCTTTCAATTTGGGCAAGTCTGAAAATTTTAAACCAAAGGTTAAATTGAAAGCATTTGCAGACATAAAATAAAATGGGGTACACTGACAGTATCTGTCTTTGAGATTGTTGAAAACATTGTGGGAAAAGGTGAAAAAGCATTTTCTTTTTTTCCCACAGTGTTTTCAAAAGCCTTCTTCTTCAGGGACATTAAAACTCGGGATTGTGTGGCAAAGAGTTAACCCTTCACTACACAATCCTGACTTTTAATGACTCTGAGAAAGAAAGCTTTTGAAAACTTTGTGGGAAAAGGAGAAAATGCTGGTCACCAGCATTTTCTCCTTTTCCCACAATGTTTTCTACCCTTCCCAAAACATATTTTAATTTTTGAATCACATTTGTCATCTGCAAATGCTTTCAATTTGGACCAGTCTATAAATTTGCTGTTTGGTTACCAAACAACAACATTTTGGATGTTTCCAAATTGAAAGCATTTGCAGACGACAAAATAAATGTGACTCAAAAACTGAAATTTGTTTTTGGAAAGGTAGAAAACATTGTGGGAAAAGGAGAAAATGCTGGTTAGCAGAATGTTCTCCTTTTCCCAAAATGTTTTCAAAAGCCTTCTTCTTCAGGGGTTGTTAAAACTCAGGATTGTGCAGCGCAGAGTTAATCAAACCCAGACTTTATGTTCCAGATTTTAAAGACAACATGAGGTAGAGAGGGAATTACGGGAGATTTGTGCATGTTTGGTCTGATAGTACAATAAAAACGTAAAATGTGGCTTTCGCTGCTTATCTAAAGCACATAAATCACAGTGAGAAAGGTGGAAAAAATTGCTGCTGTTTATCTCCACCAGGCTTTTAACCCTTTGGCTGATAAGGGCGACTCACTGACCTTTTGTGGACAGTGTAGATCAAGACCAGACTGCACAGAACGTGCAGTCTGATCTTGGATCTACACTGTCCGATAAGGAATTATTTTTCTCCAATAAAATTTGTTCGAACTAACATTATTTGGGTTTTTATTATGGGCCTGAAAGCTTTATTTGACTTATTTTGCAGGATAAGGGTTAAAACAGTGGGAACTCCATACTGTTACTGCAAAATACTTGTAATATCACATGGCAGTTTCGTTATTCATATTTACATGCCAGTAAATTTTCAACCTCTTAGAAGTTAACCCTGTACCAAATGACAAAATTATAGAATTTCCGAAAATGAAAATTTTTGCAGACGACAATTCATATGTGGCTGAAACTGTGGAAAATGTCTTGGAAAGGCTACAAAACATTGTGGGCAAAGGAGAAAATGTTGGTAACCAGCATTTTCTCATGTTTCCCACAATGTTTTCAATTATCCTATCAGAGAACTTAAGCTCATTTGTATTCATTTTAAATTTGTTGTCTGGTGATGTTTTGAATTTGGGAGAGTCTAAAGTTTGTCATTAGGGAAAGGGTTAAAGGGATATAGTTGCTTTTGGAGTCACAAAACATGCACTCTTATGTTGGATGTACACTGTACATACATTCTGGACAAAAGAACCACCACTTATTTGTGGCTTTTTTCCTAACTGAAAATTTTGATTTTGATTTTGCTTACTTAGTATTTGGGGGCCCCAAAGATTAATATTATTAACCCTTTACCACACAATCCCAACTTTTAACGACTCTGAGAAAGAAGCCTTTTGAAAACATTGTAGGAAAAGGAGAAAATGCTGGTAACCAGCATTTTTTGCTCACCTGAGCACGAAGTGCTCATGGTGAGCTATTGTGATCGTGCTGTGTCCGTCGTCCGTTGTCAACTTTTTAGCTTATGTATGCTCTAGAGGCCACATTTTCAGTCCGATCCTCATGAAACTTGGTCAGAATGTTTGTCTTGATAAAATCTCGGACGAGTTCGAAATTGGGTCATGTGGGTTCAAAAACTAGGTCACTAGGTCAAATCTTCGAAAAACCTTGTGTACGCTCTAGAGGCCACATTTTCAGCCCGATCTTCATGAAACATGGTCAGAATGTTTGTCTTGATAAAATCTCGGACAAATTTGAAAGTGGGTCACGTGGGGTCAAAAACTAGGTCACTAGGTCAAATCTTTGAAAAACCTTGTGTACGCTCTAGAGGCCACATTTTCAGCCAGATACTTGTGAAATTCGGTCAGAATGTTTGTCTTGATAAAATCTCGGACGAGTTCGAAATTGGGTCATGTGGGGTCAAAAACTAGGTCACTAGGTCAAATCTTAGAAAAACCTTGTGTATGCTCTAAAGGCCACATTTTCAGTCCGATCTTCATGAAACTTGGTCATAATGTTTGTCTTGATAAAATCTCGGACGAGTTCGAAATTGGGTCATGTGGGGTCAAAAACTAGGTCACTAGGTCAAATCTTAGAAAAACCTTGTATATGCTCTAGAGGCCACATTTTCAGCCAGATACTTGTGAAATTTGGTCAGAATGTTTGTCTTGATAAAATCTCGGACAAGTTCGAAATTGGGTCATGTGGAGTCATAAACTAGGTCACTAGGTCAAATCTTAGAAAAACCTTGTGTACGCTCTAGAGGCCACATTTTCAGTCCGATCTTCATGAAACTTGATCAGAATGTTTGTCTTGATAAAATCTCGGATGAGTTTGAAATTGGGTCACATGGGATCAAAAACTAGGTCACTAGGTAAAATCTTAGAAAAACTTGGTGTACTCTCTAGAGGCCACATTTTCAGCCTGATACTTGTGAAATTTGGTCAGAATGTTTATCTTGATAAAATCTCGGACGAGTTCGAAATTGGGTCATGTGGGGTCAAAAACTAGGTCACTAGGTCAAATCTTAGAAAAACCTTGTGTACGCTCTAGAGGCCACATTTTCAGTCCGATCTTCATGAAACTTGATCAGAATGTTTGTCTTGATAAAATCTCGGATTATTTCGAAATTGGGTCATGTGGGGTCGAAAACTAGTTCACTAGGTCAAATCTTAGAAAAACCTTGTGTACACTCTAGAGGCCACATTTTCAGTCTGATCTTCATGAAACTTGGTCAGAATGTCTGTCTTGATAAAATCTCGAACAAGCACAAAGTTGGGTCATGTGGGGTCAAAAACTAGGTCACTAGGTCAGATCTTAGAAAAACCTTGTGTACGCTCTAGAGGCCACATTTTCAGTCAGATACTTGTGAAAGTTAGTCAGAATGTTTGTCTTGATAAAATCTAGGATTGGTTTGAAATTGGATCATGTGGGGTCAAAAACTAGGTCACTAGGTCAAATCTTAGAAAAACCTTGTGTGTGCTCTCGAGGCCACATTTTCAGTCAGATACTTGTAAAACTTGGTCAGAATGTTTGTCTTGATAAAATCTTGCACAAGTTAAAAAATGGGTCATGTGGGGTCAAAAACTAGGTCACTAGGTCAAATCTTAGAAAAACCTTGTGTGAGCTCCAGAGGCCACATTTTCAGTCAGATACTTGTGAAACTTGGTCAGAATGTTTGTCTTGATGAAATTCGGACAAGTTTGAAATTGGATCATGTGGGGTCAAAAACTAGGTCACTAGGTCAAATTAAAGAAATGCCTTGTAGGTACTCTAGAGGCCACATTTTTCGCTCAATTGACTCGAAAATTGGTCAGAATGTTTTTCTTAATTAAATCTCAGAAAACTTGAAATTGGGTCACCCAGAGACATAAAGTAGGTCACTAGGTCAAATTAAAGAAATACCTTGTGGACACTCTAGAGGCCACATTTTTTGCTCAATTGACTTGAAAATTGGTCAAAACATTTGTCTTAATTAAATCTTAGATGAGTTTGAAATGTGGTCACCTGGGGTCATTTTGCCTATTGGCTCAGGTGAGCGATCCAGGGCCATCATGGCCCTCTTGTCTCCTTTTCCCGCAATGTTTTCTACTTTTTTCAAAATAAATTTCATTCTTTTAGCCACATTAATTTATTTTGTCATCTGCAAATGCTTTCAATTTGGGCCAGTCTAAAAATTTTGTTGTTTGGTAAAGAGTTAAAATGTAGTAGGTGGCGCAGTTGGAAAACTATATTCATTTGTATTATGCATTTTCTGGTGACCTGTATTCCAGAGAGTAAATTGGTTAGAAAGTGTCTGGATCATAGGAAAGTCTCTGTGTCGATAAGATAATGTATTACATAAGGTGTGTTGAGTTTCTCTATCATGGTAATAAATCATAGCCTTAAAAAAGGTGTTTATCTAAGTGACATGTGCCTGCATGCATAAAAAGTCTCAGGTTGTTTTTTTTATCCACAAACGCAAACCCAATGCTTTTATCCACGACTGAGGGCCCTAGTCAATGGCTCTCATCACAAGTAAATTGAATGAACTCCCAATTAACCCTTAACTCTTTCACTACTAACTCCAGAAATTACATGTTTTTTCCGAGCTCTAAAAATAGATTTCCACTGCCATTTAAAACGACATTCATCATAGTTTAAAAATAGAGTAGCGGACAGCATAGATCAAGATCAGACTGCACATTCTGTGCGGTCTGATCTTGATCTAACGCTGTCCGCAAAAGGTAGTCAAGTCGTCATTAGTAGTGAAAAAGTTAAGCTACTGAGCGCCACTCACTGACCTTTTGCGGACAGTGTAGATCAAGATCAGACTGCACAGAAAAGTCTGAAATTGAACTACACTGCCGGATAAGGAGATATTTTTCTCCAAAAAATATGTTTGGAATAACATTATTTAGGTTTTTACTATCGGCTTGAAAGATTTATTAAGTTTATTTAGCAGAATAAGGGTTAATCCATTTGCAGTCTTGGGCCTGACTGCTTACAAGCTTATTATCAAAAGTATTTCTTTTTTACCCACAGTATTTTAACAGGTAACAAGACAATCATGCGTTTTAAGGATTCTGAGGAAAAAAGATTTTTGAAAATATTAGGGGAAAAGGGGGGAAAAACTTTTGAAAATATTATTGGAAAAGGGGGAAATACTTTCGAAGACAAATTGAAATGTTGAAAGCACTGGTGTGGCATTTGTCAAGGAAGCCATTGTGTGGCTTTAGTAATTTGAAAAATAAACAAAAGAAATAGTTTCAAAATATTCGCTTAAAAGTCAACCTACTATATCAGGGTTTTCATTTAAAGCCGATTGCCGATCAAAAACATCGGTTGAAATCAGCCTTTAATCGGTTGTTTTTGCTGGATCTTTGAAAAATCGATCGCGTTGTTTATATCGAAAATATTTCACGCGTTGGTAACTGTACTGCGACACCGGTTCAATTTTACCGCGAAACCAGAAACAATTGGTTTATGAATGTTACGCGGTCATTCATTGGATACTTGCATCCAATTATCCAATCGTAGGCAATGATACGTTTCTCCGATCTCCATTTGGTAATCATGGACGCCAAAGCCTAGGCGGCCACCTTGACCCTCGGCCTGTTGTTTTTGTCAATCAATCGGTTGCTTCATTTCAAAATGAAAACCCTGCTATATAATCATGCACAATCAGATAGAGTAGCGTGCAATCTTTTGGGACGAACATGTCCAGGCAAACAAGCCCAGGGACGAATAAGCCCTGAGGAACGAACTGGTTTTGGGACGATCGAACAAGTACGGAATCGGGCGGTCAGGGCACAAAGATGTGTGTCGTTACGCCAGTAGAAGGCCATAGCGGATCACGCTATTTTTGATAAAAAAAGAAGTATTTCCACAATCCATGGCCTAATCCAATTTATTTTAATACGCCATTTTCAATTTCATATCCGAGCACAATCAAAACACTTATTTTTCTTAGAAAAATGAGTTTAATTGGGTTCACTTCCTTTGTTTTGCACAAAATATGATACCTCATTTTCAAAATGCCGTATTGAACTCATAGTGGCATCATCTTCGACAAATGCCACAAAAATCGAAAAAGGGGAGAAAACTTTTTAAAAGATTTATGGAAAAGAAGAAAATGCTGGATGCTGTAGACTAGCATTTTCCCCTTTCCCAATAATGCTTTCAACCCTTCCAAATACAAAGTCCATCTTTTAAGCTACATTTCATTTGTTGCCTGCATAATTTAATGCTTTCAATGGAAGAGCCTAAAATTTTGCTGTCTGGAAAAGAGTTAACCCTTTACCAGACGACCTTTTGGACTTGACCAAGTGGAAAGCATTTGCAGACAACAAATTAAATGTGGCTCAAATGATTATTTCTGTCTTCAATAGGATTGAAAACATTGTTGGAAAAGAAGAAAATGCTGGTAACCAGCATTTTCTCCTTTTCCTATAACGTTTTCAAAAGGCATTTTCCACAGGGTTGTTAAAAGGCGACATTGTGCGGTAAAGGGTTAAAATGGTCTGCTATTATACCAACTTGTCTTGGAAATAATGAGTTAAAGTTAAAAAAAAGTACATTCTTTGTGCCAAGCCCCGGTTAAAATGTAGAGGGTAGCGTACAGGATTTGAGACCAGAGGGTTACTGGTTTGAATCCCCGGCTCAGCCAATTTGTATCCAAGGATTAATGACAGTTGTTGCGACAGGATTAATTCTTCTCTCACTGCTGATCATTGTTTTGAACATGGTTATGTGGGAGAGCAGCCAGTGTCTTGGGAAGAATATTGTGCAGAGTACTTGTAAAAGAAACTCCAGAAAAGCATCCACTTGTGCACTGGCTGCTGCTATATAACTGAAATGATGTTGAAATGGCATTAAACGCCATACAATTAGTCAATAATCAATTAGTCAAAGTTTGGCACTGTTAGAATTACCAGAAGTAGGTCAATTTGCAAAATAATCTGTTTTGCATGATTAAAAAAAGCTTATCTAAACGACATGTCTACATTTATTTAGATAGAAAAATATGTTTTTGTTTTCTGACTGGAAAAAAAAATGTTTAGTATCTTTTACTGAAAATGGCAGATGCAGTGGACCCTTCTTTCTGATTTGTTATAAATCTTGTGATGAGATAAGAAAAAATAAACTGTGCTACAACATGTCACATGTCAGACCTCAGTGCACAAGTTTAACACTTTTCTGCACAATCCGAGTTTCATTGATTCTGGGAAAGGCTGAGCCTTTTGAAAAATTGCTGGAAAAGAAGAAAATGCTGGTAACCAGCATTTCCTCCTTTTCCCACAATGTTTTCTACCCTATTAAAGACAAGATTCATCATTTAAGTCACACTTAGATTGTTGTCTGCAACTGCTTTCAATGTGGAGAAGTCTTCATTTTTTGTCATTTGGTAAAGAGTTAAGAGTGGGTCAGATCATTGATGCAATTTTAACCCTGAGAGTCCCTAATAAACAAACTTAATGTTCTGAGTCAGAAAGATTCTGAGCTTTGCAAATGTTTGATATTTCATGACTGCTTTTGAGTGTCACTATATAGTGACATTGTAGATCAAAGAACAAGCTGCACTTTTAGTGCAGTCTGATCTTGATCTACACTCCATACAAAGGCAACTTAAGTTGTAAAAAGGCCCATATAAGGGTTGAGGCAGACTTTGTCAAGATATTTTCTCAAGCTAGGGAATATTGAACAGGTCGATCCAAAGTTAGACTGCACAGATTATGCTGTACAAGTCTCATCTGCTCACCTCGGTCCCAAAGAATTGCTGACTTTGTTTGAACTACACACTGTTTACAAAAGTTTCTGAAATTGTTTTAGAGCTCAACTCTGTCCACAAAATATGCTGTAACTGAACAGAACAGAACAGAACATATCTTTTATTTTCACCCAGGTATATAGCAAATATACAACAAGGGCAATATGAAATAATAAACATGGCTGTGCCCTTTATCCCAACTGTGTATATTGTTGCATTAATAAAAAAAAAATCAAAGTGCTGTAAGCACTGTAATCAGTCGACACTGAATAATTACAGTGGTTTGAAATCACAAATCAGATGGTAGATGTTTGAACTATGTATTGGACAAAATATCCTACACCATTACAAATGAGCTACATAGGATCCCACTTTTTTAAACTGTCTTTTACAAATTAGTATTTTAACGATTGGTTAAAATATAAGTTATGTTTGCCAGCCGACAGCAATAGAACGTAAAAGATATCTGACAATTCTGATCAGCAATACCCACTATCAACTTTTAGATATCACTCATCATGAACAGCAGTACCTACCAACCCTTTAAAAGAGTGAAAAAAATACATATATTCTTTTCTGTAACTTTGGCAACTTTGGTAACTGTATTGTAACATATAAAAGCCGTATAACATATGTCTGCATTATAACTTTGGAATTGTTTACTTTTGGCTGCTTGTAGGCCTTTCATTTTTCCATTTTGAACAAGACATTGTATTCATCTTGACAGACTGTCCTACTTATTTTTTAGCGGGCCAAATCGCCCAGTCCAAACGTCTGCTGGCAAATTTCTCCTACATTATACTTTCAAAGAATATAGATACCCAATAGCTCCCTAACCGTCAACTCTTTACCAAATGATAAAATTTTAGACTTGTCCAAATCAAAAGCATCTGCACATGACGATTAAATGTAGACCAAATGATGATCTGAATCGTTGAAAGGGTAAAACAACATGGGAAAAGGAGAAAATGGTAACCTGCATTTTCCCCTTTTCTCACAATGTTTTCAACTTCTTTCTCATGGGCATTAACAAAGGATAGTTTGGTTAAGAGTTAAAACACTCAATTAATCGACTAGCCTTTTACAGTCAGGAAAACAATATCAAACATTTAAGGCTTCAATTTCATGGTCATTTTTTTTTTCCCCCCATATACATCCCAAATAAACAGACAATTAGATCTAAGATATGAATGTCTGTGATATTGAATTGCATTGCGTTCAAAGAACAGTCTGATCTTTGGCTTTTATTGTCTTCAAAAGCAACTTTACTTGTCCATAGCCAACACAAGTAATTGTATTTGAGTCATTCTAATCAGTAAGAGCATAACTGCGGCAGCCTTGATCTCTTTATCTGAAATGTGGAAAAGATGAGAATCGACCAATATGGAATAGCTGATGAGACAAACATGTTGCTGACATTTGCACGCTTAGAGCGCTAAATTGTTAAAATAGACATGTTAAGCTTAGAAAAGCAGCCTAAATCTTGCAGGACCATTGCTGTCTTGAGTAGAATAACTCGGAAAACTGGCATGACAGATCCAAGATCTGACTGCATGTTCTGAGCAGTCTGGTCTGAATCTGCACTCTCTGCAAAGACTTTTTCCCTGGTTCGTTGATTCAGATATGGAGAATATAACAGTAAGTGAGCTTATTTGTGTGACCGTTTGAGCGTTTTTTTTTTATCCTCGATGAAAATGTTCTATCTGACAAAATTTCAAAAATCTTTTAAATGGGTGAAAAACGCTGTGGAAAAAAGAGAACATGCTGAATACATACAGTTTTTCCAACTATATTTTCAAAGCCACACAGGATTGTTTGGTCAAGGGTTTACAGACTGATTCCAGTCTGTAGAAACTCACCAAGAAGAAACATGTAAGTGAGTGTAAAATGGTAGTGCCATGGCTGGAAGGAGAGGAAAAGGGACTGTGAAAACAATTCAACCCTTATCCTGTTAAAACATTGAAATGAAATTTCAAACTGGTGGTTAAACCCGAATAATTCTATATCAAACTTATTTGGAAAAGAAATATCTCCTTATCGGACAGTATACATTCAAGATCAGACTGCACGTTCTGTGCAGTCTGATCTTGATCTATACTATCCGCAAAATAGGTCAGCGAGTCGCACTTAGCAGCCTAGGGGTTAATACATCATACACTGAAAGATGCGTAATCAGTCAGTATTGCGAATGGAAAGTCTCGGTACTAAGGTTGCAAGCGATGAATCGCCAGTCCATTCTGAAAATGTTTACATAATGGCCTCTCTGCGAGGGCCATAACCTTTACACAACTCTATACTCTTTGTGCCCACAGCTTCACACGCTTTGCCTCGCTAACATTAAACGACCAGCCGGTTACTATTTCAAACTTACGGCTGTTACGAGTTGCATTTACATCAGTTTTCTCTCAGGCAGAGCAATCGAAATTTTCAAATTCTTTTCAAGCAATGTTTCCTGTTGCGATTTTATTCCTCTCAAGACCAAAATGACCTATTATCTTTTCAACATCTGCTACATATACGGAGAGCACTCGTCACAACTCGGCCGATCCCGTAACTACATATAACTATCAACGGATCACTCGAAATTTGCCGAATGACATGGACAGCAGACGACTACAAGATGTGTTCACATCACCCAATACACTTGATTTGCACTCGTTTCATTCATAAAGTTGCTGCTTATTACTGACCATATTTCTTGTACTCGTGTTGAAAGTAGACTGCTCCAGTTTTTGCTGGCCAGAGATTTTGATAGTACTGTAATTATGACATACTTCAATACTAAACAAATTGTAACTGCCGTTTATTACATAATTTAAAAGTTATTATGGGATTACTTGGCATTACTTAACACCTGTTTACCGCTAATCACTATTCCTGCGCTTATCTGGGTCAAAAGTGCGGTTATCTGGGTCAAAAGTAGTTTTTGTAATAAGGTCATCACAGCAGGTATAAGCGTTAAAACGCTGTAAGTAAAAGCTGTTCCGAGTTGCAATTACACCAGTTTGCCCTGAGTAGACGGGTTTCGGAAGTTTTCCATCTCTCTAATCGAGCTACCGCCCGATTAATAACTGTTATACAGCTAAACTTTGTCCAGAAAAGTTGCTGTAACTGTTATACAGGTCAACTCTATCCACAAAATTTGCTGTAACTGTTATACAGCTCAATTATGTCCACAAAATTTGATGTAACTGTTAAAAAGCTAAACTCTGTCCACAAAATTTGCTGTAACTGTTTTAAATATACAGCTCAACTCTGTCTGAAAAATTTGCTGCAACTGTTATACAGCTCAACTCTGTCTACATAATTGGCTGTAACTGTTATACAGCTTGGTAACTCTGTCCACAAAAGTTGCTCTGTTATACAGGTCAACTCTGTCCAAAAAATTGCTGCAACTGTTATACAGCTTAACTCTGTCTACAAAATTTGCTGAAACTGCTATACAGCTCAACTCTGTCCACACAGTTTGCTGAAACTGTTATACAGCTCAGTTCTGTCCACAAAATTTGCTGAAACTGTTATACAGCTCAACTCTGTCCACAAAATTTGCTGTAACTATTATGCAGCTCTACTCTGTCCACAAAAGTTGCTGAAATTGTTATCGAGACTGACACAGGGTATAAAGAGATATTTGTTTCTCTCAGATTCCTAAGAGAAAAAAATTCTATAAAGAAAACATAATAATACCCGTGTGAGAATTGCATGTGGCAATTTTAGAATGCCACACTCTCAATTTTAAATGGCAGGACTAATAAATTAATTTCATCCCTTATCAAACAAAATGGAACAGGCAACTAAAGGAGCATTTGTGAATTCATAGAAAAACAAATTTTACTGACATGAATTGACATTTGGCACACATACATGTAAAAGCATTTGCAAAAGAAATTGTTCATGAGCAATTTTGCTTTTTGTTATCAATTGTTTTCAGAAGTGGTCTGCTGGAAGACAAAAAAAAGTTATCTGCAGGAAGAAATGGGCTTACCCTTATCATGCTGAATAAGCTAAAAAAAACTTTCAAGCCGATAGTAAAAATCTGAATAATGTTATTTCAAATATATATTTTTTTCAGAAAAATATCTCCTTATTGGACAGTGTAGATCAAAGATCAGCCTGCACATTCTGTGCAGTCTGATCTTGATCTATACTGTCTGCAAAAGGCCAGTGAGTTACGCTAATAGCAGCTTAGGGGTTAATTGGGAGAACTTTTTTAGAGAGTAATAATTAAATCTTGTTAACCCTTTACCACACAATCCCAAGTTTTAACCACCCTGGGGAGGCAGGCTTTTAAAAAACATTGTGGGAAAAGGAGAAAATACTGGTAACCAGCATTTTCTCCTTTTTCCACAATGTTTTTTTATTCAGTCAAGACGCACCTCATAATTTGAATCATTTGTCCTCTGCAAATGCTTTGAATTTAGACAGTTCTAAAGTTTTGTCATGCTGTGAAGAGGTAACACTTTACCATACAATCCCAAGTTTTGACAACTCAGAGAAAGAAATCTTTTGAAAAAATTGTGGTGAAAGGAGAAAATGCTAGTATACCATGTTTTTTTTTTTTATTTCCTGCAATATTTTCTTATCTTTGACAGACATATCTCATAATTTGAGCCATTGTTAATTTGTCGCCTGCAAATGTTTTCAAATTGGACAAGTCTAAAGTTTTGCTGATTGGTAAAGAGTTAAATAAACTTATTCTGTCCTGTCTCCCAACAGTTATTTTTAACATGGAAGACAAAGATGAACAAAGAAAATTATAAATACCCAAGTTGTTTTAACAGCTTGTTTGCCCTGAAGGGGACTATTCAGATTTTAATAAATATAATCTCACTAAACTTCAGAAATGATTCATCACTGAATTAACCCTTAGGTTGCGAAGGGCAACTTTAGGATCTTTTGTGGACAGTGTAGATCAAGATCAGACTGCACAAAACATGCATTCTGATCTTTGATCTGCACTGTCCAATATTGTAGTTTCTTTCTGGTGGAATCAACTTTGAAATCACAATATTTGGGTTTTTGATATTGAGTGGAAATTTTCATTTCATGTATTTAGCAGTTTAAGGGTTAACTCTTTACCAAACAACAAAATTTCAGACAGGTCCAAATTGAAAGCATTTGCAGACCACAAAATAAATGTGACTGAAAATTTGAAATTTGTTTTGGGAAAGGTAGAAAACATTGTGGGAAAAGGAGAAAATGCTGGTTACCAGCATTTTCTCCTTTTCCCACAGTGTTTTCAATAGGCTGCTTTCTCAAGGTCATTAAAAGTCGGGATTGTGTGGTAAAGGGTTAAGTACAAGATGGAGATAACTGGCAATTAAACCATCAATAAATAAGAAAGGCAAATCGTAGAAAAATTTCTTTTTTCAGCAGTATTTACTTCTAAATGTATTCTTAGCTTTTGTGTCAGAATTTCACAAAGGCTGTTGGGAATGTCACATGATCAATAACATACATCAATTATGTGGGATTGTATTTAAGTAAGTGCAGTGAAGTCATATTTGATCTTAAATAATAAACTGAGTTACAGATTGCACAATCTTTTGGATAAGTTGATTTGTATCAATATTCTCCTTCATTATATACCTGAGAAATTTTCAGCTTGAATACAGGACACAACACAACAAAAAAAGAACAAATTGTATCTACATAGTGTCAGATACAGTTCCAAATATGGTGTGATGACGTAACTCACATGCGGAAAACATATGTATTGATTTGCAATTCGATTGGTCAAAATTTACACTATGATATTTATCTGCCATTCATAAAAACAAAGTTACTAGCCACTACACTATTGTTTATTTTCTTTACCGATTTAAGAATAAATTGTCGATCAATAACTACAAAACTCCGTTGTTGAAAGTTCTAGGTATATAATAAAAGGAATATTATGTGGTAGTAACTTTCCTGATGCTTGTATTTGAAAGTATAACTTCTCGCTGTGCAAACAAAACTGATATCTTGCTTGACCTTTTGTCTCATGCAATATCAAATTTCTCACGCTGCTCGAATTCAATACAAGCACCAGGAAAGTTACGACAACATGATATTCCATATGTATTTCATGTGTAAAGGGGTCTTTATTCTCTCAAATTTTTCATAAAACACTGATAAATACTGAAGAATATCTTTTTCACTGCAAATGTAAAGAAACTAGATAGAAAATGGGTAGATCAAAGGATTATTGAATGCGCAAGCAAGAGGTATGTTCAAGTTCTAGTTTTTGGGTCAATTTATGAAAATATGAGAGTTTAAATGTGGGTGCAAATTCTGCGTGGAGATTTCTCCCATTTCGTGGTCTTCTCCGTATCAGGATGCCACCAGTCAAAAACTAAAATCGCATTCGAGGACAGTTATCTGTACTGAGAACAAGTCATGTTCACTAAAATTGCTTCTTTTTGCAAAATTAATCTGATATATATCAAATGATTGGTGCAAATCTGTTACTGACAAACTTAACTCTTTCACTACTCACTCTAGACAATCCACTTTTTTCTCACTTGTGAAAGTAGATTTCCACTGTTATTGAAGATGACTATTGTCATCGCTAAGTACAATGTAGCCAGTGTGCAGATCAAAGATCAGACTGCACGTTCTGTGCAGTCTGATCTTGATCTACGCCGTCCGCAAAAGCTACTTATATCGTCATTGGTAGCGAAAGAGTTAATGTGCAGGATTATGATCTAAAGGAAACCCAATTACTGTATATAGAATAAAGACAGGCTTTCTGTCTGCAAAAACAACTGTGAATTACTTTGTTCTTTGTCTGCAGGGGGAAATGGATCAAAATAATAAAACACACAAAATGGCATTACTTTGATCGGAAAAGTGTTTGCCTGACAAACGCAGCATCATATTTCATCTTTTTTTTGAGAGATAATCAATAAGTCGGCAAGATTTTGTTTATGATGTTTTGAATATAGCCCTTTACCAAACAAGCCAATATTTCTACTTCCATGAAGAAGATGATATGATAACATTGTGGTAAAAGGAGAAAATGCAGGTTACAACCAACATTTTCTCCTTTAACCAAAATGTTTTCTATCCTGATGGATAGAATGGATAATAAGGGAAAAAGATTTCAAAACATCCTGAAGAAGGGGTTAGCCGAAATGTTGATTAAGAAATTAAAATGAAACTCATATACTTTGTATGTTGTTACATGTTTTTCCATGAATTCATCTACCCTTTCAACGACATATCCCATCAGCAGTGAGAGCTACAATTAACTTGTTTACCAGCATTTTCTCCGTTTATACTTCCAAACTTTTCAAAAGCCATTTTCTTCAGGGTCAAAAAATAGTTCGGAGATAGTTTGGTAAGAAGTGAACAAAATCTCAATCAGTGACCTTTTACCACACGATCTTGGCTTTTCACGACCTTTAGGAGAAAGGCCTTTGAAAACATTGTGGGAAAAGGAGAAAATAATGGTAACCAGCATTTTCTCTTTTTCCCGCAATTTTTTCTATCCTATCAAGAACAAATTTCATCAAATTTCATCAAATTTCACTAGGCCAACCTTTAATTTGTTGTCTGCAAGTGCTTTTAATTTGGACCATTCTTAAACTTTGTTGTTTTATAAAGAGTTAAGCAATGGATGAATTTACTTTCTCTAATTTTATTGTTTCTTCAGAAATGGAATTGGAATTGTCAAAAAAAGCTGAGGAAATCAACAAATTTTAACTTAGGCTGTAAAGATGTCTGAGTGCCATATTTAGTTTAGTTTAATTCTTTACCAAACAACAAAATTTCATACTAGTCCAAATTGAAAGCATTTGCAGACGACAGAATAAATTCGACTGAACAACTGAAATTTGTTTGAGAAGGATAGAAAACATTGTGGGAAAAGGAGAAAATGCTGGTTACCAGCATTTTCTCCTTTTCCCACAATGTTTTCAAAAGGCTTCTTTCTTGGGGTCATTAAAAGTTGGTATTGTGTGGTAAAGGGTTAAACCTATTAGAGCCATGCTCTGTGGAAAGGGGGTTTTATGCATCTGCAAGAAGTAGCGACCCAGGTCAGCTTGCACAGTCCGTGCAGGCTGACCCATGTCAAAACTTTTAGCTTTTTTAAAATTTTATGCATGTCAGAGGACCACTCTTAACCCTTTACCAGACGACAAAATTTTAGCCTTGTCCAAATTGAAAGCATTTGCAGACAACAATTTCATTGTGGCTCAAATGGTGCAAATTTTTCTTGATAGGGTAGAAAACATTGTGGGAAAAGGAGAAAATGCTGTATACCAGCATTTTCTCCTTTTCCCACAGTGTTTTCAAAAGACCTCTTTCCCAGGGGTGTTAAAAGGCGTCATTATGTGGTAAAGGGTTAACCCTCTACCAAAGGACAAAATTTTGGACATGACCAAATTGAAAGCATTTGCAGACGACAAATTAAATGTTGCTAAAATTATGATTTCTGTCTTTGACAGGGCAGAAAACATTGTGGGAAAAGGAGAAAATGCTGGTAACCAGCATTTTCTCCTTTTCCCACAATGTTTTCAAAAGCCGTCTTTTTAAGGGTCATTAAAAGTTGGGAATTTGTGATAAAGGGTTAATGTATTTCAGCCAGACTAACTTCATAATGAAGTTTCTTCATATTTCAATAACAATGAGTGCAGCCGATAATATCATTATTCATTATTTGATACGCCAGTAGATGGTCTACTGAAAAAATTTCTCTGCATGTGTAAAATTTGATTAAATCACAAATAAATGACCCATACTCTGTGGAAAGGGGACTTATTGCATTTGCCAAAAATATCGATCCAGGTCAGCCTGCGCAGTTCGTGCAGGCTGACCTGAGCCAAAACTTTTTCCTATTATTAGTCAATCTTATGTATGTCTAAGAACCAGTGTACCTCATAATTCAGTCATTTGTTAGACAAAATGGGTTTTATTGATCCATAATTATGTAAAGACTAAGTGCTTGGTATCATGGACCACAGGGATGCATTAAGCCCTCTTTTGCCAGAGCATGGCTCAAATAATCATTATACATGTAATTGTTTCCATACATTAAATCATGTCTTAGTGGCCACTTCTATTAAAAGCCCAATAGTGGCCAAAAAACAATGCAGGTATTAAAATGCATTTAAATTTAAATCAAACCACTTAAAAGTATGGAAAATGACAATCTGTTATTATGTGGTCTGGGTCCAAGTGTTAGTTACTGACAGAAAAATTAACTTTAAAATCAGGCAAATAGTAAACAAAAGACAGAGTGACTGGGCAACTTGTACCCTTGTTCTGAGTCTCTTTTCTCTGCCAGTGACATGGACCTACTGAACAATAACAGATTGTCATCCTCATAATAATGTCCCTAGTTTTAAATGATTATACATTAAGTTTAAATGAATTTTAACACCTGCATTGATTTTTTGGCTGCTATTGGGTCTTTAAGCAAGCAACCTGTATTCAACAAGCATACAATTGACTTCCTTGAGATGACAAATAAGTTGAGATGTAACTGTATAAAGCAGGCACCTGTTTAGACAAGCAAAATTTCCCTTGTCTTAGACCAGCATATTGTTTCAGTGTCCCTTAGATACTTGGTACTTGCTTAACAATTTAAATGTGACAAATAGATGACAAATAAGTTGAGATGCAACTGTATAAAGCAGGCACCTGTCTAGACAAGCATCAATCTCCGAGCAGAGTTGTCGTTCGTTACTCTCACCATACATCTCTGCAACGGGCTAAATGACAAGAATCTTGTCAAACCGAGGAAAACATGTTTTGTTACTGTTTAACTGTTTCATGTGTAACATAATAAAGTAGACAAAGGAAATATGATTCCGGATACATTATAGGTGCATTCAAACTGATGAATTTACCTATATACAATGGAACTATTTTTTCAAGCTTCTTTACTGATCAGAATCTTACGCCAATTGTAAAAAAAAAATGGCTGCGCCCATGAATGATGACAATTTAACACACCGATGGATCTAAGTTTGTAAGATTAAAAAACAAGTTATCGTCCTTTAAAAGACATTTAAGCTTTTCAGAAAATCCCTCTTTTTCACATTTCCTACCACTAAGTCTGATTGGCCGTATGATGTTTGAACAGCACACAAAACAATCGATTGGTCTTTCTTTCACCGGCGTTTGTGTCGCCATTTTGAGTTATGGTCATGTGACGAAAATATCACGTGATGACGGATAACTTTCTGAGCCAACTACAGAGGTGAATGGGAATGATCCGTAGTGCAAGAGAGTGGACAAGCATAATTTCCCTTGTCTTAGACCAGCATATTGTTTCAGTGTCCCATAGATACTTGGTACTTGCTTAACAATGTAAATGTGACAAATAGATGACAAATAAGTAGAGATGTAACTGTATAAAGCAGGCACCTGTCTAGACAAGCATAATTTCCCTTGTCTTAGACCAGCATATTGTTTCAGTGTCCCATAGATACTTGGTACTTGCTTAACAATTTAAATGTGACTCAAATGGTTGAATTTGCATTTGATAGAAAAACACTGTGGGAAAAAGGGAGAAAATGCTGATTACCAGCATTTTCTCCTTTTCCTGCTATGTATTCAAAAGGCTTAGCTCTCAGGACCGTTAAAACTCGGATTGTGTAGTGAAGGATTAACAAGTATGCCAGTATTCAGTTTGAAAACATGGAGATTGTGCCTGCATTATAAAACTGAAATACTGTTGATAGAGGTGTGCATTAAAGACCATTTTTGAAATAGATTTTACAAAACAGTGAAAAAATCCATTGCAGGTATATTGCCACCCAACACATGCATTGAAATTTGAAGATTTAGCTCACACAAAAACAATACTAATCAAATTTTTAATGAATCATGGGAACACTTTAAAACCATTCAGGGTTTTGTGATAGCTTGTATTAACCCTTCACAACACAATCCCAAGTTTTGACAACCCTGAGGAAAAAGGCTTCTGAATATATATTTGGAAAAAGGATAAAATGAAGGTATACGCAGTGTTTTCTCCTTCACCAACAATTTTTGCAATCCTATCAAAAAACAGAAATCATATCATACGATCTACATTTGTTTTGTTGTCTGCAAATACTTTCAATTTAGTTTAGCCGAAAATTTTGTTGTTTGGCAAAGAGTGTAGAGTAACGATCCATTTGTTTGATGGGGTTTTGCACTGTAATGTTGATTTAAAGGGTAATGTAATCCAAGTTTCAACAGTTCCGGTTTCAAGTTTATGTTTTGATATTTTTAGAGCTTTGTTCTGTAGCAAGCATTACCACCTAGAGTGATTGACAGAAGTACAACAATTTTGTGGCAATATTTTTTTTTACAGTTTTAAAAACAATCCTTTGTTTTGAGGACCCTGAGTTTTAGATGACGACTTTTTAAATGTAGTACGAAAAGGAGAAAATGCTGGTAACTAGAATTTTCTCCTTTACAGACAATGTTTTCCACTGTACAGTGTGTATCATAGACAGTTTTCATCACATTGAAGCCAGACTGACTCTAAATATGTTGCCACACAATTCAGTTTTAACCACCCTGAATAAGGGATTTTTAAAGACATTGTGGGAAAAGGAGAAAATGCTGGTAAATAGCATGTCCTTTTCATACTATTTTTTCTACCTTTCCAAAGACAAATCTCTTCAATTGTGTCAGGTTTTAATTGTTGTCTGCAAATGCTTTGAATTTGGACAAGTCTAAAATTATGTTGTTTGGTAAAGAGTTAATGCTTTCAATTTTGAAATTAAGAAATATTAACCCTTAAAGCGCCAAATGAACCTATCAGACATTTTCATCCTAGAAATATGACCCAAATAATTTCAATTTCATGGTTGCTTTTGTCTATAGTGATTCAGCAAAGTGGACATTTTAGATCAAAGATCAGGCTGCACATTTTGTGCAGCCTGATCTTGATCTACACTGGCCGCAAAGGCAACTATAGTAATGAAAGGTGCTTTAAGGGTTAAAATGGCACTGATCCTGCAGTGCATTATTGGTTATGACATTGTTTTTGTGGCATTTGTCGAAGACAATGCCACTATGAGTTTAATATGGCATTTTGAAAATCATATATCGTATTTTGTGCAAAACCGAAGGAAGTAAACCCTATTAAAATATTTTTTTCTGAGAAAAATAAGTATTTCGATTTCACTCAGATATGAAATAGAAAATGGCGTATTACAATAAATTGGATTAGGCCGACGATCGTGGAAATACTTCTTTTTTATCGAAAATAGCTTGATCCGCTATGGCCTTCTATAGTGGCGTAATGACACACACATACCGTGCTTGTTCGTCCCAAAACCAGTTCGTTCCTGGGTTTATTCGTCCGGATTTTGCATGACTATATAGTAGATTGACTTTCAAGCGAATATTTTGAAACTGTTTCTGTTGTTTATTTTTCAAATTATTAATTCCACACAATGGCTCCCCTGACAAATGCCACACCAGCGTTTTCAACGCTTTGATTTTTTTCAGAATCAGTCCAACTGAAAATCTTAACCTTTTACTGAACATTTCAATGTTTTAATGACCTCCAGGAAGACACATTTTTAAAACATTGTGGGAAAAAGAGGAAATGCTGGTAACTAGCATTTTCTCCTTTTCCTACAATGTTCTCTACCCTTTTATTGACAAATCTTAACATTTGACTCAAATTGAAGTTGTTGTATGAAGCACTGAACAAGAGTCTTTAGTCCCAACCAGTCGACAAAATTTTTGAAGTGTCTATATGAAAGCTTTTGCAGATAACAATTACATTGAGGTTAAAATGATTAGAGTTTTCTTTGGAAGTTTAGAAAACATTGTGGGAAAAGGAGAAAATGATAGTGACCAGCATTTTCTCATTTTTCTGCAGTGTTTTCGAAGGTTTTCCAAGGGTCATTAAAATATGGGATTGTTTGGTATAGGGTTTACTTTTTACCACACAATCCCGACTTTTAATGACCCTCAAGAAAAAGCCTTTTGAAAACATTGTTTTCTACCCTTCCCAAAACAATTTTCAATTTTTGAGCTACAGTTGATTTGTTGTCTGCAAAAACTTTCAATTGGATTAATCTAAAATTTCGTTGTTTGGTAAAGAGTAATAAAGCATTGTTCAGTTAAATGGAATTCATCCTCAATATTACTGCACTAATAATGTTCAGGATCAGATTACGATTGATGGTTTACAACTTATTTCATGTTGTCCAGAGAAAACAATGTCTGAAAGGAAAAAAAAAACAAACAGACTGGTGCCAGTATTTCTGTGGCTTTCACAAGAATCGGAAGTTAATGTAGTAATCTAATCATAACTGTACCAGTCAATTTTGCTGGAAGAGAGGAAATAGAAGCTATTATAGTTATTGAGATTATCTCTAACAAAGAATGTGATTATCCCTTCGGTCACACTTGAAAACAGGGTCTGTACTCCCCAGCCATTCTTCAAACTTATCCTGCTAAATAAGTTAAATGAAAATTTCATTCCAATAATAAAAACCTGAAACTCATTTCTCTGAGAAAAATATTTCTGTATCAGACAGTGTAGACCCAAGATCAGACTGCACATTTTGTGCTGTCTGATCTTGATCTGCATTGTCCACAAAAGGTCAGTTAGTCAGGCATAGCAGCCAAAGGGTTAACGTTCACTGTCTTTTCTGCAGAATTTTCTATATTTGAAAGTAACACAACTTCTGATTGGCTAAACCATTTGGTTTAGCCAATCAGAAGTTGCGTTACTGTCAAATTTAATTGGTTTGGTTTGTATTGGAGTTTAACACCATTTTAACAGCTCTGGTCATATCATGGCGGTCAGTGATGAACCCATGTGCTTCCTGTCATGTTGTGTTACTGTCAAATTTAATTGGTTTGGTTTGTATTGGAGTTTAATGCCATTTTAACAGCTCAGGTCATACCATGGCGGTCAGTGATGCACCCATGTGCTTCCTAGCTTTCTCACACCAGCACCGACACAACTTTCTTTCCAAAGCCACTGACTTACTTTTCTCACATGCATCAGAGGTGAGAGGCGAAAAATTGCCAGAAAGAAAGTTTGTCTCAACTGGGTATCAAGCTTGCAACCACCAGGTTACGAGTCAGACACGCTGACCACTGAGCAACCCGGGCGGGCACTTTCAAATTTAAACAATCTTGGAAATTAGACTAAGAATGTTCTTAAAATGGTTGGTGAATATGGACCATAAGGCTTCATTTTCTGGTTTGTTAGCGGTTAATTATAAAGAAATTTGTTTGAATTATAATGTGGTTTTTTTTTCTCTAAGGAAGAGTATCAAACTTTATGCTTTTATGAAACTGAGTAAGAATTAAGGCTTTTAAAAACATAGAGGGAAAAGAAGAAAATGCTAGTAACCAGCATCCTCTCCCTTTCCCCACAATGTTTTCTACTCTTTCAATGACAATTTTCTCCATTTCAGCCAATTATTAAATTTGCTGTGTGCAATTACTTTGAACAAGGACTTTTGTCATCTGGTAGAGAATTAATCCCTTTACCAAACAGTCCCAGGTTTTCAGGATCCTGGGAAAGAAGGCTTTTGAAAACATTGTGGGAAAAGGAGTTGCTGGTGTTGTTTGCCTGGTAAAAGGTTAACATAAATGAGGCAGAGTAAAGAGTGATTATTTAACTCTTTAACATACGACAAAATTTTAGCCTAGTCCAAATTGAAAGTACTGGCAGTCTTACTCAAAATATGAAATTTGTTTTTCACAAGGTAGAAAACATTGTTGGAAAAGGAGAAAATGCTGGTTTCCAGCATTTTGTCCTTTTCCCACAGTGTTTTCAAAAGCTTATTTTCTCAGGGTCAACAAAGTCAGGACTGTGTGGTAAAGGGTTAAGAAACACGTCTGAAATATGTCATAACTCACCAGCAAAGGTATTTGTGTCTTAATATCATCCAAGATTGATTAAATACTGATTCTAAAGCATCCTCACAAGTATTTCAAATGTTAATCAGTGCAAAGCTCTTCTGTGCAATCCTGTATGATATTAATTGACCCTTTTTCCTGATTGAATGATCAAATATTATCATATTATTGAAAAGTATGAATCTTCTTGGTTCAGAGCCATTTTTATCTTGCTTGTTTCCAATGAAAACCTTGAGGTAATGTTAAAGCCCTATGGTCAACTGTCTTAACCCTTTACCAACAATCCTGAGTTTTAACAGCCCCTAAGAAATTAGACCTTTGAAAACACTATTGGAAAAGAATTTACAAGTCCTAAGCTCTACCACTTGAGGTATTTTCGTGCTGGTCCTATAAATGTTTTTTTTTTCCTTCAAATTTGGTCTAATTGTGAACTTGCCAGAGGGGAATCCATATCAGAAGGGCAGGTAACCCCAAAATATTTTTGGCCCAGTTATGTCCCTGGTGCCAGAAACCATTAACACCAATTATTAATCAAAGGACTCAAAGTGGATTTGTGGAGTAACATAAAGCTGGAATTTGTTGTAATAAAAAAATAACATCACATGCAATGCATGTGCAATCATTTTAAAATGGAGTTAGCAAAGGCAGGGAAAGTCAAAATTGTTCTACTGAGCGGGCCACGCAGTAACTGTTATTGTATTACTGTTGAGTGGTAATTTGATCTGTCAATCTTACGCAATTTCTTGCTGGTGTTAGATTTTGGACTATAGGTAGGCCTATACACGTGTAAGACAGTATATACGGTAGTGACAAAAGCGCGGTTGAGGTGTATTAGCTAAAACTGAAAGTAGAATGGTCGCTAGCATGAATGACAGTATATTTGGTTCAGGTCAAACTAATATTGTAGTACAGTGTGAGCACACATGCGTCGTTACGCATGATGTATTTGGTTCCAGTCAGAATAATCACAGTAGTACAGTGTGAGCACACATGCGTCGTTACGCATGATGTATTTGGTTCCAGTCAGAATAATCACAGTAAGCGGATTTGCTATACAAATCTGCTAAAAATCATGCTGATTTTTTTTCTTGTAAAAGATGTCCATCGTCCAATGAGTCTAAACGGTCAACCTTTTGATAATGTTTTTGAGACTGACACCTGTAATACAAATATTGTGGATTATATTTTTCTTGTCGACTAGAATTAATCTTTTACTAAACATTGCTTTGTTTTAAAGGCTCTGAGGAAGCAGCCTTCAGAAAACATTGTTGGAAAAGAACAAAATACGTTTTATCAACATCTTTTGTTTTTCCAACAGTGTTTTCTTCTGTTTCACAGACAAAGCCTGTCATTTAAGCCACATTTATTTTGTCATCTGCAATTTCCTTGAATTTGGAAGAGCTATAAACTTTTTATTTGGTAAATCACTATACTTTCTGGAATTGTCTGGATGAATGAAATTGATAGTGAAAAGTTTTCTGAATTATGATTGCCATAGTTACTCGAGTGTTATTCTGTTCTATTGTAGAAATTTGAGTTGTGATTGGAAGAGCCCAAAATTCACATTGGAATTACTGGATAACCCTTTAACCACTCAATCCTGAGTTTTAACACCCTGAGAAAGAAGCCCTTTCAAAACAGTGAGGGGAAAATTGAGAAAATGCTGGTACCCAGCATTTTCTCCTTTTCCCTCAATATTTTCTACTTCACCATAGAGAAATTCCATCATTTGAGCCACATTTAAATCGTTGTCCACAAATGCTTTCAATTTGGACAAGTCTGCATTTTTATTGTTTGGTAGAAATAAACAGTATCCTAAAATTCATATAATGACCATGTTGTTATCGTGGTACATGCTAAGGGTGAATATGGCTGCCATTTTTCCATCCTCTGAACCCATTACAAACCTATAAACAAGACTATTTCTGACATTAACAGAGCGGCTGCAACAATGAATGTCCGCTCAGAATTCACAAGTTATGACATTTTGTCAGCTCTAACAATATTATCTTTTCCTTTATGTTTTGTCATGCTATTTCTGTCTGTGGTGCTATTCTTGATAATGATAATTTTGTAGAATTTAGGCCTGTCTGTGGTTACCATAATTTTTTCCTTTGCCCACAATATTGTCAAAAGTCTTCTTATTCAGGGTTGTTAAAACAGGGCATTGTGCAGTAAAGAATAAGGCATGTGGACCAAAGCTTGTCTTCAAACCTCTTTGATCCTCTAGGAAGACAGTGTAAAGCACAATTTACTCACTTTCTTACCATTTGGCATCTAGTTCAGTGAAAAGACTAATTGTCCCTGAAAACTCCTCTTGGTCAAAGGCACTTGGATTTTTACAAACTTCACCTTCTATAACCTAATACATAAGATATGATGTCCAACTATATTACCTGCAATGCATGACCCCATCATTTGACAGTAATTTTCACAAATTTCTAAACTAGGGTGGAAAAGGTCATTAATTTATCATTTTCTGCTGTAATTTATCTTCAATCTCATACATACAGCTGTACATGTAGCATGGAACAAACCCATTTATATTAAGCGACTAATTCAGGTCAAAACTTTAGAGGTAGGCAAATATTTCTTTTCACGCTCTGAGATGGAAATTTTAATACTGCAGTGAATATATATTGAACAAATCTGATTGGTCAATAAAATTCCAATGTCAGCTTTGAAATAATGGCATGATGCTAAAATAGTTTTGACCGGTCAGATTCATCCAATATGCCATAACTGGACTGAATAAATTATATGATTTGTCAAAAACAATTTTTAGCATCATGCAGTTATTTCAAAACCATATTAAAATTTCATTTACCATTCAGACTCATTCAGTATAATCACTACAGTATAAAAATGTCCATACCACAGTGGGAGGAAAAAAAGTTGTCAGTTTGCAAAGTTCTGACTTTTATTACCCTTTAACATTAATTTTTTTTTTTGTTCTTTGTACTAGATTGAAGATAATTAATTAAAGAACAATGGAAAAGTAACAAATTTTTCCATTGAAGTTTAGAAATATGTGGAAAATACAGTACATTTAACTGAAAATTGACTCTGGATACTGTTCTGTAGGTAATATAGCTGGACACCTTGTCTTACATATTACTAGGTTATAGAGGATGACACTTGTTAACTCTTTACCAAATGACAAAATTTTGGACTCTACCAAATTGAAAGCATTTGCAGATAACAAATAAAATGTTGTTAAAATGCCGATTTCTGTCTTTGATAGGGTAGAAAACATTGTTGGAAAAGGAGAAAATGCTGATTACCAGCATTTTCTCCTTTACCCACAATGTTTTCAAAAGGCTTTTCCCTCAGGGTCCGTTAAAAGTCAGGATTGTGTGGTAAAGGGTTAAAAAAACCAGCGCCTGTGCTCTTGGTCTGGAAATCTAATCTCAGACTTTCCAAGGTGTAGTCAAGCTTTATCAACTCTTTACCAAACCACAAAATTTTAGACCAGTCCAAACTGAAAGCTTTTGCAGACGACAAAATAAATGTGACTTGAAAATCAAAATTTGTCTCGGGAAGAGTAGAAAACGTACATTTTGGGAAAAGGAAAAAATGCTGATAACCAGCATTTACTCCTTTGCCCACAATGTTTTCAAAAGGCTTCTTCCTCAGGGTCGTTAAAAGTCGGGATTGTGTGGTAAAGATTAATATTCCCCTGCTTTCAATCTGGACAAATAATATAAAATTTTGAATCTGGCGGAGGGCGAAGGTACAAAATACTTTCAGTGCATGGCTTAGTCCAGACATTACGGAACTATTTTAAAATGTTTGAACGTAATAACCTAAATAAATTTGCAAATATTGAGAAAGAAAAACTGAATGCCAACAGACAGACCCCTGAATGAAACCTGGTTTTCAAATCAAAATACCTAGCCCCATAGGAGATCTCATTTTGGCTATCAGATGCAGATCTAAGCAGAGGAAATGTAACAGGGTCAGAACTTTAACCCTTTATCAAACAATCCTGCATTTCATCAACCCTTAGTGAGAAAGTTTTTTGCAAACATTGTTTGACAAGGAGAAAATGTGTGGTAAACAGCATTTTCTCCTATTCCCACATTATTTTTGGCAAGATCAGAGAACTTATGCCCATTTGCACCAGTTTTGGATTCGTTGTCTGCAGATGTTTTGAAAAGAAAAGAATGAAATTTGTGGTTTTGGAGAGAGTTAACTCTTTACCAAATGACAAAACTTTGAACTGGTCCAAATTGACTGTATTTTCAGACGACAGAAAAAAAGTGTGACTCAAAAATTGAAGTTAGTTTATGGAAGTGTACAAAACAATGGGGGAGAAGGAGAAAATGCTGGTTGCCAGCATTTTCTCCTTTTTCTACAATGTTTTCAAAAGTCTTTGTGCCTTAGTAATGATTGTTAAAGCCCAGGATTGTGTGGTTTACAGGGTTAATCTCTTGTAGAAACACCAGATAACTGTAAACTTTTTACCTCAGAAACCTTTTATTTTGACATCTTTATGGGAGATGATGTTTGTGAAGAATGGGACAAATTGCATAAATATTCATACTAAGTAATTTTTCCATGATCCATGAATTTTTGTTTTTCACTCTATTTTTATCTGTTGCAAATTTATGATATCATGATATCTTATTTTCTGTTGTTTGCTGCAGATTTTCTTGGTGAAATTGAAAAAGTTTAATCTTTAGCCGAACAATCCAATGTTTTAACAAACCTGAGTAAGAGGGCTTTTGAAAACATCGTGGGAAATGAAGAAAATGCTGATAACCAGGCAGCATTTTCTCCTTTTCCCACAATCCTTTTTTTTTCCCATTCATATACAAACTCCATCTTTTAAGCAACATTCAATTAGTCGTCTGCAATTGCTTTCAATTTGGACAAGTCTGAAATTTTATTGTGTGGGAAAGAGTTAACCCTTTACCAAACAATCTCGGGTTTTAACAACTCGAGGAAAGAAGCCTTTTGAAACATTGTGGGAAAAGGAGAAAATGCTGGTAACCAGCATTTTCTCCTTTTTCCACAATGTTTTCTGCTCTATCATGGACGAATTCTGCTACTTGAGCCATCTTGAATTTGTTGTCTGCAAATGCTTTCAATTTGGACCAGGCTTAAATTCTGTCGTTTGGTAAAGAGTTAAGCATTTTGAAAATTAGGGCATGGGTTACTGAAGGATCATTTTGGAGCAAAACAATTTTGAAAGATAAAGCCTGTACAAGGGAAAAAAACATCAAGTTAATCTGGAAACAAGTTTTTAACCTTTCGAGAAGAAGTATTCTAGCATTTAAATTTGGTAGAATCATGAGAAAACAATCAACAGAAATACATTTACATTATGTAGATTTTTAATATCTTTTTAATGCCATTTTCAACCTTGT
This sequence comes from Tridacna gigas, assembly GCA_945859785.2. NCBI lineage: Eukaryota > Metazoa > Mollusca > Bivalvia > Cardiida > Cardiidae > Tridacna > Tridacna gigas. The sequence goes on from OX244040.2 coordinate 48,085,162, forward strand.
TTCAGTCATATCACAGCGAAAGCTTATTTAGTTATCTGTACCCTGGATTTCACACTACTAGGCTATGGCTCTTAAGTGTCTTGCTAAAGTACACTTCCACAAAAAACCCAGCTTGGGGATGGAGGATCACATTTGGAGTTGCCATATAAATACGAACTCTAATCTTTCAATACAATAGGACAAGATGTCATCCTCAAGGCTCTGCCTTCCACGCTTAAATTTCGCCACCCACCTTTTCACTATAGCATAATATGATGGGGCATCATTCCCTAGTGTTGCTTCCATACAGTGCACGGCATTTTGTTAAGAGGGTGTTTCGTTGAAATCCATGTATGTTTTAAAATACCGATTGCTAAATTCCACGATTTATTTTGTGAAAGTTCTGTAGCAATTTATTGCAATTCTCGTTTTTATTGCAAAACTGGTTGCTACCAAGCTCTGCTGGGAGGAAGATTTGAGCCACAATTTGTCTGGGTTAGGTAAGGGTCAGGGCTTAGGGACTGTTTTCGCACTGTTGGGTGAACAGTCTTAAATTGTCAGGGAATAGTAGGGCTGAAAAAGGACTTTCATGCTTAAGTCCTTCCATACAAGGCTTGCAACTTATCAGTCAGCCCTGGTAGTAAACATTGTGAACTATATTATGTTATCTGTCTGTAAAGTCTTTACCATGCACCAAAACTCTAGACATGTCCTGGTCTCAAAGCTTTTGCAGATGACAAATTCTCCCATCAGCACAAGGTCATGTGATGAGCCCCCATGTGATGAGCCCCTGTGAGAGATGCATGTCGTGTCCAGGAGGTCAATTGCAGGTTAGTTTCAGAAAGGTCAAGACATGTTAGAATTCAATTCAATTCTTTAATATACCGTATTGAGAATACGAGTTACAATTAAAGGAAAGTCTTATTTAATGTTTTTTTCCCTGTTTAATGTGAAGTTGGATTGAAATCTACGATTTAATATTATTACTAGTGTTTATTTGAATCCAATGTTTAGTATTTCTTATTAGTGTGATTTATTTGAAAAGTGATTCGAGTGTTTGAAAATATAATATCTGAAAGTGAAATAAAGTGCTGGATAATTAAGTGTACAGTTACAGTTCCAGTTCGAGCTACAATTCAGAGAGCATAGGACTCTTTTAAGGAGCACCACAGAAAATGTGTTTCCAGAAGCACTAAGACTTCTGCATTTAGTTCAGACTGAAAAGGAAGCAGAGAGCACCAAGAGTAAGGGGCAAGGAGAGCTGTAAGCCTCCACAATTCATGCTAATAGAGTATGACTCTCAAAAGTGGCAAGGAGAACTGTTAGCCTCCACAATTCATTGTAATGAAATAGGACTCTCAAAAGGGGCAAGGAGAGCTGTCACGCCTCCACAATTCATGCTAATAGAATACGACTCTCAAAAGGGGTGAGGAGCATTGTAAGCCTCCTCATTTCTACTAGAATCTTGTGATTCTAACAGGTAAATGATTTTAGCAAAGAAGCCCCAGTAGGCATTAAGCCCTCAACATGTAGGCTATTAAGCCCTACAAGAAGCCCCAGTAGGACATTAAGTCCTACATATTGAACTACGAGGAAAAGGAATTCATTATTTGTCATCGATCCGGGGACAGACAAAATCCCCAAAACCAATTTCCATATTTAGACTTGAACTGCTGGTGGAATAAACAGTGAACATATTTAATACATATAAAACAGAACTTCGTGTTTCATGATACTAGTGTAAAGCAGTCTATACCACAACCCACCCCATCCGAATAATCGGACAGCTGTAATGGGTATTATGAAAAATTCAGTCAGTGGCTAGACTACCCACTGTTACATTGTTTTACATGCAACTTTGCATGCATTGTCAGAGCATAAAGGGCCACTGCTATGCCAGGAGATGGCAAGCTTTCTCAAAACATTTTTGTCGTCTAAATTGGATGACTGTAAGAGAGTGTCTGTTTTAGAAAAGTATCAGATACCGGAAAATACTAGCCAACTCAAAACTCAAAAGTTAGCCATGAAATTATGTGGGTATTTCAATATGAGGCTCAGGCAAAAGACCCAAAATAACCGGGAATACATTCAAACTTCTTTAGAGCAAGTGCACTTGTTTTGAGTGTCATAGACCAAGAACCGAAACCAACCTGAATAGGTGAACACAGAGAGAATGATAACTGCACTTGTTGACAATTAAGCACTCAGTTGAGGCTACGGTACTAATTCGAAAAAAAAAAGGGGGGGTGTGGAAAGTGTGAATATGACATAATTCATACTGATGAATCACAACAGAACAGCAAGGTGGCCACTTTCAAATGAGATGAGCTGGGAAAAAATCTGTTTTCCAAGCAAAATTCTTGAAAAGCTGGGAAATAAAACCAAGGATAGAATATGACAAATTCATTAAACTGAATTGATATTGCTTGCCTCTCACTATATTCACAAAGCTTATGTCAACCAACATTCATAATTTCCACTGCTAGATATAGAGTCATTCTGAAAAATGCCAGGAAGAGGTGTTAAGTGAGAGGGCAAAATACAGATCAAGGAGGTATATCCTTATCTTTGAATTAAAACAAATGAATGAGCCAATGGGTTACATGTATTAAGTTGTTAAGCTCACAATCATCTCTCAGATTAATGAGGCATAGACAGTATAATTAGCCTTCATAGAGTAAGAGGATGTCTATAAAACAGTATCAGGGGTTGCAGAAAAAGTCTGTGATTCCTGTAGAATGGACAGGTGTTAAAATATAGATGCTGCCTAAATAACTGATTGTGCATATTCCTTGTTCAATCACAAAGATATGGGAGGAGTCCTCGGGCATTTATGAGCAATGGGATTTGGTCATTTAGTCATATTGCTAGTTCATACTTCATGGGGAATGCCTTAGCAATACACAATGAATTAGTGATCATGCTTCATATTTGGTTTGCTGCAATAACAACAACAACAAAGTACATTCCTTCCCACTAAAATGAGTACTTTTCTAAGTTATGTGCAAAAGTCAGTCACAATGCTGGAGCACTTTAAGCTATATCTACAGTGGGAAATGGCAAGAAAATACTATGAGTTCTCAGGGCATTAGATCAAAGTATCACACCAGTAAATGGTATTTGTGTCTGTCTGTATCATTTCCAGAACGGTGTTGGTTTTGTATACACAAAAATATTGTAGAATGAAAACTTGTTAGCTCTAAAAACTTGCCAAGGGTAATTTCATCGAAGAAACGTTTTTTAAGTGCTTGGGCTATTTCAATAGCTCAAAAATGACATGATGGTATTTACTGTTAAGTGCTAGAGCTATTTCGGACATGCAGTGAGGAATATAATAGGGCTAAGGATTCCCCCAGACTGTATATCTCCGCTAAAATTACACTGACAACAGACTCTTCCTTTATGGGCTGGGAATCAGTCCACATGGGGTCAGTGAGGTGTCTCAGAGATACCTGTTGACAACAACATTCATTATCTTGATCTGAAAGCCGTTTATTTCGGATTGCTGTCTTGTTTTGAGACACTGTTAAATAAACAGTACTTGGGTTCAATTGGGTAAGGCACAACAGTCCCCTACATAAATCATTTTGGGTGTCATTAGTCGGCCAGAGTACTTAAAGTGTTAGAAAACCCCCAGAGCTTTGCAAAACATTGCGACATACTGCTAATTCAAGCGCACATGATAGAATGGTAAAGGTAACTGCGGATATATGGAAAGTCCAATTGTATTTCATGATCCCACAAAGTGTATGCTTAAACAGGCCATCCTTTAATTAAGGTGTTAAGCCTTTCTATTTCGAAGTAGAGACAGAGCTGATTTGCTTTTGAACAGAATAAGAAAATAGAAATATGTGTATTCCGCAAGCGTGACCCATAAGTTCTTCATGTAATTTAGGTTTAAATATTTTAGATTCTAAAAGCTGCAGCTCTGCCAGTGTAATAAAAGTGCCTCAAAAGCCTGAGGCTGACAAAACAGGGGGTTGGGATATAAATACTGCTGCATTGGCTATGACAACAATGGTTCCATCATGCAATGAAAAATATATGTATCAACCCCAGTCAGATCACCACTTGCTGGAGATTTACTGACCTTATATGCATGCATCTTGAGGCAGAATCCATCCATTACCTCTGTAGGGCTGAGGTAACTTGTCACTTGTCAGGGACCTTAATTAGTGGTCAGGCTTATCTCCCTAATTCCCTAGCTGGGCAGCGCTAAATAGGGTCTAAGGTATATTACAAATTGGATCCATTACTGTGGCAGTTCTTCTCAAAATAGCCATTCAGTCCCAGAAAATCAAGTACTTGAACTTCTTACATGCCCTTTGGCAAGCGGGGTTAAGCTAAAGTGTCTTATAGTGCCTTAACCACAGCAAAAAATGCATCAATTCATTCTTTCATGCTGTCTCTGATATAGGTTACAAAATTATGCAGTTAGTAATCCCAGTTTCATAAAATAAAATTACACACCTTCTTTTCCTACAGGTAAATATAATTATAATATATATTATAACTGTAGTCATATTATGACTACAATTGCTTTATGATTTCTAACATCATTGGCAGTAAGTAACAAGAATAGATTGACATTACTTAACCCATAAATAACCAAGTTCATTGTTCTCTTGGCGGGTAAAAGAGCCCTTCCTAATGATTTTGGGACATAGCAACAATGTCTTAAATAAAAGTATGAAAACCTAGACCAGGGTGAATCTACGTTTGACAGATAGGTATACAATATTGACTAAAATATCTATTTAAAACGGTAGGTGTATAATAGTTGCCTTTAACATCTATTTAAAAACAAAAGTGCATACTTCCGGTATTTGCCTTAATTTACCAGTACCCAGAATCTTTATAAAACTTTATAAGACTGGGTCTGTTAACACTGTCTAGATAGATCTCGAACATATCACCGGATCAAGTTCTTACTAGCTAGAAAAGGCATTGCACAATAGTGACATGTTTCTGCAGCTAAGAATGCAGGGATCCCATTACATAATACCACGACAGCTGCGAGCTGAACATCTTAGGTGACTTTCTCAAGGTTTTATAACAACCCCACACAAAATGAGAACAACACTTCACTAATGCTAGACTTAAAGTAGTGAATTAAAGTACTAGGTGACAATGTTTTCAAACAAAACATTAATGAATTGCACTCATTTCACTGTATTTAGTGCATAAGATGCATACTTGGAGATTGGTTGTTCGTGAACACCTTTAAAACTCTCACAGGGGCTCATCACATGACCTTGTGCTGATGGGAGAATTGGAAAATTAAACGAGACTTGCCTGTAAGTTGAAGTTGGATTTCAATTCTCCGAAGCATAAGGTCACCGTGATGAGCTCATGTGCCCACCCGTTTTACCCGCCCTTGTTGAAAATTGGCTATATAAAAATACATGGTTACAAAGTTTTTGAAAAGTGTTAAGCGCAATTTTGGTATGTTTATTCGGTGTTAAAAAAAAAAAGTTCAGTGTAAATGTGAATCAATTCCGTGGGAAAAAAGTGTTCACATCACAAGTTGAAAATTGACCTCCTGGACACGACATGCATCTCTCACAGGGGCTCATCACATGGGAGCTCATCACGGTGACCTTGTGCTTCGGAGAATTGAAATCCAACTTCAACTTACAGGTAAGTCTCGTTTAATTTTCCAATTAAATTAGGCTCATATTTTGGAGTTTGGCTGAAAGAGTAGTAAACATTGCAGAAAAAGAAGAAATGCTGGTTACCACCACTGTCTCCTTTTCCAACAATGTTTTCAAAAGCTTTCTTCCAAAGGTTTGTTAATACCTGGGATGTTTGATAAAGGGTTAACATTCGTTTATCATCTACTGATCTCTTCTCAGAAGTTACACCCATATCAGAACTGATCAGTGCACAGTATGTATGACGGAGATAATAGATCATAGAATATATATAACCCTGAAACTCCAGTTTTTCAAGGCTTTCTCTGTTTTTCTTAGCTTGGCTATTTTCAAAGAAAATATAATGTTATTGCCATTATCCCTGTTGTTGTCTGTGGCGTCCTCGTGCAAAAACTTTGACATTTTACGATATCTCTGTTGTTGACTGAAGATACTTCAAACTTGGACAAGTTGTTAATTATCAAAAGGGGAACCCATACAACAAGAGCAGGAAACCATTAAAGTATTTTTGACACAGTTATGCCCCTTTTTTTTTTAACTTAGAAATTTCACTCAAAATCAGGCACCTGCAGCTGAGTGTTGGCACCCACATGCAGTACTCTTGTTTAACCCGTTACCAAACAATCCCGGGTTTTCACGACCTTTTGAAAGCCTTTTGAAAACATTGTGGGAAAAGGAGAAAATGCTGGTCACCAGCATTTTCTCCTATTCCCACAATGTTTTCTTCCCTTCCCAAAACAAATTTCAAGTTTTGAGTCACATTAATTTTGTCGTCTGCAAATGCTTTCTATTTGGACGAGTCGTTCGCTAAAGCGTTAAATTATTGCTGAAAATACCTTGAGACACAACAGGAACTACTAGTAAATCAACTGGGTATGAAGAGATAGTCAAGAAAATATTGCAACAAATGAAGAAATTAATTAATCAGTATTAATACCCTAGCAAATTTCAAGTGTTAGCGTCAAAATGAAAATACATTGCAGACATAAGTATTAACTCTTTTCCAAATGACAAACTTTTAGACTGGTCCAAATTGGAAGCATTTTCAGATGACAAATTGAATACAAATGGCGAGATTTATCTTTGATGGGATAGAAAACATTGTTGGTAAATGTGACTCAAATATTGAAATTTGCCTTGGGAAAGGTAGAAAACATTGTGGGAAAAGGAGAAAGTGCTAGTTACCAGCATTTTCTCCTTTTCCCATGATGTTGTCAACAGCCTCAGCCTCAGGGTGGTTGAATGTCGTAACTGTGTGGTAAAGAGGTAAGGGAGCTTAATATTAAACCAGATTTTATGTGGTAAGTTTTTCAGAAAGTCTTTAAACAAGGACTGCTAATCTTCATTTGTGTGAATAGATAGCTTTGAAATTACATCATTCGAATTTCTTTTTTATTTTTACCATTAAATATCCTTTTCCATTTGTTATGGGAGTCATGATTGCATATTTACAAAGTATAAATGAGCCCTGCTGTGTGAAAAAGAGGGTTTGATGCATCTGCAAAAACCATCAATCCATGTCAGCCTGTCAGTCAGTCATTGCAGGCTGACATGGATCGAAACTTTTTGCTATTGGTCAATTTTCTGCATGCGAAAGGATCACTCTACCTCATGATACAATTGTTTGATAGACAAAATGGATTTTATGGATCCATAATTATGTGATGAAATGCTTGGTATAATGCATCGCAGAGATGCATTAACTCTTTACCACACAATACCGACTTTTAACGACCCTGAGAAAGAAACCTTTTGAAAACATTGTGGGGAAAGGAGAAAATGCTGGTAACCAGCATTTTCTCCTTTTCCCACAATGTTTTCTACCCTTTCCAAAACAAATCTCAATTTTTCAGTCATGTTTATTTTATCGGCTGCAAATGCTTTCAATTTGTACTAGTCTAATATTTTGCCATTTGGTAAAGAGTTAAACCCCTTTGTTGGAGTGTATCAGACAGTATTTTCTCATCTTTATAATGTATCTTGTAAATTGTAGACAAACCCGAAACTTCGGTAACAATCAGGGCATGAACCAGGGAACCACACGTTTGTATTCCAAGCTAGGTATATTTCTTTCTGAGGATTTAGGATAATGCGGATGGTCAATTAGACAGGATCCATTCCTCTCTCAATGCTGTTCATTGTTTGGATTATGAAGCCAATGACTTGGGAAGAATACTGTGCAAAGTACTGCTGAAGGAAACTCCAGGAAAGCATGGATTGTTGCACTGACAGCTGTGATTAAACTGATACAATGTTGAAAATGGAATTAAACACTAAACAAATAATTAGCTCTACTGACTGTAAGCCGGCAGAGCTTATGTCATGGCGTGGTATCCGTCATCCCTCCGTCTGTCTGTCTGTCTGTTTCTTGTTTATGCGAATTAGCTCTACTGGCTGTAAGCCAGCAGAGCTTATGTTGTGGAGTGGTTTCCGTCGTCCATCCGTCTATCCGTCCGTCTGTTAGTCTTTTTGTTGTTTGTTTATGCGATAAAGTCTTCATTTGTTGTCGGATTTTCATGAAACTTGCTCAGTTTGTTTACCTCATCAATAGCTTGAACCCTATTGATTTTGGAAAAAATCTGACAATCAGTGTGGGAAAAGAATCATTAAAGTTCAAAATTTCAATTTCTTGTTATCGCGATTTGGGGTCGGATTTTTGTTAAACTTGCACAGTTTGTTTATCTCATCAATGGCTTGAATCCTGTCGATTTTGAAAAAAGTCTGGAATTTAGTGTGGGCAAAGTAGCTATTAAATTTCAAAATTTCAATTTCTTGTTTACACGATAAAGTCTGCATTTGTTATCAAATTTTCATGAAACTAGCACAGTTGCTTTGTATCATCAACAGCTTTAACCATATTGATTTTGAAAAGCATTCAACAATCAGTATGGGAAAAGTAGCCAATTAAATTTGAAAATTTACAATTCTTCTTTACCTGATAACATCTGCATTTGTGGTTGAATTTTCGTGACACTTGCACAGATGCTTTATGTTATCAATAGCTTGAATCCTATTGATTTTGAAAAGAAAAAGAAAAAAAAAAAGTGACTATCAGTATGGGAAAAGGAGCCATTTAAAGTTGAAAATTTACATTTCTTGTTTACACAATTAAGTCACATTTTTGATAAAATTTTTTTTAAACTTGCAAAGATTATTTGTATTATCAAGGGATTGACCTCTATCAAGAATGAAGAAAATCTAGCAATTAATTTAGGAAAAGCAGCCATTTGATGACTTAGCATTGTTTACTCAACACAGTCCACATTTCTGTCAAACATTTCTTTGAAGCTTGCAGAGATTATTTAAAACAGTGAGTCCTGAAACCCTATCAAATTTGGCTGGATTCCAAACAATTGGTTTTGAGAAATTGTACTTCAGTTCTTCATTTTTTTTTTCACTATTTGTTCAATTCACCATGCCTACTTGTGGTCTCTTAGTGGGTTCCAGCCCAGTTGCAATCTTCCCCATTTTTTTGTTTGTTTGTCTTTTTCCTTTTTGCATAAAGAGTTCATAATGT